>CM019822.1:139531273-140131273 GCA_009763385.1 Coix lacryma-jobi var. lacryma-jobi | reverse complement strand
CAATAGGTTGCTTAGTTAGTTTAGTGTTTATCTTATTAAGTCAAGTGTTTGCTCTGACGTCCGCAAGGGTGTCTCTATTCAAAGCTAGGGTAGAGATAGTTAGAATAAGTTAAGCGTGGTGCTTAGTTATAGACTTACCTTCAGATACGGCTTGGACCCCGGATAGCTGTGGTAGCAAGCAGGTGGTGACAGCCCTGTGCGCCTTGAATTCCACCACGTAGTTGGCCCATTTTAACAGTAAGGCTCGTTGTGCTAGCGTTCAACTAAGTAAGTGGTAAAGGCTAGTACGCCTCGATACTTGACAAGATAGGAATAAAACTATACTCAACTTAGTTGCTTTATTGTCTTTTGCCTGCCTTGCTTCGTAACTATCTTGCTTCATAGTTATCTTGCTTTGTAGTTATCTAGGAATAGTTATTAGTTAGTAGTTAGTCACCCTTAGTTATCCTATTCCCTCTATCTACCTATCCACCCACCTTACCTTAGCCATCCATTTTATCCTTACCTATCCATCCATATATTCTTTCTAGCCTTCCATCCCTTCTCTTCCCTTTTCCCCTTTTCTCTTTTCTTATTTCTTCGACTCTCATCCCCTCCTTGACTTGACTCATACACGACCCTAGCCTTCCCTTGGGATCAAATAAATCGACACCTGGTACTCCCAGGCGAAGTGCTACTACGATAGTTCTGTGCGCTTGCAGAATCTCCTCCTGGTAGATTGCATTCTCGCTAGCTAGCTCCTACTAGTGTCGGGACTGACAACCCCGCTTGACATTAGTAGATAGCTACTTTAGTTACCCTATCCTAGGTGTAGCTAAGAACTACCAACAAGCATTTCTGGCGTCGTTGCCGGGGAAGGCAATCGGTGTATCGGTTGAGTCCATGTCGAATTTATCTTCGCCTAAGCTCCCGCTTAGCGAATCCCATCTTACCCCATTCTTTCTTTCCTTAACTCTTCTTATCTTTTTCCTTCATCTTCTTCAACTTCTTTCTTTCTTATCTTGTTCTATCTTCACGATGGCCAACAAGACCATTCGTGAGTTTTCTGCTCCTTCTGCCGCTAATGTAGCGATAGGACCAGACGTGATCGATGCTAACCTCAATTTTGAGTTGAAACCAGCTCTGATCACGATGGTCCAAGCTAGCCAGTTCTGTAGCAAGGCCGACATGATCGTGGCCAAGATGGACCTGCTGGCAAAGAAGCTGGACAGCTGTGAGAAGATGAACCAACAAGAGAGTGTCCAATCTCTGGAATCCTACATGACTTGTGAAGTCTGTGGAGAAACCGGACATTCTGGGAACCACTGCCCCGAGCTACATGAGGATTTGAACTTCATCAACAACAACAACGGTTTCCGTCAACAGAATCAATGATGGAATCAGCCTGCAAACTCTCAAGGTAACAATTCATTCCCCCGCTCTAATTTTCATAATTCTGATAATTTCTCATTCTTGAAGAATTTAGTTTACTCACAAGGTAAAACTACTGATTTCTTGAAAGAGAGATTAATGTCGAATGATAAAGCCCTTGAGAATGAAAATGCTAAATTGGAAGATTTCTCATCTGCTCTGAAAAATCAACTTAGCTTTAATAAGATGTTAGAAACTCAATTAGCTCAACTTGCTGCTATCATACCATCTTTTGAATCTGGCAAAATTCCTGCTAAACCTGACATGGAAACTGCTAATATGGTTGAAATAAAATATTTTAACTATTATGAAGATCCAACCACGACTGTTAAAAAGGGTGACCCTGGTAGTCCCATAATTAGATGCTCAATCTTTGGTGAAGTCTTTAAAAATGCCATGTGTGATTTAGGATCGAGTGTGAACATTTTATCTAAAGATTTCTATGAAAACTCGTTCTTTCCACCCATGTCATCCACATCTGCCTATGTTGTGCTAGCTGATCAATCCACTTGCTATGTAGAAGGAATAGTTAATGATTTACCTGTTCATATTAGAGGCTCCTATGTTCCTACTGATTTCATAATACTAGATATGAGAAATAGGAAAGATGTGCCTCTAGTCTTAGGTAGACCCTTCTTGAACACTGTTAATGCTTGCATATATGTGGGAAGTGGTAAAATTCAAATGACATTAGGAGGGAGGAAGGAAATATTCTCCTTCTCCCGAGGCCCCGCATATGCCGCTAACATGCAGGAAGCAAAACCCGTTCGTACCAAGAAGAGGCGCCCAAGAACAGGGTGGAGCAAAAAGAGAGAACCACCTCCTCCTAAGTTGTGTGATTCACATAACAAGGGAGAGGTGCCAAAAGAAGAAGAACCCGATGGAGTACTAAGAGAAGAAGTGCCCAAGGAAGAAGATCCACCCAATAAGGATGAAACTCCATGGACCTAAGGTATGGTTTTATTTTTAATTTTTTCCCTTCAAATTTCCCTTCTTCGAATAAATAACATATGTCATGCATGAAGCTAAAAAAAACAGTTATCATTAGTTTTATGCATAGGTATATGTTAACTTAGTTAGAACAATAAAATATCAAAATAGGATAGTTTTCCTTTTCACAACATTAGATAGTTTCCTTTCAATAAAATGAGAACAAGAGCTCCGACTGAGATGAAGAAGATCTTTCACCAAGCAAGAAGCCAGCTTGGGGGAGACTCCCGCTCCGATAAGGTATGTCTCAAGCCT
The DNA here is from genome assembly GCA_009763385.1 of Coix lacryma-jobi var. lacryma-jobi. NCBI lineage: Eukaryota > Viridiplantae > Streptophyta > Magnoliopsida > Poales > Poaceae > Coix > Coix lacryma-jobi. The sequence goes on along the minus strand of CM019822.1, from coordinate 140,128,618 downwards.
ACACTTTACATTCAGTTCTTAAATTCTATATCTTTTGAATGTCACATGCTTGCCTAAATAACCACTCCATGAATAAAATTGATAATATCTGCTTAAACAAGTTGAAACCTGAATAAGATTTGAAATATGTCATGCAAATGCTATTGTTATGGTTTGAATAATTGGTCTTATCTAAGTTGTAGCTTTTGTGGGTTGCACATGCTTTAACTGAAATCATGCTTAGTGAATAAAGTTAGTAAGAAATGGAGTAATTCTTTAAACTTGCTAAGGTGAAATTAGGACCTAATCTGGAGGATTTCTTTTAAAAATTATGAAAACCTTGCTAAGAGTTCCTCCTAGATTTTTTATCCCATCCCACCACCAGCCAAATATTTGTTAGTCGTTAGTCAAAACCACAAAGAGCTTTGTTTGTGTTGAGCTTTGTTAGACCTCATAGATCTTAGTAGAGAAGCTTATCATATCTTTTGAATTAAGATTCACGCACACCCACCATAATTTGCCTACTTTCCACTTTGGAAGTTTGCAACCACCAAATAAATTGCTTATTCTCTACACCGGAGATATGCAATACCCTGCCAAACATCCCATTGCTAGCCTTATGCTATTCCTACACTGGGAATAAGCATTTCTCTTTCTTTCCCTTTTCATTTCAAAAATCCTTTCCTATAGATGTCTGGGGAAATCTAGAGCTAAAAAGAGAGAGAGAGAGAGAAAAATGAGCAAAATAGCTCAAGAAAGGACTATGTCCTGTGAAAAAAAAGAGAAAAAGTGAGCAAAGTAGCTCAAGAGAGGACTATGTCCTAAGAAAATGTGAGGACACATCTTTTGTCTACTCACTATGTATCCAAAAAAAAAGAGAGAGAATTATCATTAGCTCTAGACCCCAGAAATTAACTAGGAAGGATTATGAAATATCTCTCTATACACTTCCACATAAACCACACATGCACTTCTTGATCAATTTTTATGATTTGCTGCTCCTTATGATCTGAGTGTCTAGCTTAGCAATAAACATCAGGCAATTTGCTCATGGTTCTTAGCCTACCTATAACTCCACATATCATTCTTTAGAAATAGGAGAGGCTACATTTTGGCCTAAGTGAGGATTTAAACACCATTGAGTGATTGAGTGAATCTTGGAGGACTTAAGCAAGTTATTATCTTTTGAAAACCTTGAAAAACCTCCAGACAGAATCCTAGTCAAACCTAAGCAAGATAAAAGTTTCCTATCTACTACTTTATTTCACTCTTGCATGTTTGAAGTGAAAAGCTATAAGCCCCACATTGCTATAATTTATGATACATGCTAAGTTATTTCTCACTATACAATATGCACTTGCAGACATCTTACGTTGCTATCCATTTCATGCTCAATGCTTAAACCGCATTGTTGCTCGAGGACGAGCAACAGGTTAGCTTGGGGGAGCTTGTTGACGGTCCTTAAACACCTGTTTTACCATCAACATTTGACCCTAAAGTCCACCAAAAAGGCATGAAATGTAGTCAAATAGGTTTCAAACTAACCAAATTCCACATGTCCATATAATTCTATTTGAATGCAGGATTTGAACCAAATTTGGACATATGGACCCACCAGAGGCCAAGCCCACTCAGCAGGGCCCAAATGGGCCTAAGGAGGGTGGCGCCCGCCACCCCTAGGTTGCGCCCGCCACCTCTAAGTGGCGCCTGCCACTTGGGTTGGCCCAAGTGTCACCCCCTGCCATGTCACCGATCCGTGTGACCTCCCCAAGGCCAAATCCTGGCCCTTGGTCACTAGGTCAGTGGCATCGAACGGCTCAGGGAGGAGTGGCGTAGATCAAGGCTGAATGTCGGTTGCTAGGACATGCAACCGACCTCCAAACCGCCTTGGACAACCACCTGGATGCCGTTGAAGCAGAGGTGGTTCATCCAACGGCCAGGGAGCTGGCGGCCGCCAGTAGGGGGTGGCGCCCGCCACCTGACCTAACCCTAGGTCGGTTGGCTGCCCACTATAAGAACCCCCCTCACTCATTTGGGCTATAAATACCCCCCTGGAGGCACCTCTTCATTTGTACCATCACACACCAAGTACCATCCCAAGCAAAGCAAGAGAAGCAAGTGAGAGTTAGGTTAGAAGCTTAGAGAGCTTAGGCAAGTAGGTAGCTAGTAGAGCAAGGCATCTTCGCCCTCGCGGTAGCGCAGCTCAAGGGTTAGCTCAAGAGTAGAGGCGTGCGAGTGATCAGTTCTGGAGCTGGGAAGAGTCTTCCTTCATCTCCAGTTCAGGTTTTGCTCTTGTTACTCAAGCATTTACTATATTCTAGTTCATCATTTCAAGTATTACTTTATTCTACTTATCAGTATTGAGTGGTATACTTGATTGATTGCTTGAGTGCCTAGCTATCCTACAGTTCAATTCACTTAGCCATAGTAGTTAATCTCTAGTGAGCTTAGTGTTTGATCTTTGCCAATAGGTTGCTTAGTTAGTTTAGTGTTTATCTTATTAAGTCAAGTGTTTGCTCTGACGTCCGCAAGGGTGTCTCTATTCAAAGCTAGGGTAGAGATAGTTAGAATATAGTTAAGCGTGGTGCTTAGTTATAGACTTACCTTCAGATACGGCTGGACCCCCGGATAGCTGTGGTAGCAAGCAGGTGGTGACAGCCCTGTGCGCCTTGAATTCCACCACGTAGTTGGCCCAGTTTAACAGTAAGGCTCGTTGTGCTAGCGTTCAACCTAAGTAAGTGGTAAAGGCTAGTACGCCTCGATACTTGACAAGATAGGAATAAAACTATACTCAACTTAGTTGCTTTATTGTCTTTTGCCTGCCTTGCTTCGTAACTATCTTGCTTCGTAGTTATCTTGCTTTGTAGTTATCTAGGAATAGTTATTAGTTAGTAGTTAGTCACCCTTAGTTATCCTATTCCCTCTATCTACCTATCCACCCACCTTACCTTAGCCATCCATTTCATCCTTACCTATCCATCCATATATTCTTTCTAGCCTTCCATCCCTTCTCTTCCCTTTTCCCCTTTTCTCTTTTCTTATTTCTTCGACTCTCATCCCCTCCTTGACTCGACTCATACACCACCCTAGCCTTCCCTTGGGATCAAATAAATCGACACCTGGTACTCCCAGGCGAAGTGCTACTACGATAGTTCTGTGCGCTTGCAGAATCTCCTCCTGGTAGATTGCATTCTCGCTAGCTAGCTCCTACTAGTGTCGGGACTGACAACCCCGCTTGGCATTAGTAGATAGCTACTTTAGTTACCCTATCCTAGGTGTAGCTAAGAACTACCAACAATCATCAAGCAAAGAAAGACATATCTATTGAAAGTGTGGGCACCGATGATCAACTTGTCGATATCTTCACCAAGCCACTAGATGAAATAAGGTTTTGCAAGCTAAGGAATGAATTGAATATCTTAGACTACTCCAACATGAGTTGAATGCACCCCCACTTATGACATGCCTCTCCTCCAAGAAAGCAAAGGTGAAATTGTTTGGCATGTGCATTCATTCTTATTAGGATGTGATCTAGTTCATATAGCCATCACATTGCTTATTTAGGCTCATTCATGGTAAATCAAATGAATTTGAAGTATATATGGTACCACTATTGCTTCTATGTTTGACTTGATCTAGTGGTAGCATATAACTTGTTTGTGAGCTTGTAACTCTAGTGTTTGGTCAAGTAAGTGAGCAATGGGTGTTTAACCAACGTGAGTAAGATAACCATTGTAAGATGTGTGAAGAAGCTTATTCTAGAGAAAACCGTGTTAAATATCCTATGCTCATGAGCTAGATTAAGCCATAACTTGACTTAGTTTGATCCCCACATATGAATCTCATGATGCAAAGATTGTCTCCTTTCATTAAAACTTGCCCCATCTTTATGGAAATTGTTGACGAAGGGGGAGAAAATGCTACAAAGATAAAAGAGACATGCTCTTCAAGTAGGATCGGAGCATACAAATAGGAGGAGCAAGCTCATAAAACATGATTGTTGCATTTGAAATGTGCATATTCATATGTTTGATTGCAATGCATAAGCCATTTATTTTGATATTCATGCTTATGTGGTGAATGCTAGTATTAGAACATGATTGATGATATAACTTACTAGCATGTATAGATCTACAACTAGACATATTTGTTTTTCAAGTGGTTCAAGAGCCTTATTATAATGTTGATCTCACGGGGTTCTTGAGTTTTGATGTATGTCTAATGATAAATGGTGCTAAGGATGGTATAACATGTGCACTCCGATTGGTATCACGCTTCAAAGGTCCATTCTTATGCCTTAGCATCATCATTGGTAGTATTGCTCACCCACATTTCTTATCCATACATATGTTCCAAATTTAGAACCAAACTCTATAGCACATATGTAGGGGGAGCCAATACTATCAATGTGGTTACTCAAATTTAAATCACATATCTTTATATGGGTTGTCATCAATTACCAAAAAGGGGGAGATTGAAAGCCCTAGTTTGGTTTTGGTTAATTGATGAAACCTATTTGGTCTAATCCTATTGCTAAGCATGTGTGTAGCTTATAAGAAAGGATTGGGACCAAGCCAAGTGGTGGAGCTAGCAAGGTGGCAACCATGGAGGATGGAGATGGCCATATGCAACTCAAGTGATAAAGTGCTCTACCTTTGGTGAAATCGCAAGAAGAAGAGAAGAGATGGAGCAAAGAGGCCCGAAGGCAAAGGTATAACCTATAGGGCTCTTTGTTTTAGTGATCAAGACACTTAGCGAGTGTGATCACATTTAGGATACATAGCCATACTATTAAGAGGAGATTATTCACGGTTTATGCGATGTTCAAGTGCCACTAGGAGTTCTCTAACATATTGATGTTATAGACCTAGTGAGTGACTAACAAAACCCCTCGGAAAATGCTTTGCAAAATGCTAACACACTTGCATACAATGATGTACACTTGGTGGTGTTGGCACTTTTGGGATAGGGGGGTGTTAAGGAGTTCTGGAGAAGTGGGATAAACTAGTGTATAGTTCTTCTCCCTCCTGCCGAGCTTGCGAGGCAGGATTCAGCGTTTTTCGGAAGAGAAGTAGTGTGTTCAGAAGCATCGGACGCTGGTCCGAGGAGCATCGGACGCTGGCTGAGCGTCTGATGGTTAACCCTACTTTCTGACAGAAGTTGAAGGAGCATCGGACGCTGGCAACGGACGCTGAAGAAACATTGTTGCAGAGTCCGATGCAGGTGACGTGGCGCGAGCTTGTTTTCCAGGAAGCATCGGACGCTGGCCTGCGTCCGATGCCAATCCATCGGACACGTCCGATGTGATTTGTCCCTTTCTGGAACCTCTCTGCATGGTCATCGGACGCAGGGGTTGTGCGTCCGATGTGAGGGTGTCGGCGCGTCCGATGTGGCGCAGAAAAGAGCATGAAAGAAGCAGTGGCATCGGAGCGTCCGATGCCTGGCATCGGCGCGTCCGATGTCACTTTAACCGTGGCGCGAAGTAAAATGACAGTTGGGATCGGGCGGCCTGTATTCATATTAGGGAGACACGTGGCTCCATCCAGAGCATCGGACGCTGGGGCAGCGTCCGATGGAAAAGCATCGGCGCGTCTGATGCCCCCGATTTCAGCCCAACGGCTAGGTCGAATTGAGTGGCCTATTTAAGGGGCTTGGCCGGCTCACTTGGTTTCACTCTTGCACTTTCTGATTCCTAAGCATACTAGTGAGCTTTGGCAAGCCTCCCAACTCATCTCCCAAGTTGATTTGATCAAACCAAGTGAGATTGAGTGATCTAGTGTGTGATTTGAAAGAGTTCAATCTAGTGGCACTAGTTCTTCGCATCGGCATTGAGTTTTCTTGTTACTCTTGGCATTTGCCGGTGCCTAGACGGCTTGGAGGCGTTGAGGTGGTTGTTGGCAAGATTGGTGATTGTTCTTGGCCACCATTGTTCGAGATTGTGAGAGATTTTGGAGCCTCACCTCGCCAGAGCGGCAAGAGGCATCCTTAGTGGATTGCTCGTGTCATTGAGCTACCTCACTAGCGGTAGATTCTTGTGGCGCTCTTTGTGAGCTTGGCTTTGTGCCGATTAGCCACCGTGTCACCTAGTGTTGGTCGACACAACGAGGAGTAGCGTGCCGGCAAGCACGTGAACCTCGGGATAAATCTTGGTGTCCCGTGGGCTTATTGTGATTGCTTTCATATCTTGGTGATTGGTCTTCATATTCATATTCTTGGTGATTGGCATCACAAGTGGATTTCACCGATGATTGGCTTGCTACTAGACGATCCCGAAGGCTCGGTGAAATCAATTCTATCTAGCTCGTTTACTTTGTGTATTTACATTGAGCTATTTCTCTTGTGTAGATACTATCACTTGTTGTATATCTCTTGTTATATTCCTTGTGTAGCTAGTTGTAATTAGCTTACTTAGTCTATCTATTGCACACACTTGTCTCATTTACATTTTGTATATCCTACTTGTACTAGAGCTAGATGTTATTATTCTGCATTAGATATTAGCTCTAGTTGATTGTGTGACATAGATATATTAGGTAGAATTGTTGGATAGGTGGCTTGCATCACACTATTAGACTAGCGCAAAAATCTTCGCCATTTGTTATACTAATAGTGTTTACCTAAGTAATTTTGTAGAGTTTTAATTAGGCTATTCACCCCCCCCCCTCTAGCCAATTTGGACCTTTCAGGGGGTGAATAGCCTAATTAAAAAATCTACAAAATTACTTAGGCAAACACTATTAGTATAACAAATGGCTAAGCTTTTTGCGCTAGCCTAATAGTGTGTTGCAAGCCACCTATCCAACAATTCTACCTAATATTTCTATGTCACACAATCAACTAGAGCTAATATCTAATGCGGAATAAAGCTATATAGCTCTAGTACAAGTATGATATACAAAATGTATATGAGACAAGTATGTGCAATAGATAGACTAAGCAAGCTAATCACAACTAGCTACACAAGGAATATAACAAGAGATATACAACAAGTGATAATATCTACACAAGAGGAATAGCTCAAAGTAAATATACAAAGTAAACAAGCTAGATAGAAGTGATTTCACCGAGCCTTTGGGATCGTCTAGTAGAAATCCAATCACCAGTGAAATCCACTTGTGATGCCAATCACCAAGAATGTGAATATGAAGACCAATCACCAAGGTATGAAAACAATCACAATAAGCACACGGGTCACCAAGATTTATCCCGAGGTTCACGTGCTTGCCGGCACGCTACTCCCCGTTTTGTCGACCAACACTAGGTGACACGGTGACTAATTGGCACAAAGCCAAGCTCACAAAGAGCGCCACAAGAATCTACCGCTAGTGAGGTAGCTCAATGACACGAGCAATCCACTAAGGATGCCTCTTGCCGCTCCGGCGAGGTGAGTGAAGGGTCGAGATGGTGAACTAGAGGGGGGGTGAATAGTCCTTTCTAAAATTAATCGTACCGGCTAACCGAAACAAATGCGGAATTAACAACTATCGGTCTAGCCAAGACTACACCCCTCTATCTATACTCTCAAGCACCTTATAAAAGATCCTAAACAAAGCAATTAAGGTGTCGGGCTAGCTAGAGCTCACCTAAACAATTCTAGCTTACAAGGTTACACAAACCTAAGCAACTAGTACTCAATCAACCGGGGAGCTCCTACACATGCCACTAAGCAAAAGCACAAAGCCTAAGCTCACTAGCAATGCTCAATAACAAGGCTACACCAGCCGAATTAGAGAGCTCAACTTAGCTACACAAACTAAGCAATGTGACTAGCAAGACTACAAGTCAACTAGTCATTCATGGGATCAACTCTATGCTACACAAGGAAAGAATGTAACTAGCAAGCTACACAAGCTAACTAGAAGCACAAGAACAATCTACACTAGCACAAGTATATGAACAAGTAAATACAAGCTAGTGAATGGAGTTTGCAAACCACCGAGAAGATGAACACTAAGTTGACACGGTGATTTTTCTCCCGAGGTTCACTTGGTTGCCACCAAGCTAGTCCCCATTGTGTCGACCACACACTTTGGTAGTTCGGCGGCTAATAGGCACCACACCTAGCTCGACACTCGAGCGCCGCAAGAACTCACCCACAAGTGAGGGTAACTCAATGACACGCTCTACTAGAGTTGCTCTTCACGATCCCCGCGGGGCGAGCACAATGCCCCTCACAATCCTTCTCCGGAGCCACGCACAATCTTCACACGGGCTTCACGACGGAGACTTGATCACCAAGCCGTCTAGGAGGTGGCAACCTCCAAGAGTAACAAGCACCACCGGCTTGCAACACGATCACCTAGTGCCACTCGATGCAATCTCTCAATGCAACGCACTAGCAATCACTCACTCGCAATGATTCACGCACTAGCAAGCACAAGCGAGTTAGAGGGCTTCCTAGCACTCCCCAAGCATGGACACCAAGTCCCAAGGGTGCTAAGCACCAGCCAAGGCCGGCCAAGCACTCCTTTTATAGCCCCAAGGGCTAAACTAGCCGTTACCCCTTTCACTAGGCACTTTTCGTACTGACCGGACTCACTACAGGGTGACCGGACGCGTCCTGTCACTAGAGTCCGGTCGTTCATCCCCAACGGCTAGTTTTCGCGCGCGTTCAGCCTTCTACTGACCGGACGCGTCAGGTCATAATGACCGGACGCGCCTATGCATGAGTTCGGTCGCAAACAGAGAGGTTTCGGGGCTGTTTTTCAGTGACCGAACGCGTCCGGATACTACTGACCGGACTCTACCGAGCGTCCGGTCAATACACCTCAAATCAGTACTCAAAATGCACTGACCGGACTCATGTGACCGGACTCACTCTACTGACCGGACGCGTCCGGTCAGTGAGTCCGGTCACTGACCTTTCAGCGCTCAAACGACTATAACTCTTAGCCCCGAACTCCGATTTCGATGATCTTAGACATTTTGGAAAGCTAACTCAGAGGGCTACACAACCCACATAGAGACCTAATCCATATCACAAAGGATTAGTACAGAATTCCAATTCAAAAGCCATCCTAGAGTCCGGAACACACCGAAAAGCCTCCTTCTCTTCTCCGAGTTGATCCAATTCAACTCCAACACCTTCTCCTTTGCAAATGTGCCAACACCACCAAGTGTATACCATCTTGTGCATGTGTGTTAGCATTTTCACAATCATTTTTCAAAGGATTAGCACTTGCACTCACCACGCCACTCGATCCTAGCAACATCGCAATGTTAGATCACTCAAGTGACACTAGATGACCGATATGCAACAAGTTTGCTCCTCTTGATAGTACGGCCATCTATCCTAAACACGGTCATAAACTTCTCTACACACCTATGACTGGTGAAATGAAATGCCCTACAAGTATACCTTTGCCTTGCGCATTCCATTTCATCTCCTCCGGTGTTGATGCAACACATGCACCAACCTCTTCATCAAATGATATGATCCACTTCATATCATCACATGGCCTCCATGGTCCATCGATCTTGACCTCACTTGCTCTTCACCATTGCTTCAGTCCTTCGGCGCCAAGTCTTTGCTCAAGCCTCCCGACACTCGGTACCAACGGCTTCAAAGCCTCCAACTTGCCCTTCACCTTCGCAATCGGTCCATCAAGCAAGGTCTTGTCTTGATCTTCACCATCTTAGCCACATGACTCCATGTCATGTCTCATATGCAATAAGCTCCTTCATTGCTCATTCACATGTGAACTAATTTCCTGTGTATCTCACATAAGCACATATTAGTTCACCTAGGTTGTCACTCAATTACCAAAACCAAACAAGGACCTTTCAATCTCCCCCTTTTTGGTAATTGATGACAACTCTACAAAGATATGGAAATTAAGCTCTTTGGATTCTATGTTACTTATCCAACATTAAGACCATATGAGAGAATTTGGATAAGCACCATACAACCCGACTTTGTAGTGATAACTCCCCCTACATGTGTGCTCAAATGGTTTGGATTCAAGCTTGCACACATGCATAAATATGAAATTTGTGGGAGTGTTAGCACTACTAAGTGATGCTGAGGTATACAAGATAGAATTTTACCTTTGAAGCATGTAAACCAAACTTTTAATCATCCTTAGCATCAACCTTGCTAGAGACAAGTGAAACTAGATACCACGTGAGATCAACATTATAAACATGGTTCTAGTTACCACTTGCTACACTAAGACTATGCTCTAGATACCAAATAAGGAAAACAATCATCATCCAAGTCTTAGCTCTAGCAAATATTGCACACAAGCATGTAAGAAATTAGAACATATGCAATGCAATGCAAGCAAATGTAATGCACAAACAAATGCATCAATCATGTATTCATGAGCTTGCTCCCCCTACTTGTGTGCTCTCTTAGTCCAAGAATTTTGATCCTTTTCCATTGTTCAATCTTGTTCCCTCTTGATCCATGTCCATCTTCTTTTCTTGTTTTCTCCCCCTATCATATCATATCTTTGGCACTTTCTCCCCCTTTGTCATCAATGACCATAAAAGACACACTTCTCTTAGTACAAAGGGTTGCACTAGTGTAGATGGTTGATACTTGAGTCTTCATTTTTGATGGACAATACCATATATGTTGAAATGACACCAAGTGTAGGATCTTTTGACCTTGATACCAATGGGTGGGGCACCTCCCCTATGTCATAGCATGGGTCATCCAATTGATAATATTGAGCTCTTGTTGGTGAGAGATGCTTTGCTTGATTTGATCACTTAAAGTTGAGGATCACTTGACATATTTGTAGGATACCACTTGAATGAAAGTTTAAACTTGATATCCATTTGCATTATTGTCTTATTCTTGAACTCTTGTCATGAGCTTCTCATTTATGACTTGAACTATTAAAATTGCACAAGATATCTAACTCGGTTTGCTCTAGAGTAAGCTTCTTCACACATCTTTCAATGGTTATCTTACTCACGTTGAATTAGACACGTGAATGCTCATCTTCTAGATCAAGTCCTTGGGTTCACTAGCTCATGAACAAAATCCATATACTATCCACTAGAATACCATTCTTCACCCATATGAATTGAGAACCACTAATGATTAAGTGCAATATCTTGTTGTGGTTGGATGGCTTGCTTATTCATTTGATCATAGCTTGCATATATGAATACCACTCATGATTTGCTTCTTTATCTTGGGTGTTGCTTGCTCTCTAGATCAACCCTTTTGATTTCTTCAACTAAGCATCTCCAATGACACTTTAGATCACCACTTCCATGTTAGCCTTCCAAGCCTTGTTTGGTTAACCTACCAAAGGCGGCAAGCCCCTAGAAAAGGGAGAAGTGACCTCTCTCCAAAGAATCATCCTTGATACTCACTTGAATTGACCTTGTTTGATTGATCCTTCTGAACTCTTCTTGAAATATGACTTTGAATCCATCTTTGAGTCCTTTTCTTTCTTCCAAATGATCTTCAATTTGATACTAGAACTTGATCTTTATCTTCATCTTGATATTGGTCTTGATTTTCAATTTGAGTACCAAATGTGTGCCAAATACACTCCTCAATCAAACGAACTTGTACTTATCTTTGTCATGCTTCTAGCTCCTTTCAAAACCAAACATAGGTCCCTCAACCACTTATAAACATGATTCCAACTTGAGAGCCTTTCAATCAAAGTGACTCTAGATCAATCCAATACTTGTCACTTTTCTGGCAGATTCTGTCATCTTCAAAGAACTGACCATATCTCACAATATATTGATCCAATTATCATGAAATTTGGTGGAGATGTGCCTCACTAAGTCTTCTAGTAGCCATAAAAATTTGAGCTTTATTGGACTTCTAGATTGCTACCAGATTTCACATCATCCCTAACTACAATATGCTGAAAACTGCTGCACATGTGTTGATAAGATCCACTCCATAACCAAAGCTTCACTTATCCAATCATCATGAGATTTTCACAGAAACTAATACCATAAGTGTAGAGCATGTGTACCAAAATTCAAGTCAATCCAAAAAGATTTGATCATTCAAACATGGAGATCATCACAGCTAGCTCAGATTTTCAAATTTGGACAGATTTCTTATACTTGAGCTATACATCTTCAAATTGAATCAAACTTGATGTCAACTTGTTTGAATACTCTCACAAGACATATATACATTCAAATCACTCACTAAATGAAGTCTCATGTACATATTCATCCAAACTAACTCAAATTTGATTAATAAGCAATGAATCCATTCAATCATCTCATAGCAAGCAACATATGCATATATATCCAATTCAATCAACTCATATGCATCCAAATGATTATGATCAACTAGAGATATACCTTAGTAGCTCATGATCATCAAATAGCAAGCTTCTTCATCTATCATTTGCAAGCCTTCAAATAATTCAAATAAGATCACCAAAACTAGAATGTGACACTTGTATGTTGTAGCACATTTGGACTTCACTTATCTTGACTTGGCATTGGGTTTGGATGTGCACTAAGCTTCATTTCTTGACTCAATCAAATGATGAACAATATGAAATCAATTGAATCAAGCCTCCAATGCCATGGTACCTACACACATTCATCCACGGTTTGATGGTACCCAAACTAGTTTGGGTCCCCTCAAGTTAGGTGCAACATACTTAGGCAATGCCTTAGTATGAGTAGCGGGATGTTTTGCAATTGCAACCAATGTGGTACCATTGTCATCCTTTCTAAGCACATTATCATCATCAATTGAAATAGGCTTAGAATTTTTATCTAGGGGACATGAATTTGCCATGTGCCCCCTTTCCCGACATGAGTAGCAAACTCTCTTTGATTAAGCCTTTTCTTCCTTGCTCATGTGTTGCTCCTTATTGCCTTGCCTCTTCTCTTTTGCTTGAATCTTCTTCTCAAGCTTGGTAGGACACTCCGAGGCAAAGTGTCCCATGTCACCACACTTGTAGCACTTGATGTGAGCCAAATCTTTCTTCTTTTCTTTATTCTTGCCCATCATCATCTTGGCATCATGGATATGAGTTGGATGCCTTGTTCTTCCACCCCTTCTTGTTTTCTTCTTCTTCTTTATCAAGTCACCACCATCACGGTTGATCTTGACTTGATCTTGGGGCTTCCCTTCTTGTGGCAATACTTGAGGCTTCTTGGTTGGGCAATGCTTAACAAAGTGTCCCATTTCATGGCACCGGTAGCACATGAAATGAGATAGCTTCTTTTCTTCTTGCTTCTTCATCTTCTTGCTATTGCTCTTGTTCAAGCCAATGCCACTCTTGTCACCATAGCTTCTTTGATTCTTCATCATGTGCTCATAGGTGACCTTTGATCCATACCACCTCTCTAACTTGTTGCTCAAATTCTTCACTTCACTTTTGAGCCCATTGTTCTCCTTCAAAAGGTTAGTCTCACAAGACATAGAAGTAGAACAAGAATCTATATGTGAAGAACATGGCATAGATAATAAATCATCACAATAGGTGGATACATGCTTCTTCTCTACATCACATGGGTTAGCACAAATATGTGATTGATCATTTGACCCAAATGATGAGCTCTCACTAGTTTTAGTTTCTTCATTAGAAAAATTCTTAGTGAGAAAAGCATGGTCTTGTACCAAGTTGTCATGAGCAACACTAAGTTCCTCATGACAATTTAAGCTCTTCATGTGAACAAGTAATAACATAAAGTAGATGCTTTTGATGTTCACATGCATTCTTTAGAAATGAGTTTTCATTTTTCAATTTCAATGTTTTTGACATCTCACTTTCTAAAGCTTTGGTGAGTCTACAAACAAGCTCAAAGTTTGGATCATCACAATCAACTACAACATTAGCAATTGATACCTTTGTGTCACCATGTGACATGAAGCAATGTGGTGAAGATGGAGACCTTATAGAGACATCACTCTCATAGCCATCATCATCATCATCAGCAGCATCATCATTATCATCATCATCAAGTGAGCATGGAGTTGAATCATTAATTGCATCACTTGAGCTCGGCCCATCATCAACAATCTTGTCAAGTGAACTTGTGGATTGATCATCATCATCATCACTTGACCATGAGGTGGAGCAATCCTCCACAACCACCAAGTTGTGGTCATGCTCAACATCCTCATGCGCCTCCTCCTTGGGCTCATCAATATCATCATCGGAGATCACCCCATATTTCTCATTGAGATAAATCCAAATCTCATGGGCGGACTTCAAGTCCATGATCTCACCAAATATGTTATCTTCCATAGATTGATAGAAAATGTTAGTAGCTTGGCAATCGAGATGTAGGCATTTCTTTTGTGCTTGAGTTGCATTCTTTCTATCCAACACATGAGAAAGGCCCACATCTACGATCCACCACATTTGAGGACTAATAAACTTAAAATTGCATATCATCCAATTTTCCCACCGTGCAAAGTGTGTACCATCAAAAATGTGTGGACACTCAACATCTAGCCCATAAGTCACCATCCTCTCGGGTCGGTGAAGACCACAAATGAGAGACCTCGGCTCTGATACCAATTGAAGGGTCGAGATGGCGGACTAGAGGGGGGTGAATAGTCCTTTCTAAAATTAATCGTACCGGCAAACCGAAACAAATGCGGAATTAACAACTATCGGTCTAGCCAAGACTACACCTCTGTATCTATACTCTCAAGCACCTTATAAAAGATCCTAAACAAAGCAATTAAGGTGTCGGGCTAGCTAGAGCTCACCTAAACAATTCTAGCTTACAAGGTTACACAAACCTAAGCAACTAGTACTCAATCAACCGGGGAGCTCCTACACATGCCACTAAGCAAAAGCACAAAGCCTAAGCTCACTAGCAATGCTCAATAACAAGGCTACACCAGCCGAATTAGAGAGCTCAACTTAGCTACACAAACTAAGCAATGTGACTAGCAAGACTACAAGTCAACTAGTCATTCATGGGATCAACTCTATGCTACACAAGCAAAGAATGTAACTAGCAAGCTACACAAGCTAACTAGAAGCACAAGAACAATCTACACTAGCACAAGTATATGAACAAGTAAATACAAGCTAGTGAATGGAGTTTGCAAACCACCGAGAAGATGAACACGAAGTTGACACGGTGATTTTTCTCCCGAGGTTCACTTGGTTGCCACCAAGCTAGTCCCCGTTGTGTCGACCACACACTTTGGTAGTTCGGCGGCTAATAGGCACCACACCTAGCTCGACACTCGAGCGCCGCAAGAACTCACCCACAAGTGAGGGTAACTCAATGACACGCTCTACTAGAGTTGCTCTTCATGATCCCCGCGGGGCGAGCACAATGCCCCTCACAATCCTTCTCCGGAGCCACGCACAATCTTCACGCGGGCTTCACGACGGAGACTTGATCACCAAGCCGTCTAGGAGGTGGCAACCTCCAAGAGTAACAAGCACCACCGGCTTGCAACACGATCACCTAGTGCCACTCGATGCAATCTCTCAATGCAACGCACTAGCAATCACTCACTCGCAATGATTCACGCACTAGCAAGCACAAGCAAGTTAGAGGGCTTCCTAGCACTCCCCAAGCATGGACACCAAGTCCCAAGGGTGCTAAGCACCAGCCAAGGCCGGCCAAGCACTCCTTTTATAGCCCCAAGGGCTAAACTAGCCGTTACCCCATTCACTAGGCACTTTTCGTACTGACCGGACTCACTACAGGGTGACCGGACGCGTCCTGTCACTAGAGTCCGGTCGTTCGTCCCCAACGGCTAGTTTTCGCGCGCGTTCAGCCTTCTACTGACCGGACGCGTCAGGTCATAATGACCGGACGCGCCTATGCATGAGTCCGGTCGCAAACAGAGAGGTTTCGGGGCTGATTTTCAGTGACCGAACGCGTCCGGTCACTACTGACCGGACTCTACAGAGCGTCCGGTCAATACACCTCAAATCAGCACTCAAAATGCACTGACCGGACTCACTCTACTGACCGGACGCATCCGGTCAGTGAGTCCGGTCACTGACCTTTCATCGCTCAAACGACTATAACTCTTAGCCCCGAACTCTGATTTCGATGATCTTAGACATTTTGGAAAGCTAACTCAGAGGGCTACACAACCCACATAGAGACCTAATACATATCACAAAGGATTAGTACATAATTCCAATTCAAGAGCCATCCTAGAGTCCGGAACACACCGAAAAGCCTCCTTCTCTTCTCCGAGTTGATCCAATTCAACTCCAACACCTTCTCCTTTGCAAATGTGCCAACACCACCAAGTGTATACCACCTTGTGCATGTGTGTTAGCATTTTCACAATCATTTTTCAAAGGATTAGCACTTGCACTCACCACGCCACTCGATCCTAGCAACATCGCAATGTTAGGTCACTCAAGTGGCACTAGATGACCGATATGCAAACAAGTTTGCTCCTCTTGATAGTACGGCCATCTATCCTAAACCCGGTCATAAACTTCTCTACACACCTATGACCGGTGAAATGAAATGCCCTACAAGTATACCTTTGCCTTGCGCATTCCATTTCATCTCCTCTGGTGTTGATGCAACACATGCACCAACCTCTTCATCAAATGATATGATCCACTTCATATCATCACATGGCCTCCATGGTCCATCGATCTTGACCTCACTTGCTCTTCACCATTGCTTCGGTCCTTCGGCGCCAAGTCTTTGCTCAAGCCTCCCGACACTCGGTACCAACGGCTTCAAAGCCTCCAACTTGCCCTTCACCTTCGCAATCGGTCCATCAAGCAAGGTCTTGTCTTGATCTTCACCATCTTAGCCACATGACTCCATGTCATGTCTCATATGCAATAAGCTCCTTCATTGCTCATTCACATGTGAACTAATTTCTTGTGTATCTCACATAAGCACATATTAGTTCACCTAGGTTGTCACTCAATTACCAAAACCAAACAAGGACCTTTCATGAGAGTCTTTGTCTTGTAATATCACAACTGAGACTTGTCCTCTCAACAGTGTCTAGATGATGGAGATCTTATCGGCCGTTCTTCTTGATTTGATTGGCTTAGGTACTATCTCTCCATCTTCTAGTTCTTGTGGTTTAGTGGCTTCATCCTTCATAATGCCCTCCTCAATTCTTGGCAGTTGGTTCTTCCCTTGACGTCTTGGTTCTCTTTGGCTGCTCATAAGTGATGTAGATGTTGAAGATGCAGCGAAAGATCCAAAAGTTGACTTCTCTAGGTCCGGCAAAGATGATAACATTGATGGTGTTCAAGAACGTTCTTCCAAGAATGTGTGGTGGATCATATTCTCCTTCTCGAATGGGACATCATCTAGTGGTTTGTATTGATCAAAGTGGTGAGTAGAAGATCAATATGTTTGAAGTTGGGTTTCTCCTTCCTCCCTTTGATTGTGAAACACATCTAGACAACGGAATTCTCTCCCAGGCTGGCTTGTGATGCAGATGGATTCCCAAACAACATGTTCATGTGTTGGATTTGTAGATCTTGTTATTGTTGTAGTTGTACCATCTTATCTTCCAAGCTAGCTCTTGATTACAAGAGAAGATAACTCCCCACTTCTTGTCTTGATGTCTTAGACAATGATGGTTGCTGGCATTGGTTGTCTCATACGAGGTAAGTTGCATCCTGTTTGTCATCAGTGCCCAAGCAAGACTCAAAGCTAGGCTAGCACCATTTGTGATTTGAGAGTAGGTTTGTGTGTCTATGGTTTGAGTTTTGGATCTTCAATGTTCAAACCAAACCATGGATGAACAAAATCTCTCTCCTGCGTAATGTTAGTGGACATATACCCGAAGGATTGCAAGAATTTGAAGCATGGGTTATTATCCATAACTTATGTATTTTGCGTCTATGTTAATAAAAAGATATTTTTGGATTATTTTAGCATAGAGTAGTATTTTATGTGTTGGCTGCACTTTAACATGATTCAAGGCAAAAGATAACTTGCAGTAGAAGATAAAATAAACTTTGATACTCACAGTTCTTTCATCCATGATGAATGAGCTGAGTCTTCATTGTGCAAGAGTTGTTGAAGTTCATTGTACGCCTTGCTTCATCTCCAGTGTGAGTTCATCTCCGGACCATCCCAAATTGATATTGAAAGTTTCCCTGTAGGGGTTAGTATAACAAAATATCCAACATCCACTATAGCATACTATCAGCTCAAAAATCAACCTAGAGACCACATCTAATTTGATCTAGGAAGGCATTTTAACTTAATTGCTTAAATTAAAAGCCTTTGAAAGCAAGATCACCACTCCTAAACTAGGCACCATGCTTAATTTAAGAGATGTATGAAAGTACTCCAAACTTAAACATATAATATAGCGAATGAGGGTAGCATGAAAGTATTATAGAGATTTATTCAGATGGTGATGATTAGTATATGAGCATATCTTAAAGGTAGGGATAACCAACATAGCAACACGGCAAGTGATGCTCTTAGAAAGTCTATTCCCCAAGCTTGGATTTTGCAAACCAAGATTGGATGAATGTAATTCAATGTTACATGGTGATTGGTTGGGCATACCTTGTGTTTGTTGTTCCTTCGTTCTTTTCTGCTCCAGACCTGGAAAGGTTATTGACAAGAATATCCGAAGGAATAATTTCATAATTATATTTCTATGCTCATTACAGAAGGAAGTGCAGCGGAAAGGTAGGCGTAGCTAATAACCAGATGTTATGATAGGGTGTAAGGATTCTACTGGTTATAGCTTGTGCTCATGGGGTAGTGATAGATAAGAGTGGAATTCAAAAACAACATTCATAAGAATGAATACAAAAATAATGAAAAGACTGGGACAAAAAAGAAAAAGATAAAAGTATAATACAAGGTTAAACTAAGACTTAAGATGATCTACCGTTCCCCGGCAATGGCGCCAGAAATGCTTGTTGGTATAAATTAACGCACACTCTACTTTATCCGCAAGCGCACAGATAAAATCTACCAATGTAGCACTTCACCGAAGTAACCCAATTTTAATATCGAACCCAAAGGAACGGATAGTGTTAAGCCTTAAAGTCTAACCCCTGAGTAGCTAACAAGGACGGAGAATCTAGAAGTATAGAGGGGATCACTAAGGTTGTCTACTTCTAATTTAAGAGTGATATGTTTATATTATTCTTAGTGGGGAAGTTGCCATAAAAGGTCACAAATAGAGTATGAGTCTTTTATGCAAATGTATAATCCTACCGAGCCTACACACGGATAAGTGGACTATAGAAGAATCAGCAAGGCTATAAGAGTCACCCTTGCGAACAACCAGTACTACCGGCGTTATAGAAGGCATTTATGAGCTATCAAGTCTAAGCACCACGCTTACACTATCCAACTACTCTAACTCTAGAGCAACTTAGAGTTAAAGAACTCAAAAGAGAGTCATAAACCTTAAGAATAACAAGAACAATGGCTCAAACTTAAATATAGACGTTGATTACCAAAACAATCGTTGAAGCAAGTTGAAGATGAACTTGAATCCGCAGGTACAAGATGAAGAAGTTGATCCGACAGGCCGGAGCTCCTTCTTGATCTCTTCCTCTCTCTCTCTCTTCTAGTTCTAGTATAAGACTAGGTTCTAAACCTAAACTAGAGGGGTAACTAGTCTTCTACTTGAAAGTTGGCTCTTGAAGTCTTCTTCTAGGGTTTCTGAATGAGGCATAGACTTTTCTGAAGAGAGACTTGATCTTCCCTGGGGCCTGGGGGCCTGTTTATATAGCCCTAAGGGATCAACCATGGCCGTTATATCAAACCGACTTCACGTAGGGCTGAGATGAGTCCTCGGGGTCGGTGGAGGAAGCTTCCAGAAGACAGAGGCCATCGGGCCCAAGGGGTGACCGACCGGTCCTAGGGTGGGACCGGTCGGTCAAACCTGGCAGCCTCTCGCGGTGTCCCGCCTCGTGGTGTCCTCTGGTGTCCTCTAGGTCCTTCTGGAGTATTCCTGACGTGCCGGTTCCATAATCTTCCGTCGGTTTCCTTCTAGGAGAAGTAATCAGTGCTGGTTTTCCTGTTTAGTCCCTGCAGAATCATAATTCACCAAAACTTGTGGAATATTGACAATTAAAACCCTAAACCTTTATTAGTGATTGAATTCATACCCTTTTTATATTTATTTATCCTTTAATTTTGATAGATAACTAGTGTCAACAGTGTGCACTAAGTATCGAAGGATTCTCTTAACGGCCATGATATGACATTCTTTCGGATTAGCTTGAAACCTTGCACACATGCACACGCTAATCATAATATCGGGCCTAGATGCACAAAGGTAGAGCAATGAACCAATCATAGAGCGATATACCTTTTGATCCACTAACTTACCATACTCATTTAGATCAAGATGTCCATTTGTTGGCATAGGTGTCTTGATGGGCTTGGCCTTGTCCATCTCAAACTTCTTTAGCATGTCTCTTGTATACTTTGTTTGACTGATGAACGTGCCATCCTTGAGTTGTTTGATTTGGAATCCGAGAAAGTACTTCAACTCACCCATCATGGACATCTCGAACCTTTTGGTCATAATCCTACTAAATTCCTCACAAAAAGCCACATTAGTACTACCAAATATTATGTCATCGACATATATTTGGCACACAAAGATATCATTATTGACTTTGCAAGTAAATAAAGTAGGATCAGCCTTCCCTATCTCAAAACCCTTTTTTGAGTAGGAAGTCCTTCAAACAATCATACCAAGCTCTAGGGGCTTGTTTGAGCCCATAGAGAGCCTTGTCGAGCTTGTAGACATGGTTGGGATATTTGGGATCTTCAAAACCCGGTGGTTGCTCCACATACACCAATTCGGAGAGGGGGGCATTGAGGAATGCACTTTTCATGTCCATTTGATATAGCTTGAAATCATGGTGAGTAGCAAAGGCAAGTAATATACAAATTGACTCAAGCCTAGCTACGGGTGCATAGGTTTCCCCAAAATCCAAACCTTCGATTTGAGTGAAACCTTGAGCCACCAACCGTGCTTTGTTCCTTGTAACCACGCCATGCTCGTCTTGCTTGTTGCGGAAGACCCATTTGGTTCCTATCACATTTTGCATGGGCCTTTCCACCAAGGACCAGACTTCATTCCAAGTGAAGTTGTTCAGCTCTTCTTGCATAGCCATCACCCAATCCGGAACATCAAATGCTTCTTCCACCCTAAGAGGTTCCAAAGAGGAGACAAACAAGTAATGTTCACAAAAACTTGCTAAACGAGAACGTGTCGTTACCCCACGTCGTATGCTCCCCAATATGTTGTCAACGGGATGATCTCGTTGAATTGTATGATGAACTTTTGGATGTGGCACGAGTGATCTTCTTTGAATGGGTCTGTCTTCATCATCTTCATCATGTGTGTAGATGTCTTCATCAACTTGTTGGTTATCATGTTGAGCTTGAGCTTGATCATCAATTTGATGTGGTACTTGAACTTCACTTGCACCTCCACCATTCTGAGTTGCGGAAGCTTCACCATGCGCATTTGGATGCACATGATGGATAGTAGAATCTTGGGGAACGTGCAATAGCTCATCTTCATCATCTTGAATTTCAATGGGCCTCACATCACCGGTTGCAAGCTTCTTGATAGCTTCGGATGGAGGCATGTCATTACCTACAAGCTCATCATTGACTTGCTCTTTTTGAGAGCCGTCGGATTCATCAAAAGTCACATCTACCGTTAACTCAATAGTGTCGGTGGCATTATTGAATACACGGTAGCCATGTTCGTTAGTACCATAACCAAGTAGAAAGCCTTCGTGTACCTTAGGTGCAAACTTTGAGCTTTTGGCCCTTTTGTTAAGTATGAAACACTTGCAGCCAAAGACTCTAAAGTAATGCACCTTCGGTTTGTTACTGGTTAGAAGCTCATATGGAGTCTTCCCCTTAGCTTGTGGAGGTAGAGGCGATTGATTGCATGTCATGAGGTGTTCATCGCCTCTGCCTAAAAGCCATGAGACGTCTTGTATTCATCAAACATAGATCTTGCGGCTTCAACAAGAGTTCGATTCTTCCTTTCCACAACCCCATTTTGTTGTGGGGTATATGGAACGGAGAACTCATGCTTGATTCCTTCATCATCAAGATACTCTTCTATGTTGGTGTTCCTGAACTCGGTCCCGTTGTCACTTCTCACTTTCTTGATCTTGAGCTCAAACTCATTTTGAGCCCTTCTCGCAAACTTCTTGAAGATGCATTGGGTCTCACTTTTATCTACTAAAAAGAACACCCAAGTGAAGCGAGAATAGTCATCAACAATAATGAAACCATACTTGTTACCACCGATGCTTTGGTAAGCAACGGGTCCGATGAGGTCCATATGAAGTAGCTCCAATGGTCTTGTAGTTGACACGATGTTCTTTATTTGATGCTTGGCTCCAACTTGCTTTCTGGCTTGGCATGCGCTGTAAATCCTATCTTTCTCAAAAGAAACATTGGTTAGCCCAAGGATGTGTCCTTCTCTTTGAAGTTGGGCCAAGTTCCTCATCCCAACATGAGCTAGTCGGCGATGCCAAAGCCAACCCATGCTAGATTTTGCCATGGAGCATGTCTTAGGTTCCACTTTATTAGTTGAGAAGTCAACTAGATAAAGCTTTCCCTTCAACACACCCTTGAATGCAATAGAGAAATCCCTTCTTCTAGAGACAGTCACACCCTTATCCGTAAAGAGGCAATCGTAACCCATTTCACAAAGTTGAGAAACGGGTAACAAATTGTAACTCAATGAATGCACAAGTAAAACATTTGAGATAGAATTATCGGTTGAGATAGCAATTTTACCCAAGCCAAGTACCTCTCCTTTTCAATTGTCACCAAGCACAATGTTGTTACCTGAATCATGGCTTGGTTGAAAAGAAGTGAACATTTCCTTTGCCCCGGTCATATGATTGGTGCATCCACTATCTAACACCCAACTCGTTCCACCGGAGGCATATTCCTACAAAACAAGATTATGTTCTTGATTTAGGTACCCAAGTGAGATTGGGTCCTAGGGGGTTAGTCACATAAACTTTTGGCACCCGGACATTTCTCATAATCTCTCTCTTCTTGAGTGCACCAACATACTTAACGACAATCTTGTCGTTCTTGCCCCAACAACACAAGTAATCACATGTATAGCTTCGTGATATGGGCTTTTGTTGCTTGGGGACCTCCACTTGCTTCTCCTTGTTGATCTTGTCATTGGCAAGTGTAGCCTTTGGATTGGCAACCTTGTTCGCCTTGTTCATGAGGTCAAAGAGAGGAACCCCTTTGCTAAAGTTAACAAAGGGCACCCCATTGACCATCTTCCTTCCATTGGCTTTCCCATCATACCTACTATAGCCAATCCCATCCTTGATGGATGGATGTCTTGCGGTCTTGAGAATGTCTTGCACCTTACACTTGCAGCCATCATACCTACTATATGTCTTGCACATTACACATGCAGCCATTCTTCAAGATCATGTTCAACCTTTGAATTTCCTTGTCTTTCTTCTCTAGCTCAACAAGGTTAGTTGCACAAGCATTTATATCAACTTTATAACATATTTTGCAACCATTGCGGATACATGGGTGTATGCCGGATCTTGAGTGATGAGTGATTGTCAACTGGGATGATGCGCATGTTCTTTGGCTTGTGTTGTGCAGGTGTTGAGAACGGATACGGTGATCAAAGGCAAGGTGAAGGTCAAGTAGAGACGTGTCGTGCCGATGGACCCGGAGCAGTGAAGGGCGGACATGAGGCTTGGACTGACGGACCGGTGGCCTGAGGATCGGCCGTGGTGGCTGACAGCCTGGGACAGCGACAAGTGAAGACTTGTGTGTGGACGGGGTGCACGGGCGGTGCATCCCCTCTACGGCTCGGTTTGGTGGTTGAGCCACAGAAAAACCACCGAGTGGACGGTTTCTAGGTTTGGGCCTCAAAACCTGGGCGCTGATGGTTTCCGAGTTTGGGCCACAACAAAACTCGGGCTGAGGACGGTTTCCAGGTTTGGGCCTCAAAACCTGGGTGCTGACGGGTTTCTGAGTTTGTGCCACAAAACTCAGGCAAAGGACGACGGGTTTCCCGGTTTCGGCCTCAAAACCGGGGGATGGCCCAGGTTTCCCGGTTTCGGCCTCAAAACCGGGGGGAGGTCCGTGAAAAGGACGAGCGGAGCGGTGGCGGCACGTGGCGGCAATCGGTGAGGTCACGTCGAGGCGAAGCTACCAATTGTGCGGGCGTGGCCGTCGGATCACCATCAACTTCGAGTTGGTCCAGAATACCCTTAGGGTTAGTCTGCTCGCTCATTAGCGGTAGGGGTAGAAGGGGAATAATTGTATTAGGCTATATAAGGAGAGGCAACCCCTCCCTCCAGACTATCTCAGCCATTGCTATTTTGATTCTAGGGTTTCCTGCTCTCCCACATCCCTGCTGTAGCTACTGAGATCCGCAGAGACGGTGAACAATACCTCTGTGTATTTGCTTTTTGAGGAAACGAGACCGTAATCTCGTTGTCTCCTCGTGGGGACGAATTTCGGCTGGCAATTCGTGGTTCGATTCGCGTTTTGAACTTGTTCTTCGCGTTCTTCGTTTTCTCCACGATTTTCCCGTTGATCATTCTCTCTCTACGTTGCTCCGTTTGCAAAACCTTTTGAATCAACTTGTTCTTTACTGTGAGGGGATCATTTCCACCAAAGGAATTCAACTCAAACCTCATGAACAAGTAGATCGATCGGTTTTCGTTTTGGATCAATTTTTCTCCTCTTTCCCGAATTTCTTCGATTCATCGATTTGGAGATAGGTTCGAGCCATGATCTCCTAGGAGTAGCTCACTATCCTCCTTGTGACTCCTCTCACCAAGTTTGAACCCTAGAGGTTTCGTTTTGGGTGAGATCGAGTCGAATCAGTGGATGGACAACTTGATTTCGGGGTGACCGGACGCTCAGCTCGGGGTGACCGGATGCATGGCCTTGAGTCCGATCGATGAATGTGTTCACTGTTCTTTCCTGCAACTTGATCGGACTCTCTCTTGGTCACCGACCGGACGCAACACTCACACTGTTCACCGCTTCCTTGCCACTGACCGGACGCTCAGCAAACTGACCGGACGCTCTCCATCAGTGAGTCCGGTCATAAACAGAGAGCTCCCAAACTGGTTTCTGGACGACCGGACGCGTCCGATGCATACCGATCGGACGCTCCAGTGAGTCCGGTCAGTGCTGCTTCGCACGTTTTCGTCCGTGGTTCATTCGTCCGTTGTCGGTTTTAGTTTCTGACTTTTGCGTTGGGTTTTTAGAGTTGTGTAGTGTCTCGCTGTGCTTCTCGGAAGCATCCACCCTACATCTAGGGTCGTGGACACTATCAAGCTCTAGGTTTGCTCTTGGGGTTGATTCTTGGGACAGTTGCGGTAAGTTTCTGAAAAGAAATTTAAAGCTCCCATTCACCCCCCCCCCCCCTCTAGTCGTATTTCTCTAAGAACTTTCGGTCCTTCAATTGGTATCATAGCAGGTTAAGGATCTTCCACCTTAGCCGGTTCCAGATCCACAGAAGGCGACATGGATCGTGGCGTGGGCAAACCGCCGTTCTTCGATGGGATGAACTATGCGTATTGGAAGATACGCATGTCGGCCTATATTCAAAGTTTGGGTGCATCCATTTTTGATATTTGCAACTCTGCAGATTACGTGGTCTTGGCTGCTCGAGCGACTCAGCATCAGATCGATGAGCACGATGCCAATAGCCGAGCCCGTAATGCTCTTTTCTCATGCTTGAGCATGACGGAGTTTGATCGCGTTTCTCACCTCTCTACGGCTCGGGAGATTTGGGCTACCCTCATGCGTTTCCATGAGGGAACCACTCAAGTCAAAACCTGTCTCTACGAGTCGCACAAGCGAGAGTATGAGAACTTTCGACACATGCCTGGCGAGAGCATAGAAAGTTTATTCGCTCGCTTTCAGGTGATTGTCAACAGGATGAGGGCTAACAAGGAGTTGTTGCCTTTCGACGATCATGAGACGGCTCTCAAGCTTTTACACACTCTCGATCGGTCAGTGTGGGATTCCAAGGTTCATGCGATCATCGAATCGCCTAACTATGAGACTCTCACGTGCGACGAGCTCTTTAGTAAGCTCAAGTCTAGTGAGACTGACGCCATGGCGAGGGCTTCTTATGAAAATCCTTCTGGCCCGTCGATGGATTTGGTTTCTGGCTCTTCTGCTAACCCCTCTAGAGGCTTTGCTTTGTCATCTCTTCTTTCTGTCACAGAGGAGCAGCTGGAGTTCATGGCGGACGACGAGTTGGCCCTGCTTGCCAACCGGTTCTCACGGTTCCACAACAACCGCATGAATCATCGTCGTGGAGGAGGACGAGGTAGCTGCTACGAGTGTGGAGGCTCGGACCACTTCATCGCCAATTGCCCAAAGAAGAATAAGCAAGTCTTCGGCAAGGCGGATCACGGCCACAAGTATGACTCCGGCAAGCGCAAGGAGAAGTACGTCCCGGCCAAGCACAAGCGGAGGGGCGACTTCAACAAGGAGTACATCAAGGAGAAGTACTTGGAGAAGGCCTGGGCCGAGCAGTGTGCCTTCTTCGCCACGCTCAGCGACGTCGACAACTCGGATGATGACTCCGCTGATTCAAGCGACGACGAGTCCGAGAAGAAGAAGAAGATCGAGGACAAGCTGAATGGCCTCTGCTTCTTCGCCGACAACGAGGGATTTTGCACCATGGCCCTCGGCAAGGAGGTCGACAGTCAGCTGGAGGAGATCCCTCAGAATGACGACGACGACGACACCTCCCAGGTAAAACGATTGGAGAACGTTTGGTTGGTGGATTCCGGGTGCTCAAGGCATATGACCGGAAATGCCAAGTGGTTCTCCAGTCTTAGTCCTGTTGCCGGAAAGGAGTTTATCACCTTCGGCGACAATAGCAAAGGTAAGGTGTTGTCTCGTGGGTCTGTGCGAGTTAATGAGCACTTTGCTCCGTGATGTTGCTCTTGTTTCTAACTTGTATTTTAACCTTCTTTCTGTTTCGCAACTCTTTGATGATGACTATGAGATTCATTTTAAGCCGAATCTCAGTCGTATTTTGGATCCTCAGGGGAAATCTTGTATGTTTGATTTTGCCCTTTGGGAAAGTCTTTCGTGCGAATTTCTCGGAGTCTTTTGGCATTTCTCGTTGTCTTTTGGCTGGACCCTCTTCTTCTGATCTTTGGAAGTGGCATAGGAGACTTGGTCACTTGAGCTTCGACTTGCTTGCAAGGCTTAGCTCACTTGGCCTAATCCGAGGATTGCCCAAGTTACACATGGAGAAGGATCTTGTTTGCCATTCTTGTAGACATGGGAAAATGGTAGCCGCTCCCCACCATCCTGTGAATCAGGTTATGACCAAGTGCCCTGGAGAGCTTTTGCATATGGACCTTGTCGGTCTGGCTCGGGTGAGCTCAGTTGGTGGGAAGTGGTATGTGCTTGTTGTTGTTGATGACTTTTCGAGATATTCGTGGGTTTTCTTTTTAGCTGAGAAAACTGAGACTTTTGCTTTTACTCACAATCTAATTTTGCGACTTTAGAATGAGTTCTCTAATAACTCGATGAGAGCTATTCGTAGCGATAATGGTTCCGAGTTTCAAAACTCAGATTTTGAGAAGTTTTGTGACACTTTGGGTTTAGAGCATCAGTTTTCTTCCCCCTACACACTGCCACAAAATGGTGTTGTAGAGAGGAAAAATCGGACCCTTGTTGAGATGGCTAGGACGATGCTCGATGAGCATAGGACTCCTAGGCGATATAGGGCCGAGGCTATTAACACTGCATGCTACATTTCCAATTGCATTTTTCTCCGTGCTTTCTTGAAAAAGACTTCTTATGAGTTGCGATTTGGGAAGCAACCCAAAGTGAGTTATTTTAGAGTTTTTGGTTGCCCTTGTTTTATACTTAAGACCGACAACTTGGACAAATTTGAGTCTCGTTCTTCTGACTGTGTATTTTTGGGTTATGGCACTCATACTCGTGCATATCGTATACTTAACCTTGCTACTAACCGAGGCATGGAGACATCCGTTGTCACTTTCGATGAGACCATGGTTTGTCCTTCTTCTAGATTTGAGCGTGCAGGTGATCATGAGGTTGGAGAACCTCTTTTTGATGATGAGGAAGAAGGGGCTGAAGGGATGGATGACCCAGCACTTCCTCCACCTGCTGTGCCGCTAGGATCGGCTTCTACTACGATGACTCACGGCCCCGACCCTTCTTCTTTGACTACTTGGGGGCCGAGGGATCTGCCACCTCGGGCTGTACCATTTGTACCCGAGGGGGCACCAGCTGCTGTTGAGGGGGAGGTTTCTTTAGCTTGGGAGGCGCCACGACACATTCAGCGCCAACACCCGCCTCAACAGATGATCGGCAGCATCGACGAACGTGTCACTCGGTCAAGGTCACAACAAATCTCTCACTTTGCTCATTCTGCATTTGTTGCTGATTTTGAACCCCGAGATGTTGGACACGCTTTATCTGATCCGGATTGGGTCAATGCGATGCATGAGGAGCTTGAAAATTTTGAGAGAAATCGGGTTCAGGTTCTTGTTCCTCTTCCTCCTGAGTGTCACCCTATTGGGACAAAATGGGTTTTCAAAAACAAACAAGGAGAAGATGGCCATGTTGTGAGAAACAAGGCCAGACTTGTAGCCCATAGGTATAGTCAGAAGGAGGGGATAGACTATGAGGAGACTTTTGCTCTTGTAGCTCGTTTGGAGGCAATTAGGATCCTCTTGGCTTTTGCTGCATCCAAAGGTTTCAAACTTTTTCAAATGGATGTCAAGAGTGCCTTCTTAAACGGCTACATAGAAGAAGAGGTGTATGTAAAACAACCACCCGGTTTTGAAAATCCCAAGTTTCCAAACCATGTTTTTAAACTTCACAAAGCTTTATATGGTTTGAAACAAGCCCCTAGAGCCTGGTATGATAGGTTGAAAACCTTTTTGCTTGCTAAGGGTTTTAAAATGGGATGTGTGGATAAAACGCTTTTTCTCCTCAAGCAAGGCAATGACACTCTCTTGGTCCAGATTTACGTGGATGATATCATTTTTGGTGGTACTTCTCATGCTTTGGTTGCCAAGTTTGCAGATACTATGAGCAGGGTGTTTGAGATGAGCATGATGGGCGAGTTGACGTTTTTCCTTGGGTTGCAAATCAAGCAATCCCGAGAGGGGACGTTCGTGCACCAGGGCAAGTATACCAAGGACTTCTTGAAGAAGTTCGATATGGGTGAGGCCAAGCCTCTTCCGACACCCATGTCGACCACGACGGCCCTGGATTCGGACAAGGATGGAGAAGCTGTGGACCAGAAGGAGTACCGGAGTATGATCGGGTCGCTGTTGTACCTGACGGCGACACGCCCGGACATCCAGTTCGCGGTGTGTCTTTGCGCACGATTTCAGTCGTCGCCGCGCACTTCTCACCGTCAGGCGGTCAAGCGCATTATGAGGTACTTATGCTTCACACCTGAGTTTGGGATTTGGTACTCTGCTTCCTCCACCCTTTCCCTTTGTGGTTACTCAGATGCTGATTTTGTTGGTTGCCGACTTGATCGCAAGTCCACTTCTGGGACTTGTCAGTTTATTGGTTCTTCTCTTGTGTCTTGGTCTTCTCGCAAGCTGTCTAGCGTCACGCAGTCTACCAAAGAGGCCGAGTATGTTGCTGCGGCTAGTTGCTGTTCTCAGTTGCTTTGGATGATGGCCACTTTGCGTGATTTTGGTCTAAGCTTTTCTCGCGTTCCTTTGCTTTGTCACAGCACGAGTGCTATTAGCGTTGCTAAGAACCTCGTGCTGCATTCTAAGACCAAACACATTGATGTGCGCTTTCATTTCTTGCGAGACCACTATGAGAAGGGTGATATCGACCTTCACCATGTCGATACTCATCTTCAGTTGGCAGATATTTTCACTAAGCCTTTGGACCAATCAACCTTTGCCAGGTTGAGAGGTGAGCTTGGTGTGTGTTTCCCCTTTTAGATTGGGGAGACATTTTGTCTATTGTATCATAGACTGACTCTTTCTCTTTCGTTTTGTTTACATTTCTGGTAGGTTAGTCTTTGCATTTCATCATGCATCTTTACTTTCTGAGCTTCATGACTATAGTCCTTAGAATGAATCTATGCTCTGTCTAGTATGCTCCGATGCTATATGATGATGCTTGTAGCTTATGCTCTTTCTGATCACTGATACATGTTGTGAGGTGAGTTGTTTTTTAGAATTGTGAATATGTTAAATTCAACTTAAAATCTGAAACATGTTGACCATTGATTCTGGCAACTAGCATGTGTAGAATGTGTTGAAGTCACTTATGCTTTTCATATATGCTAGATTGCTATGTCTCTAGTTCTGAGTCTTTCACTTGCTTGGTATGTTCATATTCTGCTAAATTTTGAACCAAGTCTAAGTGAATTGAAAAGATCGAGATGGGATCACTTGACAGCACATCACGGTATCGAGACTGTTTCTCATTGCACATTGAGTTAAACTTGAGTCGTGTAGTGTAAGACCGAAACCGTTTGCTTCAAGCTTCTGATTGCTTATGCATAGGCTTAGTTCGGTTGAAAAGTTAGGCAATGTCAAGTTTTCAACCTCTCGCAATCACATGCTGAAAATTCGAACTTGTGTATAATCACTGCTGCAACTCCGATAAAATTTGAGCCTAAAAACTGCTCACTTTGCTCATATGTTCATATTTCGTATTCTGTGATCAGTTTGAGCCTTTGCTGGCATTTGTGCTTGTTGTTGAGTAATTGGATCCGCACTCATTAGAGCATCTATTCACTCTCTGGAATATATACCTGAAGCTGCTAACTTGCATTTGTCTCTAATATGCATTGTGCCTTGTTGTGTGCATTTTCAACTAAGGGGGAGAAATTTGACAAATCATGTCCCTAATTGTGTGCACTATTGAAGGGGGAGTTCATGTTTAGGGGGAGTTTGCTCGTTTCTTGCTTTGACGAGCTGCTCAATTGGTGTGGAGTGTCTTTCAGCCCATATGTGGTTTTTCACTTGGTTTGGAGCAGTTTTGGCTAGTGGTGTTGAGCCTGTTCTACCTCTTCTTGAGGGCTAGCTTTGCTTTGCTTACACTTCAATTGGTATCGAATTGTCTCGTGTTGCAATTGGTGTTAAGTTTTCTTGCTAGTGGTGTTGAGCATGTTCTACCTCTTCTTGAGGGCTAGCTTTGCTTTGCTTGGTTGCGTCGAGTCGTTGCCCATGTCTTTGGGGACCAAGTTATTTTGCTCACTCCATTTGACCTTCTTTGGACTTTGATATGCTTTTGGGTCATTTGGACGAGTTCTCAACTCTCTCTTTTTCCTCCTTCTTCTACCTTCATATGATTTGTGTTGGTAGTTGACAATGCACTCATCAAGGGGGAGATTGCGGATACATGGGTGTATGCCGGATCTTGAGTGATGAGTGATTGTCAACTGGGATGATGCGCATGTTCTTTGGCTTGTGTTGTGCAGGTGTTGAGCACGGATACGGTGATCAAAGGCAAGGTGAAGGTCAAGTAGAGACGTGCCGTGCCGATGGACCCGGAGCGGTGAAGGGCGAACGTGAGGCTTGGACTGACGGACCGGTGGCCAGAGGATCGGCCGTGGTGGTTGACAGCCTAGGACAGCGACAAGTGAAGACTTGCGTGTGGACGGGGTGCACGGGCGGTGCATCCCCTCTACGGCTCGGTTTGGTGGTTGAGCCACAGAAAAACCACCGAGTGGACGGTTTCCAGGTTTGGGCCTCAAAACCTGGGCGCTAATGGTTTCCAAGTTTGGGCCACAAAACTCAGGCTGAGGACGGTTTCCAGGTTTGGGCCTCAAAACCTGGGTGCTGACGGGTTTCTGAGTTTGGGCCACAAAACTCAGGCGACGAACGACGGGTTTCCCGGTTTCGGCCTCAAAACCGGGGGATGGCCCAGGTTTCCCGGTTTCGGCCTCAAAACCGGGGGGAGGTCCGTGAAAAGGACGAGCGGAGCGGTGGCGGCACGTGGCGGCAATCGGTGAGGTCGCGTCTAGGCGAAGCTACCAGTTGTGCGGACGTGGCCGTCGGATCACCATCAACTTCGAGTTGGTCAGGAATACCCTTAGGGTTAGCCTGCTCGCTCATTAGCAGTAGGGGTAGAAGGGGAATAATTGTATTAGGCTATATAAGGAGAGGCAACCCCTCCCTCCAGGCTATCTCAGCCACTGCTATTTTCATTCTAGGGTTTCCTGCTCTCCCACATCCCTGCTGTAGCTACTGAGATCCGCAGAGACGGTGAACAATACCTCTGTGTATTTGCTTTTTGAGGAAACGAGACCGTAATCTCATTGTCTCCTCGTGGGGACGAATTTCAGCTGGCAATTCGTGGTTCGATTCGCGTTTTGAACTTGTTCTTCGCGTTCTTCGTTTTCTCCATGATTTTCCCGTCGATCGTTCTCTCTCTACGTTGCTCCGTTTGCAAAACTTTTTGAATCAACTTGTTCTTTACTGTGAGGGGATCATTTCCACCAAAGGAATTCAACTCAAACCTCATGAACAAGTAGATCGATCAGTTTTCGTTTTGGATCAACTTTTCTCCTCTTTCCCGAATTTCTTCGATTCATCGATTTGGAGATAGGTTCGAGCCATGATCTCCTAGGAGTAGCTCACTATCCTCCTTGTGACTCCTCTCACCAAGTTTGAACCCTAGAGGTTTCGTTTTGGGTGAGATCGAGTCGAATCGGTGGATGAACAACTTGATTTCGGGGTGACCGAACGCTCAGCTCGGGGTGACCGAACGCACGGCCTTGAGTCCGATCGATGAATGTGTTCACTGTTCTTTCCTGTGACTTGATCGGACTCTCTCTTGGTCACCGACCGGATGCAACACTCACACTGTTCACAGCTTGCTTGCCACTGACCGAACGCTCAGCAAACTGACCGGACGCTCTCCATCAGTGAGTCCGGTCATAAACAGAGAGCTCCCAAACTGGTTTCTGGACGACCGGACGCGTCCGATGCATACCGACCATTCGCTCTAGTGAGTCTGGTCAGTGCTGCTTCGCACGTTTTCGTCATTGGTTCATTCGTCCGTTGTCGGTTTTAGTTTTCGACTTTTGCGTTGGGTTTCTAGAGTTGTGTAGTGTCTCGCTGTGCTTCTCGGAAGCATCCACCCTACATCTAGGGTCGTGGACACTATCAAGCTCTAGGTTTTCTCTTGGGGTTGATTCTTGGGACAATTGCGATAAGTTTCTGAAAAGAAATTTAAAGCTCCCATTCACCCCCCCCCTCTGGTCGTCTTTCTCTAAGCACTTTTGGTCTTTCAACCATTACTAGTTGAAGCATTAGAGCTATCGGAATCCTTAGGAGTAGTTGAATCAATGCTACTCCAAAGAGTGTTGTAGCTTAGTTCAAGAGTTTGATATTTATCTTGTAAGCTTGTGAGGCTTTCTTAAACCAAGCTAACCTTATTCTTTAGATTAGCAATTAAGTCATTGCTCGTGGAACACTCCTTAGCCAACTTCTTGTTAGAGTCATTGGCTAAAGATAGTTCCACGGTCAATTTCTCAACCTTCAACTTCTCCTCGGCAAGAGAGGCTTCTAATGCAAGGTTCTTTTCTCTCTCTTGAGTGATCAAGTCCCCTTGCATAACAAGACTCTCATTCCGACTCTCTAACTTAGTGAGCAATTTTATTATTTTGGGTCCACCTTTCTTCCCAAATTTTCTTATCATGATTTGTTCATAATCATCCATATCATCATCACTATATTCATCACTAGAACAAGTAGAAGAGGTAGATGATACCTTCTCATTCTTAGCCATGAAGCAAGAATGAGTGAAGTCATCCTCATCATCGGAGAAATCCTCGAATAAGCGTGATGAAGTAGTCGATGTAGCTATGTTGGAGAAGAAGCTTGGAGAAGAGGCCTTGTGAATGGCAATGTTGGCCGCTCCCTTCTCCTTCTCCTTGCCTTTGCTCTTCTCTTCATCACTTGAGTCATCCTCCGAAAACCATTCTTCGCCAAGATGAGCTTCACCTCCTCTTCTTCTTCTTTGCTTCTTGTCATCGCTCTTGCTATACTTGCTCTTGTTCTTCTTTTGTGGACAATCGGCTATGAAATGATCATCCGCACCACACTCATAGCAATTTCTCTTCTTTGACTTCTTGAAATATCCACCTTTGCTCTTCTTGTACATCTTATTTCTCATGAATCTTCTAAAGTTCTTTACAAGAAGTGCAATCTCATCATCCGAGTCATCACTTCCTTCACTTGATGAATCATTTTGAGCCTTACTTCCTTCTTCTTGGTTAGCCTTGAGAGCCACCACTTTCCTGTTGCTTGCTTCTTGATCTTCTATGGCTTCATCATCCAAGACTTCATGATGCTTTATCTTAGCAAGCATCTCATGCGGTCCCATGCTCTCATAGTTTGGTCTTTCCATAATTATGGATGCAAGTGTCTTGTTCTTCTTCCTATAGGCTCTCAATAGCTTTCTCGCTGCCGAGTTGTCATCCCACTTTTCATCTCCAAGGGCTCTAATTTTGTTGATCAAGGTCATGTATCTATCAAACATTTGTTGAGTAGTTTCACCACTCTTGATTGTGAAGTTCTCGATCTTCCCTTGAAGAAGCTCTATGTTACATTTTCTCACACTTGCATCACCCTCATATGATATCCTGAGAGTGTCCCAAATCTTCTTTGCAACTACCATTCCATGGACCTTGGTACTCTCTTCGGGCTTGAGGCATGATAGAATCAAGGATGCCGCTTGAGCATTTTGTTGAAACTCAATTGCATCTAGATCGGTGTACTCTTCTCCTTCAATGTGACTTGGTCCATTCTCAACTATATCCTAAGCTCTTGCGGCAAGAAGTTGTAACTTCATCTTGTGTGCCCAATCATTGTAGTTGATTCTGTCAAAGGAAGGTGGTTTGTCTAGGTTGACGCTAGGTAATTGAAGAACCTTGCTCACTTGGCCATAGTCAAATGGTATGCTAGAGAATTCTCATTTTTTTCTTGTCTTCCTCTTCATCACATTTTGCCTTTTTATCTTTTGGAACTAGAGGAACTTCTCCACTACCTGATGATTCACCTTTGCTGCTCAAAGCTTGCTCCAAGCTTTCAATCTCTTGCTTCATCTTATTCATTTGATCTTCAAACTGTTTTGCTTGCTGTTCTAACAGCTGATCTGCAACCTGCTTGACAATGCTATCAACTTATGTCTGACTTAGGGTCGACATGATTTTTCCCTTACGCGGTGAAGCGCTAACACAAGGGGTTAGGCTCTGATACCAATTGAAAGGATCAAATCAACCTAGAGGGGTGAATACGTGATTCTCTACAATCTGAAACTTCAAAGACTAAAACTTGTAGTTAAATGACAACTAGTATTACCAGTTTGTTTGGGTTGGTACTACTGGGTGTCAAACACCGATACTACCGACGCAAACAAACAGCACTACCGGGAACCTAAAAGCAACTACAAAGCCAATGTAAATGTGGTATGATTTCAGATCGAGAAATTACCCCACTTCCCTAAGTGTTGTAGGCGATGATTGTAACCTTCTCAAGCCTTGGTTACTTTCCACCGTGTAGATCAAGCCTTCCCAACCTATGAATGAGAGAGGGAAAGGAAGAACACGAAGAACACAAGTACAAGTGAAGTATACAAAGTAGAGGTAACAACAAGCACACGGGACACAATGATTTATCCCGAGGTTCGGCCAAACCACTAAGGAGTGCCTACGTCCTCGTTGTTGAGGTGACCACCAAGGTCGGAGTCTCTTTCACCTCCTTGCCTCACTCAAGCCACCACAAAGGTTAGCCGAGTTTCTCCACTAAGAATCACAGGGGAAATACAAATGCTTCAGGGAGCCCTCACAAATGAATCAACACGGGCTACCACGAAGAACACCTAACCGGCTAGGGTTCAAAGAAACCAAGAGTAATAAACACAGACCAAGCCGGCAAGATGAGGAACCAAGTGCTCAAGTCGTAGATCGAAGCTTCCCACTCTCTAATCTCACTTCCCTAGCTCAAATCTTGCAAGGGAATGAATCTAGGAGCAAAGGGGGAGAGAGAGGGGAGGAGTCAATGCTTGGGAGGCTCTTGTCAGCTGGTAGGTCGCAATGAATGAATGAAGTGAGTGTCTCACCGTTAGAAGTGGAGTGAGTGGCTATTTATAGTCACCCAGTCCCAAGGCTTGTCGGTAGTACCGACCTCACACAGTCGGTAGTACCGGCCAGCCAAAAACACTACGCCAGATCTAGATTGACTTTCTTGCAACCACCGACCAATGGGTTAGTACCACCGACGGTCAGTAGTACCGGCCTTATGGCGGAACTACCGCCAGGCCAAAATGGTCGCGAACAGAGAGCCCCGTGAAAAGTCACTCGGTACCACCGACCAGAGGTCGGTACTACTGAGCATGGTAGTACCGACTTTTATAGCGGTACTACCGCCAAGCCATTTGGCTCACGAACAGAGAGGTCCGCAAACTGACCTATGGGCGGTCGGTACCACCGACCATGGGGTCGGTACTACCGAGCCCGGTAGTACCGGCCTTATGACGCTACTACCGCTAGGTCATTTTTGAATCTACACAGAGAGGGTGAAAACTGGTCTGGATGGTCGGTACTACTGGGATTTATGGCGGTACTACCGATAGTTCAAAATGAACTCCATCTAGAGAGCATTGTGCGCGGCACCCCAGGTCGGTACCACCGACCCCCATGGTCGGTACTACCGACTGAGCAAAAAAGCACCTATGTGTTCGTGAGTGCGCGGTGTTTCTCAAGCAAACTTTTGTTAGAGGACATGAGCACTTTTCACCACATCTAGCTAGCCTAATTTGTATCCCTATTGATAGTCCGGCTTACCTATAACTCAAGTTTAAAATTAAACTATCAATCCACCACTTGAGCTAGGCATCTTTTGTCCAACATAATTTTACGTGCTTTGTTCATGAGATATCAACATTGTAATTCTTTCTAAGGACTAACACCTACATACATGCCTTTATAGAACTGTTAGTCCCTAATTTGATTGTCATTAATTAGCCAAAACCCACATTAGGGGCGAATGCACTTATAGCTTCTCACAAAACTAGTTTTGTGAGTCACAAAAGCCGCCTTGCCATTCTTGGGGGTATAGCCCAATCCCTCTTTGTTAAGAGAGAACCGTTGGCTACCCAAGCACTTAAGCAAGCGGGCATCTCCACCATAGGCATTGCCTAAGGCACGAGTGAGCTCATTGACCTCCTTTTTCAAGGTCTCATTCTCCACCATTAGTGAGGCATCACAAGTGAAACCATCACTCATAGTAGAAGTAGTAGTGGATGAGCTACATGAAGCGTTAGTGGGAGCAACAACAATAGGAGTATAGAAAGATTCGTCAAGAATATCACAATTTACTCCTATGTCACATGTTGGAACAACATCCTCAACCTTGACTTGATCAAGGAGGGAGGAGTGAGCTTTTTCAAGCTTGGTGTGAGCTTTGCCAAGCTTCTCATGGGCTACCTCTAGCCTCTCATGAGTAAACTTGAGCTCATCAAGGGATTGCTCAAGAGCACTAAGCTTCTTGCGCAATTCCTTGCACTCCTTCCTCTTCATCTCAAAGCAAGTGTTAGCTTGCTCCAACATGTCCATGAGGTCCTCCTTTGAGTGCTCCTCCTCATTATCGCTCTCACTATCACTCTCATCATCGGATTGTACCTTTGTTGGCCTAGCCATGAAGCATGATGGAGTGTCAAATAGAGAACGCTTGTTGTTGATTGCAATGCTTGCAATTGCCTTCTTCTTGGTGCTCTTCTTGTTATCATCATCACTTGAGTCTTCATTATCGGATAATGCATCACTATCCCATGTGACAACATATGAGCCACCCTTCTTCTTCTTGAAGCTCATTTTCTTCTCTTTCTTCTCCTTCTTATCCTTCTTCTTCTCATCTTCATCATTGTCACTATTTTAGGGACAATCCACTACAACGTGACCCTTGCTCTTGCACTTGTAGCATCTTCTCACATAGTCTTTGTTCTTGTTGTAATCTCTTCTCTTTCTTGAACCATAGCCCTTCTTCTTCATGAACTTGCCAAATTTGCGCACAAAGAGAGTTAAGGCTTTATCATCAATGTCACTAGCTTCTTCATTTTCACTTGGTTCTACCTTCTTGGACTTGCCCTTGCTCTTGGATGAAGTGGCTTTGAATGCCACACTCTTCTTCTTCTTGTCCTCTTTCTTGACCGCTTCTTCACTATCTTCATTGTATTGATCCTCGGTCATGACATCACCAAGCACCTCATTTGGAGTTACATTCTTCAAGCCTCCTCTAAAGATGATGGAAGTGTCTTGAATCTGTTGGGCAATCAACTCAAGAACCAGTGAGAGAAGTCTTCATCTGGTACCTTTTCACCCCAAAGACTTGAGATCATTGATGATGACTTGCAATCTATAGAACATTTCCGGAATAGATTCATCATCCTTCATCTTGAAGTTGGTGAGCTTATCCTTGAGCATGTACAACTTGGCACTTTTTACCGTTAAAGTGCCTCATATGTTTCTTCTAGTCTTGTCCACACCTCACTTGAATTGTTAAGATCTTTTATTTGCTCAAACACCTTTGGATCAATGGCATTGTATATGGTGTTGAGCGCCATTGTGTTGCATTGCTTGTTGATGGAGTCATTTGGTGTTGGATTGGTAGGATCAAGAATCACAAACTCATTTTCTACCACATCCCACACCTTGTCATTGATTGAACCCAAATACATTTTCATCTTTCTCTTCCAATAATCAAAAGATGTGCCAACAAAGAACGGTGGTTTGCCCCCAACATGGTTGAACACAATTTGAGCCATTTCTAACACCGAAGGTTGTTAATCCTTATGCAAACGGTGACCACGGCTCCGATACTACTTGAAAGGTCCTAAATGGCTAGAGGGGGGGTGAATAGCCTAATAAAAATTTTAGAAAACACTTAGAGCAACTAGTTAGACAATTACAAGTGAAGCTTTTTGCTCTAGCTCTACCAAGTGTTGCAAGCCACCTATCCAAACAATTCTAGTAACCTATTGAAGGGTTACGAGGATGCTACGCTATCCAGAAAACAAAAAATTTTGATCCCATAAACCAGGAACTACTACTAGTTATAGATCATGGGATTACCACTAGACACGCAGATGCAGCGGAAGACGTCTCGGTGTAGATGTGCGCATCGCAGCGATGTCGTGCAGTTGCTCATGTCTGTCCTTCATGTCTCCACGTGCGGTTCATCCTTGTGCTCCAAATGCAGCACCTCCGAGGTATCCCACACGTACAGGGAGGAAGCGTCGCGCCTCCGGACTGCTAGGTCCGCGAGGAGGAGCGGGCGTGGGCGAAGGGCGATGGTGGCGGCTGTCTAATCATGTGGATCAAACCCTAGCCACCCCACCCCTCTATTTATAGGCGTCCCTAAGGAGCCTGCTGAATTGGAGGCCCATTAGCAAACCCTAATTCCGGTCTGACTCGAGTCCAACTCAAATCAGGCTTCCAGCCCCTTAAGCGTGCGACCCTATGGGTTCACGCACACATAGACACGGCCCGAGTACTCCTACTCGCCCGATAGTTGACAGCGGCCTCTAGCAAGACGTGTTAACTCCTATGTACACGCAAAGATCATATCAGACGAACCACCACGATTACATACACATAATTCTCTTGCCACACAATATTTGGTCCAACTCATAGGTTAACACTTAACCTAAGCACGACCATGCATTTTTTATGATCCAATCATTTGAGTGGTCCAGTGATATCTCTCTCGCATGGAGAGGGGCAAATCCCATCTTGATCGTCTATGTCTCACAGCATATTTCCTGACAAACCCGAAGACTATCTTTATGACTACCCTGTTACGAAGTAGCATTTGACAGTCCCTAAGTAAGTCAATTCACACCTTGAGTACATACCACAA
Organism: Coix lacryma-jobi var. lacryma-jobi; assembly: GCA_009763385.1. Taxonomy (NCBI): domain Eukaryota; kingdom Viridiplantae; phylum Streptophyta; class Magnoliopsida; order Poales; family Poaceae; genus Coix; species Coix lacryma-jobi. The sequence goes on along the minus strand of CM019822.1, from coordinate 140,088,830 downwards.
TCTCTGGTCAAAGTACATAACGTATATGATGTGTAAAGAGATAATAAGAACATCTCATGTTGGGTCAGTCTAGCCCCATGTCAAACATGTGCCCACATTATTAGTTCGACATCTCCATGTCTATGACTTGTGAAACATAGTCATCAACTAATACATGTGCTGATCTAATATTCATGTGTGTCCTCACATGAACTTCGATTAGGGACAACTATCGAATAACCATACAAGTAAAAGAGTTTCACAGACAATTCACATAATCACCAATCAATACAAGTTGTCTTTAATGGATATTCAATGAACATATAATAAATCATGGATACAATAGAAATATCATCATCTCTATGATTACCTCTAGGGCATACTCCCAACACCTATAATCACTATGGCACACAAAAGTTATGTCACTACTCTCTAAAACAGTGAGCTAGCAAGAAATAATTACTTCTAATTAGAGAGCTACTTCTAGCAACAAATATCTCTACACAAGAAATAATGAATGTAATGCAAAGATAGAGAGATGTACCGACACCGTCAAGAGATAATCAATCATAAGAAGAATACCAAGAAACTCCGGGAGAAGTCCAAAGAGGCAAGAGACACAATGATTTTCTCCCGAGGTTCACGTGCTTGCCGGCACAATACTCCCCGTTGTGTCGACCAACCACTTGGTGGTTTGGTGGCTAATAGGTGTTCACAAACCTAGCTCAACACTTGAGCGCCACAAGAACCGACCCACAAATGGAGGTAACTCAATGACACGCGCAATCCACTAGAGTTACATTTTGGCTCTTCGTCCGGGAAGGCACAATACCCCTCATAATCACGGAAGATGGTCATGAACAATCACCAACTCGTGCCAAAGCTCCTGCGCTGCTCCAAGCCGTCTAGGTGGCGGCAACCACCAAGAGTAAAGAGAATACCCGCAGCAACAACGATCCCCAAGTGCCACTAGATGCAAACTCACAAGCAAATGCACTTGGAACCACTCAATCTCACTTCAATTCGCACTATCAAGCAAAGAGATGAGTGGGAGGGAGTATGTCTAGCTCAAAGAGATGTTCAAGAGGTTAGAGAGCCAAGAGTCCTTCCCAAAGCCAGCCACTTCGTATTTATATGGAGGGGAGCAAACAGCACAGCGTTCTCCCCTTTTTCCCGAGCTCCACGAAGACCACTGGTACTTCTGGTGTGCACTACCGGTACTACCGGTCAGCAGACCGGTACTTCCGGTCGCTGACCGGTACCTCCGGTCAGGGCCCTATCCGCCCGTTGGAGAAAAGGCCCACCACGGGCAATCGACCGGTACTACCGCTTGGCGACCGATACTACAGGCCATCAGGGTCGATACTACCGGTCCTATAGCGGTACAACCGGTAGGCTTAAAACGGTCGCGAACAGAGAGGATGCAAAATCACCTCAGAGGTCGGTACTACTGGCCACAGGGCCGGTACTACCGGTTGACGACTGGTACTACCAGCCGCACAGCCTGAGCACGAAAAATCCTACTTCTCTTCTCCGAGTTGATCCAATTCAACTCTAGCACTTTCTCCTTTGCAAATGTGCCAACACTACCAAGTGTATACAACCTTGTGCATGTGTGTTAGCATTTTCACAATCAATTTCAAAGGATCAGAGGTTAGCACACTAGGTCCTAATGCATATGCATGTATGAATTCACCTAGTGGCACTTGATAACCGCAATCACCGAGATAGTCCCCTCTTAATAGTACGACTATCGATCCTAAACACACTCACACCCTCTATGGTGTCTTGAGTGCCAAAACAAAATCCCTATTTATACCTTTGCCTTGATCTCCAAAGGGTTTTGCTTTTCTCTTCTTTTCTTTCCAAATGTGGAGCACTTGATCCATCTTTTGGTCATCACCACCAATACCATGATCATCATCTAGCTCCCATACTTGGTGTGTACCAACCTAGCTCATAAATACCTCATGACAAAGGTTAGTACCCTAGGTGACATCAATTACCCAAAACCAAACAAGGACTTTCACCGGACGCGTCTGATCAACATTTTCCCTCTCTGGAACCTCTTTGAGTTTGATCGGACTCACCCCCTGGTGCGTTTGATCGCTAATTGAACCAGCGTCCGGTCACATGCAGGTGACCAGGACGCGTCCAATTGATACACTGTGGCAGCGTCCGGTCACAACCGAACCCAAGCCACAATGGGTTGTATTGACCGGACGCACTGCCCTAGTGTCCGATCAAATGCAACCCAGCGTCCGGTCACCATTTGAAGTCCAAAATGACTTAGATTCACGACGCTTTCTTCATGGACTTTCTTCCTTATGATCTTTGAGACCTTTCCAAGCTACTTAGGGCTTTGGTTAACAAGTGTGCACCACACCTAACTCAAAAGTCTTACCTAGGTCAAGCTACCCATTCAAACTCCCCTTAATAGTACGGCCAAATAGAAAACAAAGACCTAAGCTACTCTAAGTGTCCTCCAACACCATGTGACACTTAGAACTAGTCTATCACTGTCTTCGTCGTCCATCCTTTGAAAACCGAAATGAAATCCATCAATAAGGGAACATGAGTACCATTGTGCCCAATCGATCATCATTATTGTGACCTAACTCAACTATTTCTGTAAAACACACGTTAGTCACAATAATCTTACATTGTCATTAATCACCGAAACCCACTTGGGGGGCCTAGATGCTTTCAATCTCCCCCTTTTTGGTGATTGATGACAACCTCAAGTATGTTTGATAGAGAGGTGAGGTTTTCAATGACTTGGTTTATATAAGCATGTGATAATAAGATCAAGAGGGGTTAGGCATGCTTATACAAACCAAGTTCACATAAGTACTCAACATATAAGAATGAACGACAAGTACTTATGAACAGGCTCATTTATCAGAGAATAAGTGCGGAAGCAAAGTAAATGAGCATAACAAAGTGACATGAGATATATAACAATTAAAGCACAACATGTCACAAACGAGAGTCCCACACATATTGTACAAGTGCATAAGATAAACATGGATGCATATGAGTGCAAGGGTCACACAAAAGAACTGAAACCCTCTCACATACTCCCCCTGAGTCTAACATACACTCCCTCTCCCCCTTTGGCATCAAGGACCAAAACTAAGGGTCTGAAGGCGGGACTGGAGCAGACGAGCCAGGCGACGAGGTACGAGGTACAGCCTCAAACTGAGCAAGTAACGCCTCCTCGTCGGACGAAGAACTCTGAGCAGGCTGACCCTCTAACACTGGAAGTGAAGGAGAAGCGGACTAGGTCTACTCAGCAGTCTTTGGCACTATCTTTGGCTGCTGCTGCTCTGGAGGAGGAGTCTGGCCCTGAATCTGAGCATCTGGCGCTGGAACCTCAGGCGGTGCAGACTCTGGCTTGATGGACTCAGGCTGAGCTATCTCTGGCTCTGGTGGAGGGTCCATGGTCTCAGTCTCGGCCACTGACATAGTCAACAAAGCCTCTGGAGCTGAAGAAACTGGAAGTGTCTGGCTCTGAGTGACGGGTGGCTCTAACGAAGCTACAGAAGAGGGTAGAGTCTCTGTCGTGTCTGTAGCTGGAGCTGGAGCTGGAGCGGAGGTCACAAACAACTAGAACTCTGGCGGTGTAGGCTGGCCTGTAAGCTCACTGAACGAAGCCTCCAAACTCTTGGGGGCCAGTTGTCCTGAGTAGGAGTGAAACCTGAGCGGATCGGGGTGAACCCCGGCAGCTGCCCTGTCACTGGAGTGGTGAACCACTGAGAGATCTGCGGGAAGGGTGAGACCGACGATGGTGGAACTGACGTGTAGAAAGAGGTCGACGGTCTAGGCTACTGCTGCTGAAATTGTGGTAGCGGAGGTAACTAAGGAATCTATGCCATCCTCTCCATGAATGCTAAGGTCTGGGCCTGAAGAGCTATCATCTGCCTCTGAAGAGCATCCTGACGCTCCTGAGCGTGAGCTGTGGCAACTGCCTATGCCTCTGCAAGTCGAGCCTGCTCCTAAGCCTGTCGCCTCTACTCCTCAGCCTGACGTTGAACCTCCTGAGCAAGACGGTCCTGCTGCTTCTCCATCTGTGAGAGTATGGCAAGAAGAGCGGGATCAGAGTCAGCCATGCAGGACAAGCCTGCCTCTGAGTCATGAGTAGCAGGTGGCATCCTCGGCAGGGGAGCGTAGTCCTCATATGAGCTGACAATCGTAACATCTAGAAGATCGAGCTCATCTGCCTCTGCCTCAAGGTCTGTAAGCTCTGCCTCTAGTAGCTGACGGACTGCCTCATCCTACTCTGCCTCTGTCTCTCGAACAACTGGCCTCTGTCGTGGCTGCCTCGGGCGCATGTCAGGGCTAACTCCAATGATCTAGCGAGTGTCGTACACAGGGAACTCTATTGGAGAATGTGAAAGTGCAGCAATCAGAGCCGGAATCAGCTTCCTCATAATAACACAAATCCAATGCGCGTATGGAAGCTGCCGGTGTCCCTTGAAGCCCTCGGCCAGTGTGTCCTCCATCTTAGAAATGATCAAGTCCCAAATATCAAACTGGAGCTGGGAGACCAAGTGGTGGATCAGCAAATCTGAATATGGGTCAACCCCTCCCTGTAGCCTGTCCAAGGCAAAAGAGTACGCCTCATGACCTCGTTCAAGAGACGGGCCATCGATGTCAAGTCACGAGGACACCGGCTGGACCCCTCTCTGAACGGCTCTCAGAAGCAGGCACAGACGAGCTTTGCTGAACAAATAACCCCAGCATAGGGACGTCGTGGAGGCTCTGTCTCGTCATAGAATAAGGTGTGAATACAAGTGTCGTGTGTTGTCAACCCAAGAAACTCACGGGTTGTGGTGATGTAGAGTCTATAGGCTCGATCTCTGAAAGCAAAGTGAATATATCTGTGATGCGGGTCGATCCATAGAGAGGCATAGAACTGACACACTCAATCCTCAAGTAGTGACCACTCTGTCCAATAATGTCCGCCAAGCCTAGCAAGTAGGTGAGCATGGGACAGATGGCCTCTCCTCTAGCTGCAACGATGTCCTCCAGCGGGCAAACTCTATGAGATCTAATGTGGACGTCGTTGTTGACATATAGTGTATAGAAATCCTCCTAGAGCACTGTGTAGAACCCCTCTGAAGCCTGGGGGTGTCGCTCAGCTGGAAAGCACTCCTCGAACGGGACAAGCCTGAGGGTCTGAACCTAACGCGATGTGGCAGTCCGCAGGTCCAAGTGAACCACAGGAGGGGGACCCTGTGGCCTCGGAGGAGGTCGACCAGCCCGCCTCTGTCCCTCAGATCTAGGAGAAACCTGAGAGCGAGTACGAGTGGACGTGCGAACCGACTGCTATGCTGGCTGCTCCTCTGCCTGACCCTCTGCCTGGGTCGCTGCCGCTGACTCGGTCTCTGGAGCCGCACCTCCTGTTGTGGCTACCTCTGACTCAAAGCGGAAGTCTAGAGGAAGTGTCTCGACCGGGTCGTCAAGGGAGTACTACTAACCACGGAGATGAAACACTCCACCAGTCTATGAAGGCTCTCTCTGAGTCAGAGCCTGCTGCTGAACATCTGGAAGCTGGTCGCGAATCCGCAGACCACTCAACTGACCACCTCTCTCTGCTCGCTCTGTTGCCTCTGCCACTGCCAAAGCCATCTGAGCATCACGATCCAACCTCTTGCGCTTCTTCGACATGAGCTTTTGCTTCCCCTTCCCCTTGCCACCAGAAGGATGTGGTGGAGGAGGAGGAGGATCTGCATAGGGACCTCCGCCAACGTTCTTGCAGTGTGCCATCGCTGCAAGAAATGAGAAACTGCAACTGCCAAATGACGAGAACCACTGCCAGCTGACAAATCCCACTACCAAACACCTCTGTCAAGACAAGAATCTAGACTGAACCTCTAGAGGCTTGGCCTCAATCCATATCTGCGAGCTATTTATCTAACACGGACGAACTGCCAAACCAGCCCTATGAGAAGCAAAGCAATAGGATAAGAAAGAGAGGGTGGCTTTGCTACCTGACAAACGCGATGAACCGACCAAGCACAGGAGAGATACAGACACGTTCGCACACCGAGGGATCTCGCCGGAAGGATCTGCGCGAGAATCGTGGCAAAAGCAGGGTTAAAAAAGGCATGAACAGTGGTTGAGACATTTTGTCGAAAAGCTAGTGAGCAGGGTGGAGTGGAGGAGGAGAATGGAGCTCACTGGGCAGCTGATGGTGCGGGGAGGAGCTTGCCGAGGTGCTGGACGATGATAGAAGTGTCGGGGAGGACCAGAGTGCCGGCGAGGGCAAGCACTCCGGTGAACTCGGGCCACCCGCGAAAACAGCCGAGCGCCGGCGATGGGCACCCTGGCGAGGCTGATTAGCGCGAAGAAGGGCGGCTGCGGACGCGGAGTGATGGCAACGACGACGCGAAGGTTGCCGGCGGCGAGGTGGAAAGCGGGGGCGCGACGGCCGGCGAGCGGAGGCTAGGGTTAGGGTGGCGGCGACGGAGAGCGGCTCGGGCATGAGCACAGCGAAGAGGACGAAAGACTGCGGCCCACATGTCAGTCAGAAAATTTATTACGCCCTTTAAGTGGCCACCGGAAGCACTGCTCGATTGACCGGATGCATGAGCGGTAGCGTTCGGTCATGAACAGAGAGCTCCCGAAATGCAAAAATTGCGATCGGACGCGTCCTATCACCCCTGACCGGACGCACCCCTACATCTGGTCCCACTAAGACCTCAATCGGATGCATGATACACACTGTGACTAGACTCAATGATGACACTGTTCATCAGGCTGTCAGAGATGAACTGACCGGACGCACTTGGCCCAGCGTCCGGTCACAGCGTACAGTCACAGGAAAAACCTTGTTTAGATCCGAATTTTCACGTCGACTTCACCCAACCAAGTTCCAACTCAAATAAGAAGCAAATAAACACCAGTTGGAACATGGTAGAGTAACCTCACTCATACCCTCAACTTTTTCAAATAATTTGCCATTGGCTATGTAGTTTTCTAGAGAATATAAGCAATAATACCCGAGGAGACAACATGTGGCCACCAAAACTAGGGGTCTTAACCATTAGGAGCCTCAAATGCTCCCACTAGCGGTGGACGAACACAATGGTTGCTCAAGCTTAATCGTAGAGAAACGACAAGCAACACACAGGCAAATGCATTGCAGTATGAAATTTGAATCTAGGTTGCTTGTCAAGTTTGCTGCTCATGGGTAAGCTTCTTCACACGCTTTTTACGGCGGTTATCTTAACCACGTCTGACAAGCCTATGTGCATAGCATAAATTAAACATGGCATATTAACAATGCAATGCGAAAACAACACCCCTTTCACCTTTTGACAAAGTTACTTAGATCAAGCACATTAAGCTCACTTCGCAATCTACAAAGGGTACTCTCATCTAGGGGTTTTGTGAAGATATCCGTCAATTGATCTTCGGTTCTAACTCCTTCTAGAGATATATCTTTCTTTGAAACATGGTCTCTAAGAAAGTGATGGCGAATATCTATGTGCTTTGTGCGTGAGTGTTGAACCGGGTTGTTAGCAAGCTTAACTGCACTCTCATTGTCACAAAACAAAGGTACCGCTTCTAAAACTACACCATAGTCTAGAAGGGTTTGTTTCATATAAAGGATTTGTGCACAACAAGCTCCTGCGGCTATGTATTCCGCCTCGGCGGTAGACAAGGCCACACTATTTTGCTTCTTCGAACTCCATGAAACTAGTGATCTCCCAAGCAAATGGCACCCTCTGGATGTGCTTTTTTTATCAATTTTGCAACCCGCGTAATCCGAATAAGAATACCCAACAAGTTGGAAGTTAGCTCCTTTGGGATACCAAAGGCCAATGCTTGGGGTGTGCTTTAGGTACCTAAGGATTCTTTTTATGGCTATGAGGTGAGACTCCTTAGGATCGGCTTGAAACCTAGCACACATGCACACACTAAACATGATGTCGAGCCTAGATGCGGTCAAATATAACAAGCTACCAATCATAGAACGGTAGAGAGTTTGATCAACCGAGTTACCTCCCTCATCTAGGTCGAGATGTCCATTAGTTGGCATTGGGGTCTTGATAGGCTTGTAATCATTCATATTGAAGCGCTTGAGGAGGTCTTTAGTGTGCTTCTCTTGAGATATAAAAGTCCCCTCCTTCATTTGCTTGACTTGAAAACCTAGGATGAATGTCATCAACAGAGAGCTCCCCAATCATGGACATTTCAAACTCCTTTGACATCAAGTCACCAAATTCCTTGCAATATCCTTCATTTGTTGAGCTGAAGATGATATCATCAACATAAACTTGACAAATGAAGATCTATCCATCAAGCTTCTTGGTGAATAGTGTGGTGTCGACCTTCCCAATGGTGAAGCCCTTCACAATGAGGAAATCCCAGAGGCACTCGTACCATGCTCTAGGGGCTTGCTTGAGCCCATATAGTGCCTTGGACAACCTATAAACATGATTAGGATATCTAGGGTCTTCAAACCCGGGAGGTTGATCAACATAGACTAGTTCATTTATGAAGCCATTTAAAAAAGCACTTTTCACATCCATTTGATAAAGTTTAATGTCATGATGTGAAGCATATGCAAGGAGGATATGAATGGCTTCAAGTCTTGCAACTGGTGCAAAGGTCTCTTCAAAATCCAAGCCTTCAACTTGAGAGAACCCCTTTGCCACTAGCCTTGCTTTGTTTCTAACAACCACGCCTTGATCATCTTGCTTGTTCCTAAACAACCATTTAGTTCCAATGACTCTTGCGCCTTTAGGTCGCTCTTCAAGGGTCCAAACTTGATTGCAGGTGAACTTGTTCAATTCTTCATGCATAGCATTCACCCAATCTGGATCCTTTAGAGAAATAAGAGAAACAAAGGAGTGATGTTCAATAAAAGAAGCAAGTTTTTGAGATCGAGTCATTACACCCCTTGTTGGACTCCCTATGATGAGATCTTGAGGATGCGCTTGTAGTAGAGGAGTAGTCCTTTGAACAACCACTTAAGGGGCCGCTTGTGGAGCATCAACATCTTGAGCTTGTACCACCATTTGATCATGAGAGACATGAGTGTCCTCATTTGGGTATCTTCCATCTTTATCATCATCTTGTGGTACATTTGATGAGGATGACTTTTCAATGACTTGCACATCATCAACATCATCTTTAGGCTTGATGGCTCCAACTGCATGTTCTTCATTGCTTCCCTCAATGGTTCATCACCTACATCATCAAGATTCTCATGTGCTCCTTGAGAGCCGTTAGATTCATTGAATTCCACATCATATATTTCTTCTACCATCCCGGTGGCATGGTTGAATACTCTATATGCTTTGGACTTCAACGAGTAACCAACAAGAAAACCAATATCACATCAGCGTTGAAACTTCCCTAGGTGTTGGCGCTTCTTGTAGATGTTGCATTTGCACCCAAACACTCTAAAGAATGATACATCTGCCTTCTTGTTGTTGAGTAGCTCCTAGGGGGTCTTGCCAAGGAGACGATGGGGGAACAACCGGTTTGATGCATAGCATGCGGTGTTGATTGCTTCCGCCCAAAATCTTTCCGGTGTAGAGTACTCATCTAACATTGTTCTTGCTAGGGTGATTAGTGTCCGGTTCTTCCTCTCAACTACCCCCATTTTGTTGTGGTGTGTTTGTTGTGGAGACTTCATGCTTGATCCCAACTTCATCATAATAATCCTCAATGTGGGTGTTATCAAACTCTTTTCCATTATCACTTCTTATCTTCTTGATCTTCACATCAAACTCATTTTGGGATCTCTTGGCAAACTTCTTGAATGAAGGGGTTGCTTTGGATTTGTCATAAAGAAAGAACACCCAAGTATATCTTGAATAGTCATCAACAATCACTAGGCAATAGAGATTTCCACCCAAGCTAGCATATGTTGTTGGCCCAAATAAATCCATATGAAGCAATTCCAACTCTCTTGATGTTGATACAAATGCCTTGGTAGGATGAGTATTTGCAACTTGCTTTCTGGCTTGACATGCACTACATAATTTGTCCTTCTCAAACTTCACATCTTTGAAGCCCCTTACAAAGTCCTTCAATAGCTTGTTGAGAGTGTTCATTCCAACATGTGCTAGTCTTCTATGCCATAACCAACCAAGAGATTGCTTTGTGAATAGATATGTCTTCAAGTTGGCATCTTCGGAGGTGAAATCAACTAGATATAGATTGTTGTATCTAAAACCTTGAAATATCACTTGAGAATCATCCTTCTTTGACACAACCACTTCTCGGTGAACAAGCATTGAAAGCCAAGGTCACATAGTTGCCCAACGGATAACAAATTGAAGCTCAATGAAGCAACTAGAAGCACATTTGATATTGTATGATCATTTGATATTGCCACTGTGCCCAAACCCTTGACATTGCCCTTTGAGTTGTCACCAAATGTTATGTTTTCTTGGTCATCGACACTCTCTTCTAGTGAGGTGAACATCCAGGGATCACCGGTCATATGTTGTGTGAAACCACTCTCAATCACCCAATGAGATCCACCGGTCTTGTAGTTCATCTACACACACAAGAAATCAAGCTTGAGCTTTGGGGACCCAAACTTGTTGAGGCCCATTAACCTTCTCTACTAGAGACTTTGCAACCCATATTTTCCTAGGCCTATTCTTGTTTGGAGGCCCCATGAACATGACTTTCACTTTGCCACTAGAATCTTGTCTAAGCATGTAGTGAGCATTGAAAACAAAGGGCCTAGCAAGCTTGGGCAATGGTGTGGGTGGTGGTGCTTCACAATTGTGTGCAAAGTGTCCTTCTTGACCACACTCAAAGCATTTTCCTAGCTTGCGCTTTTGCTTGGGTTTATTGTTGCTCTTGTGTTGCTTCAACCTCTCTTCCAAGTATCCAATGTCATTTCTATTGGTCTTCATTACGGTGTTCATGAGAAGCTCACTTTGAAGACATTGACCCTTGGTGGACTTCTTCAACCCGGTGGCTAGATGCTCCTTCTCTTTCTTGAGCTTGTCATTCTCCTGTTGGAGTTCTAATTGAGATGGTGTCATTTTGTAATCCCTCTCCATCTTCAACCTCTTGTTTTCTTCTTTCAACATGTCAAGCTCAAGTGTCATGCTATAGTCTTCATCTTGAGTTTCAATGACAACTTGCTTGGTGGTTGCTAGCTTCTCTAGATCAATCTTGAGCTTTGCATTCTCATTCTTGATCTTGATGTAATCATCATAGCTTCTGGCCACAACCACTTGCTTGCCCTTGCCACTAGCTCTTTGCTCATCATGCTCACTAACCAAGTCCTCACAAGATGTTACTATGTCACACTTAACAACATGGTTAGGGGAATCATGCGGCTCATTTAAAAATAAATCATAAGCAACAACAAGAGCATCATGATCTACTTTGATGGTTGTATATTTTTCTTTGAGCAAAGTATAGCTAGTGTTGAGCTCACTATGCATCCTATCAAGTTTCTCATTTTTATCTTTGAGCTCTTTGTTAGAAGACTTGAGCTCCTTGATGGATGATGACATATTAGAAAGTTCATTTTGTAACTCATCACTAGCATGGGTGGCATTGTTAAATTTATCAACAAGACATTCATTGTCATGAACAAGCCTTTCATTTTTAGCTCTAGTTTTTCTTATGATCTTAGTGTAGTCATTTAGCAAAGCAACAAGTTCATCATAAGAAGGAGCTTGGAAATCTCCATCACTATCATCATCACTACAGTCATCATCATTTTGTACCTTCCGGTCACCCTTTGCCATGAGGCATAGGTGTGTAGAGGATCATGACGATGGTGGTGGTGGACGTAGAGAGGTCCCAATTGATGCACCGAAGGTGCTACACAAAGGTGACCAGAGGGGGGTGAATGGGAGCTTCAAATTTCTTTACAGAAACTTTTAGCCTCTGTCCCAAAAATCAAACCCCGAGAGCGAACCTAGAGCTTGATAGTGTCCACGATCCTAGATGTAGGGTGGATGCTTCCAAGAAGCATAGCGGGACACTACACGACTCTAGAAACCCAACGCAAAAACCTGAAACCAAATCGAAAGTCGGACGAACGAACTGTGGACGAAAGCGTGCGAAACAGCACTGACCGGACTCTGATGAGCGTCCGGTCAGGTTGGATCGGATGCGTTCGGTCAGCTCGAGAGCATTCTAGAAGCTCTCTGTGTTGGACCGGACTCACAGGGGAGAAGCATCCGGTCACAACACTTGTGCGTCCGGTCACAAGAACAAAAGCGATGAACAGTGCGACAAGCCCGTCCGGTCACGTGATTTCAGAGCGTCCGGTCAGTTACGTGCAGAAGGATCTCGCTCAGCCTTCAATGACCGGACTCACTGGTCAGAGTCCGGTCATCCGGAGGCCAGAGTCCGGTCACCCCGAAACCGTGTTGTTTGTCCACCGATTCAACTCGATCTCTCCCAAAACGAAACCTCTTGGGCTCAAACTTGGTGAGAGGAGTCACAAGGATGATGGTGAGCTACTCCTAGGAGATCATGGCTTGAACCTATCTCCAAATCGATGAATCGAAGAAGTTAGGGAGAAGAGAAGAGAAAAGTCGATCCAAAACGAAAACCAACCGATCTACTTGTTCATGAGGTTTGAGTTGAATTCCTTCGATGGAAATGATCTCCTCACTTCAAAGAACAAGTTGGTTCAAGTGGATTCGAAAAAGACGCAGTGTAGAGGGAGATCGAGCGACGGGAAAATTGAGACAAAAAGCAAAACGCGAAGAACAACTCAAGAACGTGAATCGTAATCCCAATTGCTAGCCGAAAATCGTCCCCACGAGGAGATAACGGGAATCCGGTCCCGTTTCCGCAAAATCCAAATACACAGAGGTATGATTCACTGTCTCTGCGGATCTCAGTAGCTACAGCAGGGAATGGGAAGCAGGAAAACCTAGAGAAGAATAGCAAATGACTGAGATGTTTTGGAGGGAGGGGTTGCCTCACCTCATATAGCCTAATACAATTATTCCCCTTCTACCCCTACTGCTAATGAGCGAGCACGCTAACCCTAAGGGTATTCCTGTCCAACTCGAAGTTGATGTCGATCCGACGGCCACGCCGGCACAACTGGTAGCTTCGCCTCGACGCGACCTCACCGGATGCCGCCACGTGTCACCACTCGCCGTCCGTCCTTTTTCCTGGACCTCCCCCGGTTTTGAGGCTGAAACCGGGAAACCAGTCCTCAGGTTGAGTTTTGTGGCCCAAACTCAGAAACCCGCCATCACCCAGGTTTTGTGGCCCAAACCTGGAAACCATCCTCAGCCCGAGTTTTGAGGCCCAAACTCGGAATCCGGCCAACACCCAGGTTTTGAGGCCCAAACTTGGAAACCATCCACTCGGTGGTTTTTCTGGGGCTCTACCACCAAACCGAAGCCGTAGAGGGATGCACCGCCCGTGCACCCTGTCCACCTGCAAGTCTTCACTTGTCGCTGTTCGAGGCTGTCAGCCACCACAGCTGATCCTTAAGCCACCGGTCCGTCAATCCAAGCCTCACGTCTGCCCTTCACCGCTCCGGGTCCATCGACATGGCACGTCTCTACTAGACCTTCACCTTGCCTTTGATCACTGTCTCCGAGCTCAACACCTGCACAACACAAGCCAAAGAACATGTGCATCATACTAGTTGACAATCACTCATCATCTCAAGATCCGGCATACAGCCATGTATCCGAAATCTCCCCCTTGATGAGTGCATTGTCAACTACCAACACAAATCATATAGAATAGAAGAAAAGAAGAAGAAGGAAGCGAACTCAACCAATCGACCATAAGCGAAGCAAAGCCAACAGAAGTCGAATGGAGTGAGCAAGACAACTTGGTTCCCAAAGACATGGGCAACGGCTCGACGCAACCAAGCAAAGCAAAGCTAGCCCTCAAAAAGAGGCAGAACAGGCTCAACACCGCTAGCGAGAGGTTCGGAGCAAAGCAGTCAAAACTGAGTAAATCAGCTAGTCCCTCCAGAAAGAGGCAAAGGCTCAACACAACTAGCTGAAAACCGCTCCAAACCAATTGAAAACTTGTCAAGCAAAACGAGCAAACTCCCCCTGGACATGAGCTCCCCCTTCAATAGTGCACACAACTAGGACATGATTTGTCAAATTTCTCCCCCTTAGTTGATAATGCACAATCAAGCAAATGCATATGAGTCACAAATGTAGGTTAGCAGCTTCAGATATAGTCTATAGAATGAATAGATGCTCTAAAAAGTGTTGATCCGACTACTCAACAACAAGTATAAGCGCCAGCAGAGGCTCAAACTGATCACAAAATATGAAATATGAACATATGAGCATAGTGAGCAGTTTTAAGCCATTCAGAAAAGGTTTTACCATCAAAATAGCAACAAGCATGAATAGATAGGAAGTCAAGCAAATGCTAAACATGTATACAAGGTGAACTACCCCTAGCAAAGTTCAATCATCATGCTATAGAAGAAAACATAGACTTGTGTTTTCAAATTTTATCGGAGTTGCAGCGGTGATTATACACAAGTTCGAATTTTCAGCATGTGATTGCGAGAGGTTGAAAACTTGACATTGCCTAACTTTTCAACCGAACTAAGCCTATGCATAAGCAATCAGAAGCTTGAAGCAACGGTTTTGGTCTTACCCTACACGACTCAAGTTTAACTCAATGTGCAATGAGAAACAGTCTCGATACCGTGATGTGTTGTCAAGAAATCTCATCTCGATCTTTTCAATTTACTTAGACTTGGTTCAATTTTAACAAAATATGAACATACCAAGCAAGTGAAAGACTCAGAACTAGAGACATAGCAACCTAACATATAGGAATAGCACAAGTAACTTCAACACATTCTACACATGCTAGTTGCCAATCTCAATGGTGAACAAGTTTCAAATTTTATGTTTGATTAAGCATATTCACAGTTCTGAGAAAAATAGCTCTGCTCACAACATGTATCAGTGATCAAGAAAAGCCTAAGCTACAAGCATCATCATAAATCATCGGAGCATACACTAATCATAGCATAGATTCATTCTAAAGATTATAAACATGTAGCTCGAAAAAGTAAATATGCAAAGATGATGAAATGCAAAGACTAAACAAGAACAAAACAAAAGAAGTCAGTCTATGATACAATAACCAAAATGTTTCCCCCAACTAATAGGGGAAACACACACCAAACTCACCTCTCAACCTAGCAAAGGTTGATTGGTCCAAAGGCTTGGTAAAAATATCTGCCAACTCATGATGAGTATCGACATGGCGAAGATCGATATCACCCTTCTCATAGTGGTCACGCAAGAAATGAAAGCGCATATCAATGTGTTTGGTCTTAGAATGAAGCACGGGGTTCTTAGCAACGCTAATCGCACTCGTGCTATCACAAAGCAAGGGTACTTGAGAAAAACTCAGACCAAAATCACGCAAAGTGGCCATCATCCACAACAACTGGGAACAGCAGCTAGCCACAGCAATATATTCAGCCTCTGTGGTAGACTGGGCGACACTAGACTGCTTGCGAGAAGACCAAGAAACTAGAGAAGAACCCAAAAACTGACAAGTCCCAGAAGTGGACTTGCTATCAAGTCGGTAACCAACAAAATCAGCGTCAGAGTAACCGCAAAGGGAGAGGGTGGAAGAAGCAGAATACCAAATCCCAAACTCAGGTGTGAAACGAAGGTACCTCATAATGCGCTTGGCCGCCTGACGGTGAGATGTGCGCGGTGATGACTGAAATCGTGCGCAAAGACACACCGCGAACTGAATGTCCGGGCGTGTCGCCGTCAGGTACAGCAGCGACCCGATCATACTTCGGTACTCCTTCTGATCCACGGCTTCTCCCTCCTCGTCCGCATCCAAGGCCGTTGTGGTCGACATGGGTGTTGGAAGAGGCTTGGCCTCACCCATATCAAACTTCTTCGCTATGTCCTTGGTGTACTTGCCCTGGTGCACAAACATCCCTTCTCGGGATTGCTTGATTTGCAACCCGAGAAAGAATGTCAACTCGCCCATCATGCTCATCTCAAATTCCCTGCTCATTGTATCTGCAAACTTGGCAACCAAAGCATGAGAAGAACCACCGAAAATGATATCATCCACGTAAGTCTGAACCAACAAAGTGTCATTGCCTTGCTTGAGGAGAAAAAGAGTTTTATCCACACATCCCATTTTAAAACCCTTAGCAAGCAAAAAGGTTTTCAACCTATCATACTAGGCTCTAGGGGCTTGTTTCAAACCATACAAAGCTTTGTTGAGTTTAAAAACATGGTTTGGAAACTTGGGATTTTTGAAACCAGGGGGTTGTCTCACATACACCTCTTCTTCTATGTAGCCATTTAGGAAGGCACTCTTGACATCCATTTGAAAAGTTTGAAACCCTTAGATGCAGCAAAAGCCAAGAGGATCCTAATTGCCTCCAAACGAGCTACATGAGCAAAAGTCTCCTCATAGTCTATCCCCTCCTTCTGACTATACCCCTGGGCTACAAGTCTGGCCTTGTTTCTCACAACATGGCCATCCTCTCCTTGTTTGTTTTTGAAAACCCATTTTGTCCCAATAGGGTGACACTCAGGAGGAGGTGGAACAAGAACCCAAACCCGATTTCTCTCAAAATTTTCTAGCTCCTCATGCATGGCATTGACCCAATCCGGATCAGATAAAGCGTGTCCAACATCTCAGGATTCAAAATCAGCAACAAATGCAGAATGAGCAAAGTGAGAGATTTGTTGTGACCTTGACCGAGTGACACGTTCGTTGATGTTGCTGATCATCTGTTGAGGTGGGTGTTGGCGCTGGATGTGTCGTGGCGCCTCCCTTGCTGAAGTGACCTCCCCCTCAACAGTAGCTGGTGCCTCCTCGGGTATTACTGGCAAACCCTGAGGTGGTGGATCGATCAGCCTCCATGTAGTGGAAGAAGATGGGTCGGGGCCGCGAGCAGTCGTGGTCGAAGTCGATCCCAAAGGAACAGCAGGTGGAGGAAGATCTGGGTCATCCATCTGTTCAGCTCCATCTTCCTCATCATCAAAAAGAGGCTCACCGACCTCGTGATCACCTGCACGTTCAAATCTAGAAGAAGGACAAAGCATGGTCTCATCGAAGGTGACATCGGATGTCTCCATGACTCGGTTAGTATCAAGGATAAGTACACGGTATGCACGAGTATGATTTCCATAACCCAAAAATACACCGTCGGAAGAGCGAGACTCAAACTTGTCCAAGTTGCCTTTCTTAAGTATAAAACAATAGCAACCAAAAACTCTAAAATAACTCACTTTGGGTTCCTTCCCAAATTGCAACTAATAAGAGGTCTTCTTCAAGAAAGCACGGAGAAAAATGCGATTGGAAATATAGCATGCAATGTTAATAGCCTCGGCCCAATACCGCCTAGGAGTCCTATGCTCATCGAGCATCGTCCTAGCCATCTCAACAAGGGTCCGATTTTTCCTCTCTACAACACCATTTTTGTGGCAGTGAGTAGGGGGGAGAAAACTGATGCTCTAAACCCAAAGAGTTACAAAATTTCTCAAAATCCGAGTTCTGAAACTTGGAACCATTATCGCTACGAATAGCTCTCATCGAGTTCTTAGGGAACTCGTTCTGAAGTCGCAAAATTAAATTGCGAGTAAAAGAGAAAGTCTTAGTTTTCTCAGCTAAAAAGAAAACCCATGAATATCTCGAGAAGTCGTCAACAACAACAAGCACATACCACTTCCCACCAACCGAGCTCACCCGAGCCGGAGCTACAAGGTCCATATGCAAAAGCTCTCCAGGGCGCTTGGTCATAACTTGATTCACAGGATGGTGGGGAGCAGCAACCATTTTCCCATGTCTACAAGAGTGGCAAACAAGATCCTTCTCCATGTGCAACTTAGGCAATGCTCGGATTAGGCCAAGTGAACTAAGCCTTGCAAGCAAGTCGAAGCTCAAGTGACCAAGTCTCCTATGCCATTTCCAAAGATCAGAGGAGGATCCAGCCAAAAGACAACAAGAAATGCCAAAAGACTCCGAGAAATTCGCACGAAAGACTTTCCCAAAGGGCGAAATCAAACATACAAGATTGCCCTGAGGATCTAAAATACGACTGAGATTCGGCTTAAAATGAATCTCATAGTCATCCTCAAAAGTTGAGAAATAGAAAGAAGGTTAAAATGCAAGTTCGATACAAGAGCAACATCACGTAAGACAAAATGCTCATTAACTCGCACAGAACCACAGGATAGCACCTTACCTTTGCTATTGTCACCGAAGGTAACAAACTCCTTTCCGGTGACTGGACTAAGACTGGAGAACCACTTGGAGTTTCCGGTCATATGCCTTGAGCACCCGGAATCCACAAGCCAAACGTTCTCCAATCTACTTACCTACATCAATAAAAAGACATAGGGTGAGCATACGGTCCAACACTAGGGTGAGTAAAACGAGAAGAATACCAGTGTTGTCCCGGCTGCTCAAAAGAACAGTTAGTATAAAAACCATTCCTAGCATTCCTACGGGGAAAGCGATCACCACGCACAGGAAAACGTGGTCCGCTAGGAGGAGAGCGCTCACCGCGATAGCCAAAACGCGGTGGGGGGTAACGCTCAACAGCAAAGCCACCGCCACGGGGTCCATAGCCTACAAAACTAGGATCCTATCTGGAAAAACCTCCTTGTGGCCTAGGACCTTGAAGCATTGGACCTCTAGGCCTAGCACTCCTCCTTTGAACGTTCGGCACATGTACATCATGGAAAAGATGGTACATGTCTGTGTTGTTCATCTCCTTTGCACGACGCTCCTCTCTCTTACGCCAAAAGCAAAACTCCCTCAAGTGTCCATCTCTCCCACAGTGCTCACAGTGGTACCTCACCGCTCTCATAGGGGGTTGTTGGTACTCACGGTATTGGGTGTGGATCACTTGGTTCTTTTGTGGCATGAGCTCCTCTTGGATTGGTGGTATAGTGTCCAGCTTGTTCCTCAAGTGGTTTGGTTTTGGAGCCCATGTTTGTTTCTTGAGTGGAGCTCTTTGTGGTTCCACAAACACTCCATCTTTGGTGTTAGGCTTGAGAGGCTCTTTGGGTGGAATCTTGGTTAGTTTAGGAGCAGTGGTGGAGTTGGGCTTCTCACTCGGCTTAAGACCACTAAACTCTCCAACCTTCCCAAAAGATGTAGCACTCTCCACACCCTGAGCAAAACCAACATCCGGACCTCCAGCAGCACGCTTGAATTGGGCAATCATCATGCCAAGCTGCGGCTCACCACTAGAAACCCATGACAAGATGGTCTGATGGTATGTGTTTTCTTCCTCGGTTTGCATCTTGCCATGCTTCACATTGGCTATCTCCATCTCCAAACCCTCACACAAAGCACACCTAGACACACCAGTGCTACCTGAGTTGGCCTTCTCAAGAGAATCAATCTTGGCATCCTTCTCTGCCAACTCAGATTGCAAGCCTGCACAAGACTTGCACGCACCAAGCAAAATGGGTCTAGCTCTCAGCTCATCCACCTCTCCAACCAAAGCAACATACTTCCCCCTCAAGGTGAGAAGGTCAGTCATGTGCTTGGAGCACATCTCACACTCATCCTCCTCGGTGACTACAAC
Organism: Coix lacryma-jobi var. lacryma-jobi; assembly: GCA_009763385.1. Lineage (NCBI taxonomy): Eukaryota > Viridiplantae > Streptophyta > Magnoliopsida > Poales > Poaceae > Coix > Coix lacryma-jobi. The sequence goes on along the minus strand of CM019822.1, from coordinate 140,069,311 downwards.
AGTGGACTTGACAGATTCAAGCTCCTTCACCGCATCCTCCCACTTCTGTCTAAACTCCTTCCTCTCTCTAGCAGCAAGCCTAAGCAACTTGTCTTGACTAAGAAGAGCAACAGTAAGTTTCTCGACCTCAGCAGAGAGTTCATCGGGGGTCTGAGATACCTGGGAGGAGTCATCGTCGTCGTCGTTCCGAGGGATCTCCTCCAGCTCGCTGTTGACCTCGTCGTTGAGGGCCATGGTGCAGAAGCCCTCATTGTCGGCAAAGAAGTAGAGGTCGTTCAGCTTGTCCTCGATCTTCTTCTTCTCGGACTCATCATCGCTTGAAGCAGTGGAGTCGTTGTCCGAGTCGTCGATGTCACTGAGCGTGGCGAAGAAAGCACGCTGCTCGGCCTGAGCTTTCTCCAAGTACTTCTCCTTGATGTACTCCTTGTTGAATCCGCCCTTCTGCTTGTGCTTTGCGGGGACGTACTTCTCCTTGCGCTAGCTGGAGTTGTACTTGTAGCCACGATCGCCCTTGCCAAAAGCTTGCTTGTTCTTCTTTGGGCAGTTGGCGATGAAGTGGTCCGAGTCGCCGCACTCATAGCATCCAGCTCGACTCCCTCTGCGGCGACGGTTCATGCGGTTGTGGAACCGTGAGAACCGGTTGGCAAGCAGAGCCAACTCATCGTCTCCCATGAACTCCAGCTGCTCCTCTATAACAGACAAAAGAGAAGAAAGTGCAAAGCCTCCAGAGGGGTTAGCAGAAGAGCCAGAAACCAAAGCCATCGATGGGCCAGAAGGATTTTCATAAGAAGTCCTTGCCATGGCATCAATCTCACTGGATTTGAGCTTACTGAAGAGCTCGTCGCAAGTGAGAGTCTCATAGTTAGGTGATTCGATGATCGCCTGAACTTTGGAGTCCCACACCGACCGATCAAGAGTATGGAGTAGCTTGAGAGCTCTCTCATGATCGTCGTACGACAAAAGCTCTCTGTTAGCCCTCATCCTGTTGACAATGACCTGAAAGCGAGCGAATAAACTTTCTATGCTCTCGCCAGGCATGTGTCAGAAGTTCTCATACTCACACTTGTGCGACTCATAAAGACGGGATTTGACTTGAGTGGTTCCCTCATGAAAGCGCATGAGAGTCGCCCAAATCTCCCGAGTCGTGGTGAGATGAGAAACACGATCAAACTCAGTCATGCTCAAGCACGAGAAAAGAGCATTACGGGCTCGGCTATTGGCATCGTGCTCATCGATCTGCTATTGAGTCACACGAGCACTCAAGACCACGTAATCAGCAGAATTGCAAATGTCCCAAACCGAAGCACTCATGCTCTGAAGATAGGCCGACATACGTATCTTCCAATACTCATAGTTCATCCCATCGAAAAACGGTGGTTTGCCCACGTCGCGATCCATGTCGCCTTCTGTGGATCTAGAACCGGCTAAGGTGGAAGATCCTTAACCCGCTCCGATACCAATTGAAGGACCGAAGGTGCTACACAAAGGCGACCAGAGGGGGGGGTGAATGAGAGCTTCAAATTTCTTTACAGGAACTTTTAGCCTCTGTCCCAAAAATCAAACCCCGAGAGCGAACCTAGAGCTTGATAGTGTCCACGACCCTAGATGTAGGGTGGATGCTTCCAAGAAGCACAGCAGGACACTACACGACTCTAGAAACCCAACGCAAAAACCTGAAACCAAATCGAAAGTCGGACGAACGATCTACGGACGAAAGCGTGCGAAACTGCACTGACCGGACTCTGATGAGCGTCCGGTCAGGTTGGATCGGATGCGTCCGGTCAGCTCGAGAGCATTCTGGAAGCTCTCTGTGTTGGACCAGACTCACAGGGGAGAAGCGTCCGGTCACAAGAATGAAAGCGATGAACAGTGCGACAAGCGCGTCCGGTCACGTGATTTCAGAGTGTCCGGTTAGTTACGTGCAGAAGGATCTCGCTCAGACTTCAACGACTGGACTCACTGGTCAGAGTCCGGTCATCCCAAGGCCAGAGTCCGGTCACCCCGAAACCGTGTTGTTCGTCCACCGATTCAACTCGATCTCTCCCAAAACGAAACCTCTAGGGCTCAAACTTGGTGAGAGGAGTCACAAGGATGATAGTGAGCTACTCCTAGGAGATCATGGCGCGAACCTATCTCCAAATCGATGAATCGAAAAAGTTCGGGAGAAGAGAAGAGAAAAGTCGATCCAAAACGAAAACCAACCGATCTACTTGTTCATGAGGTTTGAGTTGAATTCCTTCGGTGGAAAAGATCTCCTCACTTCAAAGAACAAGTTGGTTCAAGTGGATTCGAAAAAGACGCATCATAGAGGGAGATCGAGCGACACGAAAATGGAGACAAAAAGCAAAATGCGAAGAACAACTCAAGAACGCGAATCACAATCTCAATTGCCAGCCGAAAATCGTCCCCACGAGGAGACAACGGGAATTCGGTCCCGTTTCGGCAAAATCCAAATACACAGAGGTATGATTCACCGTCTCTGCGGATCTCAGTAGCTACATCAGGGAATGGGAAGCAGGAAACCCTAGAGAAGAATAGCAAATGACTGAGATGTTTTGGAGGGAGGGGTTGCCTCTCCTAATATAGCCTAATACAATTATTCCCCTTCTACCCCTACTGCTAATGAGCGAGCAGGCTAACCCTAAGGGTATTCCTGTCCAACTCGATGTTGATGTCGATCCGACGGCCATGCCCGCACAACTGGTACCTTCGCCTCGACGCGACCTCACCGGATGCCGCCACGTGCCGCCACTCGCCGTCCATTTTTTTTCCTGGACCTCCCCCCGGTTTTGAGGCTGAAACCAGGAAACCAGCCATCATCCAGGTTTTGTGGCCCAAACCTGGAAACCGTCCTCAGCCCGAGTTTTGAGGCCCAAACTCGGAAACCGGCCAGCACCCAGGTTTTGAGGCCCAAACCTGGAAACCATCCACTCGGTGGTTTTTCTGGGGCTCTACCACCAAACCGAAGCCGTAGAGGGATGCACTGCCCGTGCACCCGTCCACCCGCAAGTCTTCACTTGTCGTTGTCCCAGGCTGTCAGCCACCATAGCTGATCCTCATGCCACCGGTCTGTCAGTCCAAGCCTCACGTCCGCCTTTCACCGCTCTGGGTCCATCGGCATGGCACGTCTCTACTTGACCTTTACCTTGCCTTTGATCACTGTCTCCGAGCTCAACACCTGCACAACACAAGCCAAAGAACATGCACATCATACCAGTTGACAATCACTCATCATCTCAAGATCCGGCATACACCCATGTATCCGCACCAATGACTAGAGCGGCCACCTTTTGCTTCTCATCATCACTATCTTCATTTGATGAGCCACCGGAGGAGTCAATGTTGGTGAGCCAATCACCAACAATGTAAGCTCTACCACCTTTCTTGTGGTATTGCTTCTTCTTCCCATCCTTCTTCTTGTAGGGCTTCTCACTTTTCTTCTCATCTTCACTTGATGAGTCATACTTCTTGCCCTTGTTCTTGTTCTTGTAGCTTTCTTTCTTGGGCTTTGGGCATTGATGAGCAAGATGGCCAAGATCACCGCAATTGTAGCAATCCATTTTGGATATTGGCCTTCTCTTGCTACTAGTGAAGAACTTCTTCTTTCTTGAATCAAAATTGACCCCATTCTTGTGAAGCTTCTTCAACATCTTTGTGGTCTTCCTCACCATGAGTGCAATGTTGGAATCATCATCATCATCACTTGTGCTCTCATGGTGAACCTCAATTACCTTGGCCTTGCCCTTCTTCTCTTGACTTGCCTTGAATGCCAAGTCCTTCTTGTCGGTGGAGGGACCACCACTTGGTGTGATGTGCATGTACATCTCATGAGCATTAATCTTTCCTAATACTTGAGTTGGGGTAGCCGTGGAAAGATCACCTTGATGAAGCATCGTCACAATGTGTCCATACTTGGCAATTGGAAGAACACAAAATTTTCCTCACTACATCAGATGGTGACATTTGAGTGAGGCCAAGTCCATTCAATTCCTCTACAAGAACATTGAGTCATGAGTACATTTCATTAGCATTTTCATGAGCATGCATTTCAAAAGAGTTAAGCTTTTTCATGACTAAATGATATCGTTCCTCACGCTCACTCTTGGTTCCCTCATGGAGCGCACAAATATTCTCCCATAATTCATGGGCGTCTTTGTGGTTCCAGACGCGATTGAACACATCCTTGCAAATGCCTCTAAAGATGATGTTTTTGGCTTTCGCATTCCACTTTTCATTTTCCTCCTCATGTGGAGTAAGATGAGTGGCGTCCTTAGGCTTGGTGAAGCCGTTGATCGCGGCTTAGCGGCATTTCACATCTACCGCCTCTAGGTACGACTCCATACGGATTTTCTAATATGGAAAGTCGTCTCTCTCGAACATGGGAGGTGGTCCATCACCTCATGACATCTTAACTCTAGGCGGTTAAGCCTAAATCGAGAGCACGAGGCTCCAATACCAATTGAAATGACCAAGATGCCCAAGATGGGGGTGAATTGGGCTTTTCTAAAACTTTGAGCAATAATTAAATCCTAACAAGCCCAATTAACCCTTTTGTGCCTACAAGTGTGTTTCTCTAAACTCTACCGCACAAAAGACTATCTCTACTCCATTCCTACTCTCGCATGGCAATTCAAATATGATATGACAACAAGTAAATTGCAGAATTGAATTGCTCCAATGTAAATGCGTAAGTAAAGAGAGTAGAAGGGACTCCGCGATCTTTTTCCTGAGGTATCGAGGTGTCGGTACACCCCCTAGTTCTCGTTGGAGCACCCGCGCAAGGGTATCGCTCCCCCTTGATCCGCGCAAGGATCAAGTGCTCACTACGAGCTGATTCTTCGCCACTCCGGCCCGGTGAATCGCTCGCTACCAGTCACAACTTGGCTTGGGTCATCCACAAAGCCTCTGGATGATCACCAAGCTCTCCGATCGCCACCAAGCCATCTAGGTGATGCCGATCACCAAGAGTAACAAGCAAGAACTCTCACTTGACCGATGTAAGGCTAATGAGATGGGTGGATGCACACTTGCTACTCTTTCTTCACTAATGAGGTGTTTGATCACTCAATTATCAAATCTCTCAACCTCACTAGGCCTCTTGCACTCACTTGCAATCACAATGTGTTTGTCAACCTTTCGAATGAGCAAGAGTAACAACATGAATGAGGTGAAGGCATATTTATACCCCCAACTCAAAACATGCACGAAGGGGTACAACCAACCAGTTACACACTGACCGGACGCACCTATCGGGGTGACCGGACGCGTCCGGTCAGTGCCCAACGGCTAGCTGACGCCAGCCCTGCCACATGTACGAAGTGCTGATCGGACTCTGACATGCGTCCGATGACCACTAACCGGACGCGTCCGATCAACATTTTCCCTCTCTGGAACCTCTCTGAGTTTGATCGGACTCACCCCCTGGTGCGTCCGATCGCTCATTGAACCTAGCATCTGGTCACATGCAGGTGACCAGGACACGTCTGATCGAGACACTGTGGCAGCGTCCAGCCACAACCGAACCCTAGCCACAGTGGGTTGTATTGACCGGACGCACTGCCCCAGCGTCTGATCAAATGCAACCCAGTGTCCGGTCACCATTTGAAGTCCAAAACGACTTCGGTTCACGACGCTTTCTTCACAGACTTTCTTCCTTATGATCTTCGGGACCTTTCTAAGCTACCTAGGGCTTTGGTTAACAAGCATGCACCATACCTAACTCAAAAGTCTTCCCTAGGTCGAGCTACCCATTCAAACTCCCCTTAATAGTACGACCAAAGAGAAAACAAAGACCTAAGGGGACATGAATACCATTGTGTCCATCCTTTGAAAACCGAAACAAAATCCATCAATAAGGGGACATGAATACCATTGTGCCCAATCGATCATCATTATTGTGACCTAACTCAACTGTTTCTGCAAAACACATGTTAGTCACATTAATCTTATGTTGTCTTTAATCACCAAAACCACTAGGGGGCCTAGATGCTTTCAACATGTCACAGTGGCATCGGACACAGGTAGCGTCTGATGCCACCCCATCATACGCATCCGATGACGAAAAGCCCTCTCTGAAACCTTACTAGATAGGCACCGGACGCACCACTGGTGCATCCGATACGACCCTAAATCCCACACCAAGTGAACAGTGCAACCTATGCATCCGACGCCACCCCTCTGGTGCATTCGATGCACATGCAGACTCACTGGGCACTTCCTGCAGGCATCGTACACACGTCCAATGCTTGCAGGGGCAGCGTCCGATGCTTATTTAAGGGCCAAAACAACTCTGGATCGCGACGCTTCCTAAAGGGCTTTCGATCCTCACGATCTATGGACTATCTCTGAGCTACCTAGAACTATGAAAAATAAGTGTGCATCACACCTAACTCAATAGACTCATCTAGGTCAGGCTACCCATTCATACTCCCCTTAATAGTACAGTCAAATGAAAAACAAAGACCTAAACTATTCTAAGTGTCTCCCAACGCCAATTGACACTTAGAACTAGCTTATCTCTGTCTTTGTCATCCATCCTTTAAAAATCGAATCGTTTTCCATCACTAGGGGGCATGAAAACCATTTGCCCATACAATCACCATTATTGTGACTTAACTCCACTTTTTCCTGCAAAACACACGTTAGTCACAATAATCTTATAATAATCTTGTATTGTCATTAATCATCAAAACCCACTAGCGGTCTAGATGCTTTCAATAATTATCTTGTCTTGTAGAATTTTTAATTAGACTATTCACCCATTCTCTAGCCAATTTAGACCTTTCAGGGTCCGAATGGCAAGGCTCGTTAAACGCTCGTTCTCTCGAAAACCCATGAACACCTACTAGGTAGATCCGTAGGTGAGACACACAACAAGATTGTTCTAGGATCAACATGACCACCTAGAATTCTGACAAATCTTATCGAAAGACGTAGGAAAAGCTAGGATTTAAATATAAAAAGTAATATAGACAATTTTTGACAATTGGATAGATAGATTTTTTAATCGCCCGTGAGACTCGTATAATAAAGGGGCGACCTTATCACACTAGAAAGTTATTCCACGCTCACTTATAAGTTTGCCACGAGAATAGAGGAGTTTCCAACAAGAAAATTATGATTTGAACTCGAACCGGGAAATCTAGCTAAGCCGGTTTTTGCAGGTGTAGGAAAAATCTTTCAGAAGTCGTAATTTCTCCACCCGAGCACTAGTATATATATCATTGGCTCAATGAGTGGAATGCAATGGTGTATTCTATTGTTCAGAAGTTAAAAAACCGGGCTAGGAGTCCTCATTCAGTCTCTGTTCGAAATTCATATATTTTTTTCACCAAAACTCCATCAAGACGATTCATATATGCTTTTCGATCGTTTCGAGAAGAGGACCACAACGATGAAGTTAATTATGCATTTAAGAAAGTGCCAAAACCAGCTTATTAGCCGGTTGGGAAACCAGTTAAACCTGTTTGTGTAGAAAATTACTAGATCAGCCAGTTTTGATCTTTGCATGTGATTTTCTTGTTCTAGTTGCAGCTCCCTGATTATATTTTAGCTGGTAAGTCCCTGGTTACAGGGACGAAGCCTGAAAAAAAATTAGGAGGGGCCGAATGAAAGCTGATGCTGAAATGCTCATAGAGATACCTGGAGCATGCTGCAGCTTGCGGCGTGCCCTCGTCCACTAGCGTAGCGCCTAGCTCTTTGTCCACCGGTCCTGCCGCCAATGATCGCTTGCCAGCCTGCCCACCGTGTCAGGCTGCACATCTGCTGGCCGCCACATCTGGTTGCACGCTCACAGCTTGCCGCGCCACTCAGCTTCACGAAGGTCTGGCTGCACGCCGGTCGTCGATCGTGGCCCTGCTAGCTTGCCCCCGCATAGCCGCACCCAGGAGTCGCTGGCCCGTTGGTTGTGTCGTGGCGTAGTCACATCCATCGCCTACTAGGAACTGCGTGACGCCGCGTAAACGAGAAGGAACACTCTATAGGGACGGATTAGGACGCGGGGAAGGAACACTCTATAGGGATGGATTGGGGCGGGTGGGCTGGGAACTGAGAAGTTAGGATTGAGTCTTGTGACTTAGATGAATAATTCTCTATGTTTATTGGATTGCTTGCCTAATTAACAAAGGGAACGTATGTTATGGAAACCAGCTTCGTATGTAAACTATAAAAACTCTAATCAAGACCACATGGATTAATCAAGACCACATGAATCTAATCCGATGATGTGTTATTTTAGCACTTAAACCCCTCCACTCATCTCATCCTAATCCAAACAGGCGTGGGCACAGTGGGGGGTTTAAGTGCTAAAATAACTCACCATCACATCTAATCATCGGATTAGATTCCTGTGGTCCTGATTAGAGTTTCTATAGTTCGACTGATTTTCATAGCATACGTTCCCATTAACAAAAGAGAATATCTTCTACTCCTAATAAATTCAAGCCCCTCGTACCTTGTACATCTACTATCTCAGCCCCTCCTACCTTATACATCCACGACTAAAATTTCAACGGGTTACTATAAAATTTAATGTACTCGGTAGCGGTAGGAGGGGCTCGAGCCCCGTCCCGCCCCACCGCTGCCTCCGTCGCTGCCTGGTTATATTTTAGCTCGCAAAACAGAGGATATAAAATGTTTAGCATATATAGGACATAAAAACAGAGATAAGAACTGAATAGCATGAATTTGATCAGCCGCTGCTTTTCATTTGGGGCGAATTATTCATTGCTGATGATGAAAAGTAAATATTCTTTGAGTGAGAAAAGAATATATATATATATATATATATATATAGAAAAAAAAGTAATGACAACATCAGCCGCTGGACGGTCTCCCGTCCGTGAAAATAAATAACAAAACCTGAAGCCCAACAAGAGGGAGCAGAGCGAACAACCCTGTCGCCCTCTCGGTCTCTCCCTCCAGCCTTTGCTTGTGCGCAGCCGCAGCCGCTGCTTTTTCCTTCCTTTTCATCCTGCCCGAGGGCGAAACCCCCAAACCCTCTCCCTCCCGTACCCCGGCCGATCCATCCACCGGCGATGACGCTGGGAAGCTCCGGCGCCGGATCGAGCGTCGTCGGTAAGTAATCTACTCACTTTTTTTTTATTTTCCTTGCCGTGGATCTCCCGATCCGATCCGGTCTTTGGTCTACCTTGCGCGGGGCGCGCGTGCCCCGATCTGCCTCCTCGGTGATACGATTCGACTATGGCTGGAGAGGAATGCATGTGTGGTGCTATTTCTCGGGTTGGGTTGGACGGATTGTTCTATTGGATGCTGCATCGCGGATAACCTAGATGTGTTACTGTTCGTGCTGGGTTGGACAAATTGCTAGAGAATCGGCCGGTCCAACATGCATGCAAGATTAACAACCCTATGAATGCTTTATACTAGATTACTGGTTCAGAAATGGTGTTAATTTTGCTAAGAACATCGGATTGATTGGATTCAATTCTTTCTTTAACCATTTCGTGTCTAGACAAGGGAATCAAGCGCGTGCGTTGGCGCTTGTAATTGTTTCCTTTTGCATCCAATGCTCTGGTTTCCTGATTCTTTTCTCAAGTAGTGCAAGTCCGTGCCCGGTATACTTTAATTAATGAATTAAAGTTCATATCACATGAATAAAGGATTAGGGGTTAGGTATTGTGGTCAATGTTCAAAAAAACGCAATTAAACGCTCGCCTAGGCGCGCTTAAACGCTGAACAGAGCCCCAGCGCCTCGCCTAGGCCATAGGCGTCAAATAAAACGCCGGCCTGTGTGTAAGTGCCGTCGAATAAGAGTAAATCAGGAGGAAGGCAAGCTAGCACATGCAGAGGCGAGCAGCAGTAGCATGCGCGAGCACGGTAAGGCAGGCAGCGCGCCAGAGCGCGTGAAGAAACAGAGATCTTCTTGCGTGGTTAGCCACAGCTGCCATTCCGCATCTTGCGTTGGTGCCAGCAGCAAGGAAGAATCTTGAGCACCAACTCATCCTCAAGTAGGCACCGGTGCAGCGTGGCCTTGCTATCCCACACGCATCTCCCTGGTGCTCCTAGGCCTTGCGGCTTTGAGGGCAGAGACCTTGGGGCCGTGCGTGAGGAGACCTGCGGGCGTGAGGACCTGGGAGGAGGGAGACGGGAGGGGAATAGAATGGGAGTGGATAAGGTAGGGTGTAGCCTTTTAGGGATTTTAATGGGCCTGGGCCTCTTAATGTCTTTTGGGCCAAGATAAATACTACTGCTGGCTTTGCTTGGCCTGTTGTAATAAGGCTAGACGTGATGCGGGGTAATTGCACTAAGCAAAGCCTGACAAAAAAAAAGAAAAAAACACAAACGTTTAATCGCATTTAATCTCCGCTTAAGCGTCCTAGGCGCTAATCAGTGGCCTAGCGCCTAGCGCATTTTTGAACCTTGATTGTGGTAGCAGTGCAATTGGACCGATTGAGTTTGTGAGAATAAGAAGCAATGGATTCTCTTGATCATGGAAATCACAGTACTGATAGAGTTTTTTTTTGGTTGAGTTTGTCCCTGAAGGCTCACAGTAGAGCTATTTGACATCCTTGTTCTTCTATGGTGCTTTTATCAGTCTGGTATTATTTTCTGTTTACTAAAGGGTGTTCTATTAAAAATGGAGCTCACTTTTCTAAATAGTTAAATATTTTTGGTGTAAAATGAAAGCAAGGGATGAATAGGAGATAACTAGTGCAACCTATACTTCTTTTGTTCCTTTTTTCCTTGTAGAAGAGAAATATCTGGTTTCCATCGTGGTCTATGTAATACATACCAGAGGATGGTTTGGCCTGACCTCTGTATTTCTCTTGAGGAATAAAATGTTTCAATACAGCCCAAAGATGAGCTGCGGTGATTTTTTATTTTATTTTTGAGGTCACTCATTCAAATGAACTACAGACTGATTTGCACAAAGAAGATGCGTGCAAGATATCTACATGTATCTGTTCTAAGACTACTAATCCCCTTTTTGACTATTTGTGTTTCTGTTATTTTTTGTCTGCATATAGGTTGAGTGGCGGTCATTTTGTTCTTCCATATGTTTGCCCATGCCCTTATTCTACTTTAGTTTTATGTAAAAATGTTCTTACAGTAAACTAAAACAACATGGGAGGAACTAGGTGCATTGCAAATATTAGGAGGATATAGACACCCAAGTTTGAGCTTGGGTAGTGCGGGGTGTACGCCCGTATCTCCCACCAATTGAGCTAGGCCTAGTTCCTGTTTTTGTAACATATAAGATTGATTTAGTAGATTACTAGTATAATTCATTGCATTACCTGCTTGTGTAACTGACAAATGATAAAAATGCAGTTCCTCGGAACTTCAGGCTTTTAGAAGAGCTTGAGCGTGGAGAGAAGGGCATTGGTGATGGGACAGTGAGCTATGGAATGGATGATGCAGATGACATCTACATGCGGTCATGGACTGGTACCATCATCGGCCCTCACAATGTGAGCACAATCTCATCCTTTTGAGCTTTCCTGTGTCTTTCTTTACTTAAGATATAGACATGCTCAACTGTCAACTACTAGTACTTTGCTGCAACTCCGCATGCAACCTTAAATTTTATCTATACTATGTCTAGTTAAATCGTTTCAACCAACCATGGCTGTTCAACCTTTAATAGCATGGAGAGAAAGGATGGCGACAACAGTAGTTTTAGACTGATGCATATATATATATATATATGATCAACCATGATGGTTCTCCTCCTGAAATAAGAATAAATAAATTTGTGGATATCCCATTGTTTACATCACGTAGCAAGAAAACTGCTTGGGACATGGAGCAACCTTTGAATATTGAACCATCTGGCGCTTTTCTCTGTAACAACAGCGCAGTGTCTTTTCCATAGAATTATTTTTCTTGGCTATCTAAATTATTTCCACTTTCCACACTGTTTCTCTTGGCAGACTGTACATGAGGGTCGCATCTACCAGCTTAAGTTGTTTTGTGACAAGGACTATCCTGAGAAGCCACCTTCTGTCAGATTCCACTCAAGAATCAATATGGCATGTGTTAATCACGAGACAGGAGTGGTAATCACCGTCTCACTCTTCTCTGTCTCTGTCATGCCTGTGTGAGCAATTGAGCATGCACAAGGGGATTCACACAACTAATTTTCCTATTGGTACATCCATGTAGGTTGATCCGAAGAAGTTTGGTTTGCTAGCAAACTGGCAGCGGGACTACACGATGGAGAACATCCTAACCCAGCTCAAGAAAGAGATGGCTGCCTCACAGAATCGAAAGTTGGTGCAGCCTCCAGAAGGGACATTCTTCTGATGAAGTGTTCACTGGCCCATCATGGGATCCAACAACAGTAACTGATAAGTTGTTTTATGAGTTAAAAAACAGCTTCTACATCTGGTGCCAGTGTCTGTCTTTATGGTTTTTAATGCTATGTTCTTGTATCTGTGAACAGCAGTGAACAACAGAAGCATCTTCCTTGCAATTCTTGCATGGGTTGTTGCAGGTTCCAGGAATGTATCTTTGAAAGTGGCTTAGTGCCGTGTTAAGTAAACAAATGCATCTTATATCTATATATAATATTAGACCCCGTGTGTGTGCGGTTTCGAGGTACAGCTCTCTTTCAACTGTTGCCATGCATTCCAGTCTTACTTGTTTTTGGATCCCGATTTGCTTGACGTCTTCCATCCACAAGTATCCAGTAGTATTTGCTGCCACCTTGAACTATTGTCATATATTTCCTACTACTACTCGTATTTTAATGGGAAAATTGGCTAGCAGACACTAAGTGGAGACACTAAGTGTTGGTCGTTTGCTGGTGGACACTCAAAGTGAAGCCATTTGCTAAAAGACATTCTACTTTTTGTCAAATTTGCTGATAGACACCATGGATAATAAAATAAATTTACAAAATAGATATAAAATCATATAAGTGCCAAAAAATTATACTATAAATCTTCTACACTCTATCGATGAGAACTATATGATGAAATATTGTTTTACACTAAAATTATCATTTTTCCACCTTTCATAAATAAGTAAAATTATACCATGGTTAATTTGTTCATATTTGTAGAACATTAAAAATCTTGGAAAAATCACCGAATGCGTACATCATCAAATAATAACTATGCTAAAAATATCAACTCCAAATATAGCATGAGTAAGTTACATATTTATCTTCTGTCAAGCCTAATTGATATAATAATCTTTTTTATTTTGAACCGATATTTTTAGTATAGTCATGATTTGGTGATGTATGCATTCTATGATTTTTCCAAGATTTTTAGTGTCCTACGAGTATATGAACAAATTAACCATAGTATAATTTTGCTTATTTATGAAGAGGAGGAAAAATGATATTTTAGTGCAAAACAATTTTATCATGTAGTTCTCATCATATAGAGTATAGAAGATTTCATAGTATAATTTTTGAACACTTATATGATTTTATATCTATTTTGTAAATTTGTTTTTATTGTTCACGGTTGTCTATAAGCAAATTTGATAAGAAGCAGAGTGTCTTTCAGCAGATAGTTTTACTTTGAGTGTCCGCTAACAAATGACCTCCACTTACAGAGTTACAGTGTCCGTTAGCCAATTTCTCTATTTAATTGTCACGCTCTGTTTGTGATGTACACTCATGTTTTCCTGCACAAATTGCAATAGCTTGGATGGAAGATGAACCGTTAACACAAACCCCGGCTGCGTGGCAAATGGCATGCACAATGGTGTCTGAGCATCTCCAATAACTCCCTAAATCAACTTGATATTCTTATAAATTTGGCAAAATCTCAAAAAAAACTCTCTCCCACAACTCCCTAAACAGCCCCCTCGCGCGCGTAACTTCCCGCAGTGCGGAACCGGCGCGTATCGCCCGCTCGCCTCCACGGCCTACACCTCCCCTCCCCTCAAGTTACTCTTTTTTTATTCTTTTTACCTAAAAAATTTATACCGGTGTCTATGACTAGCGGACCCAGTATGAGTTTTAGCGAGTTTTATTTGTTTTGGTAAGTGAGTTTTAGGGAGTTGTTGGAGAGAAGTCTTTTTTTTTCACTTGGCAAATAAATTAACAACTTGCTAAAACTCAAGATTTAGAGCATCTCCAATTGTTTGGAAAAATTGACTTGGAAAAAGTTATCATTTAACAACTTGCTAAAACTTTTGACAAGTAAATTTTCATGTATCTCCAATAGTTTGGTAAAAATAACATAGAAAAGTATTCCAACTTGGTACATAGAAACGCCGGATAGCAAGTGAAGCTGACTTGGTAAATATAGCAAGTAGATGACCTCTGATTCAACTTGGAAAAATTTAGCAAGTCATATACCAATCTGTTGGAGAACGTTTTTTCTTCTTTTTCCAATAAAACAAGGATAGCAAGTCATTTTTCCAAACTATTGCAGATGTTCTCAGAACATCTCCAATTGTTTGGAAAAATGACTTGGAAAAAGTTGTCATTTAGCATCTTGCTAATACTCTTGGCAAGTAAATTTTTCATGTATCTCCAATAGTTTGGTAAAAAAACATAGAAAAGTATTCCAACTTGGTAAAAATAACATAGAACGCCGGATAGCAAGTGAAGCTGACTTAGTAAATATAGCAAGTAGATGGCCTCCGATTCCAACTTGGAAAAATTTAGCAAGTCATATACCAATCTGTTGGAGAACGTTTTTTTTCTTCTCCTAATAAAACCAGGATAGCAAGTCATTTTTCCAAACTATTGGAGATGCTCTTAGCAAGTAAATTATACCAAGTTGTTGGAGATGCTATACAGGTCATTTTCTTCGCCGCAGCAATTCAGCATGAACAATGGTGCCTCATCAGTATATAAGGTCGTTTTCTTCGCGTGACAATTTTACCAACAACTTTTAATATATACGGGAAGACGTCGGACTAGGGAAATAAGGAAAAAAAAGAAGAAAATTGACCGGTATCTCATAACTAGTTGTTGCACAATCCCTACATTCGCCATGGGATGCTTTGATCTTAGAGTCCCTTTGGGGCTGTTTGGTTGGGTGCATATACCCTGTCCAGGTTCCACCAAGCCACCTGAGATTGTTTGGTTGCCTGTTTTTGCTCTTTAGGCAGGCTCCATGAGGCCACCGACCAAGCTGTAGCCAGGTTAGCTAGCGCTCGCGTTCGTCTTGCCTCCCGGTGGTGATTCGCCCGCCTGCCCGCCTGGAGGTCCTCGCCGGTGTCGTACCTCTCGACCCCTGGTCTCACCAGAGGAACTCGGAGCAAGATGGCCCACGCCGCCACGCAGTCCGCCGCGGCCGTTGTGGTCGATAGAGCGACCACATGCCTGCAACGAATCCTCAATTCATGGCACTCGTTATCGCTCCCCCCGCCTTATCCTTCGCGCTCGTCATCACCTCTCAATGCTAGGAAGGTGGGCAGCCGCCGCATGTGCCCATCTGTTGCGGACGCTCGTGGAGGCCTGGAGTGGAGCTTCACGAAGCAAACAGCACCCCAATCCCGTAATAATCCATGGAAGCTTGTGCATTCTTCTTTGCTTGTACGTCCTTTGTGTTGTGTGTTTGGTGGATCTGACTCATCATTCTGATTTGCTCACCAATCTGATTTAATGTGTCGTCGCTCGTGCATAGTACACAATAGTTTTTTTTTTATCACAATAGTTGATCGTCGGTGAGAGTGCACACCACCTGTTCAAAGGTATGTTCCAAAGGGGTAATCTTACAGGCTCCAAAAACCGGTGATCCTATGCAACATGGAGCTGAAAACCAAACACATCTTTTCTAATCCAGGATTAGACAGTGAATGCAACCAAACAAGTACATCTTGTACAGTCCAAGCCAAGATATGGCTGCCCAGGCTTAGTTGGCCAGCCAGACTATATCTAAAACATCAACCAAACAGGACCTTTGTGATCAAACAAGTGCCATGGTTTGCCGTTTCTGGTGGGATCAAGAAGAGGGACAACATAAAATTCACTCGCTAAGCAAAGAGACCGTGATGGCCAAAAAGTGAGGGAGGGCTAGACTTCAGAGATATTTATGCTTAATTTAGCGATGCTGGCAAAACAAGGGTGGAGATTGGCATAATGCAGATTCTCTTTATTGTGCCCAAGTTCTAAAACCAAATACTACGGGGATGCGACAGTGCTGGAGGCTAGGCCGAAAGCGTAAGCAAAATAGATCTCGGTCCATTTGACTTTAGATTTTGATGTTTGATAATCAACATAATCAAATTGGACTAATGTGTTCCGCAAGTATTTATTTTATAGTCCAATATAGGGTGCAAACGTGACTTGGACAAAAGTAACATGGTGATCCTATGATCAACATCTCAAGTAAGACATTTGAAGATATATTAAAGACTTACAAAAATCAAGCAAAATTCAAGACATAAGAAGCAAAAACCCGGACACGATGACATAAACGAAGTTAATCGCTCAAGCTGAGTCAAAGAGGTGCTTGAATTATAATTGTCTCATGATCTTGGATCTGCTCAAACTAATATGACACCAGCATAAAGCTTCAGAGCTTTTCATTAGCTTTCTGAAAAGTTCAAAATTATAAAATCGAAGTTCGAAGCTAAAAGTTATGCTCAAAATACGAAAGTCTGTCATATTGAAAAAACAACAGCGGACGCGCCCAATGCAGCAAGTCCGATGCTTACAAAATTAGCCTGAAGTGTACAGGAACATAGACGAGTCTGATGCTACGCGTCCGATGCACACATGCGCGTCCGATGCTCACAGAAAATAAGTATAACGACTAGTTTTTCAACGACTAATTAATGTAGCCTCACCATATGTGTCTAATGTTAGTACTGTAGCGTCCAATGCACTACAGAATTGCTAATTTCAGACTCCAACGGCTAATTTTGAGTTAGGGCTTATAAATACCACCCCTATCCGACCAAATGAGGTGTGGAGTAGTGAGAAAACGTAGTGTTGCTACATAATCTTAGTGCCCTTCACATGCATAGTGCTTAGTGATACACATGGTGATTAGTGTAGGTGCTTTGCGAAGTGCTTAGGGCAGTTAGACCACAGCTCATGCACATGCTCTAGGTTTAGGTCTAGTGTTTAGTGAGGTTTGCATATCTCTTGCTACTCGGTGCTTGAACGCACCATTGTTGTATATCAGAAGGGCTTGTAATCTTGCGAGACCACACCAACCGAGTTTGTGGTGTGTCCGCCGCCGTGTACTAAGGAAACAAGGCTCGTGATGTTTTGACCGGAAGCTTGATAGTGAAAACGGCGGGGAGCATCTAGGAGAGGCTTGCCGGAAGGCACATCGGATACCCACTTGTGCGTTGGGAAAACCCGATGCTATCCACGGAGTTACCTGACCGGGAGCTTGGCCCTTGTGAGGAATTCCTTGTGAGGGGCTCCAACGAGGATTAGGAGAAAGCTTGCGTGCTTCTCGATAACTCGGTAAAAATATCAAAGTCGTCGACGGGAGTTTACATCTCTACTTTGCTCTTTAGCTTCCGTATTTACATTACTACCTTGGTTGTATGCTTTACCTTTCCTAGCTTAGATAGACTAGTTGATAGGATTAGAACCTAGGTTTGCATAACTCTTTTACGGTAGAGAGCAACACATTTAGCAAAACAATAGTTGCACTTTTAGATAGTTTACTTTCTTTCATAGGTTTTTACCAGGTGAACATTAGAGGCCATAGTTAAAGAAGTAGATTTTAAGTTGCATAATTGACCCCCCTAAGTGTCATGGTCCCTTCATTTGGTATCAGAGCCGGTTGGCTCATTTTTGGACCTTTGTGAAAGCCCTAGTTTGGTTTTGGCTAATTGATGAAACCTAATTGGACTAATCCTATGAGCTAAGCATGTGTGCTGCTAATGATGGATTAGTACCAAGCCAAGTGATGGCCAAGCTAGGTGGCAACCATGGAGATGGTGTTGACCACAAGTGTTTCAAGTGATCAAGTGTTTATCCTTGGAGAAGAAAAGATGAATGAAAAAGAGAAGAGGAGAAGAGAAGGAACAAGGAGGCTCGAAGGCAAAGGTATAACCTATAGGGCTATTTGTTTTGGTGATCAAGACACCATAGAGGGTGTGATCACATTTAGGTGCAAACACAAGGTTGATATGTGCCCTTGTGTTTCGGCCTGTTGTGATGAGTGATTGATTAATAGGCCCACGGGTTAGCGTGAGTGGGCAACATGTCTCTTGGCTGTGTTGGTGTCCAGGTGCGGAGCTCGGAGGCAATGGTGGATGGTGAGGTGAAGGTCAAGTAGAGACGTGTCGTGCCGATGAACCAGGAGTGGCGAAGGCCGAACGTGAGGCTTGGACTGAGGGACCGGAGGGCCGGAGGACCAGTTGCGGTAGCTGGCACTTAGCGGCAACAAGCAAGAGAACATGGTGATGTGCGATGGCATCAGTCGAGTCAAGACGGAAGGCGATGACGTCGTGGCACCTGGCGGAGGCCGAACACGGGCTTGCATGGGAGATGCAAGTGTCGTCGGCCGAGTCAGGGAGGAAGACAAAGGTGTTGTGCTTGGCAGAGGCTGGACATGCGTCGACATCAGTGTCGGCAATGGGGCGTTGTCGGTGTTTCGTACCCGGGGGTATGACACCAACGAGTAATATGATCGCGTGCTCTCTTCCTGGATGGTGATGCAAGATGACACAAGGATTTATCCTGGTTCGGGCAAAGAAGGCCCTACGTCCAGCGAGGGAGGAGGTTCTTGTATTACTTGCACCTAAGTGCTTGTACAGGGGCGAATACAAGCTCAGCGAGCGTGGACCGAAGTCCGGACTTGAGTGTGTGGGAGTGTGTGCGTTCTATCGTGCCTGTCACCGAGAGAATGAGGGCCCTGGCGTCCCCTTTTATAGAGCAAGGGGAGGCCAGGGTTACACAAGGGTATTACAGGTGTCGGGGCGTACTGTGTCCAATACGAAGAAGGGTAGGAACCCTGTCTTGTCGAAGACATTGTAGCCGACGCGAGGGTTGTTGTTGGGGCGTCCTTGAAGCGTGGCCTCCATCCCGGGCGCGGACGTGGAGGCGTGGCGAGGTGGAAGCCGTACAGCACCCATCCCGGAACGTATAGGACGCGGCGGGGTCCCTCCGGGTCTTGGGGTACCTGTCCTCCAATAGCATGAAAGTAGTTAGGGCTTGAGGGGCGCGGAGCCGGCCTCGAGGCGGCGCCTACGGGGGGCTCGAGTCCCCGCAGGTATGGGCAAGTCCCGTGAAAATTGATTGAGCGGCAGGCATCCGGGCCTCGAGGCGTGGCTTGGACGTGCCACAGTGTAGGGCGTGGGTTAACAGTGCTTCACTGGTGCCTTTTCGCCCATACTTATGGTGAAAACGAGACTTGACTCTGCCCCAGTCCACTGTGGCACACGTTGTGTTACAGAGGACGTGACTGGAGTAGGTGGACGAATTAAGTGCGCGGTATGGGGCTGGCATTCGATGTCTGCGCCGCTCGAGGGAGGCATAACGCGTCTCGAGGGATAGGCCGCTGTGCCAGAGAGGCTCGAGGTCCCCGCGTGAGGTCTCGAGGTGTGGTGTTCGGCTGTGGGGGGCTCGAAGGGTGGTGGAGCGCTTGCCCGAGACCTGACGTGGAGGGCTCGGGCGAGACGGAAAACGATCGTGCGCCCGAGGCCTGGCTTGGAGGGCTCGGCTCGGTGGGCCAGCGTTGTAGGCCTCGAAGGGTCGGTTTTTTAGGGGGTTAGACTAGTTAGGTCTGTTATTAATTGGTGTTCTAGGTTTAACCTATTTGTTTGCGTCTATCGGGTGTACCCCCTTTGGCGGACCCCCGACAGTAGCCCCCGAGCCCTTGTTCGAGTGCTTGCACTCGAGCAGGGGCTCCCGACTGGGATCTCGAGGGTTAGCTAACTGGTCTCGAGGGTTTCGTCGTTTTGATTCCGTGGGTGTCGTGCGAGCGACACCCGCGGGTGTAGCCCCCGAGGCCACGGGGGAGTGGTTAGAACTCCCTCGTGGGCTTTTTGCGAGTGTGAGTGTTAGTTGTGATTTTTAACCCTCTTTCGTCGAGGGGTGCCAGGCTGAACCGACCGGCCGGCTCTTCGAGCTGTCCGGCACGCCGGTTGCCCTGGCTTGTCATCTCGCGAGTCCTTTCGATCGGATGCGAGGGGGGATGCCTCGTACTACCACGAGCGGGCGAGTATCGAGGTTCCCGGTGAGCTGATAACGGGGAATCCAAGTGAGACCTCGTGCCCCGTTCGATAGGGGTCGACTGTAGCCCAGAGGCGATCTCATAAAGCATGAGTGCTCAGTCTGCAGGAGTGCCGGGTCCATTCGATAGGACCCGGTGGCTCGATGCCTCCCTCCGAGGGGATCTCTCTGCATGTCGAGCTCCCCGTCTTGGATACACGTGAGGGGCCTCGAGGGCTTGGCCCTCGAGTAATGCCGCGAGTGGCGCCCCTTGGTGTCCCTGACTCGGGTGCTCGAAGCCGGCTGTCGAACCCCCTTTCGAGGGCCAGCCTTCGCTGCTTCGAGGCTTAGGGCCGGGGCCCGTTTTTACCTTCGTGAAGAAGCCTCCGTCGTCTGGGAATCCTTCTGCCCGTTGGGCGCGCCTTTTTAGGCAGAAACCGCCAGGGAGTGGAGATCACGGCGCCAGGGCGGCGGGCGTGAAGTTGGAGCGGCGACCACGGAGGGCCCCGGTAGTTGAGCGAACGGAGAGCTGCCACGTGTTCCCTGCATTCGGCTCGAGACGTAGTTAGGTGGGCGCATGAAATGCTATGCGGTTACCTTTTTACGTCGTGGGAGACCCCGCCCGTCGGGGTTTCCGCTTATAAATATCGAAAGAGGGGAAAAGGAACCCTTTACTTTGCCTTTGCCTTCACCGCCGCCGTAGCCTTCGCGCGCCCTCTCCTTCGAGCTGGTCGATTGGGGGTTTTCCGGCTGTCCGTCCGCTGCTCAGGTCCGCGCCGCGCCACCGCCATGGCCGCCCAGACACAAGTGCTGCCGGCCGAAGACTGGAGCCCGTCGAAGGTGACGCAGAGCGAGATGGACTCGTTGGTGGCCCAGGGGCTTCTGCGCCCCAACCCGGAGGAGGGACCCGCGTGGTGGGTTATCCCGTCGGCGGAGCACCGGGAGCCGCACCCGCCGGAGGGGTACGTGGTGAGCTTCACGCGCTACCACCGTATGGGGCTCGGCGTCCCGCCGAGCCGCTTCATGCGGGGGCTGGCCCACCACTTCGAGGTGGAGCTGCAGCACTTCTCCCCCAACTCCATCTCGCACGCCGCCATATTCGCCGCGGTGTGCGAGGGGTACCTGAAGATGGAGCCGCACTGGGAGATGTTCGTCCATCTCTTCCGGGGCGAGCTCTTCATCAAGGCCCTAAAGCCCAGCGGGAGGCGGCTCGTGCGCATGGGCTCCCTTGCCATCACTGCGAGGGCTGGGACCTCGTCGGCAAACGTCCCCCGTGAATACCTGCGATACAAGCTTTCCACCAACCAGGCCGGGTGGGACGACCATTGGTTCTATCTGCGGAATGAAGATGGTCTCTTTCCGCAGTACACCGGCAGGGTCCTCGCTCAACGCCCGGAGAAGTGGACCTGGGGCGTCGCGGCGGACAGGCAACGCCACCTGGCCCCGCTGATGAAGATGATGAAGACGCTGGTGGATGAGAAGAAGCTGACCGTGCAAGCGGTCATTTGGGCGTTCCACCAGCGAAGAGTTCTCCCGCTGGCGGACCGCGCCCTTCTTATGCACGAGATGGGGCCGAAGGCCCAGCTCGAGGCGCTTAATCGATCGAGGATGGCCGAGGAGAGGCTGTCCCGGAACGAGGGCGTCTCCCGGGTGTCAATCACGATCCAGGGGCCGTTCATCCCTGAGTACACCGACCTGGTCGCCATGGCACCCGACGAGGGGTGCCTCGACCTGGTAAGCCTCCCTCGAGCTGAGCTGTCCCAAGCCTTCTCCCCCTTTCTCCTCCTTCGAACCCTTTGCATTCTTTTTGTGGTTTGTCTCGTCACGCTTCTTCTTTTTTGCAGGGGGCGTTTACTTGTCGCGCGTCGAGGCCCCCGGTGAGGGAGGACGCTGCGGATACTCAGGTGAGGCGCCTCTCTGCTCAGAAAGACAAGGAGAGCAAGGATGCCAGGAAGAAGAAAGAGAAAAACAAAAGCTTGCGTCGCTTGGCTCGGGAGCAGAGACTGGCGAAGGCTCGTCGCAACCGTCAGCCTGGAGACGGGTCCCCCGAGCTGAGCACCTCGAGCTCGGAGGAGGAGAGCGGTGACGAGGAGGAGAGCGACGATGAGGGGATGGATGCGCGCCTGAGGCGCGCGGGGGTCGTCGATGACAGGGCTGACCGCTCCTCTGTGCAGGAGGGTATGCTGGAGGTCCCCCCGGCGAAGGGGCCGCGCGGGACGCAGCCGCGGAAGGCGGCGCCGGTCCCTGCCTCGTCGGGGGCCCGAGGTCCGTCGAGCTCTGCGGCGGACGTGCCCCCGGTCGTGAGGAAGCCCCGAACCCGGAGCGCCTCCGCCACAGCACCAACGGAGGTCGCCCCCGCGCCAGCCCAGGCGGGAGGTCTGGAGAAGGGCCGGGCCTCGAGAAGCGGCCGACAGGTCGAGAAGGATTTCGGGCCCGACCGCCGCGAGCCGTCAAGGGCGACGTCGAGCCCACGGAGGAGCGGGCGTCAGGAGGAGGCGTCGAGCCCGCGCCATCACGAGCTTCGGGGAGGGAGCCCCCGGGCGTCTCGTGACCAGGGGCGTGAGCGTCCCCGGAGTCCGTCGCCGCACCGCCGCCGGGACACAGAAGCAGACGCGGGAGGGCGCGGCCGCCAGCGCGAGCGCCGGAGCGGGTCCCGGAGCCCGCGCCGGGGCGGGCGCCATTACGACAGCACGAGGGAGGTACGGTCACCCTCCCGCAACGTGGGGCGGAAGGAGGGCTCTCCCTCGAGGTCAAGCCACGGGGGGCGTCGGGAGCCCTCCCCCCATCCTAGCCCTGCGGAGATGGCCCAGGCGCAGGGCTCGAGCCGTGGGGTGGGCTCGAAGCCCCCGAGTGGGTCCGGTGATTCCGGGAAGAAGCCCGGCCGCCGCTTTGGGTGAGTAATTTTCTTGGACCTCGTTGGTAGCGAGGCTTGACCTCTTTACTATTGATGATGCATGCCATCTCTGGTCTCTCAGGGGGAAGCGCTCCTACCCGGAGGTGGACCTTGCTGCGTCCAAGCGGGCGAAGGCCTCGAGCCCCGTCGAGGCACAAGCACCTCGAGGTATGGCAACGTCCTCCGCTAGAGAAGCCGCTTGGCTGGAGAAGGCTCGAGCTGCCATGGCTCGAGGTGGTCAGATGATCGTCGCGAATTTTGGTGACGCCGTCGCCGTCGACCGCAGGGGTCGAGGCATTCCTCTTGATTCTGATATCAATGTCATCTCGTATTGCAGGGGTCTCAGCTCACGGCATCGAGTCCGCCGCTACCACGCTTACTGAGGCGCTGCCGTCTCCCCCTTCTCCTCCTGCGATGGCGTCTGTCGGGAGCGCCACCCCTCCCCCCGCTACAACGGCTGTTCCGGGGGAAGCGCCTGGGGCGAGCACGGCCCCGCCGGTGTCTGGGGCCGAGGAGATTGCGCCTCTCGAGGCCCCGACGGTGGAGGACCTCCTGAACGAGCTGGAGCAGGGGCCGCCCCTCGCCGCGGGCTTGCCGATGGTGGAGGCGCCCGAGGCGCCGGCTAGCGCTGACGAGACGCAGGAGGGCCCGGCCAGGGAAGAGCCGGGGCCTGTGCCGTCGGGCGGCGGGCCGCAGCTGGGGCAGCTCGGGACGGAGGAGGATCAGCCCGACATCGAGCTCGACCGACCAGTATGGCCGTTTCCTGACGCGCCAAGCCCGCCCCTTGCCGTGGTCCACGTCGAGCGACCGGTCCAGCGGGGGGCTCCGCGCGAGGTGCGGTCCATCTTCCGGGAGGTGGCCGAGCTTATGGCGGAGGCGGAGCGGTCCTGCTCCGAGGAGGCGGGCCGGTCCGCACAGGTGTCGGCCGCCCTCGCGAGGGCTGAGGCGGAGCTTCGAGATCTCCGCGCTGAGCTGAGCCGGAACACCCAAATGGCGAGCCGGCTCAACGAGGCGGAGGCGGAGGTCCGGGCGGCTCGAGGTGAGGTCGCTCGATCCAAGGAGGAGGCCGCCGCCGCTCTCGAAGCGTCGAAGAAGGAGGCCGCGGACGCCCGAAGCGAGGCCACCTCTGCCCGGGCTGAAGCCGAGGCGGCGAAGCAGGAGGCCACTGACGCCCGTGGCGAGGCCGCCACCGCCCGAACCGCAGCGGAGGCGGCGAGAAAAGAGGCCGAGGACGCTCAATGCAATGCCGCCGCCGCTCGGTCCGCAGCGGAGGTGGCAAAGATGGAGGCCGAAGACTGCGAGAGTGATGTCGCCACCGCCCGAGCTGCCGAGGGGGCGGCGCGGCAGGAGGTGATTCGAAAGGATCTGGCCCTCGTGGAGGCGGGCAGGCTGATCGAGGAGCTTAGGGCCGAGAAGCTCCTCATGCTGGCCGAGAAGCGCAGGCTCGAGCAGCGCGCTGAGGGCCTTACCAGCGACCTCGCCGCCCTGGGGCAACATTGCGATGGTGAGGCTTACACCTTGTCCTTGTTTGGGTCTCGAAGTTTTTTGTTGCGCCACAGTCTCATTCTTCCTCGTTCGTTGCGCAGGGGTCGAGAAGACGGTCGAGGAGCTCCGCGGGACGAACCAGGCTCTCTTGGACCAACTCCAAGACGAGACGATGGTGGCGGAGCGGGCTCGCACCTCCATCGACCGGCTTGGCCCCATGTGGGGTGCTCCGCCAGTGGCTGCGGCAGAAGGTGCGGTGGCCCGAGGCGACGCCTTGGTCGACGCCTTGTGCTTCTTCGACGCAGCGGCGCGGGACCGTGTCCGGCAAGCTCTCCATCATGGCGTCAAGCAGACGCTCGCGGTTGTCCGCTCCGGCTTCCGCTTCCCGGTCCACGTTGTCGCCAATGGCTTCATCGAGATCGAGGGGAAGGACGAGGAGTGGAACAACCGCCGTGTCGACAAAATCTTGGAGAAGATGGAGAGGCCGGGGACGTCGCTCGTGAAGATCTTCGAGGAGGACGTGCTGCCTCCTGACGCCAGCAGCGGTGTCGAGGACCCTCCTCCCTCTAGCTCGGGTGTCGAGGCTGAGCCCGCCATGGAAGACCTCGGGGAGGAGTATCGGACCGACGAGGACTGAGGCCTGCGTGCCAAATTTGGGCGTCGAGGCCCTTGTAAGAATTTTATGACATGAATGAGGGTACGTCGAGACCCGAATGTATATATATGACTTGCTATTAAAAGAGTTGTTTTCTTTTCAAATGCGTTTGACCACTTCTCTTTGTTGCAAGCTCGAGTTTCTGCTAGCTTAGTCTGTGTTCCTTCGATACGTCGCGAGCTCCTCGAGGGGAGGCGTAGGTAGGGTACCGTAGCCCGGGGGCGTAGGTGGCCGTCTACGTCGACGCCTCCCGACCCTTGGAGGCTCGAGGTATTTTAGGATTTAGACGTCGCTAGTTCACTCGAGGCATGAGTCGAGACGAGGGTCGAATTTTTGAAAAGAAAACGCGCTTTTTCCGGAGTCTGGGGGGGGGGGGGTTCCCCCTGTCAGCCCCCGAGGGAGGCTCGACCCTGAGCAAGGCAGGGTCGAGGCTACCTTAAGTTGCTAAGTAAAAATGAATGACAGTGCGCGAGTTTGTTCATTCATGTTTGACATGTTTGTACAAAGCAACAAAATGAACAAGGCCTCGAGGCCTTTAAGGGTAGAAGCGACGTAGCTGAGATATGTTCCACGCGTTCGCCAGGATCCTGCCTTGGTCGTCGTAGAGCTTGTATGTTCCTGGCTTGAGCACTTCAGCTACGGTGTATGGGCCTTCCCACGGAGGGGTGAGCTTATGGCGCCCTCGATTATCTTGCAGCCGTCGAAGCACGAGGTCCCCCACCGCTAGGTCCCTTTTGCGCACGTGCTTGTCGTGGTAGCGTCGAAGTGTTTGCTGGTAGCGTGCGGAGTTGATGAGCGCCACGTCTCGGGCCTCCTCGAGCTGGTCCTTGGCGTTGGCAAGCCTCTCGTCGTTGTTTTGCTCGTTGTAGGCTCGAAGTCGAGGGGAGCCGTACTCGAGATCCGTAGGCAAGACTGCCTCGGCGCCGTAGGTTAGGAAAAACGGAGTGAACCCGGTGGCTCGACTCGGCGTAGTTCCTGAGGCCCCACAGCACCGAGGGGAGCTCTGCGGCCCACCCCTTTCCGAAATTTTTGAGGGTCTTGAACAGCCTCGGCTTCAGCCCATGGAGTATCATGCCGTTGGCGCGCTCGACCTGCCCGTTGCATTGAGGGTACGCAACCGAGGCCCAGGTCACGCGAATGCCGCTGTCGTCGCAGAAGTTGGTAAACTTTTTGCCCGTGAATTGGGTGCCATTGTCGGTGATGATGACGTTAGGCACCCCGAACCGGTACATGATGTCTGCGATGAACTCGACGGCTTTCTCGGAGGTGGGGTCACCTATGGGCTTGGCCTCGATCCATTTGGTGAATTTGTCGATGGCCACGAGCACGTGCGTGTACTTTCCGGTTGTCATCTTGAGGGGACCCACGAGGTCGAGCCCCCAGACGGCAAACGACCAAGTAATGGGGATCATCTGCAGGGCGTGCGCGGGCTGGTGCGTTTGCTTGGCGTAGAATTGACACCCATGGCATGCTCGGACCAAGCGCTTGGCGTCCCCAATGGCGGTCGACCAATAGAAGCCTTGACGGAAGGCGTTCGCCACCAGGGTCCTTGGTGCTGCGTGGTGGCCGCAAGCCCCCGAGTGCATGTCGTCGAGGAGCTTGCGTCCTTCCTCGAGGGGGATGCAGCGCTGAAGGATTCCTGATGGGCTTCGTCGGTACAGCTCTCGTTCGTCGCCGTAGATGACGTAGGTCTTGGCCCTTCGAGCAATGCGTCGGGCCTCTGTCTTATCCTCCGGTAGCACGCCTTGCGTCAAGTAGTCGAGGAACGGCGTCCGCCAGTCGAGGGGTCGTGATGACGAAGTGGTGGGTGCGTCGATTTGCATCGCCTCAACGGATGTCGAGGGGTCATTCCCGAGGGGTGGCGTTGAAGGTCGAGCCCCCGTGTCTGGCTCGAGGGGTGGCGTCGAGGGGCCAGCCCCCGTGTCTGGCTCGAGGGGTGGCGTCGAGGGGCCAGCCCCCGGGCCGATTTTGACGGATGGCTCGAAGACGTCCCTCGAGAAAACATCTGGTGGAACCGTGCCGCGTGTGGACGCCATCTTTGCCAGCTCATCTGCGGCCTCGTTGTACTTTCGAGCTATGTGGTTGAGCTCGAGGCCGTAGAAATTACCTTCTAGCTTGCGCACCTCCCCGCAGTATGCCTCCATCTTGGGATCGATGCAGCTTGAAGCCTTCATAACCTGGTTGATGACGAGTTGCGAGTCCCCTCGAACGTCGAGGCGTCGGACCCCGAGCTCGAGGGCGATGCGCAGCCCATTAACCAGGGCCTCGTACTCAGCGACGTTGTTGGAGGCGGGGAAGTGCAAGCGTAGCAGGTAGCGCATGTGGACTCCGAGGGGTGAGATGAAGAGCAGGCCTGCGCCTGCCCCCGTCTTCGTGAGGGATCCGTCGAAGTACATGGTCCAGAGCTCGGCTTGAATCTGCGCCGGCGGGAGCTGAGCGTCGGTCCATTCAGCAACGAAGTCCGCCAACGCTTGCGACTTGATGGCCTTTCGCGGGGCGTAGGTGATGGTCTCCCCCATTAGTTCGGCGGACCACTTGGCGATGCGCCCCGTGGCCTCCCGATTGTTGATGATCTCACCGAGGGGGAAGGACGACACCACCGTTACGGGATGAGCGAGGAAGTAGTGCTGGAGCTTGCGCCTCGTGATGATGATGCCGTAGAGCAGCTTCTGGATGTGCGGGTACCTGGACCTTGGCCTCGGAGAGCACCTCACTGGTGAAGTACACCGGCCGTTGGACTGGCAACGCATGATCCTCCTCGTGCCTCTCGACGGCTATGACCGCGCTGACCACCTGAGTGGTTGCGGCCACATAGAGGAGGAGAGGCTCGGGGGAATCGCCACCCTGGGCTGGTCGTGGTGGCACGAGAATTGGCGCGGAAGTCAGCAACCCCTTCAACTTGGTTAAGGCTTCCTCGGCTTCGACAGTCCACGCAAAGCGTTCCGTCTTCTTCAGCAGGCGGTAGAGTGGTAGTGCCTTTTCCCCTAGCCTCGAGATGAATCTGCTGAGAGCGGCTAGGCAGCCTGTC
Organism: Coix lacryma-jobi var. lacryma-jobi; assembly: GCA_009763385.1. NCBI lineage: Eukaryota > Viridiplantae > Streptophyta > Magnoliopsida > Poales > Poaceae > Coix > Coix lacryma-jobi. The sequence goes on along the minus strand of CM019822.1, from coordinate 140,041,194 downwards.
ACTTTCTGTACACCCTTGAGGTCTCGAATTGGGCCCATCCTCGTGACTGCTGAGATTTTTTCGGGGTTAGCCTCGATCCCCCGTTGTGAGACAATGTAGCCAAGTAGCATGCCCCGAGGCACACCAAAGACACATTTCTCGGGGTTGAGCTTCACATTCTTGGCCCGGAGGCACCCGAACGTGGTCTCGAGATCGCTGATGAGGCCCCCGACTTTCCTGGTTTTAACCACGATGTCATCGGACGTAGGCCTCGACGGTTTTGCCTATGTGTTCGCCAAAGATATGCTGCATGCAGCGTTGGTACGTTGCCCCGGCGTTTCGAAGGCCGAAAGGCATTGTAACATAGCAATACATACCAAAAGGCGTAACGAAAGAAGTTGCGAGTTCGTCGGATTTTTTCATCTTAATTTGGTGGTAGCCGGAATACGCATCAAGGAACGAAAGCACTTCGCACCCAGCAAGTGGAATCGACAATCTGATCAATTCTAGGTAAAGGAAATGGAACTTTTGGACATGCTTTATTCAGACCAGTGTAGTCTACACACATCCGCATTTTTCCATTCTTTTTCCTAACTAATACAGGGTTAGCTAGCCACTCTGGGTAAAATACCCCCTTGATGAACCCGGCCGCCAAAAGCTTGTGCACCTCCTCGCCGATGATCCTGCGCTTCTCCTCGTCGAAGCGGCGCAGGCGTTGCTTCACCGGTCTGGAACCGGCCCGGATTTCCAAGGCGTGCTCGGCGACTTCCCTTGGTATGCCCGGCATGTCCGAGGGGCCCCACACAAACATGTCGATGTTCGCGCGGAGAAAGTCGACGAGCACTGCTTCCTATTTAGGCTCGAGGCTGGCACTGACGGCCAGCGTCTTGCCATCGGTCGAGGTCGGGTCGACGGGTATCCGCTTTGTGTGCTCCGCCGGCTCGAAGTTGCCAGCGTGACGCTTCGCTTCAGGAGCCTCCTCGGTGGCCAGGGCGGCTAGGGCCTCGAGCGAGTCGAGGTGGACGTTGGCCTCCCCACGCTCGACGCACTCCACGTCGCAGTGGTATGCGTGCTCGTAGGAGGTGTCGATGGTGATGACCCCTTTTGGCCCCGGCATCTTGAGCTTTAAGTACGTGTAGTTGGGAACCGCCATGAACTTGGCGTAGCCTGGCCGGCCGATGATGGCGTGGTAGGCCCCTTGGAACCCAACCACCTCGAAGGTGAGCGTCTCCCGGCGGAAGTTAGCCGGCGTGCCAAAGCAAACCGGCAGGTCGATGCGCCCGAGGGGGTGGGCCTTCTTCCCCGGTACGACTCCGTGGAACCCCCCGACGCTGGGCCGGAGCTGACCCTCTGAAATCCCCAGGAGGTCGAGTGTCTCGAGGTATATGATGTTGAGGCTCGAGCCCCCATCCATCAACACCTTGGAGAACCGTACGTCGACGATGATGGGGCTGACGACGAGGGGGTACGCCCCCGGGTTTATGACACGGTCCGGGTGGTCGTCACGGTCGAACGTGATCGGCGCATCAGACCAGTCAAGATACCGGGGGGCGTCGTGGCAGAGTGCAAAGACCTCCCGGCGCTCCTTCTTTCTTTCTCGAGCCGAGAGCCCGACGGTCGGCCCCCCGTAGATCATGTAGCAGTCGCGCACCGGGGGGAAGTCGCCGTCCGCGTCCCCACCGTCGCGTCGATTAGTATTCTTGCCCTTAGGCGCGTCTTCTCTCTTATCGCCGAGCTTGGAGTAGTAGCCTTTCAACAGTCGGCAGTCTTTTAACTTGTGATTTACGGGGCCCCTGTGATAAGTGCAGGGGCCCTCGAGCATCTGGTCGAAAACAGCCCCGTCAGGAGGGCCTCGGGGCTTCTTAGGCTCGAGGTCGCCTGCGAGCACTTCTTCGTTGTCGTCCTCATTGGCGTTGCGCTTCGCCTTCTGACCTTTGCGTTTGTTCTTCTTCTTTTTGTTGCTGTTATTGTCGTCGTTCTTGGCGTCGTTGCCTTTGTTCGTGACCTCCGGCGCGGCCACCGCCTTGCCTTTGTCCGTGGAACGGCCAAAGAAGGCCCCCACTGCCTCGTCGCCTGAGGCAAAGCTGGTGACACGATCCATTAGGTCCTCGACCGTCCTGGGACGGTAGCGTCCTAGCTCATGGACTAGTTCTTGGCATGTCGTGCCCGCGAGGAACGCTGAGACGACGTCCTCATCAGGCACGTGGGGGAGCTTGAGGCGCTGCTTCGAGAACCGTCGAGCAAAATCGCGGAGGGGCTCGTTCGCCGCCTGCCTGCAACGCCGTAGATCCCAGGGGTTGCCTGGGCGCACGCACGTCCCCTTGAAATTCCCGTCGAAGACCCTGACTAGGTCGGCCCAGTCGTCGATCCGATCCGGCGGGAGCCCCTCGAGCCACCGACGGGCGGTGTCCGAGAGGTAAAGTGGGAGTTGGCGTATGATCACACGGTCGTCGTTCTTCGCTCCGCCCAGTTGGCAGCCTAGGCGGAAGTCCGAGAGCCAGAGCTTGGGCTCGACCTCCCCGTCATACTTCACGATGTTGGTCGGCGGTCGGAAGCGGTCGGGGAGGGTTGAGCTGCGGATGGCCCGGCTGAAGACTCTGGGGCCCGGGGGCTCGAGGGCTTGCCGGTCCTCGTCGCTGTCGTAGCGCCCCCCTCGATGGGCGCTATAGCCATGCTCCTGGGCCCCCTTGTCCTTGCGCCGGCGGTTGATGTCGTTGCGGGCGTCGTTGGGGTCTCGAGGTGGCCGGACGTCGATGATCCGTTCGCGGACTGGCCTGGCTCGAGAGGCGTCAGGTTGGTGGACGGATGCCTCGCGCTCGTTGCGGGGCGTGTCCGCCGGCCTCCCTGAGGCTGCTCCGCGTCGTCGTGACGCCGAGCTCTCGGCTTGCTGCACAGCGGCTGTCTCGAGGAGGTTCTTCATTTCCCCAAGCATGCGCCTGGCGTCAGGGTTGGAGACGGCGGGCAGATCGCGGAGCAGCATTGCCGCCGCCACCACGTTCTGTCCCGCTCGCGGGAAACGCACCTCGGGGCGTGCTGGCGCCCCGTCCTCGAGGATCTGCCAGTGGACCTCTCGAGCTCGGCCACGAGCGCCGGCACCTCGAGGCTGGGCTGGTTCTTATGCTAGGGTTTTCTCGAGCTGCAGCAGGCGTTGTCAGTCCTCCTCAGCCTTGGCGATGGCCTCCCGCAGCTGCGCGAGCTGCGCCACTCGGTCGTCGCTGTGCTGGGTTGGTGCAGCTGGTGCCGGGGGTTCGTTCCTCCCGTGAACACGCGACCCGCCTGCCGCAGCCACGTCTCCGGGCCCTTCGAGGTTGAGCGTCGGCCTGCCGTCGTCGCCCTCGTCCTCGGTGTCGCATATGACCCCCTCGAGTTGGAAGCACTCCCTGGTGGGATCCCAGAGGTCGGGGTCATGGTAGTCGTATTCGTCGGAGTCGGAGCTGGTGATGCCGCGCCGCCTTGGCTCGTGCCGGGGCTGCAGCTCGCGGTACCACTCCCCGAAGGTGGCTTGACGAGGTGGCCCGATGGCTCGTGAGGGGCCGCGGTCGACGCGTGCGGGGTGGACAATCTCCAGGTTGGCCATGGCCTGCAGCAGCACGCCCGGGCGTTCCTCCTGCTCCGCCGGCTGTCGGCCCCGACTGCTCTCGTTGAGCCGGCGGGCGTAGGCTGCCGCGGAGCCGTCGAGGCCGAACGGGTACTGCCGGCGTCGAGCGCGGTACACCCCGTGCGGGAGGAGGCTGGGCGGCGTCGACGGTGCGAGGCTCGGAGGCCTCTGGCCTGGCTCCTGGTCCGTGCGCATGATGAACGCGAAGTCGCTGGGCGGGCGCGGGCGCGCCCGGGAAGTCTCTTGCCGTGCGCCGGGCAAGCTCCTCCTTGGGAACTCCGCGCCGGCCGCGGGGAGGTGGGTGTATGCCGCCGGCACCGCCTGTGCCTGGCGACGATGATGACGACGGCGCCGCTCACGGGGTGGCGACGCGTGATGGTGTGGACGATGTGCCATGCTCCTCGCACGGGGCGGCGCGACACGCCATCCACTCGGGCCCTCCGTGGAGAGCAAGGTCAGCTCGTTGCCGTTGTCAGTGGCCAGGAACTCGAGGCTCCCGAACTAGATGACGGCACCGGCAGAGAACGAAGGAGTCGAAGCAGCCATCCAGGAAATGGCGAGAAACCGACTCGACACGCGAAGGCCCCTACCTGGCGCGCCAACTGTCGGTGTTTCGTACCCGGGGGTATGACACCAACGAGTAATATGATCGCGTGCTCTCTTCCTGGATGGTGATGCAAGATGACACAAGGATTTATCCTGGTTCGGGCAAAGAAGGCCCTACGTCCAGCGAGGGAGGAGGTTCTTGTATTACTTGCACCTAAGTGCTTGTACAGGGGCGAATACAAGCTCAGCGAGCGTGGACCGGAGTCCGGACTTGAGTGTGTGGGAGTGTGTGCGTTCTATCGTGCCTGTCACCGAGAGAATGAGGGCCCTGGCGTCCCCTTTTATAGAGCAAGGGGAGGCCAGGGTTACACAAGGGTATTACAGGTGTCGGGGCGTACTGTGTCCAATACGAAGAAGGGTAGGAACCCTGTCTTGTCGAAGACATTGTAGCCGACGCGGGGGTTGCTGTTGGGGCGTCCTTGAAGCGTGGCCTCCATCCCGAGCGCGGATGTGGAGGCGTGGCGAGGTGGAAGCCGTACAGCACCCATCCCGGAACGTACAGGACGCGGCGGGGTCCCTCCGGGTCTTGGGGTACCTATCCTCTAATAGCATGAAAGTAGTTAGGGCTCGAGGGGCGCGGAGCCGGCCTCGAGGCGGCGCCTACGGGGGGCTCGAGTCCCCGCAGGTATGGGCAAGTCCCGTGAAAATTGATTGAGCGGCAGGCATTCGGGCCTCGAGGCGTGGCTTGGACGTGCCACAGTGTAGGGCGTGGGTTAACAGTGCTTTACTGGTGCCTTTTCGCCCATACTTATGGTGAAAACGAGACTTGACTCTGCCCCAGTCCACTGTGGCACACGTTGTGTTACAGAGGACGTGACTGGAGTAGGTGGACGAATTAAGTGCGCGGTATGGGGCTGGCATCCGATGTCTGCGCCGCTCGAGGGAGGCATAACGCGTCTCGAGGGATAGGCCGCTGTGCCAGAGAGGCTCGAGGTCCCCGCGTGGGGTCTCGAGGTGTTGTGTTCGGCTGTGGGGGGCTCGAAGGGTGGTGGAGCGCTTGCCCGAGACCTGACGTGGAGGGCTCGGGCGAGACGAAAAACGATCGTGCGCCCGAGGCCTGGCTTGGAGGGCTCGGCTCGGTGGGCCAGCGTTGTAGGCCTCGAAGGGTCGGTTTTTTAGGGGGTTAGACTAGTTAGGTCTGTTATTCATTGGTGTTCTAGGTTTAACCTATTTGTTTGCGTCTATCGGGTGTACCCCCTTTGGCGGACCCCCGACAGGCGTGCAACCCAGCTCCGTCTTCGGCACGAGTTTGGTGGTAGAGCCTCGAAAAACCACCGGCGATGGTTTACAGGTTTGGGCCTCAAAACCTGGGGTGACCGGTTTCTGAGTTTGGGCCTCAAAACTCTAGGTGTCAGGTTTGTCGGTTTGGGCCTCAAAACCCAGAGGAGGTTCCTATGTGGAACGGGATGTGGCGGCACCGTGAGGCTTGCGTCGAGGCAAAGCTAGCAGTGAGAAGGTTGGCGGTCGTCGGGATGACACGCGGCAGCATCTGGGAGCTTGCGTTGCGGCGAGGCAACCGATGAGGAAAGCGTGGGACTGTCGATGAGGATCCTAACAGAGTTGGACTAGAATGCCCCTAGGGCTAGCTAGTTTGCTCTTGTATGTAGGGGTAGAAGGGGTATTGTGTAATAGGCTATAAATAAGGGATGACACCCCTCATCCCACTTCATCCTTGCAACATTTCATTTCAGACTCCAGATATTCATCTGTTATGGCTCCTCTCTCTCTAGCTACTCGTGATCCGCAGAGACGGAAATCATTCCTCTATGTTTTTTATTTCAGGAAAGGAGACCATAATCTCCTTGTCTCCTCGTTGGGGATTTTGGCTGAAATCTTTGTGATCATGTTTTGTTCTTTGCGTTCTTTGTTTCCCCTCTTTTGCTCTTTCTCAAGATCTTTTGTTTTGATGGATGGATTGAAAATCCGTTTGAACCATCTTGTGCATCTTCGTGAGAGACATCTTTCCACCGAAGGATTTTCTCCAATTCCTCACAAGCACACAAATCGGGCGGATTTCGTGTTGGATCTCATTTTGCTTGTTCTTCAATGATTTTCTTTGATTTCCCGATTTGCAGTTAGGTTCGAGCCATGATCTCATAGGAGTAGCTCACTAACTTACTTGTGACCCCTCACACAGAGTTTGAGCCTTAGTTCTTTTGGTTTGATGGAGATCAGGTTGATTCAGTGAACAAACAGTGTTGTTTTGGGGTGAGTGGACGCTCAGTCCAGAGCGACCGGACGTTGTCCACAGAGTCTGGTTGTTGAACAACTATAAACCGCTGTGACCAGACCCTGCTCAGGAATTGACCAGACGCACCTCTTGCAGAGTCCGGTCAGTTCCAGAGAGGTCCGTGTGTGATCGGACGCGCTAGGTACACTGTGACCAGACGCGTCGCGTTCACTGTTCACCAAGTAAATGAGACCGGATGTTTTTACTGTTCTGACCGGATGCTCCCCTGTCCAGAGTCCGGTCACAAATAGAGAAGTCCAGAAATAGTGTTTTTGTGATCGGACACGTCTGAAGGGTCGAGATGGCGGACTAGAGGGGGGGGGGTGAATAGTCCCTTTTAAAATTAAACTTAATTGGAGCGGCTAACCGAAACAAATGCGGAATTAAAACTATCGGTCTAGCCAAGACTACACCCCTCTACCTATACTCTATGACACCTTACAAAAGATCCTAATCAATGCAAATAAGGTGTCGGGCTAGCTAGAGCTCACCTAACCAATTCTAGAAGCAAGGTCACACAAGCCTATGCAACTAGTACTTCAAGCACGGGGGAGCTCCTAAGCAATCTAGCAAGCAAAGCACAAAGCCTAAGCTCACTAGCAATGCTCAATAACAAGGCTACCCAAGCCAAATTAGAGAGCTCAACTTAGCTACACAAACTAAGCAACTAAACACTAGCACAAGAATAAATATTGCAATACAAGCTAGTGCAAACAGCAGGCAGTCGGTACTACCGAGCTGTAGGGCCGGTACTACAGATGCCGGTACTACCGGGCTTCCAAGCCGGTACTACCGAGCACCTGCAGGAAGCTACGAAATCGAAGGGGGTGAGATGCAATCTCAGATCTAGCAATTACCCCACTTCCCTAGATGTTGTAGATGACGATTGTAGCTTCCTCACGTCTTGATTCCTTGCCAAAATGTGGATCGAGCCTTCCCAACCTAAGATAGAGTGATAGAGAGAGGAAGAACATGAAGAACACAAGAACAAGCGTAATATGCAAGGAAACAAGAATAATAAGAGCAACAAGGGACGGGGACACAAGATTTTATCCCGAGGTTCACTTGGTTGCCACCAAGCTAGTCCCCGTTGAAGCAAGCCCAAGGTTGCCACCGATCCTCTCGCTAGTGGTGACACTAAGCCAACCTCTCCACGATGGAGTGCTCACCAAGAGCTCTAGCTTTTGATCCGGCCGGACCACTTGGCGCTCTTCACGCCTCTTTCCACTAGAGTTGCTCTTCGCGATCTCCCGCGGGGCGAGCACAATGCCCCTCACAAAGCTTCTCCGGAGCCACGCACAATCTTCACGCGGGCTTCACGACGGAGACACGCACCAAGCCGTCTAGGAGGTGGCAACCTCCAAGAGTAATAAGCACCACCGGCTTGCAACTCGAACACCTAGTGCCACTCGATGCTATCTCTCAAAGCAATGCACTAGGATCGCTCTCTCACACAATCGGATAAGCACTAAAGCATATGTGTGTTAGAGGGCTCACAAGCACATCCACACAAGCCACCAAGGCTTTGGCGTGCTCCAGCAACCGGCCCACAGCCGGCCTCCACCCCTATTTATAGAGGGGAGCGGCCAACTAGCCGTTTCCCCTTTCCTGCGCTTCGGTCGGTAGTACCGACCCCCCTGGGCGGTAGTACCGACAATGTCAGAACTAGCCGTTACACATAGCGCGTTGACCAAAACGAACAACCGACTCCTGGTCGGTACCACCGACGGTCGGTAGTACCGGCCCTATGGCGGTACTACCGACAGGCCAACTTTGGATCTACACAGAGAGCATCCAAAACTCCTCCATACCATGGTACTACCGATCCCCTGGTCGGTACTACCGAGCCCGGTACTACCGGCCCTATGGCGGTACTACCGGTAGGCCAAAACTGGCCACTTCCAGAGAGCTTCCAAACTCCTCACACCTCGAAACCTCGAACGGTCGGTAGTACCGACCCTATGGCGGTACTACCGGCAGGCCAAACTCAGCTCAACACAGAGAGCCTGCAAAACCCTTCAAGGCCACGGTACCACCGACCCTCTGGTCGGTACCACCGCGGGCGGTAGTACCGAGGTTATGGCGGTACTACCGCCAGGCCAAATCAGCCCCAACACAGAGAAGGTTGCACGCAGCACCCATGGGCGGTACTACCGACCCCCCTGGGCGGTACTACCGACCATACTCAGAAAACTTCCCTTTTCTTCTCTGTGTTGATCCAAATCAACTCCAACAACTTCTCCTTTGCAAATGTGCCAACACCACCAAGTGTACAACAACATGTGCATGTGTGTTAGCATTTTCACAATCATTTTCAAAGGATTTTCTCTTTCACTCATAACGCCACTCGATCTTAGTAACATCGCAAAGTTAGATCGCTCTCGTGGCACTAGATGACCGATATGCAAACAAGTTTGCTCCTCTTAATAGTACGGCCATCTATCCTAAACTCGGTCATAATCTTCTCTACACACCTATGACCGGTGAAATGAAATGCCCTACAAGTATACCTTTGCCTTGCGCATTCCATTCCATCTCCTCCATGTGTTGATGCAACACATGCACCAACCTCTTCATCAAATTATATGATCCACTTCATATCATCACATGGCCTCCATGGTCCATCGATCTTGACATCACTTGCTCTTCACCATCGCTTCGGTCCTTCGGCGCCAAGTCTTGCTTAAGCCTCCCGACACTCGGTACCAACGGCTTCAAAGCCTCCAACTTGCCCTTCACCTTTGCAACCGGTCCATCAAGCCAAGTCTTGCCTTGATCTTCACCATCTTAGCCACATGACCACATGTCATGTTTCATGTGCATTAAGCTCCTTCTTCACATGTGTGAGCCTTGCAACATCTTCCAAGCCATTTCACCTCTATGGCATATGTTGCTCACACATGATCACCTATGGACTAATCACCTGTGTAATTCACTTCAAACACATATTAGTCCACCTAAGTTGTCACTCAATTACCAAAACCAAACAAGGACCTTTCAATCTCCCCCTTTTTGGTAATTGATGACAACTCTACAAAGATATGGAAATTATGCTTAGTCCAAGTTAGCACTTCACAAGAATTTAAATTGCTAACTTGGTTTGGATTCATGTTGCTTGCCCAAGCTATTTTACCATGTGTAAATGATTTTGGACAAGTAGCACAAACCCGAATTGGTAGTATTAGCTCCCCCTACATATGTGCTAAGGTGTTTGGAAATGAAACTTGCACATATGCATAGATATTGAAATGTGGGAGAGTAATTACTACCAAAAGGTGCTAAGGTGTATAGAATAACCTTTGAAGCGTGTTATCGATGAAGTTCATAGTTGTACACCTTCTTTAGCACCACGAGTAGCTAGACATCATAAAAACTAGAAAACCCCGTGAGATCAACATTAATAGCAAGGGTCTAGTTTTGCATGAAAAAACACAAGTCTAGCTATCAACCTATGCATGCTAGTTATTAAATCATCAATTAAATCCTATAACTAGCATACACCACACAAGCATGCATATAAAATTTTAAAACTTATGCAATGCAAGCAAGCACATGATTATGCACATATCAAATGCAACAACTAAGTTCATGAGCTTGCTCCCCCTACTTGTGTGCTCTCATTGTCCAAGAATTTTGATCCTTTGCATTATCCAATCTTGCTCCCTCTTGATCCATGTCCATTTTGTTTTCTCCTTCTTTGTCCTTGACATATCTTTACCACATCTCCCCCTATCATATCATATCTTTGGCACTTTCTCCCCCTTTGTCATCAATAACCATAAAAGGCATGCTTTACTTGATACAAAGGGTTGCACTAGGGTAGATGGTTGACACTTGAGTCTTCATTTTTGATGGACACCACCATATGTGTTGGAATGACACCATGTGTAGGATCTTTGACCTTGATACCAATAGGTGGGGCACCTCCCCTAGTTCATAGCATGGGTCATCCACTTGATAAACTTGAGCTCTTGTTGGTGAGGGATGCTTTGCTTGATTTGATCACTTATAGTTGAGGATCATTTGACATCTTGTAGGATACCACTTGTGAGCTTGATCTAGACACCACTTGGTAAATATCACTTGAAAGATCATATACCATTTTTGAATAGATACCATGTGAATAAATGATGAGTCTAGATACCACTTGAATGAAGATTTAAACTTGATATCCATTTGCATTATTGTCTTTTTCTTGAACTCTTGTCATCTTCATGAGCTTCTCATTTGTGACTTGAACTAGGCAATTTTGCACAAGATATCTAACTCGGTTTGCTCTAGAGTAAGCTTCTTCACACATCTTTTAATGGTTATCTTACTCATGTTGAATTAGACACTTGAATGCTCATCTTCTAGATCAAGTACTTGGGTTCACTAGCTCATGAACAAATCCATATACTAACCACTAGATCATATAATCAAACAAGCAATAGTGGTAGGCTATGAATTTAAACTTTTCATTTGTCATGCATGATCCTATTAAGCATGTACTATATGCACTAACCGCATACTAGTAAGGGATGAAATGATCATGCACATTACAATGATACCTTTGCTATCTTGGAGTAGAGGATAGTCATTTGATTCCAATTAAGCTTCAAATAGCAATGTGAAGTCCATGGTGAAGACCAATAGATACCAATTGATGGAACAATTCTTCACCCATATGATCAAGTGCATTATCTTGTTGTGGTTGGCTTGTCTTTTCATTTGATCTTAGCTTGCATGTGAATACCACTTGTATTGCATTGATTTGCTCTCTATTTGGGTGTTGCTTGCTTTCTTGATCAATCCTTTTTATTTCTTCAACTAAGCATCTCCAATGATACTTTAGATCATCACTTCCATGTTAGCCTTCCAAGCCTCACTTGGTTAACCTACAAAAGGCGGCAAGCCCCTACAAAAGGGAGAAGTGACCTCTCTCCAAAGAATCATCCTTGATACTCATTTGAATTTCCTTTGTTTGATTGATCCAAATGATGAACTCTTCTTGAGATATGACATTGAAAATCCTTTTGAGTCCTTTTCTTTCTTCCAAATGATCTTCAATTTGATACTATAACTTGATCCTCATTTGCATCTTGATGTTGGTCTTGATTTTTAATTTGAGTACCAAATTTGTGTCAAATACACTTCTCAATTGAATGGCCTTGTACTCATCTTTGTCATGCTTCTAGCTCATTTCAAAACCAAACATAGGTCCCTCAACCACTTATAAACATGATTCCAACTTGAGGGCCTTTCAATCAAAGTGACTCTAGATCAATCCAATAATTGTCACTTTTCTGGCAGATTCTGTCCTTCTCAAGGAAACATGCATATCTCCTAAAATATAAGTCCAATGACCATGAAATTTGGTGGAGATGTGCTTCTCTAAGTGTTCTAGCAAACATAAAAATTTGAGCTTTATTGGCTTTCTAGATTGCTACCAGATTTCAATTCTTTCCATAGTACTACATGCTGAAAACTGCTGCACTATAGTTGACAAGATCCACTCCAAAACCGAAGCATCACTTATCCAATTATCATGAATTTTGCACAGCAACTAATATCATAAGTGTAGAGCATGTGTACCAAATTTCAAGCCAATCCAAATAGATTTGATAACTCAAATATGGCTATCATCACAGCTAGCTCAGATTTCAGATTTTGGACAGATTTCTATATTTGAGCTATACTTCTTCAAATTGAATCAAACTTGAGATAAACTTGCTTGAACATCAACACAAGACATATATCCATGCAAATCCACTTACTAAAGGTCATCTTGTGAACATATCCAATCAAACTAACTCAAACTTGATTACTAAGCAATTTATCCATTCAATCATCTTATAGCAAGCAACATATGCATATATATCCAATTCAAACAACTCATATGCACCCAAATGAATATGATCAACTAGATATATACCTTGGTAAACCATGATCATTCAATAGCAAACTTCTACTAAATTTGATTGCAAGCCTTCAAATAATTCCAATCAACCACCACAACTTGATCATGACACTTGTATGTTGTAGCGCACTTGGACTTCACTTATCTTGTCTTGGCATTGGGTTTGGATAGCACTAAGCTTCATTACTTGACTCAATCATATAATGAACAATATGGAATCAATTGAATCAAGTCTCCAATGCCATGGTACCTACACACATTCATCCACTTTTTGATGGTACCCAAACTAGTTTGGGTCCTCTCAAGTTAGGAGCAACATACTTAGACATTACCTTATTATGGATAGCGGGATGTTTTGCAATAGCAACCAAAGAGGTACCATTTACATCCTTCCTAAGCATAGAATCATTAGCAATTGAAATAGGCTTAGGAGTGTTACCTAGGGGACATGAATTAGCCATGTGTCCCCTTTCCCGGCATGAGTAGCAAACTCTCTTTGATTGAGCCTTTTCTTCCTTGCTCATGTGTTGCTCCTCATTACCTTGCCTCACTTGGGTTGCTTGAGCCTTCTTCTCAAGCTTGTTGGGACACTTTGAGGCAAAGTGACCCATCTTCTCACATTCATAGCACTTGACTTGGGCGAGGTCTTGTGTTGATCTTGATCTTCTACCTCCCCTTCTTGTATTCTTCCCCATATCATCATCTTCATGGTTGATCTTGATTTGATCTTGGGGCTTCTTCTTGTTGGGGCAAGCTTTTGCAAGATGTCCCATCTCATGGCATTGATAGCACATGAAATGAGATAGCTTTTCTTGTTCTTGCTTCTTCATTTCTCTTTCATGTCTTCTCTTGCCCCATCTCTTGCCTTTGACATTGCTTTTGTCAAAGCCAATGCCACTCATGTCACCATAGCTTCTTTGATTTTTCATCATGTGCTCATGGGTGACCTTTGATCTACACCACCTCTCTAACTTGTTGCTCAAGTTCTTCACTTCACTTTTGAGCTCATTGTTCTCCTTCAAAATGTTAGTCTCACAAGACAAGGAAGTAGAACAAGCATCTATATGTGAAGAACATGGCATAGATAATAAATCATTACAAGAGGTTGATACATGCTTCTTCTCTACATCACAAGGGTTAGCACAAATATGTGATTGATCATTTGACCCAAATGATGAGCTCTCACTAGTTTTAGTTTCTACATTAGAAAGCTTCTTAGTGAGAAAAGCATGGCCTTGTACCAAGTTGTCATGAGCAACACTAAGTTCCTCATGAGTCAATTTAAGCTCATCATGTGAACAAGTAGTGACATAAAGTAGATGCTTTTGTTGTTCACATGCATACTTTAGAAATGAGTTTTCTTTTTCCAATTTTGCATTTTTAGACATCTCATTTTCTAAAGCTTTGGTGAGTCTACATACAAGCTCTACATTTGGATCATCACAATCAACTACCACATTTGCAAATGATACCTTGGTGTCACCGTGTGACATGAAGCAATGTGGTGTAGAGGAAGAGCTTGTGGAGACATCACTCTCATAGCCATCATCCTTGTCAAGTGATCTTGTGGATTGATCATCATCTTCATCACTTGACCATGAGGTGGAGCAATCTTCCACAACCGCCATGTTGTGGTCATGCTCAACATCCTCATGTGCCTTCTTCTCGGGCTCACTAACATCATCATCATTTGGATCACTCCCATACTTGTCATTTAGGTACTTCCACATGTTATGGGAGGACTCCATATCCATGATCTCACTAAAGATATCATCATGCAAAGATCTAAAAATGATGTTAGTAGCTTGGCACTCGAGATCTAGGCATTTCTCTTGTGCTTGAGTTAGATTCTTTTCATCCAACACATGAGAAAAGCCTACATCTACGATCCACCACATTTGAGGGCAAATAAACTTGAAATTACACATCATCCAAGTTTTCCATCGTGTAAAGTGAGTGCCATCAAAAATGTGTGGACAATCAATGCCTAGCCCGTAAGTCGCCATCCTCTCAGGTCGGTAAAGACCACAAATGAGAGACCTAGCTCTGATACCACTTGAAGGGTCGAGATGGCGGACTAGAGGGGGGGGGGGTGAATAGTCCCTTTTAAAATTAAACTTAATTGGAGCGGCTAACCGAAACAAATGCGGAATTAAAACTATCGGTCTAGCCAAGACTACACCCCTCTACCTATACTCTATGACACCTTACAAAAGATCCTAATCAATGCAAATAAGGTGTCGGGCTAGCTAGAGCTCACCTAACCAATTCTAGAAGCAAGGTCACACAAGCCTATGCAACTAGTACTTCAAGCACGGGGGAGCTCCTAAGCAATCTAGCAAGCAAAGCACAAAGCCTAAGCTCACTAGCAATGCTCAATAACAAGGCTACCCAAGCCAAATTAGAGAGCTCAACTTAGCTACACAAACTAAGCAACTAAACACTAGCACAAGAATAAATATTGCAATACAAGCTAGTGCAAACAGCAGGCAGTCGGTACTACCGAGCTGTAGGGCCGGTACTACCGATGCCGGTACTACCGGGCTTCCAAGCCGGTACTACCGAGCACCTGCAGGAAGCTACGAAATCGAAGGGGGTGAGATGCAATCTCAGATCTAGCAATTACCCCACTTCCCTAGATGTTGTAGATGACGATTGTAGCTTCCTCACGTCTTGATTCCTTGCCAAAATGTGGATCGAGCCTTCCCAACCTAAGATAGAGTGATAGAGAGAGGAAGAACATGAAGAACACAAGAACAAGCGTAATATGCAAGGAAACAAGAATAATAAGAGCAACAAGGGACGGGGACACAAGATTTTATCCCGAGGTTCACTTGGTTGCCACCAAGCTAGTCCCCGTTGAAGCAAGCCCAAGGTTGCCACCGATCCTCTCGCTAGTGGTGACACTAAGCCAACCTCTCCACGATGGAGTGCTCACCAAGAGCTCTAGCTTTTGATCCGGCCGGACCACTTGGCGCTCTTCACGCCTCTTTCCACTAGAGTTGCTCTTCGTGATCTCCCGCGGGGCGAGCACAATGCCCCTCACAAAGCTTCTCCGGAGCCACGCACAATCTTCACGCGGGCTTCATGACGGAGACACGCACCAAGCCGTCTAGGAGGTGGCAACCTCCAAGAGTAATAAGCACCAGCGGCTTGCAACTCGAACACCTAGTGCCACTCGATGCTATCTCTCAAAGCAACGCACTAGGATCGCTCTCTCACACAATCGGATAAGCACTAAAGCATATGTGTGTTAGAGGGCTCACAAGCACATCCACACAAGCCACCAAGGCTTTGGAGTGCTCCAGCAACCGGCCCACAGCCGGCCTCCACCCCTATTTATAGAGGGGAGCGGCCAACTAGCCGTTTCCCCTTTCCTGCGCTTCGGTCGGTAGTACCGACCCCCCTGGGCGGTAGTACCGACAATGTCAGAACTAGCCGTTACACATAGCGCGTTGACCAAAACGAACAACCGACTCCTGGTCGGTACCACCGACGGTCGGTAGTACCGGCCCTATGGCGGTACTACCGACAGGCCAACTTTGGATCTACACAGAGAGCATCCAAAACTCCTCCATACCATGGTACTACCGATCCCCTGGTCGGTACTACCGAGCCCGGTACTACCGGCCCTATGGCGGTACTACCGGTAGGCCAAAACTGGCCACTTCCAGAGAGCTTCCAAACTCCTCACACCTCGAAACCTCGAACGGTCGGTAGTACCGACCCTATGGCGGTACTACCGGCAGGCCAAACTCAGCTCAACACAGAGAGCCTGCAAAACCCTTCAAGGCCACGGTACCACCGACCCTCTGGTCGGTACCACCGCGGGCGGTAGTACCGAGGTTATGGCGGTACTACCGCCAGGCCAAATCAGCCCCAACACAGAGAAGGTTGCACGCAGCACCCATGGGCGGTACTACCGACCCCCCTGGGCGGTACTACCGACCATACTCAGAAAACTTCCCTTTTCTTCTCTGTGTTGATCCAAATCAACTCCAACAACTTCTCCTTTGCAAATGTGCCAACACCACCAAGTGTACAACAACATGTGCATGTGTGTTAGCATTTTCACAATCATTTTCAAAGGATTTTCTCTTTCACTCATAACGCCACTCGATCTTAGTAACATCGCAAAGTTAGATCGCTCTCGTGGCACTAGATGACCGATATGCAAACAAGTTTGCTCCTCTTAATAGTACGGCCATCTATCCTAAACTCGGTCATAATCTTCTCTACACACCTATGACCGGTGAAATGAAATGCCCTACAAGTATACCTTTGCCTTGCGCATTCCATTCCATCTCCTCCATGTGTTGATGCAACACATGCACCAACCTCTTCATCAAATGATATGATCCACTTCATATCATCACATGGCCTCCATGGTCCATCGATCTTGACATCACTTGCTCTTCACCATCGCTTCGGTCCTTCGGCGCCAAGTCTTGCTTAAGCCTCCCGACACTCGGTACCAACGACTTCAAAGCCTCCAACTTGCCCTTCACCTTTGCAACCGGTCCATCAAGCCAAGTCTTGCCTTGATCTTCACCATCTTAGCCACATGACCACATGTCATGTTTCATGTGCATTAAGCTCCTTCTTCACATGTGTGAGCCTTGCAACATCTTCCAAGCCATTTCACCTCTATGGCATATGTTGCTCACACATGATCACCTATGGACTAATCACCTGTGTAATTCACTTCAAACACATATTAGTCCACCTAAGTTGTCACTCAATTACCAAACCAAACAAGGACCTTTCAACGTCTGATCAGGTCTGACCGGACACTCAGAGTTCAGTCAGTGACCTGTCTATGCATTTTCGTCCGCAGTTTCTTCGGTCAGTTTCTGATTTGAGTTCCAGCTTTTGCGTTGGGTTCCCTGACTTCTGTAGTGTCTCGCTGTGTTCCTTGGGAGCATCCACCCTATCTCTAGGGTCGTGGACATTACGTTGATTGGCTTTGCTTTTTGGGGTTTGATTTTGGGACAGAGGCTATTTATTTCTGAAAAGAAATTTGAGGCTCCCATTCACCGCCCCCTCTGGTCGCCTTTTTTGTTCCTTCAGTTGGTATCAGAGAGGGTTAAGGATCTTTCCACCTTAACTGGTTCTAGATTTGTGAAGGCGACATGGAGCGTGGTTCAGACAAAGCTCCATTCTTTGATGGAACAAATTACCCCTATTGGAAGATTTGGATGTGTGCTTATCTCAAAAGCATCAATTCTTCCATGTTGGAGATTTGTGAGGATGCAAACTTTGAGGTGCTTGCGGCTCGTGTGGGTCAGATCCAGATTGACCAACACAACGCGAATGCCAAGGCTCGTAACGCGCTTTTGGCCAACATCTCCCTTCCTGAGTTTGAGCGTGTCTCTGAGCTTGAGACTGCTCGAGAGATCTGGGTGAAACTTCAGAGCTATCACGAGGGGACCATTCAGGTCAAGACCAGACTCTTCAAGACGTATAAGCGAGAGTACGAGAACTTCATGCAGTTGGAGGGAGAGTCGATTGACAGCATGTTCACATGTTTTCAGATGATTGTGAACAAGATCCATGCCAATCGGGCCAACCTACCTTATGACGATCATGAGAGGGCACTCAAGTTGCTATATGCCCTTGATCATAATGTATGGAAGGTGAAGGTGTTGACTATCATTGAGTCGTCAGACTATGACACCCTCACCGTGGACGAGCTGTTCAGTAAGCTCAAGTCCACCAAGCTGAAGAACTCATCTTCACATATCATGGCTTTGGTCTCGGGCAGGAGCGGGTCGACTCTTTCTGCTAACACTTCACCGTCGTCTTTTGCATTGTCATCTTTGCTTTCAGTGACGGAGGAGCAGGTGGAGGTGTTAGGCGACCACAAGCTCGCAATCGTCATCAGCCGGTTTTCACGGTTTCACAACCACTAGTTGAACTGCCGGCGTGGTGGCGTGAAGGATGGATGCTTTGGGTGTGACGACCCCAACCACTTCGTCGTGAACTGCCCCAAGTGTGACAAGGTCTTCCTCGATAGGAACAATAACTCCAAGCGCAAGAACAAGCGCGAGTACACCGTTGGCAAGAAGAAGGCCAATGGCAAGTTCGACAAGGAGGCCCTCAAGGAGAAGTACCACAAGGAGGCCAAGGAGCAAGAACACACTTTCCTCACGTCGATCAGTGACCTCGGCGATGACTTTGACAATCGCAATGCTCCTTCCAGCGATGATGAGTCCGAGAGGAATACAGAGGACCGCTCCAACGGCCTGTGCTTCTTCGGCAACTCCACCTCCGGAGGATACTGCACCATGGAGCTAGGCGAGGAGGCGAACACTCGCGCAGAGGAGCTTCCCGACGATGACGACACTACTTCTGAGGTATCGACCTCTTCTATCGTCGATCATCTTTCCGCTAAGCTTGAGTCGATGAACGCCACCTTGCTTAGTTAGGAGGAGCTACTTAGGCGTGCAACCAGAAAGCGTAAGGAATACAAGGAGAAGTTAGCTGTAGCGCTTGAGGACCTAGAATTTGCTCGTTCTGAGGTGTGTGTCACTAGGGAGGATGAGTGTGAGGAGTGTGTGGTGCACATGACCAACTTTACCACCCTGCAAACCAAGTATGCCTCTTTTGATTTAAGTGTATGATGAGCTGAAGTCAAGGATTGACTTGGTGGGTGATTGTAAATCATGTCCCACTTTGAGGAAGGAGCTTGAGGAGGTCAAAGCTAGACCTTCATTGTTGGTTGCATGTAACTCTTGTCCAGGCTTGCGAACTGAGTTGGCAGAGAAGGATGTCAAGCCTGCCAAGTTTGAGAAGACCAGCTCAGTTAGCACTTGTGTCGCTCGATGTGAGGGGTTGGAGCTTGAGATTGCCAACCGCAGGCATGCCAAGAGTAAACCGAGGAGGAAAACACATACCTTCGATCCATCTTGAGTTGGGTATCATGCAATGAGCCACAGTTGGGCATGATGATCAGCAAGTTCAATAGGGGAACTGGCAGTCCGGGTGTAGGCTTTGCTATAGGTGGGAAGGGCGCAAACTCTTTTGGTAAGATTGGTGAGTGCAGTGGAGTGAACTCGACTAAAAAACCATCTGCTACTCCCAAGCTGACCAAGATCACCCCACCTAAGCCATCGAAGCCTATCACCCAGTATGGGGTCTTTGTATAACCTCCGAGAGCTCCACCTCAAAAACAAGTGTGGATTCCAAAACCTAACCATCTCAGGAACCCACTTGACACTCTACCCGACGTCTCTACTGATTCCCTTCCAAGAGGCAAGAAGCCAGCTAGAGTGCGCAACCCCCACAAGAGAGCAAACCAGCAACCTAGGAAAGTGGTGAGGTTCCAGTGTGAGTATTGCCACCGTGAGGGTCACCTAGCTGAGTTTTGCTTTCTAAGGAAGAGAGATGCTCGGAGAGAGTTTGAGATGAACAACCAGGCCATGTACCACCCTTCTCATGGTGTACATGCTCTAGGTGTTTAGAGGCAGAGTGCTAGACCTAGAGGAGCACCCTCTTAGGTAGCTAGGCCCAGGCAGCTAGACAACGAGGTGGTGGTCGTGCCCGGCGTGGTTCCATTCATGCTGAAAGGTCCTAAATGGCTAGAGGGGGTGAATAGCCTATAAAAAATTTAACAACAACACTAAACAAACTTGTTAGTAAACTAAATGGCGAAGGTCAATTTGCGCTAGCTCTAAATAAAAAGGCAAGCCACCTATCCACAATTCTAGTTAGCTATGATCACTATGTCACACAAAGTCTATGAATAGTGTTTTCACAGGTCCGATGCCTCCCTGAAAACACTACTCAGCTAGGGTTAGCCATCGGACGCTCGGCCCAACCTCCGATGCTACTCAGAGAGCACATAATCTATCTCCACTTCATCCCTTGTGCAAATGTGTTAACTCCACCAAGTTTCCACCACTTGTGTACGTGAGTTAGCATTTATCAAGCATTTTTCAAGGGAAGTTAGCACACACTAGAATCTAATATGCATATGCAAAGTGTAGATCATCTAGTGGCACTTTGATAACCGCATTTCACACACGAGTTCCACTCCTCTTAATAGTATGACTATCAATCCTAAATGTGATCACACTCTCTATAGTGTCTTGATCACCAAAACAAAATGGACCTATGCATATACCTTTGCCTCTTGCCCATTTTGTTTTTCTCTTTCTTCTTTTCCAAGCTTTGGAGTACTTGATCACCATCACATGGACATCACCATCCATCTAGCTCCATCACTTGGTGTTGGACCAACCTATCTCCTTAAGCACACTTGAGCATAAGGTTAGTCCAATAGGTTTCATCAATTAACCAAAACCAAACTAGGGCTTTCACGTGCTCCATACGACTGTGAGTCCCGCGTAAGAGGCTTTGATGCACCATCCCCTAGCGGACCACGTTTTTAGCAGCATGGTGATCACTACCCCCAGATGGGACGAGGTATGGTTGGAGGCTTTCCATTCCATAGAGGACCACACTCTCAGTCTTTTGGTGATCGCTATCCCCCCATGGAACGAGGACAATATAGTGTGTTTCCTAACTCCTTTTTTGGGCCAATCTCGCAACACTGGCGTCCTTCTCAGTTTACTAACCCTAGTGTTGTGCCATTTGCTTATTCCTGCCTTTCTATTGAGGCAGGAACTCGGGTTGGAGAACTCGTGGCTCATTGACTCCGGCAGTCCGCGCCACATGACCGAAAGTTCTAGATAGTTCTCCAGCCTGGACCCCGTGCCCCACAAGGAATACATCACATTCAGAGACAATTGCAAAGGTAAGTTGTTTCTCGTGGGTCAGTCCGACTCAAGAAGAATTTTGTTGTCAAGGATGTTGCTTTTGTTTCGAATCTTCATTTCAATTTGCTTTCTGTTTCGCAACTCCTTGGGGACGGCTTTCAAGTGCGCTTTAAGATCGGCATGTGCAGAGTTCTTGATTCTCGGAGCGATCTTGCTGCTTGTTGGATTGTCCCTTTTGGCCATGTCTTCTGAGCCAATTTTTCTCGCTCTTTCGGCTCTTCTTGGTGTTTGGAGGTTCTTCTTCTGATTTGTGGAAGTGGCATAGGAGACTTGGACATTTGAAATTCGACTTGCTTGCAAGGCTTAGTTCACTTGGCCTAATCCGAGGATTGCCCAAGCTGAAGTTTCAGAAGGACCTTGCCAGTCACCCTTGTCGACACGGGAAGATGGTTGCCGCTTCTCACCCACCTGTGAACTAGGTGATGACTAAGCAACCCAACGAGGTCTTACACATGGACAATGTTGGTCTAGCTCGGGTCTGCTCGGCGGGTGGGAAGTAGTACGTTCTAGAGATCGTGGAAGATTTTTCGAGGTACTTGGGTGTTCTTCAAGGAGGGAAAGGATGAGGCCTTTTCACATGCTGGAGATTTGATTTTGAGGTTGAAAACTAAGTTTCCTAAGGATACCATTAGAGCTATAAGCAGTGACAATGGTACTGAATTTGCAAACACTCAGTTTGAAACCTTCTGTGCTTCTTTGGGTCTTGAGCATCAGTTTTCCTCTCCCTATGTCCCCCAGCAGAACAGTGTTGTTGAGCACAAGAATCAGACCCTTGTTGAGATGGTCAGGACGATGCTCGATGAGCATAGGACTCCTAGGTGTTTTTGGGCCGAGGCGATCAACACTGCTTGCCATGTTTCAAATCGCATCTTTCTTTGGGCTTTCATGATGAAGACTTCTTATGAGCTATGTTTTGGATGGGTACCCAAGGTAAGTCACTTCAGGGTATTTGGGTGCAAGTGCTTTATCCTGAAGCAAGGTATCTTGACAAGTTCGAATCCAGGTCTACTGACGGTATCTTTTTGGGTTATGCTCTTCATTCGAGAGCTTACCGTATGCTTAATCTTGAGACTAATCGTATAGTGGAGACCTATGAGTTCACATTCGATGAGACTGTCGTGGCTGTCTTCTGCTTTTGAGCTTGCAAGAGAACAGGAGTTGGGAGAGACGGTCTTTGTGGAGGAGCAAGAGAATGCCAATTGAGGTGATCCCGAGCCGACTCCACTGGCTGCCCCTGTCGACCATGCGAAGATGACTTCGACTCATGGACCCGATCCCTCTACTTCCACTACTTGGGGTCCGTTTGAGCCACCTCTCCAGCGAGCATGAGCTGCACCTGAGGGAGTGACAACACCTGGGGGAGGCGACTTCGATGAGGCAGGCACCTCGAAGCATTCAACAGATCCAATCCCCACAGCAGATGATCAACGGTATCGACCAGCGAGTCACGCGGTCGCGCTCGTATGAGATCTCTCACTTTGCTCATTCTTCTTTTGTTGCGTCTTTCGAGCCCAAAGATGTTGGACACACACTTTCTGATCCTAATTGGGTCAATGCCATGCATGAGAAGTTAGAGAACTTTGAGCAAAACCATGTCTGGGCACTAGTTCCACCTCCACCAGAATGTCACCCTATAGGTACCTAGTGGGTTTTCAAGAACAAACAGAGTGAGGATGGGATGGTAGTGAATAACAAGGCTAGATGAGTTGCCCAATACTTTTGTCAAAAGGAGGGTATAGATTATGAGGATACCTTTGCCCTTGTAGCTCGTTTAGAGGCCATACAAATCCTTTTAGCTTTGGCTGCTTCAAAAGGGTTCAAACTTTACCAAATGGATGTTAAGAGTGCCTTCCTAAATGGGTATATAGAGGAAGAGGTCTATGTTAGGCAACCTCCTGGTTTCAAGAGCCTCAAGTTTTTCCAAATCATGTATATAAACTTCAGAAAACTTTGTATGGTTTGAAGCAAGCCCCGAGAGCGTGGTATGAGTGTTTGAAAACCTTTTTGCTCTCTAAGGGATTTAACATGGGGTTCGTGGATGAAACACTGTTTCTCCTCAAACAAGGCAATGACACCCTTTTAGTTCAGATTTACGTGGATGATATCATCTTTGGTGGATCTTCTCATGCACTTGTTGCCAAGTTTGCAGATCTTATAAGCAGGGAGTTCGAGATGAGCATGATGGGTAAGTTGACCTTCTTCCTTGGGTTGTAAATCAAGCAAACCCAGGACTGGACGTTCGTGCATCAAGGCAAGTACACAAAGGATGTCCTGAAGAAGTTCGACATGGGTGAGGCCAAGGCTCTCACAACGCCCATGGCGATGACGATTGTGATGGACGCAGACGAGGACGGAGAGCCCGTGGATTAGAAGGAGTACAAGAGCATGATTGGCTCTCTCCTGTACTTGATGGCGATGAGGCCATACATACACTTCGCAGTGTGTTTGTGCGCTCGCTTTCGGGCATCCCCTCGTACATCACACAAGCAGGCGGTCAAGCGCATCATGAGGTACCTTCGATACACTCTTGAGTTCGGGCTTTGGTACTCTTCCTCTTCGACCCTCTCGCTTTGTGGTTATTCCGATGCGGATTTTATCGGTCGTTGGCTTGAGCGCAAATCTACTTCTGGGACTTGTCAGTTTCTTGACTCTTCTCCCACAAACAGTCTTCTAAGGAACATGTCCTTATGTGGTCAAGCTCAGCCAAACGTAGCTTGCTTTAATCAACTGGTGGAGACTGGTTTCCCAATCTATGCCAATACAGCTCTACCTGGAATCCCGAACGTGGGTGGATTACAAAGGACGACAGGGCTGTCACCACCTGCCGCCTACCTCCTCAACCGTGGAGACCCAGGCAACCAACCTGCAACCACTTAGCCTAAACACCGCTTTTACGCTAAGGGCCACTACTCTAGCGGTAGCTAGGACTTGCACCCTCTCGCTGGAGCACTCACCCGAGGGTGAACGATCGATCCAACTACCTACGAAAGCGATAAGCTAGAACACGATAAGAACTTAGAAGCAAAGTTGAACACGAACCTTTATACTTCAAGAAGTATAGAAGATCGTAGAGGTACAAGCGGAGTCATACCGGCGATTCTGGTGTTCCTTCCACAGAGGTAGCCGACAACTCCAGTACTTCTCCAACTCGCACTCACTCGCTCCCTATTGTAGTTAGCTACTAGAGCTAAGATATATGAGGCACTACTCTTTCTTCCATGGATCCCTCTTGAGATATGTGTTGATGAGCACTTGGATGATTTGTGAGGAGGATGGAGGCCTTCTTTTATAGGTGGAGGTGCCTTAGGGGAGTGGAGGACCTCTCCTCCTCCTTTGGAAGGTCCAAACCGACCTCAAACCGCCTTCATGATGCGCTGCACCTGGACGAAAACCACGTGCACTGCCTTTGCAAAGGCGGTGGGAGTCTCCCTGCCAAAATTGGCCGAGAACCGCCTCAGTAGTGGTGCGGCCGCACCCCCAATTGGCCCAAAGTGGCCCATCTTTGGTGGGTTGCTTCTTTTGGGCCTCTAGATGGGTCCTGCAAAGTTAGGGCTCATTTGAAGTTTGTTTGATTTGGGTCTTGGCCTTTTTATCCTTCTGACAGGGCCCTGATTTGCCTGGTATTGGGCCTATTCCCCCTTGGGATTATATCGGGTGCATTTACATGCCATATGTTGTATGTGTTGGAGCCCGTTTTGTAGTCGTTTACATGAATACCCTCCTGCAATTGACCAAACACCAAAACTTGTGGAGATAGTTAGTTGTAAGCCCTATTCTATGTTTGATGTTAGTTTTTATGCGAGTCTTGGCGGTTATAAAGTATGAGTTAAGGACCGCCAATAAACTCCCCCACACTTACCCCTTTGCTCGTCCTCGAGTAAAGCTTTAGAGATAAAAGTAAGCACAAGCATAACATTCCTGAGATATACAAATATTATAATGATTATTCCAAATCATTCCTTACACAAGTGGGATATGTGGCATTGTCTAACATGTTTCCTTAGGATGTTGAAAAGTGGAACAGCTCTCGAAGCAAAGTCATCTTCCCTGATTCACATCTTAGCATCTTGGAGTTTTTCAAGGTTTTATCAAGAAAAGCATAGTTCACTTTTTATACTCCTCAAATGATGCTCTCAAATATCTCATTGGTGTATGGTTCCTCACTAAGGCATAGCAAAGCTTTTGGCTTCTTTTTTGTCCCTACTTCTAAAAGGCTTTATGTGGAGCTCAGATAGGGATAAACATGATTGCATACTTGTATTGCATATATTGTAAAGTCAAATCAAGGATCCAAGGAGAGAAGTGTCATACTCTTAGATCAAGATATGCATGTGTGTGGACTATGATATGAAAAATACTCCTTGTGTGGATATGATATCTCTCTATAACTTATTACCTTGAGATATGGTTATCTTTCTTTTTTTCTAAGCATGAGCCTTCATGTGCTCACCATTTTTTTTGTGGGTATTGAATATACCCTTAATTCTTCTGCACGCACTTGCCCATTTTCTTTTTTTCTTTAGGACCTCCATGTGTCCCTCTTTTTTTATACACTTTTGCATAGCCCATGTCTCTTCTTCTAAAACATATATGTAGAGAGAAATCACTATTCTAAATCATGGAGTATAAAAAACATTTTTTTTGTCTACCCCCAGTGTAGGAGCAGAGCTTTTTAGTGGAGCTAAATGGAGGCATGTCTTTGCGCACTCCCAGTGTAGGAGTGGCAAGTATATGTGGAGTGTACGTGATCTTGATCTTGGGAGCATGATAAATCCCTCAATAAGGGTCGACAAGACTTGGCCAAACTCAACACAATAACAAGGAGCGTATGTAGAAAGCTTACAACTTTTTGCAAGAACAATTTTGGCTTTAGTAGGAATCTTCTCACCAAATGAGGAGTATGTGATACTATGGTTTTATATCATTTTCAAAACAAATTCTCCAAGTACTTTGAATATAAACGGTAGGATTCGTAAGCCAAAACTATATCACACTTCACAACATCTTAGTCATCATGATTTTCCTATCAAAATATTTTCCCACAGGCATAAGTACATGTATATGGAACAAACTTTATGCAAGCTTCTATCTCAAATATGTTATGAACATGTCACTTTTCAAATTTTAAGATGAAGTGTGGTTAAGTTCTTTACAATGAAGTAAGGAGTAGTTGTTGGTTCATTGAGTTTAATTTTAGTGGTCAAGTTTTACGTATGTTTAAACTCTAAGGAAGCTGAGGAGAGTGTTGCACAAATCATCGTTCGAAGATGAAGGATTGATGAAGATTCAAAGGTGGTTTGGCTGAATTGAAAGTTTAGCCAATCCCCCTTGAGCTATTGATCCTGGTCTTCTTTATGTCAAGACGATTGATGTTGGTGCAACATGTGAGGGGGAGATCTCGAATGTGTGGTAGTTGAACTTGAGAGATTTCCCCCATACTTTGTTCTTGTACCTGTTTTTATTAATAACAAAAAACAAAGAAGGGAAATACAAAAAGGCTCTACCAGCTGGAACACTAGGGAGCCTAAATTTATTTTATTATTATTAATTTATTTTATTTTATTTTATTTATTATGGCAACATTGAGAAAGAATATATCCATGCTTAAGGAAAATTGAAAAATATAAAGCTCAAGAAAACATGGATCAACAAAGGTTGCCATTATTACAACAAGGGCTCTACCAGCTGGAATACTGGGGAGCCTAGATTTATTTTATTATTTTTGTTATTATCCTTTTTTTATGGCAACATCGAAAAAGAATTGGATCCATGCTTTAAGGAAAATTGAAAACATAAGGCTCAAGAAAACATGGATCAAAAAGAAAGGTTGGCATTACTTTTTAAAAGAGAGAGAGTTTCATTCATTTTTTTAAAGGATATTTTTTTTTGTTCACCAAACTTCTTATCTTTGAAAAACAACTCCAATAAGGCTTAAGGTAAAACATGCAGTATAATTCTAGCCTTGGTTCTATCTTCATCAAAAGAATTACTTCTATTGCTTATGAAAGTAGCTCAAAGTTCATTAACCAAAATTAAACACCATGTTTAAACTTTGATTAAAGAAGTTCATTTTAACCTAAGCACCATGCTTAATTTAGAAGACCTATTGGTATACTGGCCGAATACACCCAAACCAGAGCATACGACATAAATAAAGGAAGTATGAATTTGAACGAAATATGAAGACAAACATGAGTAAATGGGTTGGTGAATGTTGGTAGTTCTTAGCTTCACTAAAGATAGTGCTAGGCAACTATCCCCGGTAACGGCCCAGGAATGCTTGTTGGCACTTGCTAACGTTGTTACTAGGAGTAGACTATAGAGTCTATCCCCGGCAACGGCGTCAGAAATGCTTGAAGCAAGACCGGTCACTATACCTAAAGGAGTGGAGCTAAAGCAGCTATCTACTAATGCCAAGCGGGGTTGTCAATCCCGACACTAGTAGGAGCTAGCTAGAGAGAATGCAATCTATCAGGAGGAGATTCTGCAAGCGCACAGAACTATCGTAGTAGCACTTCGCCTAGGAGTACCAGGTGTCGATTTATTTGATCCCAAGGGAAGGCCAGGGTGGTGTATGAGTTGAGTCAAGGAGGGGATGAGAGTCGAAGAAATAAGAAAAAGGAAAAGGGGAGAAGGGAAGAGAAGGGATGGAAGGCTAGAAAGAATATATGGGTGGATAGGTAAGGATGAAGTGGATGGCTAAGGTAGGGTGGATGGATAGGTAGATAAATGGAATAGGATAACTAAGGGTAACTAAGATAACTAACTACTAACTAATCCTAGATAACTTCAAAGCAAGATAACTACGAAGCGAGATAGTTACGAAGCAAGGTAGGCAAAAGACAATAGAGCAACTAAGTTGAGTATAGTTTTATTCCTATCTTGTCAAGTATCGAGGCGTACTAGCCTTTACCACTTACTTAGGTTGAACGCTAGCACAACGAGCCTTACTGTTAAACTGGGCCAACTACGTGGTGGAATTCAAGGCGCACAGGGCTGTCACCACCTGCTTGCTACCACAGCTATCCGGGGGTCCAGCCGTATCTGAAGGTAAGTCTATAACTAAGCACCACGCTTAACTATATTCTAACTATCTCTACCCTAGCTTTGAATAGAGACACCCTTGCGGACGTCAGAGCAAACACTTGACTTAATAAGATAAACACTAAACTAACTAAGCAACCTATTGGCAAAGATCAAACACTAAGCTCACTAGAGATTAACTACTATGGCTAAGTGAATTGAACTGTAGGATAGCTAGGCACTCAAGCAATCAATCAAGTATACCACTCAATATTGATAAGTAGAATAAAGTAATACTTGAAATGATGAACTAGAATATAGTAAGTGCTTGAGTAACAAGAGCAAAACCTGAACTGGAGATGAAGGAAGACTCTTCCCAGCTCCAGAGCCGATCACTCGCACGCCTCTACTCTTGAGCTAACCCTTGAGCAGTGCTACCGCGAGGGCGAAGATGCCTTGCTCTACTAGCTACCTACTTGCCTAAGCTCTCTAAGCTTCTAACCTAACTCTCACTTGCTTCTCTTGCTTTGCTTCTCTTGGAAGTGTGGGATATGAGGGATGGTGTTTGGGATATGAATGAAGAGGTGCCTCAGGGGGGTATTTATAGCCTTGTGGAGTGAGGGGGGTTCTTATAGGGGGCAGCCAGCCGACCTAGGGCTAACCCTAGTGGCGGGCGCCAGCCCTAGGTGGCGGCCGCCACCTCCCTCACCGTTGGATGCACCGCCTTGGCTTCAACGACATCCAGGTGGTTGTCCGAGGCGGTTTGGAGGTCGGTTGCATGTCCTAGCAACCGACATTCAGCCTTGATCCACGCCACTTTCTCCTGAGCCGTCCGATGCCACTGACCTAGTGACCAAGGGCCAAGATTTGGCCCTGGGGAGGTCACACGGATCGGTGACGTGGCAGGGGTTGCAACTTGGGCCAACCCAAGTGGCGGGCGCCACTTAGAGCTGGCGGGCGCCACCTAGGGGTGGCGGGCGCCACCCCTCTTAGGCCCATTTGGGCCCTGCTGAGTGGGCTTGTCTCCTGGTGGGTCCATATGTCCAAATTTGGTTCAAATCCTGCATTCAAATAGAATTCTATGGACATGTGGAATTTGGTTAGTTTGAAACCTATTTAACTACATTTCATGCCTTTTTGGTGAACTTTAGGGTCAAATGTTGACGGTAAAACAGGTGTTTAAGGACCGTCAACAAGCTCCCCCAAGCTAACCTGTTGCTCGTCCTCGAGCAACAATGAGGTTTAAGCATTGAGCATGAAATGGATAGCAACTTAAGATGTCTGCAAGTGCATATTGTATAGTGAGAAATAACTTAGCATATATCATGAATCATAGCAATGTGGGGCTTATAGCTTTTCACTTCAAACATGCAAGAGTGAAATAAAGTAGTAGATAGGAAACTTTTATCTTGCTTAGGTTTGACTAGGATTCTGTCTGGAGGTTTTTCACGGTTTTCAAAAGATAACAACTTGCTTAAGTCCTCCAAGATTCACTCAATCACTCAATGGTGTTTAAATCCTCACTTAGGCCAAAATGTAGCCTCTCCTATTTCTAAAGAATGATATGTGGAGTTATAGGTGGGCTATGAACCATGAGCAAATTGCCTGATGTTTATTGCTAAGCTAGACACTCAGATCATAAGGAGCAGCAAATCATAAAAATTGATCAAGATGTGCATGTGTGGTTATGTGGAAGTGTATAGAGAGGTATTTCATAATCCTTCTAGTTAATATCTGGGGTCTAGAGCTAATGATAATTCTCTCTCCTTTTTTTTTTGAATACATAGTGAGTAGACAAAAGATGTGTCCTCACATTTTCTTAGGACATAGTCCTCTTTTGAGCTACTTTGCTCACTTTTTTTTCTTCAGGACATAGTCCTTTCTTGAGCTACTTTACTCATTTTCTCTCTCTCTTTTTGCTCTAGATTTCCCCAGACATCTATAGGAAAGGATTTTTGAAATGAAAAAGGGTAAGAGGGAGAAATGCTTATTCCCAGTGTAGGAATAAGCATAAGGCTAGCAATGGGATGTTTGGCAGGGTATTACATATCTCCGGTGTAGAGAATAAGCAATTTATTTGGTGGTTGCAAACTTTCAAAGTGGAAAGTAGGCAGATTATGGTGGGTGTACGTGAATCTTGATTCAAAAGATATGATAAGCTTCTCTACTAAGATCTATGAGGTCTAACAAAGCTCAACACAAACAAAGCTCTTTGTGGTTTTGACTAATGACTAACAAATATTTGGCTGGTGGTGGGATGGGATAAAATCTAGGAGGAACTTTTAGCAAGGTTTTCATAATTTTTAAAAGAAATCCTCCAGATTAGGTCCTAATTTCACCTTAACAAGTTTAAAGAATTACTCCATTTCTTACTAACTTTACTCACTAAGCATGATTTCAGTTAAAGCATGTGCAACCCACAAAACTACAACTTAGATAAGACCAGTTATTCAAACCATATCAATAGCATTTGCATGACATATTTCAAATCATATTCAGGTTTCAATTTGTTTAAGCAGATATTATCAGTTTTATTCATGGAGTGGTTATTTAGGCAAGCATGTGACATTCAAAAGATATAGAATTTAAGAACTGAATGTAAAGTGTAGGCTTGAGACATACCTTATCGGAGCGGGAGTCTCCCCCAAGCTGGCTTCTTGCTTGGTGAAAGATCTTCTTCATCTCAGTCAGAGCTCTTGTTCTCATTTTATTAAAAGGGAAACTATCTAATGTTGTGAAAAGGGAAACTATCCTATTTTGATATTTTATTGTTCTAACTAAGTTAACATATACCTATGCATAAAACTAATGATAACTGATTTTTTTTTAGTTTCATGCATGACATATGTTATTTATTCGAAGAAGGGAAATTTGAAAGGAAAAAATTAAAAATAAAACCATACCTTAGGTCCATGGAGTTTCATCCTTATCGGGTGGATCTTCTTCCTTGGGCACTTCTTCTCTTAGTACTCCATCTGGTTCTTCTTCTTTTGGCACCTCTCCCTTGTTATGTGAATCGCACAACTCAGGAGGTGGTTCTCTCTTTCTGCTCCACCCTGTTCTTGGGCGCCTCTTCTTGGTACGAACGGGTTCTGCTTCCTGCATGTTAGCGGCATATGCGAGACCACGGGAGAAGGAGAATATTTCCTTCCTCCCTCCTAATGTCATTTGAATTTTACCACTTCCCACATATATGCAAGCATTAACAGTGTTCAAGAAGGGTCTACCTAAGACTAGAGGCACATCTTTCCTATTTCCCATATCTAGTATTATGAAATCAGCAGGAACATAGGAGCCTCTAATATGAACAGGTAAATCATTAACTATTCCTTCTACATAGCAAGTGGATTGATCAGCTAGCACAACATAGGCAGATGTGGATGACATGGGTGGAAAGAATGAGTTTTCATAAAAGTCTTCAGATAAAATGTTCACACTCGATCCTAAATCACACATGGCATTTTGAAAGACTTCGCCAAAGATTGAGCATCTAATTATGGGACTACCAGGATCACCCTTTTTAACAGTCATAGTTTGATCTTCATAATAGTTAAAATACTTTATTTCAACCATATTTGCAGTTTCCATGTCAGGTTTAGCAGGAATTTTGCCAGATTCAAAAGATGGTATGATAGCAGCAAGTTGAGCTAACTGGGTTTCTAGCATCTTATTAAAGCTTAATTGATTTTTCAGAGCAGATGAGAAATCTTCCAATTTAGCATTTATTTTCTCAAGGGTTTTATCATTCGCCATTAATTTCTTATTCAAAAATTCAGTAGTTCTACCTTGTGAGTAAACTAAATTCTTTAAGAACGAGAAATCATCAGAATTATGAAAATTAGAGCGAGGGAATGAATTGTTACCTTGAGAATTGGAGTGCTGATTCCATCCTTGATTCTGTTGACGGAAACCGTTACTGTTGTTGATGAAGTTCAAATCTTCATGTAGCTCGGGGCAGTGGCTCCCAGAATGTCCGGTTTCTCCACAGACTTCACAAGTCATGTAGGATTCCAGAAATTGGACACTCTCTTGTTGGTTCATCTTCTCACAGCTGTCTAGCTTCTTTGCCAGCAGGTCCATCTTGGCCACGATCATGTCGGCCTCCTTAAGGGAATGTATACCTCGCTTGCGGGGCTGTAGTCTTTCGTCATTCCATCCTTGGTTTGACACCATCTTCTCTATGAGAGCCTTAGCATCTGCAACATTTAGAGAAAAGAATGCACCGCCGGCGGCGGCATCCAAATGGCTTCTAGAGAGAGGGGTTAGGCCATGGTAGAAGTTCTGGATCAATAGCCAGTCCTCCATACCATGGTGCGGACAAGCAGCGACATACTCTTGCAACCTCTCCCAAGCCTCAGGAATAGATTCCTCGGCTTGTTGCGTAAAGCTGGAGATTTTGTTGCGCAGAGCATTCGTCTTGCCCATCAGAAAGAATTTGGCGAGAGAAGCATTGGAACACTTGTCCCATGTGTCTACAGCGTTGCGATCGGTATAGAACCATTGGTTCGCTTTTCCTAGCAAAGAGAAAGGAAAGAGACGAAGACGGATGGCTTCTTGGGTTATCCCCTTAATGGTGAAGGTGCCGCAAATCTCCAAGAATTGTTGGAGGTGAGCATTGGCATCCTCATGAGCCTTGCCACAGAACGGGCTAGCTTGGACCATCGTGATCAGAGCCGGTTTCAACTCAAAATTGAGGTTGGCATTGATCACGTCTGGTCCCGTGGCTACATTAGCGGCAGAAGGAGCAGAAAATTCACGAATGGCTTTGTTGGCCATCGTGAAGATAGAACAAGATAAGAAAGAAAGAAGTTGAAGAAGATGAAGAAAAAAGATAAGAAGAACTAAGGAAAGAAAGAATGGGGTAAGATGGGATTCGCTAAGCGGGAGCTTAAGCGAAGATAAATTCAACACGGACTCAACCGATACACCGATTGCCTTCCCCGGCAACGGCGCCAGAAATGCTTGTTGGTAGTTCTTAGCTTCACTAAAGATAGTGCTAGGCAACTATCCCCGGTAACGGCCCAGGAATGCTTGTTGGCACTTGCTAACGTTGTTACTAGGAGTAGACTATAGAGTCTATCCCCGGCAACGGCGTCAGAAATGCTTGAAGCAAGACCGGTCACTATACCTAAAGGAGTGGAGCTAAAGCAGCTATCTACTAATGCCAAGCGGGGTTGTCAATCCCGACACTAGTAGGAGCTAGCTAGAGAGAATGCAATCTACCAGGAGGAGATTCTGCAAGCGCACAGAACTATCGTAGTAGCACTTCGCCTGGGAGTACCAGGTGTCGATTTATTTGATCCCAAGGGAAGGCCAGGGTGGTGTATGAGTTGAGTCAAGGAGGGGATGAGAGTCGAAGAAATAAGAAAAAGGAAAAGGGGAGAAGGGAAGAGAAGGGATGGAAGGCTAGAAAGAATATATGGGTGGATAGGTAAGGATGAAGTGGATGGCTAAGGTAGGGTGGATGGATAGGTAGATAAATGGAATAGGATAACTAAGGGTAACTAAGATAACTAACTACTAACTAATCCTAGATAACTTCAAAGCAAGATAACTACGAAGCGAGATAGTTACGAAGCAAGGTAGGCAAAAGACAATAGAGCAACTAAGTTGAGTATAGTTTTATTCCTATCTTGTCAAGTATCGAGGCGTACTAGCCTTTACCACTTACTTAGGTTGAACGCTAGCACAACGAGCCTTACTGTTAAACTGGGCCAACTACGTGGTGGAATTCAAGGCGCACAGGGCTGTCACCACCTGCTTGCTACCACAGCTATCCGGGGGTCCAGCCGTATCTGAAGGTAAGTCTATAACTAAGCACCACGCTTAACTATATTCTAACTATCTCTACCCTAGCTTTGAATAGAGACACCCTTGCGGACGTCAGAGCAAACACTTGACTTAATAAGATAAACACTAAACTAACTAAGCAACCTATTGGCAAAGATCAAACACTAAGCTCACTAGAGATTAACTACTATGGCTAAGTGAATTGAACTGTAGGATAGCTAGGCACTCAAGCAATCAATCAAGTATACCACTCAATACTGATAAGTAGAATAAAGTAATACTTGAAATGATGAACTAGAATATAGTAAGTGCTTGAGTAACAAGAGCAAAACCTGAACTGGAGATGAAGGAAGACTCTTCCCAGCTCCAGAGCCGATCACTCGCACGCCTCTACTCTTGAGCTAACCCTTGAGCAGTGCTACCGCGAGGGCGAAGATGCCTTGCTCTACTAGCTACCTACTTGCCTAAGCTCTCTAAGCTTCTAACCTAACTCTCACTTGCTTCTCTTGCTTTGCTTCTCTTGGAAGTGTGGGATATGAGGGATGGTGTTTGGGATATGAATGAAGAGGTGCCTCAGGGGGGTATTTATAGCCTTGTGGAGTGAGGGGGGTTCTTATAGGGGGCAGCCAGCCGACCTAGGGCTAACCCTAGTGGCGGGCGCCAGCCCTAGGTGGCGGCCGCCACCTCCCTCACCGTTGGATGCACCGCCTTGGCTTCAACGACATCCAGGTGGTTGTCCGAGGCGGTTTGGAGGTCGGTTGCATGTCCTAGCAACCGACATTCAGCCTTGATCCACGCCACTTTCTCCTGAGCCGTCCGATGCCACTGACCTAGTGACCAAGGGCCAAGATTTGGCCCTGGGGAGGTCACACGGATCGGTGACGTGGCAGGGGTTGCAACTTGGGCCAACCCAAGTGGCGGGCGCCACTTAGAGCTGGCGGGCGCCACCTAGGGGTGGCGGGCGCCACCCCTCTTAGGCCCATTTGGGCCCTGCTGAGTGGGCTTGTCTCCTGGTGGGTCCATATGTCCAAATTTGGTTCAAATCCTGCATTCAAATAGAATTCTATGGACATGTGGAATTCGGTTAGTTTGAAACCTATTTGACTACATTTCATGCCTTTTTGGTGAACTTTAGGGTCAAATGTTGACGGTAAAACATGTGTTTAAGGACCGTCACCAGTGAACATTTATTACCTTTGCATACCTGAGTGTATTTACCGGCGACATCTGTAGATTTATGTTTTTGAAGTTGCCGTAGAGGTGGCTTGAAGGTCTGGCTCAGGTCATCAGCAAGGCTAAGTCACACACGTGGATGGTGTGTATGAACCGTGGGCCTAGAAGGTGCTAGCAAAGGTCTTTAGAAGAGGAGCACTTGTCTTGCTTGTAAGAGTGGAATGCGGCGGTGCAAGGCTTGTATGAGATGATAGGTGTACCAAGACTTGCACGCACGGGGTGGAGTTAGGTGGATGTTTGTGATGAAGAAATGGAATCACTCTGCTTCTCCTTTCTCTTCCACTCTCTTCTTTTTTTTCTCACTCTTCTTTTTCTCTCTCTCTTTTTCTCTTTTTTTAGATATTTTTTTTCTTTCTCTCTTTTTTTCACTCTCTTCTTTTATACATGTATATTTTTTTCTTTCATATTTTTTTGGAAGGTGCATGGGCGTTTGTGAAGGTCATGTGGCGCCACCCAGCTCCTTCTCTTCTTTCCACCATTTCTTTTTTAGCAAGGTCGAGCTTTTCCCTTTTTGGATGGATGGAACCTGAGCTTCTCAACATCATCCCCCACACTTGGACTTTTGTATAAAAGTCAAGTATGGCATGTTGAGGGACTCAGTGTTCTGTCATTGGCAGTGTAGCTCTTATGCTCCTTGTGATTGTATCTTCCCCCGATCTTCTTGATCTTAACCTGTAAGGTTAGTGAACAGGAATACCCGAAGGTGCATACAAACAAGATAGCATGTTCTTGCTTTTAATGAAAAAGAAGATGGTGTTTTTAGCAAGGTGAGCTAGCATAACCTTTGGTGTTTATGGAACGTGACGTTCATACCGTCCTTCCCCACACTAGAACTTTTGTGAAAAAGTCAAGTGTGTCAGGTCGGGGCCTCCTTTTGAGTGTGTTTCAAAACATCAGAATTGTTGTGGTCGATGTAGCTCCATGCTGTGGTGCACCGTTTATCCCTTGTTATTCTTAGTTTCAACCTGAAATGGTTATTGACCAAGAATACCCGTGGGTGCATTCTAGCCTAACAACATGATCTTGCGATTATTGGAGAACAATACAACTTTTTTATATGATAATCCGGGGTATCTCCCAGTAGTGCTTTGATTATGCTCATAAGCTTGACCTTGGGAAACCTTTTGAATTGACCCAAATGTTGGTGATGTGGTTTCCCCTCCAACACCAACCTGATCTGCAAAACTCATAACAAGGTACCACAAAATTTGCAATATTTATGATAAACAAAACGATCTACAACGACCCATTTAAGGATTCTAGGAATGGAGAGCAAAAGGGGTTTGAAGATTTTTCAAATGAAGTTGGAGTTGCAAATCAAAGCGAGAAATTCTTCAAATGAGCATGGACTTGGCGTGGTAGGAAGGAGATAGCTTCCATGCTCATGGAAATTTGAGGTAAAAGATGATGTTGAATTGGGAAGCTCAAAAGTATTCCCAAAGTCAGCATCACAGGAAAAGGTCCCCCTCAAATTCAAAGAAGCACGTCGGTGCTTTCTCTTTAGGAAGATCAGGAGTTTCTTCTCAGTCGTTCTTTTCATGCACAAAGTGCTCAACATCTTTTTGTAGAATCGACTCGGGAGACTCAAATGGTTCCACTGACATAACCGTTTCGGGCTCATTTGTAAAGGAGAGGGGTTCAGCCACGGAATTTTTGGCTTGGACGATTGGTATGAAAAAGTTTTCCCTCTCTGTCTTGATAGCAAATTCCCCAGTTTTTGAAAATTCATCAAAACGTTTTGTAGGGGAAGCCCGATCAAGACATCAAAGTCTTGAATGTCAAAGATATGAAAGTCTAGAATCAACTTCAAATTGTCATACTTAAGTTGTATGATGCGAAGGATGCCTAGACTATTCACTCATGACTTTGAATCTAGCATTAGGTGCTTGTTTGTTGAGATGAGAGGCTCGTGAGCGAACGTGATCGTAAAAGATGCGGCAATGATGTTCACCTCAACAATAGGATTGTAAAGCACTTCTATCTAGTCTCTGCCAATTTTAGCTTGGATGAATGGACAAGAGGGACTGATCCGAATTTCTTCAGAAGAGAGTTCTGCTTGTTCCACCCAATCACTACTTATGATGGAAGGCAACTCCTATGTATGAAGGCAATGATGTATGGAAGGATTTCTTCATGAGGTTCAAGAGGAGTGGCAAGAACTGGAGGCTTCTTCTTTTATGAATACTTCGAGGTATCTACGTGATTGTCAAGGCTTTCTTTCTCGAAGAACGGAAAGTCTGAAGGGAAGAAAATTTCCTTCAGAGGTTCCGTTAGCGATGAGGGTCTCTGAGTTTGAATCTCAGGTTCGGTTTTAACCGAAGAGACCTCCTGATGCTTGGGTTTGTCTTCCACTCGGAGTGGATCAGGAAATGGAGTGTTTGCTAAAATAAGGTCTTGTAACACCCGGATTTACGAATAAAGCCGAGGTAAAGTATATGTGGGCCCAGGGGTCCCAAATCCACATATACCACAAAATGTATATCATTACAGCACGAACAACGTTTAATAACTTATTACAACACACGAGATTGTTCATCACATCGGCCAACGGCCCATTATTACAACGGTAGCGTAGACGTAGACATCACTCCACAGGGACACCGACTGGGGGTACGCCATCCTCAGTAGTCCGGCACATCTTCTGGATACTCCTCATACTCTCCTTCATCTGGTACCCATCCGGGATTTTTATGTGAACCAACGACAAGCGTCAGCTCACCATGCTCAGCAAGTACAACTACGGGGGATGCAAGGCTCAAAAAGGTTGACCTGGTTGACTGCGGTTAGCATTTTATCTTAATCATATTTTAAAGTTAACCTTTCATTACTAAGTATATGATCCCTGTTGTCCCAAAAGTATGATCATTATTATGTTAACAAGAGGTAAGCCACAAACCACCAACATACCCCACCATGAACCACTTATAAAGGATCCGAGCCGCTCGTATCCGTGAGCACGGCTGATATATCAGGTTTACCCTCTGCAGAGGTTGTACACTTTCACCTTAGGCCGTGATTCCCATATGCCGGGGAGAGCCAATCCCACATTACCTCCTCTATGGAAGTATGGCAGGGTTTCACTACGTAGTCTTTCACTAGCTACCCTAACAAGTAGTAGCCGCAAGGTTTCGGCTTCCAGGCGAATGGAGGCCCCCTTCAAGATGGCACACCTGACAGCCGACCAGTACACATCTTGACAGGCAAGGAAGCCATTCTTTAACCCAGTTCCCCCCTCTAGCGCCTTTCGGTAACTACTACAAGCTAGAGAAAGTCTAGTTACACAACTAAGATCAGAGCCATATAATACCCAAGGTTGCACGGGATCTCCCGGGTGGCCGCTTTAAAAGATAGCTCCTGGGGTGGGTCACTAAGCAACACCAGGCTCCAGTGCCCTAAATGTGGTTAAAAAGCCTCTTTTAACATTGTTCCATAGTCATTAATCAGTATTAAACAATTTAGCAACATATCGCGCGTAGCATTACTAGTCATGTTATGCAAAACCCACCCATAGGTTCAAGGTATACAGTTTCAGGAAACTAGTATGATCCTATGGTTCATCATATTAGACACATGCATAATGATTACTAGGTCTTGCATTAAATAGGTAACAAGGAAACCGTGGGTTGTACTTGCCTTGGTCACACGCTTGATCCTGGTACTGCTCCTGCGAAGCCTGCTCCTCAAACACGTCACCGTCTGGACTCGATATAGAATCACCAATCATAGCATCCAAACAGTCATTACATGCAAACAAAATATATATTTATTAGAACAGTACACCAATCATCAAAAACAGTTAGAGAAACTTATATAAAACTATTCTACTCGTCGATACGATCAAATGAACAAAAAGATCACTCTAATCGGATTTAAAACGAGAAAGTTATAAAGAAAACAAGTTTCAGGGGCATTTTTATAAATAAAAATCATTTTCCGAGGGCTAACTCGCGAAAACCGAGGACCTATATGCTATTGAACACAGCCGACGGGGGCTAACACGCGAAAACGCGTCCTCTGGACGGCGGGCACTATAACCGGGAACTCCAGGGGCTAAACCGAAAGAAAACAGGACTTAAAACTAAATATTTTGAACTACTATGGACTGCGGGTTGATTTTCATAAAACACGGGGGCCTTTTTGCAAAAGCGGCAGCGGCTGCCGCGCTGGCGCCGACACGGCGCCACGCGGCGCAAGGGGATTGGGCGGGTCCACCAGCTGGCGGTGGACCGCGAGCAGGGCGCGGGTGCACGGGTCCACCGACCCGGTGCATACCCCTTCGCGGGTGGCTTCTAATCTGAGCCGCACAGCGCAGATCGGACGGGCGAGGGTGGACGCGGCGGCGCGAGCGGCGGTGCGCCATCAGGGCGCTCGGGACCTCGCCATTCCGGCGTTCTCGACCACGGCTGGCCACACGGATAGCACCGGAGCGAAGCGGGGGCGAAGGCGAACTCGGCGGTGGCCTTGGCTCCGGCGGAGACTCACCGCAGCGACGACGAGGCGGCGGCGGGATCTGCGAAAAGGAAAAAGCTCCGGTGAGGCTCGGATTCACGCGGAACAGAAAGGGGAGAGCTCGGGGTTGGTTCGGACGGTCGCGGCGACACCTGCGGGTGCTCGATGGAGAGCTAGGACGGTCGGCGGGTCCTCGCAGGCGGCGGCAGAGAGGGTGGGTGTGGGAAGTGGCGAGGGGAGAGGGCGAGGGGCTTCGCCCGGGGCTTTATAGGGCTCGGGTGGACGGCGAGGAGTCGGGGAAGAGCTCCACCGAGGCTTGATGGAAGCCTGAGTGGCCATTATGGCCACTCACCGGCAGGTTATGGGAGAGGAGCGGGCAAAGGCGGCGCGGATGCGGGCCGTCGTGAGGTAGGGGAAAGGGCAGCCGCTGACAGGCGGGCCCGGCTTGGCAGGCGAGGGGGGCGGCGACTGACGCGCGGGGCCGGTTCGTCAGCGAGCAAGGGCGAGCGGGCGGGCGCTGCGCGCGTGAGCGAGCGGGCCGCGGGCGTGCGCGGGCGACTGGGCCGCAGCGCTGCGCGCGCGAGGGGAGAGGGAGCGGGCCGCGCAGAGGGGAGAAGCGAGCGCGGAGCGAGCCAGTTGGGCCGATCGGGCGCGGCGGGAAAGGGAGGAGAGGGGGAGAGAGAGGCGCGCGGCGAGCGGGCCGCGGCTGGGCCGACGCGGGCCGGGGAAGGGAGAGAAGAGGGAAAGGGAGTGGCGGCCGTGGGCTGGGCCGCTTGCGGCTTCGGGCCAAAAGGTTAGGAGGGAGAAGAAAAACAAAAGAAAAGGTTTTTCTTTTGTTTCTTTTGCAAACTTTGCTCAAATTCAAACCAAGTTTGAATTCAAACCACTCAACTCTATTCCTACACTCAAACAAAATATTATGCTCCAGCATGAATGCAACAAAAAAGTTTCTGAACTCTGAGATATTTTATTAATTCACCAAAATTTATTATTTGGCCTATGTGTTGCATGAAAACAAATAAATAAATTCATATTAAATTCTATTTTCCCAAAAGCGATTTTTCAGGGTGTCACAAACCTACCCCCCTTAGGATGAATCTCGTCCTCGAGATTCGGAAGATAGAAAAAGATTGGGATACTCTGATCTTAGATCCTCTTCTCTTTCCCAAGTGGCCTCGTCCTCAGAGTGCCGATTCCACTGAACCTTACACATCCTGATTTTCTTGCTCCGAGTAATTCTCTCTGCGGTATCCAAAATTTTGACAGGATATTCTGCATAAGTGAGATCTCCCTTGATGTCCAATTTCTCCAAAGGTAACTGTTCTTTAGGTACTCGCAAACATTTCTTTAACTGCGATACATGAAACACATTATGTACCCCTGAAAGACTTTCTGGCAACTCAAGCTGATAAGCCACTTCTCCTCTTCTATCTGAGATTCTGAACGGTCCCACATATCTGGGTGCTAACTTTCCCTTGGCATGGAACCTCTTGGTTCCTTTCATAGGTGAAACCTTTAGATAAACATAATTCCCGATTTCAAACTCCAGATTTCGTCTTCTGTTATCTGCATAACTTTTCTGCCTTGACTGAGCCATTTTCAGATTTTGCCTGATTATATGAACTTGATTTTCTGCCTCTTTCAAGACTTCCGGTCCGAAAACTTGACTTTCACCTATTTGGTTCCAGAACAAAGGAGTTCGACACTGCCTTCCGTATAATGCCTCAAAAGGTGACATCTTTAAACTTTTCTGATAGCTGTTGTTATACGAAAACTCTGCATAAGCCAAACTCTTGTCCCAACTGATTCCATACTGAAGTGCACATGCCCGTAACATATCCTCGAGAATCTCATTTGTTCTTTCTGTCTGCCCATCAGTCTGCGGATGATATGCTGAGCTGAAATTGAGCTTGGTTCCCAGTGATTCATGTAACTTCTGCCAAAACTGAGATGTAAACTGAGTCCCTCTATCAGACACGATCTTCTTAGGAACTCCATGCAAACATACTATCCTTTCCATATAAAGCTCTGCTAGCTTAGCTCATGTGTAAGTGGTTTTGACAGGAAGGAAATGTGCCACTTTGGTTAACCGATCCACTATAACCCATATTGAATCATAACCTTTCTGAGTACGGGGTAAACCCACTATGAAGTCCATTCCCACTTCTTCCCATTTCCATTCCGGAATTTTCATGGGTTGAAGCAGTCCTGCGGGTCTTTGATGTTCTGCTTTAACTCTCTGACATGTATCACAGATTGCAACATATTCAGCTATTTCCCTTTTCATACCACACCACCAATACTTTTCTTTCAGATTTAGGTACATTTTTGTACTACCCGGGTGTATTGAGTATGCTGAGTTATGAGCTTCACTAAGAATCATATCCTTGACTGTCTTGATATCCGGCACACAGATTCTCTTACCATGCCACACAGACCCTTGTTCATCCATTCTGAAACCAGGAGCTTTGCCAACCACTATGCGTTCTGCAATGGCTATGATGTCCTCATCTTTCAACTGACCTTTACGGATTTCTTGTTCAAGAACAGGTTCCACTTCTAACTCCACTGCGTGTGCAACGATTGCTAGGTTTAACTTTCCAAACTCTTCTGCTAACTCTGCCGGGAACTGAGATGTTCTAACCATATTTGCATAGCTTCTTCGGCTGAGAGCGTCTGCCACAACATTTGCTTTTCCTGGATGATAGTGTACTTCGAGATCATAATCCTTGATCAATTCCAACCATCTTCTTTGCCTCAAATTCAGATCTGACTGAGTAAAGATATACTTTAAGCTCTTATGATCAGTGTAAATCTCACACTTGTGACCTATCAGATAGTGTCTCCATATTTTCAAGGCATGCACAACTGCGGCCAGTTCGAGATCATGAGTCGGGTAGTTAAGTTCATGCTTTCTTAGCTGCCGTGACGCATATGCCACTACCTTGCCATCTTGCATAAGAACACATCCCAAACCTTGCCTGGATGCATCACAGTATATCGAGAAACTTCTGGTGAGATCTGGCAGAACTAACACTGGTGCGGTTGTCAACCTCTTCTTTAACTCTTCAAAATTTTCCTGACATTTCTCTGACCAGACAAACTTAGCATTTTTCTCAAGCAACGCTGTCATTGGCTTGGCAAGCTTAGAAAACCCTTCTATGAATCTTCGGTAGTATCCGGCCAAACCCAGAAAACTACGAATTTCACTGACATCCTTGGGTGGATTCCAACTCAACACATCCTGAACTTGAAGGACCGAAAATGCTAAAGCAGGGCGACCAGAGGGGGGGTGAATGGGAGCCTAAAAATTTCTTCTCAGAAATTCCGGCCTCTGTCCCAACAAAATCAACCCCAAGAGCAAAGCCGACACACGCGATGTCCACGACCCAAGAGAATGGGTGGATGTTCCCTAGGAACACAGCGGGACACCACAAAAGCTCCCTCTTCCAAATCCACGCGAGTCAACTAGTGACAGGATGGAGTTTGGGTAACCTCAACCTCCCCCGAGCAACGCGAGGGGGATTCAGGCTTTTTCGCAAAGCGGGAAGCCCGGTTTCTGTAGAGCACAGAGTCGGGAATCCAACGCAAAAAGCAGATCTCAAATCGGAGCTCGAACGCAAAAGATACGGGCGAAAACGCGCAAACACTGCACTGACCGGACTCTGAGGTGCGTCCGGTCAGTGTCGATCGGACGCGTCCGGTCAGAGAAAAACCTCTCTGGATGCTCTCTGTTCACGACCGGACTCACGGTGATCAAGCGTCCGGTCGTTACAACTGAGCGTCCGGTCAAGCACCGAGGAGGCAATGAACAGTGCCTTCAGTGCGTCCGGTCACGCGAAACCCTAGCGTCCGGTCAGAATCTCGCACAGTATTTCGCTCGGCCTTCAACGATCGGACGCACGGGATAGCGTCCGGTCGATATGAGGCGTGCGTCCGGTCAAGTCACGAAGGAGACGCAGAGAACGTGTTCAACGACCGGACTCACGACCAAGCGTCCGGTCGGTGCGACTCGTGCGTCCGGTCACCGCGATGCACCCCTGTTCATCCACCGAATCAACCCGATCTCCCTCAAATCAAAAGCACTAGGGCTTCAACTTCGTGTGAGGGGTCACAAGGATGTTAGTGAGCTACTCCTAAGAGATCATGGCTCGAACCTAACTCCAAATCGGTGAATCGGAGAAAAAGGATGAAGAACGGCAAGAACTTGATCCCAACACTAAATCCGCCCGATCTGTGAGTACGTGAGGTATTAGAGAAATTCCTTCGGTAGAAAGAAGACTCTCACAAAGCTACACAAGATGGTTCAAACGGATTTGCGAATCTTCCCTCGAAACAAGAATTCTCGTGAAGAACGAAAGAGGGGAAAACGTGCAAACGCGAAGAACAAAATCGCAAGACAAATTAAAGCACGAATTTGATCCTTGGACTCAGAGGAATGGATGATTCATTAAGCACTTGGTGTACGGGCTACAAGCCACTCCAGCAGATCAAAGCTTGGATGGCGAAAAGCTCAAGAACAAGAGCCAACTCTCCCTAACCCTAGCCTACTCTCACAGGAACAAAATGAGAGAGACACCACCAGAGGATTGCCAAGGATACGGCTGCCCTAGCAGCCCTCTCCATATATATAGGCGCACGTCCTAATGACCAAGGCGCCCTTACATTAAGCACTCATCCCAAATACCCCCCAGGGGTAAAACCGTCCAGACTTGACAGTCTTCATCCGACGGCCACGCCCGCACATCCGGTAGCTTCGCCTCGACGCGACCTCACCCGATGCCGCCACGTGCCGCCACTGTCGACCGCCGCGCCTTCTCACCGATAGCTTCGCCGCAACGCAAGCCTCTCGGTGCCGCCACGCGTCGACCGTCCTTTCGGACCAACCCCCTGGTTTTGAGGCCCAAACCAGGCAAACCGGCCACCCCGAGTTTTGAGGCCCAAACTCGGAAACCCGCCACCCCAGGTTTTGAGGCCCAAACCTGGAAACCGTCGATGGTAGCTTTTTGAGGCTCAGCTACCGAACCCGTACCGTAGACGGGATGTGGTTCGCACACCCCGACCACCGGCACCGATGCCGATGCATGTCCAGCCTCCACGCCGGGCACAACGCCTTCGC
Source organism: Coix lacryma-jobi var. lacryma-jobi (assembly GCA_009763385.1). NCBI lineage: Eukaryota > Viridiplantae > Streptophyta > Magnoliopsida > Poales > Poaceae > Coix > Coix lacryma-jobi. Next base: position 139,996,488 of record CM019822.1, on the reverse strand, counting down.
CTTCCTTCTTGACTCGGCCGACGGCACTTGCGCCGCACGCAAGCCCGTGTCCGACCTCCCGCCAAGCGACACGACTCCAGCGCCTTCCTCCCGACTCGGCCGATGCACCGCACATCCCCATGTGCTCTCGCTCGTCGATGCCACGTGCCAGCTACCACAGCTGGTCCTCTGGCCCTCTGGTCCCTCAGTCCAAGCCTCCCGTCCGCCTTTCACCGCTCGGTTCGTCGGCATGGCACGTCCGCCGCACGGCACGCCCATCCTTCACCGCACCCGGTCCGTCAGCACGGCACGGCTCAACTTGACCTTCACCTCGCCATAGACCACTGTCTCCGAGCTCCACACCTGCACATCAACACAGCCAAGAGACACATGTCGCACACACACACCAACCCAGAAACACCACACAACTCACACCACCGGTTAGTCATAAGCATTAAGCGCATAGCAAATAATGACTCAACCGGGTAAAAGCCTCAAACCTTCCTCAACACAGTCAATCATTCATCATATGTATTCTCAATCTCCCCCTTGATGAATGCATTGACTGACAATAAAATCAAAAAGGAAGGGTTTGAAGGCCAGTCTCACTCAAGTGCCCAAAAGCCAGGTAAAAGCAAACACAAGGCCACTTGAGAGAGGGAGGATCATGAATACTCCAAATAAAAGCTCTCGGTCCCAAAAGAAATGGGAAAAGCGGGCAAAGCCTCCACATAACCGAAGAGTCAAGAGAAGACAAGAGTTTCATGAATCCCAAAAGGCACTCGAAAACCAATCTCAAAAATTGACAAACAATCATCACAAAAAGAAACCAAGGTACTTATCCACTTGGATTCACTTGGGTTACTCCCCCTTACTTGGGTTTCTAAATTTCCCCCCCTTGCTTGGGTTTCTAAATTTCTCCCCCTTGATGATTGAATTGACAAAAAGCTAAGCACAAGAGATGGTTTGAGATACCAACACCGAAAGCTTGGTCCCCAAAGACATGGGCAACGGCTCGACGCAACCAAGCGAAGGATCGGAGCAACAACTCAACAAAGAGCAAAAGACTTGGTTCCCAAAGACATGGGCAACGGCTCGACGCAACCAAGTCAAAAATGAGCTAGTCCTCAAGAAGAGGCAGAAGAGGGCTCAACACCGCTAGCTCAAGGCTCGACACCAAATGAGGCTGAAACAGCGCATAAGAAGCAAAACTGCTAGTCCCTCAAGATAGAGGCACAGAGGCTCAACACAACTAGCAGAAAATTTGATACCATTCAAAATCAGCCACAAATTGGTGAAAACAGCTAGTTCCTCAAGACAGAGGCAGAATGGCTCAACACAGCTAGCTGAGGGCTCCAATCCAATCAAAAATACCAAGCAAAAACTGCTAGTCCCTCAAGAGAGAGGCAAAACGGCTCAACACGACTAGCAGGCTCGATACCAATGCCTTACGGCCAAACATGCTCCCCACCAATTGAAAGCCAATCGAAGGACCGCAAGGAAGGTTCAATTCCAATTGAAAAAGCCCAAAGAAAAGGCTCAAGGTGAAATGGAGCACAAACACTCGGAGCACGTGGAGAAGCAGCAAGACAAAAGCAACTCCCCCTGAAAGCAAGCCTATATACAAAAGCTAGGCAATACAGCTCAAGACATCAATTGCATTCCATACCGGAAGATGGATACCAATTGGAACACATAAAAGAGCTATACCGAGTGAAGATACCAATTGAAGAAGAAACCAAAAGAGCTAAAATTCCCCCTCGCTCAAAGCTCTCCCCAAAATGCATGACTCTCCCCTTTGTGCCAACACTCAAGCTCCCCCTTGAAAACAGCTTCTCCCCCTTGACAAAAGGGAACATGCTGAGGGGTTTTGACATTTTTCACAAAATTGACACAAACACAAGACAAGTCATCCAAAAGCATATGGGGGCAGTGAGAAGCATTAAAAGAGCCCGAAACCAATTGAAGGTGACCACAAAGAATATCGGAGCTGGGGGTATGCACACTAAGCTAAAAATGCATGAAATGCACAATGCAACAGCTTCAAGTGTATAGCAATCAGAATGAAAAGATGCTCAAAAAGAGTGCTGCCCTGAAAATGTAGCAATCAATACAAATGCTAGCTAAGGCTCAAACTGATCAAATGAATACGAAATATGAACAATTAAGCATATGAGCAGTTTTAAGCCATTCGAAAAGGTGTTCACCACTAAAATAGCACTTAGCATGGATAGACAGGAAATCAACCAAGTGCTAACTCAGGTATAAAAGGTGAACTACCCCTAGCAAAGTTCAATCATCATGCAATAGAATGAAGCATAGACTTGTGTTATTTTTTTTCAAATTTTATTGGAGTTTGCAGCGGTATTAACACAAGTTCATATTAAAGCATGTGATTGCGAGAGGTTGAAAGCATGGTCATTGCCTAACTTTTCAACCGGGCTAAGCCTATGCAAGAAAAGCAATCAGAAGCTTAAAGCACCGGTTTCGGTCTTACACTACACGGCTCAAGTTTAACTCAAATGTGCAATGAGAAACAGTCTCGATACCGTGAGGTGCTGACACATGCAATCCCATCTCGATCTTTTCATTTCACTAATACTTGGATCAAGATTTTAAGCACAATGTACATATGAACAATCCAAGCAAGTGAATGACTCAGTGCAAGAGACATAGCAACCTAGCATACAAAAGATAGCATAAGTGATCTCAACACATCCTACCCATGCTAGTTGCCAATCTCAATGGTGAACAAATTAAAGGTTTCATAGTTGATTAGTCAAGTTCACCATTTGCAAAAATAGCTTAGCTCATAACATGTATCAAGTGATCAAAAAGAGCCTAAGCTACAAGCATCATCATGAATAAACAGGGCATACCAAAAAGAGCATAGTCTCATTTTCATTACTATATACATGAAGCTCTAAAATGCAAGATGTACATGATGAAATGCATGCAAAAGCTAGTCTATCAAAAACTAAGCAAAAACTAGCCTAAGAGTAAAGACCCAAAACAAAAGGGGGTATCGGAGAAGACCAACTAAGATACAACAAGCAAAATGCTTCCCCAACTAAAAGGGAAACACACATCCAGCTCACAAGCGAAGAGCCAGGAAATGCTCAAGCGACAGGCAGCAAAATCCACATCGGAAAGACCACACAGCAGAAAAGGGGTCGAAGAAGAAGTGTACCAAAAACCGAACTCAGAAGTGTGTCGGAGGTACCTCATGAAGCACATGACCGCCTGCTGGTGTGATGCCCGAGGGGACGCCTGATGCTGCTGAACTCCGGGGCGCCTGCCTCGCCGAAGTCGCCTCCCCCTCGCCTGATGCTGTCGCTCCCCCAGGTGCTGCTAGTGCTCGCTAGAGAGCTGCTCGAACGGAACCCTAAGTCGTGGAAGAAGTGGGATCGGGTCCGTGAGCCGAAATGCTCTCTCCAGGCTCCTGTTCTCCTGCACACTCAAAGGCAGAAGAAAACACAAGGCATTGTCTCGTCCAGTGTGACCTCAAGGTCTCCACGAAAACGGTTAGTCACATAAAAGCATAAGGTAAGCTCTCAACAAAAAGAGGTCTACCCATGAATGATACCGCAAGGAGATATGAATCCAAACTAGACAAGACTACCATGCAACAGGATAAAGCACTATGGAGCAGAATGCATCCTAAGGACATGATTAACTCAAACGCAGCCTAAACCTCAACACATGCTACAATGCAAGATAATGATAGCAATAGATCCAAAAGCATGTAACATGATAAAATCGAGGAAAGACTAGTGCTCAAACTAATCATATCAACAGGATACATGTAGCTAACCAAAACTAGCACCTGAAAAGTGACACCTAATGAACATCACACCTCTACAAGTAAAGCTCATGGAGAGGTATGGTAAAACATGGCATAATGTTCATAAGGATCACAGACTAGCATGAAAAGTGGATAATCCACAAAAGCTATACACAAAGCTAGCAAGACATGATATACAAGATAGCACATGCTAGACTAAAGCAAAACATGAACAAAAAGAAATGTACATGTAAAAGCTATACAAGTAAGCACATGAAGAACCATCTCATACCACAAGACAATAAATCATGGATGACAAGGTATGAGTGTATAAGAAAGCTCACCAAGCTATACAAACCTCTTTGGAGGCAAATCTAAGCGGGATGCAGAGAACCATCAAAACTTGATCACATCTAAAAGATCAAGCTCCATTCGGCGCATGTCCTCCACCCCGCGTCCTCATATCTACACACAAGAGGACAAAGTAACCCGAGCCTTGGATCCTGAAGGGTTAGCAAGCATGTACTTGGGAATCCAGGACTTGGTCACAAGTCTCAACTTCTCATGTGGGTTAGCATGATGCAAATGCTGGTTCAAAAGCGATTTTGAAACACCCTTGGAAGCATTCCTCAAAAGGACAACTCGAGGAGAAGAACGAGTCGTACCACGGGAAAAAGAGGCAAACATCTTCCAAGGTCTTTGTAGAAGAACCAATAGAAGCATCATGAACAGCATGACTTGGACGAAGAGAAGAAGCACTAGAAGCATGTCCACGACCATGACCTATCCCACTAGAAAAGGAGTCATAAATCCCATCAACAAAATGGGCTTCTTACTAGGAGCACAAGCGTTCATGCCATGAGACGGGCTATGAATCACCATCTTCCTAGAAGAGCGAGCTTGGCGCAAACGTTTGGCACGCCGATAGCAAAAGCTTTCTTGATGCCCATCTTTCTCACAAAAAGAGCAATGGTACAAGGGCCTACTGGCAGGCACACCATTCTCCGACAAGTGAGAAGTCCCTTGGGACTTAGAACAAGAAGCATCAACCACCAACTTGGTGCCAATGCTAGGAGCACACGTGCCATGAGAAAGGCTACGCGCTTCCTAAAAGCCTTAGCTCGAATTCGCCGCTCGTGCTTGACACGGCGAAAACAAAAATCGAATGAATGTCCATCCTTCTTGCAAAAGGTGCAATGGAAAACCGGATTGGGAGGACGAGTCCCAAAAATATGAGGAGCACCCTTGTCAAGAGAAGTCCCTTGGACATCACTCGAAGAACTAGCAAGGTTAGGAGTAGCTATGAAAGAGCTATCCGAAACCTTGGCACTAGTGCTAACGTCAAAAGACTCACGCGCAACACAAGAACTCAACTCCGGTGCAAAGAAGCAATTTTAGAAGCATCAACATCGGAGTTGCAAGAAGTGCGTGACACAAACGACTTAGCACAAAGGCTCTTGCACCTTTTGGCTAAAACCTCATTCTCAAACATGAGGCGATCACAAGTACCACAAGGAGTGTTTTTTCAGATTCTCCATCTCCTCCTTTATGCACTCGGCATATGTGGTACGCAAGAGCTCAACTTCACTCTCAAGGTTGGCACTCATATCATTGTGCTCAACCAACTTAGCGCTCATATCATCGCGCATTTGCTTCAAAACCAAAACTTCTTTTTCCAAATCAATGCATGATGTGCACATGAAATCGGTGGAAGAAACATCACCATTCCATCAAGCAAAGAATCATGAGTAGCACTAGAAGCATGGCAAGCATTTTTATTCAAAGAGCACAAGCTACAGGCCTAGCATTTATTTCAATAATTTCAGCCCTAGCATGCTCAAGTTCATCTACACATGTGGTGTGAGTCAATTTTAATTCATTAATTTCAGCATGCAAAGACTCACATGAAGCACATGGTAAAGAAGCTTTTGACCTAAGCAAGGCTATTTCAGATTTAGCATAAACAAGGTCCTTGCGCAAGTCAAAGCAAACAAGACATGGTATAGAAGCATTTGATTTCAACATTTCATTTTCAGATTTTAAGCTAGCAAGAGAAAGCATAGCTCATCATTCTTCCTAACCATGTCACTACAAGAGGTGCAAGGTAAAGAAGCACTAGACTTCCAATGAAAAAGGCCACATTTCAACCTAGCAATGGAGCATTTCAACTTCTTGATCTTTCTATGCAAGGTATCACAAAGCTCATCATATCTCAGGTTATCATCACAACAAGCTTCAAATCGTTGGGACAAGATCCCAAGACTAGCGAGAAGTGTACCTTTCTTGGCCTTGCCAAGTTCACGTATACGATCCTCCGTTGAATGCTCATCATCTCCTAGGAAGTCCAGCAAAGCTTCCACCTCACGTTCCACCTCAAGAGTCGTACTCCTCCTTCTTGCCAAAATGTCGTCCTCGATCATATGTCCAAGACTCAAACCTAAGGACAAAGACACACTGGAAGAAGAACTTGGTGCCATCTCGAAAAGCACCGTTAGTGTTAGCCAAAACACAGCTCAACACCTCGACAAGCAAAGTCGGAAACAGAACCGCTCCTCAAAAAGGGTCGCCTTCGCGGATCCGGAACCGGTTAAGGAGAGAGATCCTTAACTGGCTCCGATACCAATTGAAGGACCGAAAATGCTAAAGCAGGGCGACCAGAGGGGGGGTGAATGGGAGCCTAAAATTTCTTCTCAGAAATTCCGGCCTCTGTCCAACAAAATCAACCCCAAGAGCAAAGCCGACACACGCGATGTCCACGACCCAAGAGAATGGTGGATGTTCCCTAGGAACACAGCGGGACACCACAAAAGCTCCCTCTTCCAAATCCACGCGAGTCAACTAGTGACAGGATGGAGTTTGGGTAACCTCAACCTCCCCCGAGCAACGCGAGGGGGATTCAGGCTTTTCGCAAAGCGGGAAGCCCGGTTTCTGTAGAGCACAGAGTCGGGAATCCAACGCAAAAAGCAGATCTCAAATCGGAGCTCGAACGCAAAAGATACGGGCGAAAACGCGCAAACACTGCACTGACCGGACTCTGAGGTGCGTCCGGTCAGTGTCGATCGGACGCGTCCGGTCAGAGAAAAACCTCTCTGATGCTCTCTGTTCACGACCGGACTCACGGTGATCAAGCGTCCGGTCGTTACAACTGAGCGTCCGGTCAAGCACCGAGGAGGCAATGAACAGTGCCTTCAGTGCGTCCGGTCACGCGAAACCCTAGCGTCCGGTCAGAATCTCGCACAGTATTTCGCTCGGCCTTCAACGATCGGACGCACGGGATAGCGTCCGGTCGATATGAGGCGTGCGTCCGGTCAAGTCACGAAGGAGACGCAGAGAACGTGTTCAACGACCGGACTCACGACCAAGCGTCCGGTCGGTGCGACTCGTGCGTCCGTCACCGCGATGCACCCCTGTTCATCCACCGAATCAACCCGATCTCCCTCAAATCAAAAGCACTAGGGCTTCAACTTCGTGTGAGGGGTCACAAGGATGTTAGTGAGCTACTCCTAAGAGATCATGGCTCGAACCTAACTCCAAATCGGTGAATCGGAGAAAAAGGATGAAGAACGGCAAGAACTTGATCCCAACACTAAATCCGCCCGATCTGTGAGTACGTGAGGTATTAGAGAATTCCTTCGGTAGAAAGAAGACTCTCACACAAAGCTACACAAGATGGTTCAAACGGATTTGCGAATCTTCCCTCGAAACAAGAATTCTCGTGAAGAACGAAAGAGGGGAAAACGTGCAAACGCGAAGAACAAAATCGCAAGACAAATTAAAGCACGAATTTGATCCTTGGACTCAGAGGAATGGATGATTCATTAAGCACTTGGTGTACGGGCTACAAGCCACTCCAGCAGATCAAAGCTTGGATGGCGAAAAGCTCAAGAACAAGAGCCAACTCTCCTAACCCTAGCCTACTCTCACAGGAACAAAATGAGAGAGACACCACCAGAGGATTGCCAAGGATACGGCTGCCCTAGCAGCCCTCTCCATATATATAGGCGCACGTCCTAATGACCAAGGCGCCCTTACATTAAGCACTCATCCCAAATACCCCCAGGGGTAAAACCGTCCAGACTTGACAGTCTTCATCCGACGGCCACGCCCGCACATCCGGTAGCTTCGCCTCGACGCGACCTCACCGATGCCGCCACGTGCCGCCACTGTCGACCGCCGCGCCTTCTCACCGATAGCTTCGCCGCAACGCAAGCCTCTCGGTGCCGCCACGCGTCGACCGTCCTTTCGGACCAACCCCCTGGTTTTGAGGCCCAAACCAGGCAAACCGGCCACCCCGAGTTTTGAGGCCCAAACTCGGAAACCCGCCACCCCAGGTTTTGAGGCCCAAACCTGGAAACCGTCGATGGTAGCTTTTTGAGGCTCAGCTACCGAACCCGTACCGTAGACGGGATGTGGTTCGCACACCCCGACCACCGGCACCGATGCCGATGCATGTCCAGCCTCCACGCCGGGCACAACGCCTTCGCCTTCCTTCTTGACTCGGCCGACGGCACTTGCGCCGCACGCAAGCCCGTGTCCGACCTCCCGCCAAGCGACACGACTCCAGCGCCTTCCTCCCGACTCGGCCGATGCACCGCACATCCCCATGTGCTCTCGCTCGTCGATGCCACGTGCCAGCTACCACAGCTGGTCCTCTGGCCCTCTGGTCCCTCAGTCCAAGCCTCCCGTCCGCCTTTCACCGCTCGGTTCGTCGGCATGGCACGTCCGCCGCACGGCACGCCCATCCTTCACCGCCCCGGTCCGTCAGCACGGCACGGCTCAACTTGACCTTCACCTCGCCATAGACCACTGTCTCCGAGCTCCACACCTGCACATCAACACAGCCAAGAGACACATGTCGCACACACACACCAACCCAGAAACACCACACAACTCACACCACCGGTTAGTCATAAGCATTAAGCGCATAGCAAATAATGACTCAACCGGGTAAAAACCTCAAACCTTCCTCAACACAGTCAATCATTCATCATATGTATTCTCAGAACTTTCTTTGGGTCCACTGCTACTCCACCGTTTAAGATAACATGCCCAAGAAAGGATACTTCCTTTAACCAAAACTCACACTTGCTCAACTTAGCATATAACTCATTCTCCCTGAGCTTTTGCAACACTAGCCTCAGATGTTCCTCGTGTCCCTCTTCATTCTTGGAATAGACCAAATGTCATCTATGAAAACCACAACGAACTTGTCCAGATACTCCATGAATACATTGTTCATTAAGTACATGAAGTAAGCCGGTGCATTGGTCAAACCAAAAGACATCACTGTGAACTCATACAATCCATAACGAGTGGTGAAAGCAGTCTTTGGTATATCTGATGCTCGAATTCTCAACTGGTGATACCCAGATCGGAGATCTATCTTAGAGAAAACACATGCTCCTCTCAACTGATCAAACAAGTCATCAATCCGAGGCAAAGGATACTTATTCTTTATGGTCACTTCATTCAAGGATCTGTAATCTATGCACATCCTTTGAGTCCCATCTTTCTTCTCTACGAACAACACAGGTGCTCCCCAAGGTGAGGAACTAGGTCGAACATAACCCTTATCCTGTAACTCTCTTATTTGTTTCTTTAGCTCTTCTAACTCATTAACACCCATTCTATAAGGTCTTTTTGCTATTGGTGCAGTGCCAGGTAAAAGATCTATTATAAATTCAATTTCACGTTCAGGTGGCATACCTGGCAGATCGTCGGGAAAAACATCCGGGAATTCTCTGACTATTGGAATATCATCAGTCATTGATCCCTTAATCTGATTCACTTGGCATACTTCAAGAGTAGGTGATACTGCCTTGCACTCTATTACTTCTCCTTCTGAAGTTTTCAGCTGTACGGTTCTTGTTGCACAGTGAATAACTGCATCATGCCTTGTCAACCAGTCCATACCCAGAATGACATCGATCCCATATGTGTTTAACACCATCAGATCGGATAAGAAGTCTACTCCCCTTATGTTAACCTTAACTTTTGGGCAGCGCAAGCTTGCTCTCATTTCACCACCTGGTGAACTAACAAGCATGACCTTGTCCATGGTATGCATGAGTAGAGTATGCCTCTTCACAAAGTGTGCAGATATAAAAGAATGCGATGCTCCGGAATCGAACAAAACTAAAGCAGAGTGGGAGTTAACTGGGAACGTACCGATCACAACATCCGGGGCGCCCTGAGCAGATTCTGTTGTCACATGGTTCACCCTTCCACGAGCATAGTTCTGCTGTCCTTGACGGCTTGGCGTGTGAGTGTTGAGCTTCTAGTTGCTTTGGGATCCTTGCCCCGTCTTCTTGGGACAGTGATAGAGAGATGCCCAACGTCACCACAGACGAAGCACTTGTTGTTTGTTGGAGTGGCCGGCGTGTTGGGAGAGTTTTTCACTGGTGTTCCACTAGCTGTCCCTGACGAGGGGTCTGTGCACGATTCTGATTCTGATGTGACTGTTGTGGGGTCCTCTGCTGGTTCTGGTTGCGCTGGTCATTACCTGTTTGCCCATACTGCCTTTGCTGGTTGCCATACCCTGCAGAAAAGCGCGGACGGCTGCTGCTTCCCGACTGCTGGTTCTGGAACTTTCTCTTCTTGGCGTCCATATCACGCCTCTTTCCCTCAATCACCAATGCCTTATCAACCATCTGCTGAAAGTTGGCGAAGGTGAGAGAGTAGTAGCTGGTATTGGATCCCATCATTCAGTCCCTCCATAAAGAGCTCCTGCTTATCGAGGTCTTCTTCAATGTCCCGCGGTGCATAACGGGAGAGCTGTGTAAACTTGTCCTTATATTCACTAACGGACATGCTTCCTTGCTTCAAAGCTAAGAACTCCTTTCTCTTCAAACGTACTGTTCCCGCCGGCACATGATGCGTGCGGAAACTATCGCGGAACTCCTGCCACGTGATCTGGTGGGGTTGGGGTGTGCTTGTTGGTAGGTCTCCCACCAATCAAGAGCTGCTCCTTGGAGTTGCCCCGATGCATACAAGACCTTCTCACGGTCGTTGCATTGCGCAATCTCCAGCTGCGTCCAACTGCCCCGGAGCCAGTCATCTGCCTGAAGAGGATCAGGGGAGTGATCGAAGGTAGGCGGGTGTCCTTTCATGAACTCGCCACGCTTATCTCTAACTTGAGGTGGGGTGGGGGTGGATGATTCTGGTTGTTCTGGATAGCATTGGTCATCTGTTGCATAAGTTGTGTCTGCATAGCCAGGAGCTGTTCTATCGACACATTGGGTGGTGGTGGTGGTGGGTTTCCTCCTCCAGAGGTTCTCCTTGTGTCAACCATCTGTAACATATGTATAGGCCTCATAAGCTCTTTTGTACTGTATGATAAAGCACTGACAGAGATAGAGATAACAAAAGAAACTGCTCGAGAAAGCTGATCCGAGAAAAGATGATATAAAACCCAACGTTATTATTATTATTATAACCACATTAAGAGTACTAAGATGGTGTGGACATGTCCCACACTCATCCCAAACATGCAAAGATCCAAATCATCACATGTCCATCATCACAAGCATTAAGGCACATTATTTAACTCAAAGTTCATCCATGACTCGATAACATGACACTGACATAAGACTGACTCGAACTCGCGTAACTGTCGATCTGGTCTAAACTGGGGTGGAACGCCTATGGCTCGTAGGTCGTGCGGGTGCAGGTGCAACTCGGGTGATGCCTCTTGCGCTGAGCGACGATAGCTGGGTCCCTCGCTGCGACGGTCGGGAGGGGATCCTGGGCTGAGCTCCACGTCGCAGCTGGCGCTCGAGGTTGTCGATCCGTAGCTGCATCCTCTCCGTCTCGATCCACAGAGTCCTCTGATCAAGCATAGCACGGTCCAAGGCTGTGTTGAGGGCGACTACCAGGGGCACCGTCTCTATCATGCGAGCACTCTCGTGCTGCTGCACCCTGGCAACCACACAGCCGTCGTCCAGAGTACGGCGTCGAGGGAAGTAGCGGTCGGCGTCCTGCTGGATCATCGGGAACATCCTGTCACGGAAGATGAGGCACGCCTGCCTCGCTGCGTCCTCCACGCCGAACTCCCGGGTGAGAGTCGGACTCAGAGCGTAGATCACGTCACGCACAACCCAGGTCTTGTCGTCCTCATCCCTGGTCTTCACGAACGCCTTGGTGACCCAGTAGCCGGTATGCTCGGGGTGAACATACTCCCGGCTACGGTACTCCACCAAGGTGCGGCTGGGGCCGTAGCGCAGGTCGACGAGCTTCAGGAGCTTGGGGTGGTAGAAGCCATCACCCTCCTCAGTGGTACGGGTCCTTCGGATCCAGTCGGCGTCGTCCTCGTCCTGGACGTGGTACGGGGGACCTCGCTCCACTGCCGTCGTCGCGTGCGAGTCGCTGGAGTCGGAGCTGGAGTGGTCGTCGGAAGAGTCGTCTGAGGAGTGGTCGTCGGAAGAGTCGTCTGAGGAGTGGTCGTCAGACGAGTCTCCGGAGTCGTCGCTGGGGTCTCCACCTGCAGCCTGCTGCTGCTCCTCGGGCTCCTCCTCCTCGGCCTCCTCCTCTGCTGACGGAACAGACGGAGGTACTCGGCGCGGGTCGGTGCACGTCCTCCGGTGCTCTTGCGAGCGGTCTGCTTGGTCCGTGCCATCTACAAATTTTAAATATGAGTCAGATACGGTAAAAAAAAGTTTTATGAAAGACAGAGGAGTACTAGAAATTTTATAAATTACAAAAAGCAACAAAACTTTGGAATTACTCCTAGGAAAAGGGGTGTCCAGTCTATCTAGGGTAGCGTCCTACAGTCAGTTCGGCTTTGATACCAATTTGTAACACCCGGATTTACGAATAAAGCCGAGGTAAAGTATATGTGGGCCCAGGGGTCCCAAATCCACATATACCACAAAATGTATATCATTACAGCACGAACAACGTTTAATAACTTATTACAACACACGATATTGTTCATCACATCGGCCAACGGCCCATTATTACAACGGTAGCATAGACGTAGACATCACTCCACAGGGACACCGACTGGGGGTACGCCATCCTCAGTAGTCCGGCACATCTTCTGGATACTCCTCATACTCTCCTTCATCTGGTACCCATCCGGGATTTTTATGTGAACCAACGACAAGCGTCAGCTCACCATGCTCAGCAAGTACAACTACGGGGGATGCAAGGCTCAAAAGGTTGACCTGGTTGACTGCGGTTAGCATTTTATCTTAATCATATTTTAAAGTTAACCTTTCATTACTAAGTATATGATCCCTGTTGTCCCAAAAGTATGATCATTATTATGTTAACAAGAGGTAAGCCACAAACCACCAACATACCCCACCATGAACCACTTATAAAGGATCCGAGCCGCTCGTATCCGTGAGCACGGCTGATATATCAGGTTTACCCTCTGCAGAGGTTGTACACTTTCACCTTAGGCCGTGATTCCCATATGCCGGGGAGAGCCAATCCCACATTACCTCCTCTCTGGAAGTATGGCAGGGTTTCACTACGTAGTCTTTCACTAGCTACCCTAACAAGTAGTAGCCGCAAGGTTTCGGCTTCCAGGCGAATGGAGGCCCCCTTCAAGATGGCACACCTGACAGCCGACCAGTACACATCTTGACAGGCAAGGAAGCCATTCTTTAACCCAGTTCCCCCCTCTAGCGCCTTTCGGTAACTACTACAAGCTAGAGAAAGTCTAGTTACACAACTAAGATCAGAGCCATATAATACCCAAGGTTGCACGGGATCTCCCGGGTGGCCGCTTTAAAAGATAGCTCCTGGGGTGGGTCACTGAGCAACACCAGGCTCCAGTGCCCTAAATGTGGTTAAAAAGCCTCTTTTAACATTGTTCCATAGTCATTAATCAGTATTAAACAATTTAGCAACATATCGCGCGTAGCATTACTAGTCATGTTATGCAAAACCCACCCATAGGTTCAAGGTATACAGTTTCAGGAAACTAGTATGATCCTATGGTTCATCATATTAGACACATGCATAATGATTACTAGGTCTTGCATTAAATAGGTAACAAGGAAACCGTGGGTTGTACTTGCCTTGGTCACACGCTTGATCCTGGTACTGCTCCTGCGAAGCCTGCTCCTCAAACACGTCACCGTCTGGACTCGATATAGAATCACCAATCATAGCATCCAAACAGTCATTACATGCAAAAAAATATATATTTATTAGAACAGTACACCAATCATCAAAACAGTTAGAGAAACTTATATAAAACTATTCTACTCGTCGATACGATCAAATGAACAAAAGATCACTCTAATCGGATTTAAAACGAGAAAGTTATAAAGAAAACAAGTTTCAGGGGCATCTTTATAAATAAAAATCATTTTCCGAGGGCTAACTCGCGAAAACCGAGGACCTATACGCTATTGAACACAGCCGACGGGGGCTAACACGCGAAAACACGTCCTCTGGACGGCGGGCACTATAACCGGGAACTCCAGGGGCTAAACCGAAAGAAAACAGGACTTAAAACTAAATATTTTGAACTACTATGGACTGCGGGTTGATTTTCATAAAACACGGGGGCCTTTTTGCAAAAGCGGCAGCGGCTGCCGCGCTGGCGCCGACACGGCGCCACGCGCGCAAGGGGATTGGGCGGGTCCACCAGCTGGCGGTGGACCGCGAGCAGGGCGCGGGTGCACGGGTCCACCGACCCGGTGCATACCCCTTCGCGGGTGGCTTCTAATCTGAGCCGCACAGCGCAGATCGGACCGAGGGTGGACGCGGCGGCGCGAGCGGCGGCGCCGCCATTGGCGCACGGCGGCGCGCCATCAGGGCGCTCGGGACCTCGCCATTCCGGCGTTCTCCGACCACGGCTGGCCACACGGATAGCACCGAGCGAAGCGGGGGCGAAGGCGAACTCGGCGGTGGCCTTGGCTCCGGCGGAGACTCACCGCAGCGACGACGAGGCGGCGGCGGGATCTGCGAAAAGGAAAAAGCTCCGGTGAGGCTCGAATTCACGCGGAACAGAAAGGGGAGAGCTCGGGGTTGGTTCGGACGGTCGCGGCGACACCTGCGGGTGCTCGATGGAGAGCTAGGACGGCCGGTGGGTCCTCGCAGGCGGCGGCAGAGAGGGTGGGTGTGGGAAGTGGCGAGGGGAGAGGGCGAGGGGCTTCACCCGGGCTTTATAGGGCTCGGGTGGACGGCGAGGAGTCGGGGAAGAGCTCCACCGAGGCTTGATGGAAGCCTGAGTGGCCATTATGGCCACTCACCGGCCGGTTATGGGAGAGGAGCGGGCAAAGGCGGCGCGGATGCGGGCCGTCGCGAGGTAGGGGAAGGGCAGCCACTGACAGGCGGCCCGGCTTGGCAGGCGAGGGGGCGACGACTGACGCGCGGGGCCGGTTCGTCAGCGAGCAAGGGCGAGCGGGCGGGCGCTGCGCGCGTGAGCGAGCGGGCCGCGGGCGTGCGCGGGCGACTGGGCCGCAGCGCTGCGCGCGCGAGGGGAGAGGGAGCGGGCCGTGCAGAGGGGAGAAGCGAGCGCGGAGCGGGCCAGCTGGGCCGATCGGCGCGGCGGGAAGGGAGGAGAGGGGAGAGAGAGGCGCGCGGCGAGCGGGCCGCGGCTGGGCCGACGCGGGCCGGGGAAGGGAGAGAAGAGGGAAAGGGAGTGGCGGCCGTGGGCTGGGCCGCTTGCGGCTTCGGGCCAAAAGGTTAGGAGGGAGAAGAAAAACAAAAGAAAAGGTTTTTCTTTTGTTTCTTTTGCAAACTTTGCTCAAATTCAAACCAAGTTTGAATTCAAACCACTCAACTCTATTCCTACACTCAAACAAAATATTATGCTCCAGCATGAATGCAACAAAAAAGTTTCTGAACTCCGAGATATTTTATTAATTCACCAAAATTTATTATTGGGCCTATGTGTTGCATGAAAACAAATAAATAAATTCATATTAAATTCTATTTTTCCAAAAGCGATTTTTCAGGGTGTCACAGGTCTAGCAGAGCTTCTCCTTCCCCTGGGGTTTTGCACATGAACGATCCTCCAGTGGAAATGTCCAGTTGTAGGGCAGACTCCTTGTTCAGCCCTAACCAAAAGTGTTGTAACAACACGTGGTTGGGTAGAGACAAGTCTGGGCCTAATCGTGAAAGAGTTGTAATTCTCTCCTAGGCTGGACCCAATGTTTCCTTCTCTTTTTGTTGGAAGTTGAGTAACTTTTGTCGTAGCTTTGCAATATGAGATATGAGAAAGAATGTGAGACAGATTTGTTCCTCAGTTCTTTCCAATCTCCGTTAACTCTTCCTACGTTATTGTTGTACCATTGTTTCGCCCTCTCAGAAAGAGAGAATAGAAACAACTTCCAACGCAATGTTTCTTGTGACATGCCTGCAATTGTCAGGCATGCACAGAGTAACTCAAACTCCCATAAATGAGGGTAGGGGTTTTCATGATCGTACCACGAGAAGGGCTATTCACGAACCATGGCTACAAAGCCGGGGTGGAGTTCATAGTTGGAAGCTGTGATGGGCTTTGATGATTGTGGTGGCTCAAAGAACTCCCCCTCGGAGCAGAAAGGTTTTGAATAGTAGATGGCTCCATAGGTAAGATAAGAAAAGAAAAGAAAGGTAAGAACAAAGATACACGGGCGAACTAGGTTCGGTGACTAAAGGCGACAACCGTTCCCCGACAATGGTGCCAGAAATGCTTGTTGACACATCTTAGCGTCAGCAGAAAAGTCTGTAAGCGCACGGAAGTATCGTCGTAGCACTTCACTCGGAAGTATTCAGGGTATCGTATTTTCCACAGGGAACGGCATGCTATAGTCTCTTGGTCTAGTTCTCCCAGATAAGACAAGGAGAAGGGTAACAAGGGTAGCAAGGTTCTTCTAAGGAACATGTCCTTATGTGATCAAGCTCGGCCAAACGTAGCCTGCTTCGGTCAACGGGTGGAGACTGGTTTCTCAATCTATGCCGATACAGCTCTACTTGGAATCCCGAACGTGGGTGGATTAAATAGGACGGACAAGGCTGTCACCACCTGCCGCCTACCTCCTCAACCGTGGAGACCCAAGCAACCAACCTACAACCACTTAGCCTAAACACCGCTTTTATGCTAAGGGCCACTACTCTAGCGGTAGCTAGGACTTGCACCCTCTCGCTAGAGGACTCACCCGAGGGTGAACAATCAGTCTAGCTAGCTACGAAAGCGATAAGCTAGAACACGATAAGAACTTAGAACCAAATTTGAACACGAACCTTTATACTTCAAGAAGTACAAAAGATCGTAGAGGTACAAGCGGAGTCATACCAACGATTCCGGTGTTCCTTCCGTGGAGATAGCCGAAAACTCCGATACTTCTCCAACTCGCACTCACTCGCTCCCTATTCTAGTTAGCTACTAGAGCTAAGATATATGAGGCACTACTCCTTCCATGGATCCCTCTTGAGATATGTGTTGATGAGCACTTGGATGATTTGTGAGGAGGATGGAGGCCTTCTTTTATAGGTGGAGGCGCCTTAGGGGAGTGGAGGACCTCTCCTCCTCCTTTGGAAGGTCCAAACCGACCTCAAACTGCCTTCAAGATGCGCTGCACCTGGACGTAAACCACATGCATCACCTTTCCAAAGGCGGTGGGAGTCTCCCTGCCAAAATTGGTTAGGAACTGCCTCAGTAGTGCCACACCCCTAGTTGGCCCAAAGCAGCCCATCTTGGGTAGATTGCTTCTTTTGGGCCTCTAGATGGGTCCTGCAAAGTTTGGGCTCATTTGGAGTTCATTTGATTTTGGTCTTGGCCTTTTTATCCTTCCGAAAGGGCCCTGATTTGCCTGGTATTGGGCCTATTCCTCCTTGGGCTCATATCGGGTGCACTTACATGCCATATGTTGTATGTGTTGGAGCCCATTTTGTAGTCATTTACACGAATGCCCTCCTGCAATTGACCAAACACCAAAACTTGTGGAGATAGTTAGTTGTAAGCCCTATTCTATGTTTGATGTTGGTTTTTATGCGAGTCTTGTCAGTTATAAAGTATGAGTTAAGGACCGCCAACATGGCATTAGTGAAGCAAAGAACTTAGTCCTTCACTCTAAGACCAAACACATTGATGTTCGCTTTCACTTTCTTTGTGATCACTACGAGAAAGGCGACATCGATTTGCAGCATGTCGACACCCACAATCAGCTTGCAGACATTTTCACCAAGCCTTTGGACCAATCAACTTTTGCTAGCTTGAGAGGTGAGCTTGGTGTGTGTTTCCCTTTTTAGTTGAGGGAAGCTTTGACTAATGTACATATGTGGCTCTGATAGTTTAGATTAGCTTTTGTTTGGCTTTAGTGCATTTGCATGCATTTCATCATGTATTTTAGAGCATTCTAGAGCTTCATATTTATAGCAATGAGAATGAGATTATGCTCTTGTTGGCATGCCTTGTTAGTTCATGATGATGCTTGTAGTTTAGGCTCTTTTTGATCACTTAATACATGTTATGAGCTAAGCTATTTTTGCAATTGGTGAACTTGACTAATCAACTATGAAACTTGTAATTTGTTCACCATTGAGATTAGGAACTAGCATGGGTAGGATGTGTTGAGATCACTTGAGCTATCTTTTGTATGCTAGGTTCTTATGTCTCTTGCTCTGAGTCATTCACTTCCTTGGACTGATCATTATGAACTTGTGCTTAAAATTTGATCCAAGATTAGTGAATTGAAAGATCGAGATGTGATTGCATTTGTCAGCACAACACTGTATTGAGACTGCTTCTCATTGCACATTTGAGCTGAACTTGAGCAGTGTAGTGTAAGACCAAAACCGATGCTTTAAGCTTCTGATTGCTTTTCTTGCATAGGCTTAGCTCAGTTGGAAAGTTAAGCAATGACAATGCTTTCAACCTCTCGCAATCACATGCTTTACGTTTGAACTTGTGTTAATACCGTTGCAATCTCTGATAAATTTTGATAATAACACAAGTCTGTGCTTCATTCTATGGCATGATGATTGAACTTTGCTAGGGGTAGTTCACCTTTCATACATGAGTTAGCACTTGTTTGACTTCTTGTCTATTCATGCTTAGTGCTACTTTAGTGGTGAACATCTTTTGAATGGCTTAACACTGCTCAACATGCTTAATTGTTCATATTTCGTATTCACTTGATCAGTTTGAGCCTTTACTAGCACTTGTTATTTTGCTACACTTTTAG
The DNA here is from genome assembly GCA_009763385.1 of Coix lacryma-jobi var. lacryma-jobi. Classification (NCBI taxonomy): domain Eukaryota; kingdom Viridiplantae; phylum Streptophyta; class Magnoliopsida; order Poales; family Poaceae; genus Coix; species Coix lacryma-jobi. The sequence continues at coordinate 139,977,594 of CM019822.1, read as the reverse complement.
GGCAGCACCCTCTTGAAGTTGTTGCGCTGTGCATTTCATGCATTTTTAGCTTAGTGTACATACCCCCAGCTCTAATGCTTTTTCCTACACCCCCTCTGGTTTTCACCCCTCTGGTCTGTGGTGTTGTTTAGCTCTGATATCTTTCTATTGGTGTCGGTAACCTCTGGTTGCCATAGACACTTCTTAGTGCTTTTAAGGCTCCCATGTGCATTTGGTTGATGCTTTATGTGTGCATTTGTCAACAAGAGGGAGAAATTTCACAAACACCCAATGTTGTGTCAAGAGGGAGTTTTGTTGGATTGCATCTAGGGGGAGTCTTAGCACTTGTCTAGGGGGAGGTCCTTTTATTTTGGGAAACCGATTAGGGACTAGAGGGTGTCGAGTTGTTTGGAATTGGTATGGAGCTGATTGGTATCGAGCTTTTGTATAGCCTTTGTGTCTAGGCTTGCTTTCAGGGGGAGTCGCACCTTTTCTACAGCTTGCAAGTCGTGTTGAGCCATTTTTGCCTCTTTCTTGAGGGACTAGTAGTTCTCGGCGCTTTGAGCTTTGAGCTAGTGGTGTTGAGCCCGTTCTGTCTCTTCTTGAGGACTAGCTTGTTTTGACTTGGTTGCGTCGAGTCGTTTCCTATGTCTTTGGGAACCAAGTCTTTGCTCTTTTGATCGAGTTCTCGCTCTAGGAAGGGTTTTGCTCCGATCTTTTTCTTGGTTGTGTCGAGTCGTTGCCTATGCCTTTGGGTACCGAGCTTTCCTTATTTCAAATTGCCCTCTTTCGGCTTTTCTCAAGCTTTTGGGCATTTGGATGAGCATTCTTCTTTTCTTCTTTCTCTTCTGTTTCTTTTATCTTAGTATTTGTGTGTTGTGTTGACAATGCACTCATCAAGGGGGAGATTGCGAACACAAGGTTGACATGTGCCCTTGTGGTTCCGCCCGTTGTGATGAGTGATTGATCAATAGTCTTACGGGTTGGCGTGAGTGGGCAACATGTCTCTTGGCTGTGTTGGTGTGCAAGTGTGGAGCTCAGAGACAATGGTCGATGGCGAGGTGAAGGTCAATTTGAGACGTGTCGTGCCGATGGACCGAGAGTGGCGAAGGGTGGACATGAGGCTTGGACTGAGGGACCGGAGGGCCGGAGGACCAGTTGCGGTAGCTGGCACTTGGCGGCAACAAGCAAGAGTACATGGGGATGTGCGACAACATCGGTCGAGTGAAAACGGAAGGCGATTGCATCGTGGCACCTGGTGGAGGCCGAACACAGGCTTGCATGGGAGATGCAAGTGTCGTCGGCCGAGTCAGGGAGGAAGGCGAAGGCGTCGTGCTTGGTAGAGGCTGGACATGTGTCGACATCGATGTTGGCAACGGGGCGTGCGACCCACGCTCCGTCTTTGGTGCGGGTTTGGTGGTAGAGCCTAGAAAAACCATTGGTGACGGTTTCCAGGCTTGGGCCTCAAAACCAAGGGTGGCCGATTTATGAGTTTGGGCCTCAAAATTCAAGGTGGCGGGTTTGTCGTTTGGGCCTCAAACCCGGCAAATGTTCCTATGCGGAACGTGATGACGCGTGGCGGCACCCCTGAGGCTTTAGGCGAAGCTAGAAGTGAGAAGGTGTGGCGGCCAATGGGACGGCACGTGATGGCATCTGGGAGCTTGCGTTGCGGCGAAGCGACCAATGAGGAAGGCGTGTGACGTGGATGAGGATCCTGACAGAGTTGGACTAGAATGCGCCTAGGGCTAGCTAGTTTGATCTTGTATCTAGGGGTAGAAGGGGTATTGCGTAATAGGCTATGAATAAGGGATGACACCCCTCATCCCACTTCATCCTTGCAGCATTTCATTTTAGACTTCAGATATTTATCTGTTAGGGCTTCCCGTGATCCACAGAGATGGAAATCATTCCCTCTGTGTTTTTTATTTTAGGAAAGGAGACTGTAATCTCCTTGTCTCCTTGTTGGGGATTTTGGCTGAAATCTTTGTGATCGCATTTTGTTCTTCGTGTTCTTCGTTTCCCCTATTTTGCTCTTTCTCGAGATCTTTTGTTTTGAGGAATGGATTTAAAATCAGTTTGAACCATCTTGTGCACTTTGTGAGAGACATCTTTCTACCGAAGGATTTTCTCCAATTTCTCACGAGCACACAGATCAGGCAGATTTTGTGTCGGATCTTATTTTGCTTGTTTTTCACCGATTTTCTTCGATTCCCGGATTTGCAGCTAGGGTCGAGCCATGATCTTATAGGAGTAACTCACTAATTTGCTTGTGACCCCTCACACAAAGTTTGAGCCTTAGTACTTTTGGTTTGAGGGAGATCGGGTTGATTCGGTGAACGAACAGTGTTGTTTCGGGGTGATCGGACGCTCAGTCTAGGGCGACCGGACGCTGTCCACAGAGTCTGGTCGTTGAACAGCTACAAACCGTTGTGACCGGACCCTGCTCAGGAATTGACCGGACGCACCTCTTGCAGAGTTCGGTCAGTTCCAGAGTGGTCCGCATGTGATCAGACGCGCCATATACACTGTGACCGGACGCGTCGCGTTCACCGTTCACCAAGTGGAGGTGATCGGACGTTGTTACTATTCTGACCGAACGCTCCCATGCGTCTGATCAGGTCTGACCGGACACTCTCAGAGTCCGGTCAGTGACCTGTCTCCACATTTTTGTCTGCAGTTTATTCGATCGGTTTCTGATTTGAGTTCCGGCTTTTTCGTTGGGTTCCCTGACTTCTATAGTGTCCCGCTGTGTTCCTTGGGAGCATCCCACCCTATCTCTAGGATCATGGACATTACGTTGGTTGACTTTGCTTTTGGGATTTGATTTTGGGACATAGGCTATTCATTTCTGAAAAGAAAATTGAGGCTCGCATTCACCCCCCCTTTGGTCGCCATTTTTGGTCCTTCATTAGGATATATAGTTGTAATATCAAGAGGGGATAGATCACAGCTAATGCGGTGTTCAAGTGTCACTTGGTGTTCTCTAACTTATCAATGCATTAGAGTCTAGTGAGTGAACTAACAAACCCTTGAAAAATACTTTAAAAATGCTAACACACGTTCACAAGTGGTGGAACACATTGGCATTGGCGCATGGAAGCAATGGTGGAAGAATGGAGTTGAAAGAAGGCTTTCTAGGGAGCATCGGACGTGGTCCTAGAGGACATCGAACGGGCCCGATGGCTAACCCTAGCTTATCAGACAAGTCACAACAACATCAGGGTTAGAGACATCTTATTGAACAACAAATGTGTGGTGTTCAATAAGTACATATTAGAAGCTAGAGAGTTACCAATTCTATCTATGTTTGAGAAGATGAAGTGTTAGTTGATGACAAGGCATTACAACAAGATAGTTTTTTTGGCCCAAAAATAATAAAGAAGTTGGCTAGAAATATTGAGTTTGCTAATGTATGCTATGCACTGCCAGCTGGGGTTGGAGTGTTGCAGGTTTTAGTCAAAGATTATCAGCACATTGTGGATTTGATAGCCAAAACATGTGATTGCAGAAGGTGGCAACTGGCTGGCATTCCTTGTTGTCATGCAGTCAGTTGTCTAAGACATGAGAGGATAACACCTTAATCTGCTCTACCAAGCTGCTACTCACTGGATGCTTATAACAACTCATATGCCTAGAGCATTTCGCCTTGCCACCTGTTTATGAGAAAAGGGTTGGTAGACCTCCTAAGCCTAGGAAGAAGCAACCTCATGAGGTACCATGCAAAAAGGGCTAAGGTTGTCTAGGCATGGTGTGACAATGCATTGCAGCCATTGCTCAGAAGGTAGTCACAACAGTGCTAGTTGCAGCCTCAAAGTTTATAATGGTGTGAATACGAAGCAAACTTATAGAATAAGCTTGTATTTTATGAAGCTGATTTAAATTTTCTTGCGGAAGTTTTCTAGTTGTGTTCAAAATTTCAAACCTACGTAGTTTAGACCTCCAAAATTATCAAATCTATTTGGAGTGCAGTTGAGCTCCAATTCGCCACGCTAAACTCGAAAAGCATATATCTTTGGCAAAACCAATTACAACCAAAATGACATTTGGTTGAGCTAAATATAATGCAATCAGATTACCGGAGAGACCCGATGCAGATAAAGATGCTTGGTTGGGCTCAATCTGTTATTATTAATTTTTTTTGCGAGACCCAGTCACTACTACAGAATTGAATATGCGCAGCGTTGCCTAAATGGGCTCAGTTTTTGCCCGCCACGGTTATTCGGTGGCCGGCCTGGAGCGGCCGGCCACCGAAGCGCCTGCTGCGGACCGCAGCGGGCAACGTAAGGAGCCCGCTGCGGTTAATCTTATTTAACCGCAGCGGGCATCCTTAGTGGCCCGCTGCGGTTAATGATTAACCACGGCGGGCTTGTAAAGACGCCCGCTATTGGTATAAATTAACGCACACTCTACTTTATCCGCAAACGCACACATAAAATCTACCGATGTAGCACTTCACCGGAGTAACCCAGTTTTAATATCGAACCCAAAGGAATGCATAGTGTTAAGCCTTAAAGTCTAACCCCTAAGTAGCTAACAAGGACGGAGAATCTAGAAGTATAGAGGGGATCATTAGGGCTGTCTAAATCCAATTTAAGAGTGATATGTTTTATATTATTCTTAGTGGGAAGTTGCCATAAAAGGTCACAAACAGAGTATGAGTCTTTTATGCAAATGTATAATCCTACCGAGTCTACACACGGATAAGTGGACTATAGAAGAATCAACAAAGCTATAAGAGTCACCCCTTGCGAACAACCACTACTACCGGCGTTATAGGAGACATTTATGAGCTATCAAGTCTAAGCACCACGCTTACACTATCCAACTACTCTAACTCTAGAATGACTAGAATTAAAGCACTCAAAGAGAGTCATAAACCTTAAGAATAACAAGAACAATGTCTCAAACTTAATATATACGTTGATTACCGAAACAATCGCTGAAGCAAGTTGAAGATAAACTTGAATCCACAGGTACAAGATGAAGAAGTTGATCCGACAGACCAGAGCTCCTTCTTGATCTCTTCCCCTCTCTCTCTCTCTTCTAGTTCTAGTATAAGATTGGGTTCTAAACCTAAACTAGAGGGGTAACTAGTCTTCTACTTGAAAGCTAGATCTTGAAGTCTTCTTCTAGGGTTTCTGAATGAGGCGTAGACTTTTCTGAAGAGAGACTTGATCTTCCCTGGGGCCTGGGGGCCTGTTTATATAGCCCTGAGGGATCAACCGCGACCGTTAGATCAAACCGACTTCACGTAGGGCTGAGATGGATCCTCAAAGGCGGTGGAGGAAGCTTCCAGAAGACGGAGCCCAGCGGGCCCAGGGGGAGACCGACCGGTCTAAGGGTGAGACCGGTCGGTCCCACCTGGCGGCCTCTCGGGGTGTCCCGCCTCGTGGTGTCCTCTGGTGTCCTCTAGATCCTTCTGGAATTTTCCTGACGTGTCGGTTGCCTTATCTCGCATTGCGAACACAAGGTTGACATGTGCCCTTGTGGTTCCCTTCCTGAGTGATGAGTGATCGGTCAATGGGCAACATATCTCTTGGCTGTGTTGATGTGCAGGTGTGGAGCTCGGAGACAGTGGTCGAAGGTGAGGTGAAGGTCAAGTAGAGACGTGCCGAGCCGACGGACCGGGAGCGGTGAAGGGCGGACGTGAGGCTTGGACTGATGGACCGGGAGACCTGAGGACTAGCTGTGGTAGCTGACACGTGGCATCGGCAAGCAAGAGCACATGGGGATGTGCGATGCATCGGCCGAGTTGGAAGGAAGGTGATGGCGTCGTGACACTTGGCGGGAGGCCGAGAAGGAAGGCGAATGCACTGTGCCCGGCGTGGAGGCTGGACATGCTCCAGCATCGGTGCTGGAACTCGGGGTGTGCGAACCACATCCCGTCTACGGCGCGGGTTTGGTAGTTGAGCCTCGAAAAACTACCCTCGACGGTTTCCGAGTTTGGGCCTCAAAACTCGGGGTGGTCGGTTTCCGAGTTTGGGCCTCAAAACTCGGCGAGGACGGTTTCCAGGTTTGGGCCTCAAAACCTGGGCTCGCGGGTTTCTGAGTTTGGGCCACAAGACTCAGCCGGAGGACAGGTTTCCCGGTTTCAGCCTCAAAACCGGGGGAAGGCCCAGGTTTCTCGGTTTTGGCCTCAAAACCGGGGGAGGTCCGCAAAAAGGACGGTCGACGTGTGGCGGCGTGGAGAGGCTGCCGCGGCGGCGCAGCTATCCGCGAGGAAGGCGCGGCGGTCGACAGGGCGGCACGTGGCGGCATCCTGAGGCTTGCGTCAAGGCGAAGCTAAGGATGAGGAAGGCGCGTGGCCGTCGGATGAACGATCAGCAGAGTTGGACCGAGATACCCCTAGGGTTGGCCGCTTCGCTCTTGTATCTTTAGGGTAGAAAGGGGATTATTGTTTTAGGCTAAATAAGAGAGGCACCCCTCCTCTCCCTTCATCCTTGCAGCATTTGTTTCCTGAGCTCTCTCTCTAGCCTTCGCTTAGGTCTCTATCATACCTCGCTGCCTGTGATCCGCAGAGACAGGAATCATACCTCTGTGTATTTGGATCTTTTGAGGAGGAACGAGAGACGTATTCTCGTTGTCTCCTCGTGTGGAGGAATTTGGCTGAAATTGAATCGAATCGCGTTTTGTGTTCGTGTTCTTCGCGTTTCCGTTTTTCCCTCCTGGAGATTTGCCTCGTTCTCCCTATCCGAGAGGTGGTTTTTGATTCCGCTTGAACCAACTTGTTCTAGATCGTGAGGCGCCTCTTTTCACCGAAGGAATCCATCCCTAACCTCACGAGCTAGCAGATCGGTCGGTTTTCGTGTTTGGATCGAGTTCTTTCTCCCTTGGCCGTTCTTCTTCGATTTTCTTCGATTCTGCAATCCATAGTTAGGTTTGAGCCATAATATTTTAGAGATAGCTCATCAACCTTGTTGTGAACTCCTCTGCAAAATTTCAGATTTTTCGGAGTTGATTTGGTTGAGTTTTGGCTTTGAAATCAAAATTCACTGAAGCTGCAGCGTGGATACCAGACGTGTCCGGTATGAAACCCGGACGTGTCCGGTATTCAAACTTTGGAACTTTGAGCTGAAATTTGTGGAGATCTTACCTTAGGTGTCTACTAGCTCTGGTTAAAATTTCATAATTTTTGGACACCGTTTGACACGGTTTTGGATTTTTCTCCCTAAACTGGTCTGGGCAGTAAATACCAGACGTGTCCGGTGTGAATCCTGGACGTGTCCAGTATTTAACTTTGGAGTTTTGAGCTGCAATTTTTGGGAGACCTTTCTGGGGGTGTCTAGTACCTGTGGTTCAAATTTCACAATTTTTGGACACCGTATGGTACTCCTTTTGTTTTTTCTCCTAGGATTGGTCACTGCAGTTTTGCATTTGCTCCGAGGCTCTTTTGAGTTCGTGTAGTGTCCCGCTGTGCTTCTTGAAAGCATCTACCCTACATCTAGGGTCGTGGACACTACCGAGTCTTGTCTCGCTTTTGGGGTGACTCTCTGGGACAAGGGTCATTGATTTCTCGAGAAGAAATTTGAGGCTCTCATTCACCACCACCCCCCCTCTGGTCGCCATTTCGGTCCTTCAATTGGTATCGGAGCCGGTTAAGGGATCTACACTACCTTAATCGGTTTTGGATCCTAAGGGCAACATGGATCGAGGGAACGGCAAGGCTCCCTATTTCGATGGGACGAACTATCCCTATTGGAAGATTCAGATGTGTGCTTATCTCAATAGCATCGGATCTTCTGTCTGGGAGATATGCGAGAATGCTGAGTACGTAGTCCTTGTGGCTCGTGTGGGTCAGATCCAGATTGACCAGCACGAGGCCAACTCTAAGGCTCGTAATGCTCTTTTGGCCAGCATCTCCCTTCCTGAGTTCGAGCGTGTCTCTGAGCTTGAGACGGCACGAGAGATCTGGGTGAAGCTTCAGAGCTATCACGAGGGGACCGCTCAGGTCAAGTCCAGACTCTTCGAGACCTACAAGCGAGAGTACGAGGACTTTGTTCAGTTGGAGGGAGAAACGATTGACGCCATGTTCGCTCGTTTCCAAACGATTGTGAACAAGATGCGTGCCAATCGGGCTAACCTACCCTATGACGATCATGAGAGGGCTCTCAAGTTGCTATACGCCCAGGATCGGAGGGTATGGGAGGTCAAGGTGTCGACCATCATAGAGTCTTCATCCTATGACACCCTCATCGTGGATGAGCTGTTCAGCAAGCTCAAGTCCACCGAGATCGATAACTTGACTCAGGCCAAGCTGAAGAACTCATCTTCACATTCCATGGCTTTGGTCTCAAGCAAGGGTGGATCGATTCCCTCTGCTGACGCTTCACCACCTCTCTTTGCTTTGTCTTCTTTGCTTTCAGTGACTGAGGAGCAGGTGGAGGCGTTGGACGATGACGAGCTCGCCCTCATCATCACCCGGTTCTCGCGGTTTCACAACAACCGCCTGAATCACCGGCGTGGTGGCGCACGTGAGGGCTGCTACGGATGTGGAGATCCGGATCACTTCGTCGCGAGCTATCCCAAGCGTGACAAGAGCTTCCCCGGCAAGAACCGCAACTCCAGGCGCAAGGGCAAGCCGGAGAACAAGGCCGGGAAGAAGAAGAAGGGCAGCTACCGCCGAGAGGACGTGCAGAAGGCTTTCGACGCCGGTCGGCGTGCCTTCCTCGCCACCATCAGCGACGGCGAGAAGACCTCTGACGGCGACTCCAGCAACGATGGGTCCGAGCACAAGACTGAAGAACGCTTCAATGGACTCTGCTTCTTCGGCCACTCCTCCAAGGGCTTCTGCACCATGGCCTTGGACGAAGAGGACCACAAGTGCCAGGCAAAGGACGCTGACGCCGCTGACTACGACGACAACGACGACGATGACGACGCTTCTGAGGTATCAACCTCTTCTCTTGTCGATCGTCTTACCTGTGAGAGCGATTCTCTTGTCGACATAGTTCTCGGTCAGGACAAGCAACTCAAGCGAGCTATCCGAGAGTGCAACGAGTTTAAGGCTAAGATGAATGAGGCGCTTAAGGAGCTTGAGTTCGCTAGGTCTGAGGTGAAGGTGACCAATGAGGAGGAGTGTGAGGAGTGCACGATGCATATGACAAACTTTGCCACCCTGCAAACCAAGTATGCCTCTTTGATTGAGGTGTATGATGAGCTGAAGAGTAGGCTAGACTTGGTGGGTGATTGCAAAGAGTGTCCCTCCCTGAAGAAGGAGCTGGAGGAAGTGAAGGCAAGGTCTTCTTTGTTGGGTGTGTGCAAGTCCTGTCCAGGCTTGCGAACTGAGTTGGCAGAAGTTAGTGTCAAGCTTGCTGAAGCCTTGAAGGCCAGCTCAGTTAGCATCTTGTCCGCTCCATGTGAGCGATGCGTGGGGATGGAGCTTGAGATTGCCAACTGTCGGCATGACAGGATGCAAACCGAGGAGGAAAACACATACCTTCGGTCCATCCTGAGTTGGGTGTCATGCAGTGAGCCACAGTTAGGCATGATGATCAGTCAGTTCAAGAGGGGAACTGATTGCTCGGGAGTAGGCTTTGCTTCAGGTGGGAAGGGCGCTAGTATCTTTGGCAAGATCGGTGTGTTTAGCGGAGTGAACCCGAGTGAGAAGCCATCCGTTGTCCCTAAGCTCACCAAGATCACCCCACCTGAGCCTCCCAAGCCTATCACCAAGGATGGAATCCTTGATGAACCTCCCAAGGCTCCACCTTGCAAGGAAGTGTGGGTTCCCAAACCTAACCATCTTAGGAACACACTTGACACCCTTCCTGACGTCTCTAGTGATCCCCTTCCGAGAGGCAAGCAGCCGGCTAGAGTGCACAACCCTCGCAACCATAAGAACCAACAACCCAAGAGAGTGGTGAGGTTCGAGTGCGAGTACTGTCACCGTGAGGGTCACCTAGCTGAGTTTTGCTTTCGGAGGAAGAGAGACGCTAGGAAGGAGTTGGAGCTGAACAACCAGGCCAGGCACCACCCTCTCCATGGTGTGCAAGGTCGGGGAGTTCAGAGGCAAGGCGCTAGACCTGGAGGTGCACCCCCTCAGGTGGCTAGGCCCCAGGCAGCTAGACCACGGGGTGGTGGTCATGCCCGTCGCGGTTTCGGTCGTCCTCAATACGATCGTGAGTCGGGTGTAAGAGGTTTTGTTGCACAGTCCCACAGTGGACCACCTTTTCAGAGTGGTGGTGATCGCTTTGCTCAAATGGGACATGTAGGTGAGTTTGGAGGTTTTCCGTTCCATAGCGGACCACCCTTTCAGTTGGTGGTGATCGCTATCCACCCATGGGACGAGGTCAGTTTGGTGTTGCTACTAACACTTTTTCTGGGCCTATGACACAACACTGGTGTCCTTCTCAGTATACTAACCCCAGTGTTGTGCCATATGCTCATTTCCTGCCTTTCTATTGATGCAGGAACTTCGGTTGGAGAACATGTGGCTCATGGATTTTGGGTGTTCGCGCCACATGACCGGAAAGAAAGAATGGTTCTCCAGCCTAGACCCCGTGGTGCACAAGGAGTACATCACTTTCGGGGATAATAGTAGAGGTAAGGTTGTTTCTCATGGAGCTATTTGGCTCAATGAGAAATTTGTTCTTAAGGATGTTGCTTTGGTTTCTAACTTGCATTTTAATTTGCTTTCTGTTTCGCAACTCCTTGAGGATGATTTTGAAGTGCGTTTTAAGAAGGGTTTGAGTCGTGTTTTAGACCCTCGGGGAGATCTTGTTTGTTGGATCGTTCCTTTTGGTCGTGTTTTCAGAGCCGATTTTTCTCGCTCTTTCGGCTCTGCTAGATGTTTGATGGCTGGTCCTTCTTCTGATTTGTGGAAGTGGCATAGGAGGCTTGGTCACTTGAGCTTTGACTTGCTTGCAAGGCTTAGCTCACTTGGCTTAATCCAGGGATTGCCCAAGCTTAAGTTTCAGAAGGACCTTGTTTGCCATCCTTGTCATCACGGAAGATGGTTGTTGCTTCTCACCCACCTGTTAATCAGGTGATGACAAAGCGACCCGGCGAGATTTTACACATGGACACTGTTGGTCCAGCTCGGGTTTGCTCAGCGGGAGGGAAGTGGTACGTTTTAGTGATCGTTAACGATTTTTCGAGGTATTCTTGGGTGTTCTTCATGGAGGGTAAGGATGAAGCTTTTTCTTTTGCTCGTGATTTGATTTTGAGGTTGAAAACTAAGTTTCCCCCTGATACTATTAGAGCTATCCATAGCGATGATGGTACTGAGTTTGATAACTCGCAGTTTGCCTCTTTCTGTTCTTCTCATGGAATCGAGCATCAGTTTTCTTCTCCTTATGTCCCCCAGCAGAACGGTGTTGTCGAACGCAAGAACCGGACCCTTGTTGAGATGGCCAGGACGATGCTCGATGAGCATAGGACTCCTAGCCGTTTTTGGGCCGAGGCGATCAACACTGCTTGCCATGTTTCAAATCGCATCTTTCTTATGAGTTGCGTTTTGGACGAGTACCCAAGGTGTCTCATTTTCGGGTGTTTGGGTGCAAGTGTTTTATCCTGAAGCAAGGTAATTTGGACAAATTTGAATCTCGCTCTGCTGATGGCGTGTTTCTTGGTTATGCTTCGCATTCACGTGCTTATCGAGTTCTTAACCTTGAGACTAACCGGATAGTGGAGACGTGCGAGGTCACATTCGATGAGACTATGCCTTGTTGTGTTTCTTCTGCTTTTGATGTTGCAGGAGAACAGGAGCTGGGAGAGACGATCTTTGTGGAGGAGGAGCAGGAAGATACCGATTGGGGTGATCCCGAGCCAACTCCACTGGCTGCCCCTGTCGACCCTGCGACGACTACTTTAGCTCGAGGACCTGATCCCATGACTTCTTCTTCCTGGGGTCCTCTAGAGCCACCTCTCCAGCGAGCACCCGCTGCACCTGAGGGAGCGACAGCATCTGGCGAGGGGAGGCTACTTCGGCGAGGCAAGCGCCCCGAAGCATTCAGCAAGCACCCCCCGCAGCAGATGATCGGTGGCATCGACCAGCGAGTCACGCGGTCGCAAGCGTATGAGATCTCACACTTTGCTCATTCTACATTTGTTGCTTCTTTTGAGCCCAAAGATGTTGGACACGCTCTTTCTAATCCTAACTGGGTTAATGCCATGCATGAGGAGTTAGAAAACTTGAGCGAAACCAAGTTTGGACCCTAGTTCCACCTCCACCAGAATGCCACCCTATAGGTACCAAATGGATTTTCAAAAACAAACAGGGTGAGGATGGGATGGTAGTGAGGAACAAGGCTAGGCTAGTGGCCCAGGGTTTTTGCCAAAAGAGGGGACAGATTATGAGGAAACCTTTGCCCCTGTAGCCCGTTTAGAAGCCATTAGGATCTTCTAGCCTTTGCTGCTTCGAAGGGTTTTAAGCTTTACCAGATGGATGTCAAGAGTGCTTTCTTGAACGGGTATATAGAGGAAGAGGTTTATGTTAGGCAACCCTTGGTTTCGAGGATCCCAAGTTTCCAAACCATGTCCTTAAAATGTCAAAAGCTTTGTATGGTTTGAAACAAGCCCCGAGAGCTGGTATGAGCGTTTGAAAACCTTTTTGCTCTCTAAGGGTTTTAAAATGGGACGGGTAGATAAAACTCTGTTTCTCCTCAAGCAAGGCAATGACACCCTTTTGATTCAGATTTACGTGGATGATATCATCTTTGGTGGCTCTTCTCATGCACTTGTTGCCAAGTTTGCAGATACTATGAGCAGGGAGTTTGAGATGAGTATGATGGGTGAGTTGACCTTCTTCCTCGGGTTGCAAATCAAGCAAACCCGAGACGGGACGTTCGTGCATCAAGGCAAGCACACGAAGGACATCCTGAAGAAGTTCGACATGGGTGAGGCCAAGCCTCTTACGACGCCCATGGCGACGACTGCTGCGACGGATGCGGACCAGGACAGAGAGCCAGTTGACCAGAAGGAGTACAGGAGCATGATCGGCTCTCTCCTGTACCTGACGGCGACGAGGCCAGATATACAGTTTTCTGTGTGTCTGTGCGCTCGTTTTCAGGCGTCCCCTCGGACTTCCCATAAGCAAGCGGTCAAGCGCATCATGAGGTACCTCCGATACACTCCTGAGTTTGGACTTTGGTACTCTTCTTCTTCGACCCTCTCGCTTTGTGGTTATTCCGATGCGGATTTTGCTAGTTGTCGTCTTGAGCGCAAGTCTACTTCTGGGACTTGTCAGTTTCTTGGCTCTTCTTTGGTTTCGTGGTCTTCTCGCAAACAGTCGAACGTAGCCCAGTCTACTACGGAAGCTGAGTATGTTGCCGCTGCTTCTTGCGCTTCGCAGCTTTTATGGATGGTTGCTACATTGCGTGATTATGGTCTAGATTCAGTCGGGTCCCTTTGCTTTGCGACAGCACTTCTGCCATTAGTGTAGCAAAGAACCCCGTTCTTCACTCCAAGACCAAACACATCGATGTTCGCTTTCACTTTCTTCGTGATCACTACGAGAAAGGCGACATTGACCTTAGGCATGTAGACACCCATAACCAGGTTGCGGATATCTTCACCAAGCCTTGGATCTCTCAACTTTTGCTAGGTTGAGAGGTGAGCTTGGTGTGTGTTTCCCCTTTTAGATGGGGGAAGCATTTTGCTTGATGTACCATAGACTGACTTTTTCTTACTCTCTTGTTCTTGAGTTTGTCTTGTTTTACTCTGATACTGTTTTCTGCATGCATTTCATCATGTATACATCTTGCATTTTCAAGCTTCATGTCTATATTCCTTAGAATAATTTATGCTCTGATTAGTGTATGCTTCGATGATATATGATGATGTCTGTAGCTTAGGCTCTCTTTGATCACTAATATATGTTATGAGCTAAGCTATCTTTCAGAATGATGAACATGCTAAATGAACTTAAAACTTGATACATGTTCACCATTGAGATTGGCAACTAGCATGTGTAGAATGTGTTGAGGTTACTTATGCTATACATATATGCTAGGTTGCTATGTCTCTAGTTCTGAGTCTTTCACTTGCTTGGACTATTCATATTCTGCTTAAAATGAACCAAGTATTAGTGAATTGAAAAGATCGAGATGGGATTGCTTTGTCAGCACATCACGGTATCGAGACTGTTTCTCACAGCACCTTGAGTTAAACTTGAGCCGTGTAGTGTAAGACCGAAACCGATGCTTCAAGCTTCTGATTGCATATGCATAGGCTTAGCTCGGTTGAAAAGTTAGGCAATGACAAGCTTTCAACCTCTCGCAATCACATGCTGAAATTGAACTTGTGTGATAACCGCTGCATATTCTCCGATAAAATCTGAAAACACAAGTCTATGTTTCATTCTATAGCATGATGATTGAACTGCTGCTAGGGTAGTTCACCCTTTTATACATGTTAGCACTTGTTTCTTCCTGTCTATACATGTTCTGTGCTATTTTGATGGTGAAAACCCTTTCAGAATGGCTTAAAACTGCTCACTTGGCTTATGCATTCATATTTCGTATTCAGTGATCAGTTTGAGCCTTTGCTAGCATTTTTGTTTGCTGCTTTATAGTCGGATCAGCACTCTTTAGAGCATTTATTCACTCTATCGATTATATACCTGAAGCTGCTAACATGCATTTTCTGACTCGTGCATTTGCTTGACTTCGATAGGCTCGACCCAGCCGTTTCGCTTATTTGAGCTCTTTTCCCTTCCCTTTTGTTTGCAAATTGCCCCCAAGGGGGAGAATTTTTCCAAGGGGGAGTGTGTCTTGATTGGTGACAATTTGCATTTATGCTTCACTTGTTGAGGGGGAGTTCTTTGAGTGAGGGGGAGCAATTCTGCCTTGCTCCGAGTCGGTTTCATTGGTATCGATCATTTCAGCTAGTTGTGTCGAGCCTCTGTGCCTCTGTCTTGAGGGACTAGCTGTTTTCACCGTGATTTGGTGTTCTTGATTGGTATCGAGCTTACTGCTAGTTGTGTTGAGCCTCTGTGCCTCTATCTTGAGGGACTAGCAGTAGTTGCCTTTTATGCAGTCTTCATTTGGTATCGAGCTTTCAGCTAGTGGTGTTGAGCCTTTCTGCCATGTCTTGAGGACTAGCTTGATCTTGACTTGGTTGTGTCGAGCCGTTGCCCATGCCTTGGGAACCAAGATTTTTGCTCCGTTGTGATCGAGTTTTGCTCTTTGATGAGTCGTTGCTCCGATCCGTTGCTTGGTTGTGTCGAACCGTTGCCCATGTCTTTGGGGACCAAGCTTTGCTTATCTTGATTTGTTCGTTTTGGCCTTTCTCTTGGCTTTTGGACATCTCGAGTGAGTTTTCTCCTTCTACCTAATTTGCTTTCTTTTATTTTTGATTACGGTTACTATGAGTTGACGATGCACTCATCAAGGGGGAGATTGCGAACACAAGGTTGACATGTGCCCTTGTGGTTCCCTTCCTGAGTGATGAGTGATCGGTCAACGGGCAACATGTCTCTTGGCTGTGTTGATGTGCAGGTGTGGAGCTCGGAGACAGTGGTCGAAGGTGAGGTGAAGGTCAAGTAGAGACGTGCCGAGCCGACGGACCGGGAGCGGTGAAGGGCGGACGTGAGGCTTGGACTGATGGACCGGGAGACCTGAGGACCAGCTGTGGTAGCTGACACGTGGCATCGGCAAGCAAGAGCACATGGGGATGTGCGGTGCATCGGCCGAGTCGGGAGGAAGGTGATGGCGTCGTGACACTTGGCGGGAGGCCGAGAAGGAAGGCGAATGCACTGTGCCCGGCGTGGAGGCTGGACATGCTCCAGCATCGGAGCTGGAACTCGGGGTGTGCGAACCACATCCCGTCTACGCGCGGCGGGTTTGGTAGTTGAGCTCGAAAAACTACCCTCGACGGTTTCTGAGTTTGGGCCTCAAAACTCGGGGTGGCCGGTTTCTGAGTTTGGGCCTCAAAACTGCGGTACATGGGTGTAGCCGAGTTCTGAGTGATGAGTGATTGTCAACTGGATAATGTGCATGTCTTTGGCTTGTGTTGTGCAGGTGTCGAGCACGGATACAGTGATCAAGGCGGGTGAAGGTCAAGTAGAGACGTGTCGTGCCGATGGACGTGAGTGGCGAAGGGCGGAGTGAGGCTTGGACTGAGGGACCGGTGCCCGAGGATCAGCTGTGGTGGCTGACAGCCTGGGACAGCGACGAGCGAAGACTTGCGAGCACGGTGTTGCTTGGGTCGAGGACCTGGGAACACGTGTCGGTGGACGGGGTGCACGGGCGGTGCATCCCTCGACGGCTCGGTTTGGTGGTTGAGCCACAGAAAAACCACCGAGTGGACGGTTTCCAGGTTGGGCCTCAAAACCTGGGCACTGATGGTTTCCGAGTTTGGGCCACAAAACTCGGGCAGGACGGTTTCTAGGTTTGGGCCTCAAAACCTGGGTGCTGCGGGGTTTCTGAGTTTGGACCACAAAACTCAGGCGATGGACGGCTGGTTCCCGGTTTGGGCTCAAAACCGGGGGTTGGCTGTGAAGGCTGGTTTCCCAGTTTGGGCCACAAAACCGGGGGTGCGACGTCCGGGAAAAGGACAAGCAGAGCGGTGGCGGCACGTGGCGGCGATCGGTGAGGTTGCGTCGAGGCAACACTACCAGTGTGGGGCGTGGCCGTCGGATCACCACCTACCACGAGTTGGTCCAGAATAACCTAGGGTTTAGCTGGCTCGCTCTGTAATTAGTGAGGGGTAGAGTAGGAATTAGAATTAGGATAAGTAGAGGGAGACACCCTCCTCCCATTTTATCTCAGTTATTTGCTCTTTGCTTCTAGGGTTTCCTACTCTCCCAATCCCCTGCTATAGCTACTGAGATCCGCAGAGAACCATACCTCTATGTACTGGAGATTTTGAGGAAGTGAGACCGTAATCTCACTATTGTAGCGTGTGGTAGCCACACGGTTGTAGATCGATGACTTGATTCGCGTTTTGTTCGTGTTCTTCGCGTTCTTCATTACTCCGCGATTTTCCCATCACTCGATCTCCCTCTCTACTGCGTCTTTGCGAAATCCGTTTGAATCAACTTGTTCTTTATAGTGAGGAGATCATTTCCACCAAAGGAATTTATCTAACTCCTCACGAGCAAGTAGATCGGGTTGATTTCGTTTTCGTGGCGCTTTTTCATTCATACTCCTCTCCTTTTGATTTCCCGATGATTGAATCGATTTGAGCGGATGATTTCTTGGGGATAGTCTCCTAACTACCTCGTGATCATCCTCTCCAAGTTTGGGAACGTGGGTGGGATTGAGTTTTGATTCGGATTTGGGAAGAGTTGTGTGAGGGGCGACCGAAATCGCCCACACTGGGAGGTCGCGGACAGTCCGCCGTTCCTCCCGCAGACAGTCCGCGCGTCGGGGACTGGCCAGACCAGTGGCCGCGAGTCTTGCTGTTGGGTCTCGGTTGACCGGCGGACAGTCCGCCGGTATAAACCGCGGACAGTCCGGGACTGTCCAGGGGACTTTCAGAACCAGTGCGTGTTGCACTTTTGACCGGCGGACAGTCCGCCATCCCCTAGCGGACAGTCCGCAGTAGGGGCGGACAGTCCGGGATCCCGGTCCGGACAGTCCGCGAGTTGGCTGTGTGTTCGGTTGGTGCGTTTGCTCTCTCGGCTTCTCCGCTCGGTTTCCGGACTTCTCGTTGGCCCTAGAGTTGATCAAGGAACCTCTCTAGGTATCTTTGCTACTAGTTAGCATAGGTATTTAGGAGTTTCTCGACGTAGCCATCTATCTACGTTCGAGACTTGGTTTTTGAGGGTTTGAACTAGCTCCAGTGCTTTTGCGTTTGGTTCGCTATCGCTTTGTGGTTGCCCGCTGTGATCCTAGAGATCATCCACCCTCTTCCAAGGGTCGTGGGCATCACGTTTCGATCGAAGCTTTGGGGTTGATTTGGACAAAAGGCCAAAGTTTCGAAAGAAATATTTGAGCTCCCATTCACCCCCCCCCCCCTTCGGTCGCCTTGCTATTGCATTCTCGGTCCTTCAATTGGTATCGGAGCGGGTTAAAGATCTTCCACCTTAGCCGGTTCCAGATCCACAGAAGGCGACATGGATCGCGGCGTGGGCAAACCGTCGTTTTTGGATGGGACGAACTATGCGTATTGGAAGATACGCATGTCGGCCTATCTGCAGAGTATTGGTGCTTCCATCTGGGATATTTGCAACTCTGCTGATTACTGGTCTTGGCTGCTCGTGTCACTCAGCGTCAGATCGATGAGCACGATGCCAATAGAGAGCCGTAATGCTCTTTTCTCTTGTTTGAGCATGTCCGAGTTTGATCGCGTTTCTCACCTCGCTACGGCTCGGGAGATTTGGGCTACCCTCATGCGTTTCCATGAGGGAACCTCTCAAGTCAAAACCCGTCTCTACGAGTCGTTCAAGCGAGAGTATGAGAACTTTCGACATATGCCTGGCGAGAGCATAGAAAGTTTATTCGCTCGCTTTCAGGTGATCGTCAACAGGATGAGGGCTAACAAGGAGCTGTTGCCTTTCGACGATCATGAGAGAGCTTTGAAGCTTTTGCATACTCTCAATCGGTCGGTGTGGGATTCCAAGGTTTAGGCGATCATTGAATCGCCTAACTATGAGACCCTCACGTACGACGAGCTCTTTAGTAAGCTCAAGTTCAGTGAGATTGAGGCCATGGCGAGGGCTTCTTATGAAAATCCTTCTGGCCCGCCTTCGAGGCTTTGGTTTCTGGCACTTTGCTAACCCTCTGGAGGCTTTGCACTCTCTTCTTTCTGTCACAGAGGAGCAGCTGGAGTTCATGGGGGATGACGAGTGGCTTTGCTCGCCAACCGGTTCTCGCGGTTCCACAACAACCGCATGAACCGTCGCCGCGAAGGAGGACGCTCGGGCTGTTTCGAGTGCGGCGACCCCAACCACTTCATCGCCAATTGCCCGAAGAAGAAACAGCAGACCTTCGGCAAGGCGGATCATGGGCACAAGTGGACTCCGGCAAGCGCAAGGAGAAGTACGTCCCCGCGAAGCACAAGCGGAAGGCGCTTCCACAAGGAGTACATCAAGACGAAGTACTTGCCAGAGGCCCAGGCTGAGCAGCGTGCGTTCTTCGCCACGCTCAGCGACGTCGACGACTCGGATGACGACTCGCTTCCTCAAGCGCGACGACGAGTCGAGAAGAAGAAGAGGATCGAGGCAAGCTGAACGGCCTCGCTGCTTCTTCGCCGACGACGATGGCTTCTGCACCATGGCCCTCGGCAAGGAGGTCGACGGCGAGCTGGAGGACACTCCTCGGAACGACGACGGCGACGACGACACCTCCCAGGTATCTCAAAGCCCCGACGAGCTTTCTGCTGAGGTCAAGAAACTTACTGCCGCACTGCTTAGTCAGGATAAGCTGCTTAGGCGTGCTGCTAGAGAGCGCAAGGAGTTTAGGCAGAAGTGGGAGGATACGGTGAAGGAACTTGAATCTGTCAAGTCCACCGTAGTTGTTACCGATGAGGAGGAGTGTGAGATGTGCACCACACACATGACTGACCTTCTCACTTTGAGAAGCAAGTATGTTGTGTTGGTAGGAGAGGTGGATGAGCTGAAGGCTAGATCCTTGCTGTTGGGTGCGTGCAAGTCCTGTGCGGGCTTGCAATCTGAGTTGGCAGAGAAGAATGCCAATATTGTGTCTCTTGAAGTGGCCAACTCGGGTAGCACATGTGTGGCTAGGTGTGTTCTTTGTGAGGGTTTGGAGATGGAGATTGCAAATGTGAAGCATGACAAGATGCAAACCGAGGAGGAAAACACATATCTTCGGACCATCTTGTCATGGGTGTCTAGTGGTGAGCCGCAGCTCGGGATGATGATCTCCCAATTCAAGTGAGTTGCTGGAGGTCCAGGTGTAGGTTTTGCTCCGGGTGTTGATGTTTCGTCTTTTGGGAAGGTTGGAGAGTCGAGTGGTCTTAACCCATGTGAGAAGCCCAACTCCACCACTACTCCCAAACTTACCAAGATTCCACCCAAAGAGCCGCCTCTCAACCCTAACACCAAGGATGGGGTCTTTGTTGAACCTCCGAGAGCTCCACCCAAGAAACAATCTTGGGCTCCAAAACCAAACCACCTCAAGAACAAGCTGGACACCATGCCACTCATCCAAGTGGAGCTTATGCCACAAAAGGGCAAAGTGATCCACACCCACTACCGTGAGTACCAACAACCCCCTATGAGAGCGGTGAGGTACCACTGTGAGCACTGTGGGAGAGATGGTCACTTGAGTGAGTTCTGCTTTCGGCGCAAGAGAGAGGCGCGTCGCGCAAAGGAGATGAACAACACGGACATGTACCATCCTTTCCATGATGTACATGTGCCGAATGTTCAGAGGTGTGCTGTTAGGCCTAGAGGTCCAGAACCTCAAGTTCCTAGGCCTAGGCAGCGGAGAGGACGTGCCCGGCAGGAGCCTACAGTTGTGGGCTATGGACCCCGTGGCGGTGGTTTTGTCATAGAGCGTTTTCCCCCACCGCGTTTTGAGTATCGCGATGGACGCTCCTCCCTTAGCGGACCACGTTTTCCTCTACGTGGTGATCGCTCTTCTCGTAGGAGTGCTAGGAATGGTTTTTCTGCTAACCGTTCTTTTGAGCAGCAGGCCCAACACTGGTATTCTCCCTACTTCACTAACCCCAGTGTTGGACCGTATGCTCACCCTATGTCTTTTTATTGATGTAGGTAAAACGATTGGAGAATGTTTGGTTGGTGGATTCCGGGTGTTCGAGGCACATGACCGGAAATGCCAAGTGGTTCTCCAGTCTTAGTCCGGTCGCCGGAAAGGAGTTTATCACCTTCGGCGACAACAGCAAAGGTAAGGTGTTGTCTCGTGGGTCTGTGCGAGTTAATGAGCACTTGTGTTGCGCGATGTTGCTCTTGTTTCTAACTTGCATTTAAACCTTCTTTCTATTTCGCAACTTTTCGATGATGACTATGAGATTCGTTTTAAACCGAATCTCAGTCGTATTTTGGATCCTCAGGGCAATCTTGTGTGTTTGATTTCGCCCTTTGGAAAAGTCTTTCGCGCGAATTTCTCAGAGTCTTTTGGCATTTCTCGTTGTCTGTGGCTGGACCTTCCTCCTCTGTTCTTTGGAAGTGGCATAGGAGACTTGGACATTTGAGCTTCAACTTGCTTGCAAGGCTTAGTTCACTTGGCCTAATCCGAGGATTGCCCAAGTTATCCATGGAGAAGGATCTTGTTTGCCATTCTTGTAGACATGGGAAGATGGTTGCCGCTCCCCACCATCCAGTGACTCAGGTCATGACTAAGCATCCTGGAGAGCTTTTGCACATGGACCTTGTTGGTCCGGCTCGGGTGAGCTCGATTGGGGGGAAGTGGTATGTGCTTCTTGTTGATGATGACTTTTCGAGATATTCGCGGGTCTTCTTTTTAGCTGAGAAGACCGAGACTTTCTCCTTTGCTCGCAATCTGATTTTGCGTCTTCAGAACGAGTTCCCTTTGAACTCGATGCGAGCTATTAGGAGTGATAATGGTTCCGAATTCAAGAATTCGGATTTTGACAAGTTTTGTAACTCTCTGGGTTTAGAGCATCAGTTTTCTTCTCCCTACACACCGCCACAGAATGGTGTTGTAGAGAGGAAGAATCGGACCCTTGTAGAGATGGCCAGGACGATGCTCGATGAGCATAGGACTCCTAGGCGATATTGGGCCGAAGCGATGAGCACTGCATGCTACATTTCCAATCGCATTTTTCTCTGAGCTTTCTTGAAAAAGACTTCTTATGAGTTGCGTTTTGGAAAACTGCCCAAGGTGAGTTACTTTAGAGTCTTTGGTTGCAACTGTTTTATACTTAAGAAAGGCAACCTGGACAAATTTGAGTCTCGTTCTTCTGACGGTGTGTTTTTGGGTTATGGCACTCATACTCGCGCTTATCGTGTACTTAACCTTGACACTAACCGAGTCATGGAGACATCTGATGTCACCTTCGACGAGACCATGGTTTGTCCTTCTTCTCGTTTTGAGCGTGCAGGTGATCATGAGGTTGGTGAGCCTCTCTTTGATGATGAGGATGAGGGTGCTGAAGGTATGGATAATCCAGCACCCCCTCCACCTGCTGTGCCGCAAGGAGCGGATTCTACTACGACTCATGGCCCCGACACTTCTTCATCTTGGGGGCCGTGGGATCCGCCACATCGAGCGGTACCCTTTGTACCCGAGGAGGCGCCAACCGCTGTTGAGGGGGAGGCTACATCAGCTCGGGAGGCGCCACGACACATCCAGCGCCAGCACCTGCCTCAACAGATGATCGGTAGCATCGGCGAACGTGTCACTCGGTCAAGGTCACAACAAATCTCTCACTTTGCTCATTCTGCATTTGTTGCTAATTTTGAACCCCAAGATGTTGGACACGCTTTATCTGATCCAGATTGGGTCAATGCCATGCATGAAGAGCTTGAAAACTTTAAAAGAAATCGGGTTTGGGTTTTGGTTCCTTTTCCCCTGAGTGTCACCTATTGGGACAAAATGGGTTTTCAAAAACAAACAAGGAGAGGATGGCCATGTTGTGAGAAACAAGGCCAGACTAGTAGCCCAGGGGTATAGTCAGAAGGAGGGGATAGACTATGAGCAGACTTTTGCTCCTGTAGCTCGTTTGGAAGCAATTAGGATACTCTTGGCTTTTGCTGCATCCAAAGGGTTTAAACTTTTTCAAATGGATGTCAAGAGTGCCTTCTTAAACGGCTACATAGAAGAAGAAGTATATGTGAGACAACCCCCCGGTTTCGAAAATCCCAAGTTTCCAAACCATATTTTTAAACTTCACAAAGCTTTATATGGTTTGAAACAAGCCCCTAGAGCCTGGTATGATAGGTTGAAAACATTTTTGCTTGCTAAGGGTTTTAAAATGGGATGTGTGGATAAAACGCTTTTTCTCCTCAAGCAAGGCAATGACACACTCTTGGTCCAGATTTACGTGGACGATATCATTTTCGGTGGTTCTTCTCACGCTTTGGTTGCCAAGTTTGCAGACACTATGAGCAGGGAGTTTGAGATGAGCATGATGGGCGAGTTGACATTTTTCCTTGGGTTGCAAATCAAGCAATCCCGAGAAGGGACGTTCGTGCACCAGGGCAAGTACACCAAGGACATCCTGAAGAAGTTCGACATGGGTGAGGCCAAGCCTCTTCCAACACCCATGTCGACCACGGCGGCCCTGGATGCGGATGTGGATGGAGAAGCTGTGGACCAGAAGGAGTACCGGAATATGATCGGGTCGCTGCTGTACCTGACGGCGACACGCCCGGACATCCAGTTCGCGGTGTGTCTGTGCGAACGATTTCAGTCATCGCCGCGCACTTCTCACCGTCAGGCGGTCAAGCGCATTATGAGGTACTTATGCTTCACTCCTGAGTTCGGGATTTGGTATTCTGCTTCCTCCACCCTCTCCCTTTGCGGTTACTCTGATGCCAATTTTGCTGGTTGCCGTATTGATCGCAAGTCCACTTCTAGGACTTGTCGGTTTATTGGTTCTTCTCTTGTATCGTGGTCTTCTCGCAAGCAGTCTAGTGTCGCCCAGTCTACCACGGAGGCTGAGTATGTTGCTGCGGCTAGCTGCTGTTCCCAGTTGCTTTGGATGATGGCCACTTTGCGTGATTTTGGTCTGAGCTTTTCTCACGTTCCTTTGTTTTGTGACAGCACAAGTGCTATTAGCGTTGCTAAAAACCCCGTGCTGCACTCTAAGACCAAACACATTGATGTGCGCTTTCATTTTCTGCGAGACCACTATGAGAAGGGTGATATCGACCTTCGCCATGTCGATACTCATCATCAGTTGGTTGATATTTTCACCAAGCCTTTGGACCAATCAACTTTTGCTAGGTTGAGAGGTGAGCTTGGTGTGTGTTTTCCCCTTTTAGATGGGGGAAACATTATGACTCTTGTATCACAAACTGACTTTCTGTTTTTCAATTGGTTTCTTCTTGCATCTTTTCTGCATTTCATCTTGCATATTTACATTCAGAGCTTCATGTATATAATCCTTAGAATGTGACTATGCTCTATATAGTGTATGCTCTGATGCTTTACTTGTAGCTTATGCTCTTTCTGATCACTGATACATGTTGTGAGCTGAGCCATTTTGGGAACGGTGAACTTGTGTAATAAACCTAAAATCTGAAAATGTTCACCATTGAGATATGCAACTAGCATGTGTAGGATGTGTAGATTTCACTCGTGCTTTTCATATATGCTAGGTTGCTATGTCTCTAGTTCTGAGTCTTTCACTTGCTTGGACTATTCATATTCTGCTTAAAATGAACCAAGTATTAGTGAATTGAAAAGATCAAGATGGGATTGCTTTGTCAGCACATCACGGTATAGAGACTGTTTCTCACAGCACCTTGAGTTAAACTTGAGTCGTGTAGTGTAAGACCGAAACCGATGCTTCAAGCTTCTGATTGCATATGCATAGGCTTAGCTCGGTTGAAAAGTTAGGCAATGACAAGCTTTCAACCTCTTGCAATCACATGCTGAAATTGAACTTGTGTGATAACCGCTGCATATTCTCCGATAAAATCTGAAAACACAAGTCTATGTTTCATTCTATAGCATGATGATTGAACTGTGCTAGGGGTAGTTCACCTTGTATACATGTTTAGCACTTGTTTGACTTCCTGTCTATACATGTTCTGTTGCTATTTTGATGGTGAAAACCCTTTCAGAATGGCTTAAAACTGCTCACTTGGCTTATGCATTCATATTTCATATTCAGTGATCAGTTTGAGCCTTTGCTAGCATTTTTGTTTGCTGCTTTATAGTCGGATCAGCACTCTTTAGAGCATTTATTCACTCTATTTATATTATATACCTGAAGCTGCTAACATGCATTTTCTGACTCGTGCATTTGCTTGACTTCGATAGGCTCGACCCAGCCCCGTTTCGCTTATTTGAGCTCTTTTCCCTTCCCTTTTGTTTGCAATTGCCCCCAAGGGGGAGAATTTTTCCAAGGGGGAGTGTGTCTTGATGTGGTGACAATTTGCATTTTATGCTTCACTTGTTGAGGGGGAGTTCTTTGAGTGAGGGGGAGCAATTTCTGCCTTGCTCCGAGTCGGTTTTCATTGGTATCGATCGTTTCAGCTAGTTGTGTCGAGCCTCTGTGCCTCTGTCTTGAGGGACTAGCTGTTTTCACCGTGATTTGGTGTTTCTTGATTGGTATCGAGCTTACTACTAGTTGTGTTGAGCCTCTGTGCCTCTATCTTGAGGGACTAGCAGTAGTTGCCTTTTATGCAGTCTTCATTTGGTATCGAGCTTTCAGCTAGTGGTGTTGAGCCTTTTCTGCCATGTCTTGAGGACTAGCTTGATCTTGACTTGGTTGTGTCGAGCCGTTGCCCATGCCTTTGGGAACCAAGATTTTTGCTCCGTTGTGATCGAGTTTTGCTCTTTGATGAGTCGTTGCTCCGATCCGTTGCTTGGTTGTGTCGAACCGTTGCCCATGTCTTTGGGGACCAAGCTTTGCTTATCTTGATTTGTTCGTTTTTGGCCTTTCTCTTGGCTTTTGGACATCTCGAGTGAGTTTTCTCCTTTCTACCTAATTTTGCTTTCTTTTTATTTTGATTACGGTTACTATGAGTTGACGATGCACTCATCAAGGGAGATTGCGAACACAAGGTTGACATGTGCCCTTGTGGTTCCCTTCCTGAGTGATGAGTGATCGGTCAACGGGCAACATGTCTCTTGGCTGTGTGATGTGCAGGTGTGGAGCTCGGAGACAGTGGTCGAAGGTGAGGTGAAGGTCAAGTAGAGACGTGCCGAGCCGACGGACCGGGAGCGGTGAAGGGCGGACGTGAGGCTTGGACTGATGGACCGGGAGACCTGAGGACCAGCTGTGGTAGCTGACACGTGGCATCGGCAAGCAAGAGCACATGGGATGTGCGGTGCATCGGCCGAGTCGGGAGGAAGGTGATGGCGTCGTGACACTTGGCGGGAGGCCGAGAAGGAAGGCGAATGCACTGTGCCCGGCGTGGAGGCTGGACATGCTCCAGCATCGGAGCTGGAACTCGGGGTGTGCGAACCACATCCCGTCTACGGCGCGGGTTTGGTAGTTGAGCCTCGAAAAACTACCCTCGACGGTTTCTGAGTTTGGGCCTCAAAACTCGGGGTGGCCGGTTTCTGAGTTTGGGCCTCAAAACTGCGAATACATGGGTGTATGCCGAGTCTCTGAGTGATGAGTGATTGTCAACTGGGATAATGTGCATGTTCTTTGGCTTGTGTTGTGCAGGTGTCGAGCACGGATACAGTGATCAAAGGCGAGGTGAAGGTCAAGTAGAGACGTGTCGTGCCGATGGACCGTGAGTGGCGAAGGGCGGACGTGAGGCTTGGACTGAGGGACCGGTGGCCCGAGGATCAGCTGTGGTGGCTGACAGCCTGGGACAGCGACGAGCGAAGACTTGCGAGCACGGTGTTGCTTGGGTCGAGGACCTGGGAACACGTGTCGGTGGACGGGGTGCACGGGCGGTGCATCCCCTCGACGGCTCGGTTTGGTGGTTGAGCCACAGAAAAACCACCGAGTGGACGGTTTCCAGGTTTGGGCCTCAAAACCTGGGCACTGATGGTTTCCGAGTTTGGGCCACAAAACTCGGGCTGAGGACGGTTTCTAGGTTTGGGCCTCAAAACCTGGGTGCTGCGGGTTTCTGAGTTTGGACCACAAAACTCAGGCGATGGACGGCTGGTTTCCCGGTTTGGGCCTCAAAACCTGGGGTTGGCTGTGAAGGCTGGTTTCCCGGTTTGGGCCACAAAACCGGGGGTGCGACGTCCGGGAAAAGGACAAGCAGAGTGGTGGCGGCACGTGGCGGCGATCGGTGAGGTTGCGTTGAGGCAACGCTACCAGTTGTGCGGGCGTGGCCGTCGGATCACCACCTACCACGAGTTGGTCCAGAATAACCCTAGGGTTTAGCTGGCTCGCTCTGTAATTAGTGAGGGGTAGAGTAGGAATTAGAATTAGGATAAGTAGAGGGAGACACCCTCCTCCCATTTTATCTCAGTTATTTGCTCTTTGCTTCTAGGGTTTCCTGCTCTCCCAATCCCCTGCTATAGCTACTGAGATCCGCAGAGAACCATACCTCTGTGTACTGGAGATTTTGAGGAAGTGAGACCGTAATCTCACTATTGTAGCGTGTGGTAGCCACACGGTTGCAGATCGATGACTTGATTCGCGTTTTGTTCGTGTTCTTCGCGTTCTTCGTTACTCCGCGATTTTCCCGTCACTCGATCTCCCTCTCTACTGCGTCTTTGCGAAATCTGTTTGAATCAACTTGTTCTTTATAGTGAGGAGATCATTTCCACAAAAGGAATTTATCTAACTCCTCACGAGCAAGTAGATCGTGTTGCTTTCGTTTTCGTGGCGCTTTTTCATTCATACTCCTCTCCTTTCAATTTCCCGGTGATTGAATCGATTTGAGCGGATGATTTATTGGGGATAGTCTCCTAACTACCTCGTGATCATCCTCTCCAAGTTTAGGAACGTGGGATTGAGTTTTGATTCGGATTTGGGAAGAGTTGTGTGAGGGGCAACCGAAATCACCCTCACTGGGAGGTCGCGGACAGTCCGTCGTTCCTCCCGCGGACAGTCCGCGCGTCGGGGACTTGGCCAGACCAGTGGCCGCGAGTCCTTGCTGTTTGGGTCTCGGTTGACCGGCGGACAGTCCGCCGGTATAAACCGTGGACAGTCCGGGACTGTCCAGGGGACTTTCAGAACCAGTGCGTGTTTGCACTTTTGAACGGCGGACAGTCCGCCATCCCCTAGCGGACAGTCCGCAGTAGGGGCGGACAGTCCGGGATCCCAGGTCCGGACAGTTCGCGAGTTGGCTGTGTGTTCCGGTTTGGTGCGTTTGCTCTCCCGGCTTCTCCGCTCGGTTTCCGGACTTCTCGTTTGGCCCTAGAGTTGATCAAGGAACCTCTCTAGGTATCTTTGCTACTAGTTAGCATAGGTATTTAGGAGTTTCTCGACGTAGCCATCTATCTACGTTCGAGACTTGGTTTTTGAGGGTTGAACTTGCTCTAGTGCTTTTTGCGTTTGGTTCGCTATCGCTTTGTGGTGCCTCGCTGTGATCCTAGGGATCATCCACCCTCTTCCAAGGGTCGTGGGCATCACGGTTTCGATCGAAGCTCTTGGGGTTGATTTGGGGACAAAAGGCCAAAGTTTCGAAAGAAATATTTGAGCTCCCATTCACCCCCCCCCCCCTCTGGTCGCCTTGCTATTGCATTCTCAGTCCTTCAAAAACTCGGCGAGGACGGTTTCCAGGTTTGGGCCTCAAAACCTGGGCTCGCGGGTTTCTGAGTTTGGGCCACAAAACTCAGCCGGAGGACAGGTTTCCCGGTTTCGGCCTCAAAACCGGGGAAGGCCCAGGTTTCCCGGTTTCGGCCTCAAACCCGGGGGAGGTCCGCAAAAAGGACGGTCGACGTGTGGCGGCATGGAGAGGCTGGCGTAGCGGCGCAGCTATCCGCGAGGAAGGCGCGGCGGTCGACAGGGCGGCACGTGGCGGCATCATGAGGCTTGCGTCGAGGCGAAGCTAAGGATGAGGAAGGCGCGTGGCCGTCGGATGAACGATCAGCAGAGTTGGACCGGGATACCCCTAGGGTTGGCCGCTTCGCTCTTGTATCTAGGGGTAGAAAGAGGATTATTGTTTTAGGCTATAAATAAGAGAGGCACCCCTCCTCTCCCTTCATCCTTGCAGCATTTGTTTCCTGAGCTCTCTCTCTCTAGCCTTCGCTTAGGTCTCTATCATACCTCGCTGCCTGTGATCCGCAGAGACGGGAATCATACCTCTGTGTATTTGGATCTTTTGAGGAAACGAGACTGTATTCTCGTTGTCTCCTCGTGTGGAGAAATTTCGGCTGAAATTGAATCGAATCGCGTTTTGTGTTCGTGTTCTTCGCGTTTCCGTTTTTCCCCTCCTGGAGATTTGTCTCGTTCTCCCAATCCGAGAGGTGGTTTTCGATTCCGCTTGAACCAACTTGTTCTAGATTGTGAGGCGCCTCTTTTCACCGAAGGAATCCATCCCTAACCTCACGAGCTAGCAGATCGGTCGGTTTTCGTGTTTGGATCGAGTTCTTTCTCCCTTGGTCGTTCTTCTTCGATTTTCTTCGATTCTGCAATCCATAGTTAGGTTTGAGCCATAATCTTTTAGAGATAGCTCATCAACCTTGTTGTGAACTCCTCTGCAAAATTTCAGATTTTTCGGACTTGATTTGGTTGAGTTTTGGCTTCGAAATCAAAATTCACTGAAGCTGCAGCGTGGATACCAGACGTGTCCGGTATTCAAACTTTGGAATTTTGAGCTGAAATTTTGTGGAGATCTTACCTTAGGTGTCTACTAGCTCTGGTTAAAATTTCATAATTTTTGGACACAGTTTGGTAGGGTTTTGGATTTTTCTCCCTAAACTGGTCTGGGCAGTAAATACCAGACGTGTCCGGTGTGAATCCCGGACGTGTCTGGTATTTAAACTTTGGAGTTTTGAGCTGCAATTTTTGGGAGACCTTCCTGGGGGTGTCTAGTACCTGTGGTTCAAATTTCACAATTTTTGGACACCGTATGGTACTCCTTTTGGTTTTTCTCCTAGGATTGGTCACTGCAGTTTTGCATTTGCTCCGAGGCTCTTTTGAGTTCGTGTAGTGTCCCGCTGTGCTTCTTGAAAGCATCCACCCTACATCTAGGGTCGTGGACACTACCGAGTCTTGTCTCGCTTTTGGGGTGACTCTCTGGGACAAGGGCCGTTGATTTTTCGAGAAGAAATTTGAGGCTCCCATTCACCCCCCTCTGGTCGCCATTTCGGTCCTTCACGTTGGTTTCCTTCTAGGGGAAGCAATCAGTGCTGGTTTTCCTGTTTAGTCCCTGCAGAATCACAATCCACCAAAACTCGTGGAATATTATCAATTAAAACTATAAACCTTTATTGGTGGTTGAATTCATGCCCTTTTCATATTTATGTATCCTTTAATTTTGATAGATAACCAGTGTCAACAACTCCCCCAAGCTTACCTTTTGCTAGTCCCTTAGCAAAACAAAAATTAACAATGGATCAGAAGTTGCTACAATATCTTCACTTCCAACAAGTACACCTGTTGTTAAACAAAAATTCTCCAAAAATTATGTTATTCTTCATGGGGCTTATTACTTTTACCTTAGATCTTGAGTAGTTGAAAGATTGAACAATCAAATCAAGCACTATGTCTCTAGTTCTTTCACTTCACCTTTATTCCGGAGTTTTAATTAATTTTTAAAAGCTTTAATACATATGTTGTCAAATTAAACAATGGATCCAAAGAGAAAGTCAACTAACCATTGAATCAAGAAGTGCATGTGTATGGAAAAATGGAGTCGGATGCTCTTTTGAATGTATTCACTGTCTTCTGTTTATCAGAGACATATGGCTATTAGGCTAATTCTACTATCGGGCACTTGCCCATTTTTTCTGACATTTTTTTTCTTTAAGGTTCCGAACACTTGTTCCTTTTTATTTCCTCGAGATCTATCTTTTTGAGGTTTCGGACACTTGTCCCTTTTTATTTGCTCAGATCTTTCTCTATTTTTTTTAATAGCCACATGCTTCCAACAAACTTCTGAGAGGGTAGCAATAGATAATTATGAGCATTTATGCGGAAGATAGATGAAATGTGTAAGTGATCTAAATTCAATGGTGTGATAAACTACTCATAGGGTCACAAAGCTTAATTTAACTCAATGCAATTATTAGTCATATTCAGATTTAGAAATCTCCAGAACTTTAGTGTTGTTTAGAATAAGATAATAGCAGCTCAGATCATCACATGTCATATCCCAATTACCTAGACCTTAGATTAAGTATTTGCCAACCATGCATTTAATTTTATTTTAAGGCATCATTATTAATTAGGAGAACTCATGCTTTGAAGACTAGGTACTTGAAAGAAATTAGATAGAGCAACTATTCATCATTTCCATACAAAAGATTAGAGAGAGAGGGTTCTCTTTTAGTTATCAACTTCTTAACACACTATTTTATTTTTTAATCTAACACACTTTAAGAAAAAGCTAATAATAATAGTAATAGTAGTAATAATAATAAAGACATACCTGAATCGCGGAGATAACGGGGGTGCATCTCCCCCAAGCTGGTTCCCTTAATAGCATTGAGCCTTCATGTGTCCATATATTTTTGTCTCTTTTTTAATTAATGGTGAGCCTTTATGTGCTCACATTTTTTTGTCCTTTTTTTTAATTATGGTGAGCCTTCATGTGCCCATATATTTTTGTTCTTTTCTTTTTAGGGGGTGAGCCTTCATGTGCTCACATTTTTTTTTTGAATTTGTTTATATAATGAAAACTTAAGAGGATAAAGATACTTACGTGGATAACGGGGGGGTGCCTTCCCCCAAGCTGAATGTTGACGTAGTCGTTCGATCTTGCAATGTAGTAGACTGGCAGTGGATATGTCCTTCCTCTATATATCCTTCCTTTAGAGCTTTGATTGATGTTGATGTTTGTTGAGACAGTGCTCCAACAGTGGATGGAGCATTCACTTGCTTGTCAGCTTTTCTTTGCCTTTCAAATCCTGTGAAACTCAAATAGACAACAAAACTTGTGGAACAGATTAAGCGTTAGTGGTTGGCCACTTAAGTCTAGTTGTCTAGAATTTCAGTAAGATCTCTTTCTCAATATTTTTTGTATTTTATATTTTTATGATGCAAGAGAAAATACCAGGATGAATGCATGCATATTTATTTTTATTTTTATATTTTTATGCCACCACGATGAACATTCCCGTGGGTTTTTACACACCATAGAATTATTCACATGGGGCTTCATAGTTTATGATGTAGTGTAACACAATGCAATATTTTTTTTTTCTTTTCTAATGCAATGCAGAAATTAAAAAGTTTATGAATTAAATATGATGATGCAAGAAATGATTATGGATTAAATATGAGAAATATGCAGCAAAGTAAATATAATAGAATAACTACCGATTTTTACCTTTGGCGAAGGTTTGGATATTTAGGTTCCGACAACCGGACCTTCCCTTGGTTCAGACCTCCTAAGGTTGTCAGATGTTTGGAAGTTGTTATTGATTGTAACTCTTAGGTGCAGACATTTTCTTCCATACTTTCTTGGTCTGAGTCTTCACTTCATGTGGTTCACTGTCTTGAGGTTTTCCTTTCTTTTCCGGGACAGTGTCGATAGCTTCTTCTTCGTGTGATTGGCCTCTCTTTCTTGATAGTTTTTGTCTTCTTTGGCTTTGGAGCAGCAGCGTCTTTACACTTCTATTCTTCTTGGGTGCTTTCATTAGGTATTTAGTTGATGAAGTTGCTCGTGCCTTTTCCTCCTTAGGAAAGTGAAAAATGATTTCCTCTTGTAAATGATTGTACTTGTAGCGTAGAGGAATGGTCTTCCTAGGATGAGGTGGACGTCATCGTCTTCTCATATCGAGGATCAAGAAGTCTGTGGGGACTTCATGACCTCTAATTCTGACTACGACGTCTTCCATCATTCCTTCTTGTTTATGCCTCTTGATATGGGTGTCACTCATGACATTTGTTCGTCCAGCAGTTTGAATGTGAGCGTTAATTTGTGGACACTGGCAGCATCTTGCTCAGTGTGCATGTTCTGTAGATCTAGGACCTTCACTCTGTAGAATTTGGGAGTGACAAACTCTTCTCCATGTTTTGCTCAAGAGTGTGTCCTACTCATAAAGACAAGGTAGAGATTAAGTGCATGGGCTCTGTTGTGGAAAACACAACAGAACCAAAAGTTTTGTTTATTCTCCTCTAACCTTAGGCACATTGCACAAGACAAACTTGTTATTTATGTATTCGATCTTCACATGAGTGATAGGATCAGAGGATAGAATGAGAGCGCATCTTAAAATATTTAACAGATCAAATTACTTAACCTAAGGAAGGATAATCTATGCATAAAGTGTCGATCTTTTCATGATTGAGATATATCATCTTCCAAAGGTTAGATGCACAATATTTTAGCTCATTTAGTTAATACAGTGAGATTCAAGAGAGTAAAGCTAAGATCAAAGGACTAAACATGTTAAGTTTGATTAGGTTGGATCAAGTGAGGTGCAACTTAAACATGTTTAGTTCTTTATTTATGTTCATACTAGAATCAAGAAGAAGCTTTTAAAGTGATGGTTACTTATCTTGAAATGTACTTTGTGATTGAAGAGTGATGTGTGCTGAACCACCTTGTAGAAGCTTCTCTTGTCTAGCTGGTTGTTGTTTATGAATGGCTTGTCTTCTCTTGTTTGTCTCACAGTATGATTGTGAGGAGGAAGATCACAGTGGAATCATCTTTATAGGTATCGACCTTCCTTCTCTATGTGTCGACTTATCAGTGAAGGCACATTGTTCCTCGAGTATGCTGTCCAGGATCCTCTCAATTTCTTGTATCAATTTTGTACTATGAGGATGTAGGGACAGTTCCGCATTCTTTTCTTGTCAACCTTTCTTGTTTTTTTTCTTTAATTATTGGGTTGATAAGAGACTTGAAGTTAGAACTGTTACTCGAGTGCCTCGGATAGTGTCCTTGATAGTCGTCTTGTATTCACACAACTGAGATTTGTCCCTCTCAACAGTGTCTAGATGATGGAGATCTTATCGACTGTTCTTCTCGATTTGCTGGCTCAGGTACTATCTCTCCATCTTCTAAACTTTTTGTGGTGTAGTGGCTTCATCCTTCATGATGCCCTCCTCAATTCTTGGCAGTTGGTTCTCCCTTTGGCGTCTTCTCTTGGTTCTCTTTGGCTGCTCATAAGTGATGTAGATGTTTGAAGGTGTAGCGAAAGATCCAAAGTTGACTTCTCCAGGTCCGATAAGGATGATAACATTGATGGTGGTCAAGAATAATCTTCTAAGAATGAGTGATGGATCATATTCTTCTTCTCGACTGGGACAGCATCTAGTGGTTTGTACTGATCAAAGTGATAGGTAGGAGATCAATATGTCTTGAAGCTGGTTTTCTTCTTCTTCCCCCTTTGATTGTGAAACACATCTAGACAACGGAATTATCTCTCCCAGGCTGGCTTGTGATGTAGATGGATTCCCAAACAACATGTTCATGTTTTGGATTTGTAGATCTTGCTATTGTTGTAGTGGTACCATCTTGTCTCCCAAGCTAGCTCTTGATTAGAAAGAGATAACTTCCCACTTCTTGTCTTGATGTCTTGGGCAATGATGGTTGCAGGCATAAGTTGTCTCGTACGAGGAAAGTTGCATCCTGTTTGTCATCAGTGCCCAAGCAAGACTCAAAGCTAAGTTATTGCCAGTACCATTCATGATCTGAGAGTAGGTTTGTGTGTTTATGGCTTGAGTTTTGGATCTTCAATGTTCAGACCAAACCATAGATGAACAAAATCTCTCTCCTGCGTAATGTTAGTGGACATATACCTGAAGGATTGCAAGAATTTGAAGCATGGGTGGTTGTCCATAACAAATGTATTTTGCATCTATGCTAATAAAAGATGTTTTTTTTAGGATTATTTTAGCATGACTAGTATTTTATGTGTTGGCTGCACTTTAACATGATTCAAGGCAAAAGATAACTTGCAGTAGAAGACAAAATAAACTTTGATACTCACAGTTCTCTCATACATGATGAATGAGCTGAGTCTTCATTGTGCAAGAGTTGTTGAAATCATGGGTCTCTTCATCTCTGGACTTTCCCAAATTAATAATGAAAGTTTTCCTGCAGGGGTTAGTCCAACAAAATATCCAATATCTACTATAGCATACTATCAGTTCAGAAATCAACCTAGACACCACGTCTAATTTGATCTAGGAAGCATTTTAACCTAAGCACCATACTTAATTTAAAAGCCTTTAGAGGTAAAATCAGCACACCTTTTAGCTCAAGAATCAAACCAGACACCATGTCTTACTTTAATTCATGAAAACAGTTAAACTAAGCTCCATGCCTAATTTAAAAGGTGTATGATAATACTTCAAAACAAGAATATACTATAAGCAAATAAAGGTAACATGAAAGCATTGTAGAGATATTTTCAGATGGTGATGAAAGAGTATGATTAGTTATGAGCATATCCTAAGGTAGGGACAACCAACATAGCAACATGGCAACAAAATATTCTTAGAAAGTCTATTCCCCAAGCTTGGATTTTGCACGAATCAAGATTGGATGAATGTAATTCAATGTTGCATGATGATTGGTGGGACATACCTTATGTTTGTTATTCCTTCGTTCTTTTTTTCTGCTCCAGACCTGAAAAGGTTAGTGACAAGAATACCCAAAGGAATATTTTCATAATTATATTTCTATGCTCATTACAAGGACAGTGCAGCAGAAAGGTAGGCATAGCTCATAACCAGGTATTATGATGGGGTATAAGGATTCTACTAGTTATAGCTTGCTCATGGGATAGTGATAGATAAGAGTGGAATTCAAAAACAACATTCATAAGAATGAAAACAAAAATAATAAAAAGACTGGGACAAAAAAGAAAAAGATAAAAAGTATAATACAAGATTAAACTAAGACTTAAGATGGTCTACCATTCCCCGGCAACGGCGCCAGAAATGCTTGTTGGTATAAATTAACGCACACTCTACTTTATCCGCAAGCGCACAGATAAAATCTACCGATGTAGCACTTCACCGGAGTAACCCAGTTTTAATATCGAACCCAAAGGAACGAATAGTGTTAAGCCTTAAAGTCTATCCTCTGAGTAGCTAACAAGGACAGAGAATCTAGAAGTATAGAGGGGATCATTAGGGCTGTCTAAATCCAATTCAAGAGTGATATGTTTATTTTTCTTAGTGGGGAAGTTGCCATAAAAGGTCACAAATAGAGTATGAGTCTTTTATGCAAATGTATAATCCTACTGAGCCTACACACGGGTAAGTGGACTATAGAAGAATCAACAAGGCTATAAGAGTCACCCTTGCGAACACCACTACTACCTACGGCGTTATAGGAGGCATTTTTGAGCTATCCAGTCTAAGCACCACGCTTACACTATCCAACTACTCTAACTCTAGCGCATCTAGAATTAAAGTACTCAAAAGAGAGTCATAAACCTTAAGAATAATAAGAACAATGGCTCAAACTTAAATATAGACGTTGATTACTGAACAATCGCTGAAGCAAGTTGAAGATGAACTTGAATCCGCAGGTACAAGATGAAGAAGTTGATCCGATAGGCTGGAGCTCCTTCTTGATCTCTTCCTCTCTCTCTCTCTCTTCTAGTTCTAGTATAAGACTAGGTTCTAAACCTAAACTAGAGGGGTAACTAGTCTTCTACTTGAAAGCTGGCTCTTGAAGTCTTCTTCTAGGGTTTCTGAATGAGGCGTAGACTTTTCTGAAGAGAGACTTGATCTTCCCTGGGGCCTGGGGGCCTGTTTATATAGCCCTGAGAGATCAACCGCGGCCATTAGATCAAACCGACTTCACGTAGGGCTGAGATGGATCCTCAAAGGCGGTGGAGGAAGCTTCCAGAAGACGGAGCCCAGCGGGCCCAGGGGAAGACCGACCGGTCTAAGGGTGGGACCGGTAGGTCCCACCTAGCGGCCTCTCGGGGTGTCCCGCCTCGTGGTGTCCTCTGATGTCCTCTAGATCCTTCTGGAATATTCCTGACGTGTCGGTTGCGTTATCTCGCGTTGGTTTCCTTCTAGGGGAAGCAATCAGTGCTGGTTTTCCTGTTTAGTCCCTGCAGAATCACAATCCACCAAAACTCGTGGAATATTGTCAATTAAAACCCTAAACCTTTATTGATGGATGAATTCATGCCCTTTTCATATTTATTTATCCTTTAATTTTGATAGATAACCAGTGTCAACACCCGCTGCGGTTAAAGATGATTAACCACAGCGGGCTCCTTACGTTCCCCGCTTCGGTTATTCCAGGCTATTTAAGATGCCGCCGCCAACAGAAACAAACCCGATCATCTTCTTCCTCTAGACAAAAACAGGTGGAGAAGTTTTGCCAAATTTTTGCCCCAAATAACTTGTTTTTGAGGTTTATTTGTTTTATTTGGAGAAGTACTCCACAAGAGGTACCTAGATGATCTCCACCCTCTTTCCCCTCTCTTTTCCTCTCTTTTTAGCCCCCTTTTAGATCTAGTTTCATGGAGGAGAGAGAAAATTGGTATTTGTTTCTCTAAGTTCATCATGGATGCATTAATTTTTTTTGTCATCGTTATTTTTGTCCCTAAATTTAACATAAATATAATTATTATTATTTTTTTCTAATTCATCTTTGTTTTCTGATTCATGATGTGTGTAATTAATTAAGGATCGCAGGTACGATGGACCGGTCGGAATGGATGTATAAGATCAATAGAGTACTTGATGTACGGTATCTCGTTGAAGTGAGAAAGTTTATTACCGCTACGAAAGCTCACCGTGAGAGATCAAACCAGACGACAATCATATGTCCATGTCATCGCTGCAAGAATCTGACAGCCTTCAAAGACGAAGGCACAGTGCAATCTCATTTGATTCGTTTTGGTTTCATGGAGGATTACACAATGTGGACTCATCACGGCGAGAGATTCGATCCGAGTGTCGGGGCGGCATCTGGAGTAAGCTCAGTGTCGACGACGACGGTGAACCAAGATCCTGGAGCGCACGTCTCATCAGCAACAGTAGCGCCTGCCTTCAGTGACAGTAGTGCTCGTGACCACATCGTTGTGGAGGATGTACTCCAGGATATGACAGATGATGGTGGTGGAGATGTTGAGGACGCTACGGTGCAGGACCCTGCGGATGTGCAGCTGTTTCAGGATTTACTCAACCACATCGACGAAGACGACGTCGTGTATGGCTCCCCGAAGTGGCTGGAAAATTTCAGAGAGATGAAGCAGGCGTCACTTGACCCTTTATATAAGGACGGCGGGGAATGTCCGAAGGATTGCACGGTCTACTGTTTCAACCTCCACATGTTGTTGATGAAGGCTCGGCATGGGTGGTCAGACAGTAGCTTTGATGAGCTGTTAGGTTACCTTGCTAAAACATTCCCGACGAGTAACAAGATTCCAACAAATACGCGAAGAAGCTTATCCGGCCAGTGGCGATGAAGCTTAGAAAGTTTGATGTCTGCCCTAACCACTGCATCCTCTATCGGGGCACAAAGTATGAGAATTTGACGAGATGTCCGCACTGTGGCGTCAGTCGCTACAAGAGAAATGCTGGCTGTCGCGTGGATGCAGACGATGATGAGGCCTTGCGAGGTGGTCAGAGGAAGAAGAAGAAGGGTGTCAAGAAGAGCAGTGTTGCATCCAATCGCATCTCAGCTCATCAGCAGGACAAGGAAGAAGAGGGTTACACGCTGAGGAGAAGTCCGACACTGTCGGTGTGGTACATGCCAGTGATCGACCGCCTGCGTGCGCTATTTGGGAACCCAGAGGACGCAAAGCTCATGTCCTGGCATGCATCAACTGACTGCTTGAAGGACGATGGCATGCTGCGGCACCCCTCCGATGGCCAGCAGTGGAAAGATTTCGACAAGGCCTACCCGCAATTTGGCAAAGATCCCAGGAACGTTCGGTTCGCGCTGAGCACCGACGGGATGAATCCGTTCGGCGAGCTGAGCAGCTCCCACAGCACCTGGCCGGTCGTACTGACCATCTACAACCTACCTCTCCATCTGTGTCAGAGGCGCAGGTATCTCTGCCCATGCTTATCTATCTCGGGACCGAAGCAGCCTGGCAACGATATTGATGTTTTCCTGGAGCCGGTAATGGAGGAAATGAAGGAGCTATTTGATGTTGGGGTCGAGATGCTGGATGCGTCCCTCAAGGAGAAGTTCACCCTAAAAGCCATCATCTTTGTCACCATCACCGACTACCCCGGCCTCTTCTCACTGTTGGGGCAGATCAAAGGGAAGACCGGCTGCGTAATGTGCATCGACGGGACATGCTACACTTACCTCAAGAGATCGAACAAGATGGTCTACATGAGGCACAGGCGATTCCTTCCGAAAAGGCACAGATATAGAAGAAGTGTCATGAATCAATTGTTCGATGATCAGGGCGAGCCACAGGGTGAACCACCGGCGCTTGAGGGCCAAAGGTGTATGAGATGGTTTCATTGATCAGATCGAGTTCGGGAAGAAGAAGAAGCCACCAGAGGAGGGGACAAAACAAACGAGGAAGCAAAAGCGAGACACGACGGAGGAAACGTCGCAAGCTGTCCCCTTTGTTCCTTTCAAGAAGAGGTCAATTTTCTTCGAGTACCTGTCATATTGGAAGACACTGAAAACACCCCATGCCATCGACTGCATGCATCTCGAGAAGAACGTCTTCGATAGCACGATCGGTGTACACCCCATGCCATCGACTGCATGCATCTCGAGAAGAACGTCTTCGATAGCACGATCGGTGTCCTGCTGGACATCCCGGGCAAGACGAAGGATGGTCTGAAGTCACGGACGGATCTTCTCAACCAGGGCATCAGGCATGACCTTCACCCTGGGTCACCTCATAATGGTAAAGTCGATCTTCCAGGTGCGGCCTACAACCTAAGGCATGGCGAGAAGACTGTTATGCTCAAGCTTCTTAGGGGTATCAAGGTGCCGACCGGTTTCTCTTCCAACATCAAGAGCCTCGTCTCCTTGAAAGACCTCACATTGACCGGCTACAACGCACATGATTGCCACATCATGCTGACGATGTTCCTTCCAATTGTGATAAGGGTTATCGGTCCAGAGTACGTGAAGATGGTGGTCACTCGGGTATCATACTTCTTTAACCGTATCACGCAGAAGGTCATCGGTAAGGCTGACCTCCCTGCCCTGAAGGACTTCATCGCGGAGACCCTTTGCCAGCTCGAGATGTGCTTTCCCCCGTCATATTTTGATATTATGGTACACCTGATGATGCACATGGTGGATCAGATCGAGCAACAAGGAAAAGGCGGTAGCGAAGGCGGGGACAAGGGAAAGGACAAAGGAGAAGGCGGTAGCGAAGGCGGAGACAAGAAAAAGGTAGAAGGTGATGGCGGGAACAAGGAAAAGGGCACGGACATGGGCACCATGTCTCCCCCGCCTCAAAACAGTCCGCCGATCGGCCCGGTCAATGAGGCAAGAAGCTCAGAGGCGGGGTGAGGGGGGGACACGACAACGACAAGCTAGCCAAGCACGAACGAGCAACAGGGAGGCACGGCGGGGGAGGCAACAGGGACGAAGACATCTCCCCCGTCGACCACAAGCCAATGTCCTCCCCCGCCCAGCAAGAATCCAAGAACGTCCACCGACAAGCTGTCGTACACGCTCACGTTCGAAAGGTATGATAACATCGAGCATAATAGCACGTCCATAGTATATATGCTACTAACATTCCTATCCATCGTTTGCTAGGCCTGAAACTACTCGTCAACTATTTGATGAGACCGAAGACTGTCCTGGCCACTATGAGTGCGGGAAGTTCATAATTCCCAAGGCCCAGCTCATCGACGAGGAAAAGTGGGATACAAGGAGGTTCCATCTATGGTACATGGAAGCTACAAAAGCTGAGATGTCAAGTTTTAACGTCAAGATTCCCCCGGAGTACTTCCACTTGCGGCTGGTGGAAATGAAATGCACCTACCCGTCGACTTTAGCGACATGTACAACCTGATGCGGGAAGAAAACCTGGACATCATTCAAATCACCTTATTCACACTGTAAGCAAGAATGCAACTTTCACAGATCACTACATTCGCATTTTTCATAGCTCTATACTTATTATGTCACGATGATTTGTCCGTGCAGGATGACGGTCATTGTAAGTAATAAAAAGACACGTCCTGTACTCTACCTCTCTCCTGCACATATTGCTGAAAGAGTCATCAAGGGTTTCGAGATCAATGATCTGGAGATGACAGTTCGACAGCGAGAGAAGAAATATGAAGAAAATATGAAAGCCGAGAAGATTAAGTTGAAAAATTACATACTAGAATGCATGAAGAAGATCAAGCCGGACGGGCCAGAGTGTATAATGGTTGCCTATCACTTTGGGTAAGTCAAATACATGTACGTACACCTAAGTGGCTAGCATATCATGTCTTCTCGTCGTCATAAACTCTATTTTGTTGCAATGGTGCAGCTAGGGCCTCGTTGGTGGCCACTGGGTCGCTTTTATCATATACCCTCAAGATGGCAGGGCATGTGTGTTTGACTCCTTGAGCGTACCAAACAAGCAAGGGTACAAGGCATTCGAAGATTGTCTGAAAAAGTAAGTCATCCAGCTTTTTCATCATTTACGGTTACCATACGTTTTCAAATTCTGGCTAAAACTATTATATTTTGTACAACGCTTATAAGGAATACCAAAAGGTGCCCGGATTCTGGGACCGAAGAACTCAAAAGTTCAAGGACAAGCATAGGTACCACCTTAAAATCCGACGAGATTTCCCGGTATGTATTTCAAAGGTTCAATTCATGTTTCATACATATGGGTTCTAATGCTTGTGTATCAATCGTGCAGTGCGCCAAACAGCCACTAGGATCAAAGACATGTTGCTTGTACACATGCGAGTTTCTAAGGGAAAGCAAGGAGTACACCAACAGCTGGAAGAAGCTCAAGGAAGGTGTCAAGTATTGGGGAGAGCAGTAGAGCCACAAGATGTGCTTTAAATAAGTCAAGGCGGACATATGCAAGTTTGTAATGGAGAAATGCATTCTCGAAGGAGAAACGTTCTTCGACAACGAATCCGAGCTGACGTTGCTACCCCAGTACGAGAAGCTCCAAAAATAGAACACAACGCTTTGTCCCAGAAATTACGCTCATCATGTTGAACTATGAATTGTAATTTTAAATTGAAATCAACTAAGTCAATGTGTATATGATGACAAGAACAACTAAGTGACTTCGTATGTTATGTATGGATGGTTTATATGTGCATATATATATCTTTGTTTGAAATTTGGAATTTTGGAATTGATTTGAAAACTGCAATTGATTTGAATTCTTCATATCCTGCAGTGTTTCTACTGGCTGCATTATTTTTTTTAATCCAAAATTAATAACTGTGGCGGGCAACGTAAGGGGCCCGCTGCGGTTAAACGTATCTACCGCAGCGAACAACCTAAGTTGACCGCTGCGGTAAATACTTTACCGCAGCGGGCTGCTTATGTTGCCTGCTGCGGTTACGAATTCTACCGCAGCGGGCAGCTGCGCCCGCTGCGGTAATGGCCACGATTAACCGTGGTCTTAGCACCATGGACGTGTGTTGCCCGCTGCGGTAAATCCAAAAGGCCCGCTGCGGTTACGCCTTGTGCAGTAGCGAGTTACAGATGCAGACGCTCACGAACACGAGCACGCATTCACCCTACCCCTAATATGAATGCACGCACACACACCCTACCCCTATGAGCACCTCCAAAGAACCGAGTTGGGCCGGCAAATCTCGAGATTGACAAAGTCACCACAGGCGCCTCGCTGTCGACGGGCACGTCGCCTACCACTGAAAGAATAACGCGTTAAATCCTGGAATAAATCCAGAAAAATACGAACATCCGTATCAAGTTGAGGACTCGAACCCGGGTGGACATGTTTCACCACAAAGAACCCAACCAGCTAAGCTAT
Source organism: Coix lacryma-jobi var. lacryma-jobi (assembly GCA_009763385.1). Taxonomy (NCBI): domain Eukaryota; kingdom Viridiplantae; phylum Streptophyta; class Magnoliopsida; order Poales; family Poaceae; genus Coix; species Coix lacryma-jobi. Next base: position 139,935,157 of record CM019822.1, on the reverse strand, counting down.
GCTTAGTTCGCGGGCTCAATCCGTTATTAGGTACTACTCCGTCCGAGAAAGGATGACGTTTTAGCATCAAGCCAGATTCATTGCTAAAACATCGTCCTTTCTGGGACGGAGGGAGTAACGCGTAATCAGATGACGTCCTGTCTGATACCACCCCTCTCTGAGCCTTTTCAGATTACACTGTCGCCGCCCTGCTCGAACGTCTCGGCTCGGTGATCTAATAGCATTACGGAGCCAAACAAAGTGAGGTATCGCTGTTACGACAATAAATATGTTATGATCCGTTTTCGTTTTCATTTGCATTACCATTATACGAACCAAGCTCGCAAGTTCTAACCCCTTACACCATTAAGGTATTTTTATATGACATGGCACCATGTGCCTAGTGCTTTTGACACATCGATTTTAGTATATTTTGGGATTTATTTACTTGTTGGTTCAGGGACACGAGATAGAACAGGGGCCGCCTAGCTACCGACCAGGGTGGCAACTAGCCAACCGCCGACCATGCTCAGTTTTTTTCCTGTCACCTGCGTGGGCCAATTTCTGTTTGTTTATTGGGCCAGCGCGTTCCGCTCGCGTACCGTTTTCACCACACATCAATTTTCTACTCTGCCCGGCCTTTCCGTCAGAAGGTTCCCGCGCTTCACTTCCCGCTCGCCCCGCCCACTCGAGCCACGTGAGTACGTGACGTGAATGAACTAGACAAAAGTACATGAATAAATACATATAAATGGAAAAGAGAGATAATAATGAAAGCAAAAAAAAAAAGTGCTTGAGAGGGCCCTGACACGATACTACTCACACCAATACAACATAGAGAAGGGTTATGATAGTTATGATTTTTTTATTAAACATGAGACTATTTAAGTTAACAAAAAATATATTCTATTTTTACAAAATAATATCACAAATAGAACACCACGTAACATCCCATGGAATAAGAAAAATAAATCACAGGTATACTACATGAATATCACACATACTCCTACTCCTTCCGTATCATATTTAGATGTCGTTCTGGAGGCTAGATCGGTTGCGGCAAAAGAAGTCGCACGGTACCGAGAGAGACTTTGGACACGATTACCCTCTAGTCAGGCACGCGCATCGATCGCCCGTTCGCATGGCCATATTAATCGCAGACTCCTCCATTGGCAAGGCATGCGTGTCGCCCGCCCATTCGCATGGCCATCATTAAGAGCAAAGCCAATAAGTTTGGCTATAAGCCAAGCCACATCATCTCTAGACAAGTTGTACAGTAAGCAGTACAATAGTTTGGCTCTTCATATAATCTAAATTTAGTTTTTTATTGAATGAGACCACATGTTGCATGGGAAAGCAAGCAATGGTTGATTGTAGGACCACACATGCAGCATGGGAAGGTGCTGCGCTCGGCGCCAGGTTCATCGTCAATTTACCTCTCTCTCCTATTTTCTCTTTCTTCCGCCTAGGATTTTGCTGAGTTGGTATGGCTATAAGCCAAGCTAAGGTGTATTATTATACCTGCTCTAATCGCGGACTCCTCAATTGAAAAAAAATCGCGTTAGCACACAGACCGCCCACAGGCCACAACACGCTCAGCACGCAGACCACAGCAAAATCCAAAAATATGTACACGCCAACAAGGAATCAAACCTGGGACCTTGGGGCCGTTACAGTGCTGCTCTAGCCACTCCAACTCTGATTCGTTTTTGTATAGAATGCACCCACAGACCTATTTAATAGGGGCAGACAGGAAAAAATACCCTCTAATTAATGACTCTTTGATAATCACACTTATGTCCTAAACGACTTCTAATTACGATATAGAGGGAGTATACCATAAAACATAGGAAATGAAAAAAAAAGGCAAAATATAAAAATAAAAAAAGAAACGGTTCAATGAAAGAATTAGCAATGAGCGAGAGTTGTTGCCTTGGTCAGCAAGGTGTTCTGGTTTGACGTGGTCGGATCAAAGGATTTATGGGCTTTTTCAACTTGGGTCCGTGTGGTGAGCGATGTCGGGGCCGTACCAGAAGTGAAATTATGTGACGGAAGTTGAACACAAGATAGTATATAGCTTAAGGTATCTTCTTTTTATTTATACCTACCAATATATCATACCCATGATTTGTGGTAGCTGTAATTTTTTATTAAAACTGCACCAGACCCACTATACCACAGCCTATCTATTGTGTCTTACGAAGGGTCGGTATAAAAAGGTACAACGACACCGACCGACCCTGTGTGTCGCTGATACTGGCGTCGGTATAAACTTATAGCGACCGACCCACCTATACCGACCGACCGTTTGACGAGACTGTGTAGATATACCGACACATAGTTAGACGCAATTGTAAACTATAATGACCAATGGTGTGACGATATATATTATTAGCGACCAACTGTCAGACACCATCCATACATAAAAATAACCACATAAAATATTATTTGCTTATTCATTAACCTTAGTCATACAGAAGGATACAATCAACATTCCCCATTTTTGGACAATACACATGACACAAGTTGGCTCACAAATATTTTATATCCATAAAGCATTTGTCATACAAAAGTCATTACATTAGCCATACATAAACCAGTACATTATATGGTGTGATGATATATAAAAAACAATGCAACTAGTAGCAGAATTTTGTCAACCATGAGTCCATGACTAATCTATGTAACATAGCTTCATGCAAAGCACTCTCAAATATGCAGCGAATAAAAGACATGACAAACAAATGACAACACTTAATATTCAACAGTGCTGCTGTTGGAATTCTCAAGTGACAAGCACTCTCAAATATGCAGAATTCTCAAATATTGCCTATATACCTAGTGTTAGAAATAAACTTGATGAGGTGAGACTTTTAGCCTATGTATCTAGTGTCTGAACATTATAAAATCCTGTTGGGAAGCATTTATACATATCGGAATCATAGAAAGGCATTCAGCAGTGCTGTTGATGGGAAAAATAAACTATCAAATGAGAATTCTGCACAGCTGCAGTGCTCTTGATGGGGAAAGAAACTACCAAATGAGCATTGTGTATACTTCTTTTAATATCACACAGAGACAATTCCTTTGCGTAGAATTGGTAGTAGGCCAAAATGTAAATGAGACTTATCTAGTATCCAAATGGTAGAGGAGACTACTGCTAATTGAAAACAACTATATCTTTTTAGTCACCCACCCTTTTCTACTCAAAAATTCTAACATGGCATCTGTCATCAGGGGCGAAGCTCAGTAGGAGCTTGTGGGTGCAGCCACGCCCCCCAGAATTTTTGTTGGCAGTAGTTACCACTGTGTCTTAGCCCTTCCTGCACCCCCATGGCCCAGGGAACAACACGATTAAAATAGGTAGGAAAATCATATTAATTTAGTAAAATTTTAGACTTAGTACTTCAGTTCAACCTCTCCACAATGTACTACTTATTTTATCATTTCCTATTTTGACAATCATTACATATTTACATGTTCTTATAAATTAGGAAAAATTACATATTTTTATAAATTGGGAATCGTACAGTCTTACATTTTAACATTTGAATGACCTAAGGTATTTTAACACTGCTATGCATGTTTTTACTTCAATTTACAGCAGCAATTGCAATAATAATATTCTCAAACCAGTCTTTCTGGTTGATTTCGTAAAATAAATGGAACAATTTTTTAAGGTGCCTAAAGTTCACACGATTCTATCCAGTGAAGTGGGATTCCATCCCTAGACCTCTTATGACACAGGGTTAAATGGTTTTCACTGCATCTTGAGCAACGGAGGAAAAAAGAAAAGCAGGAGAGAAGGTCGTGCACGTACTGACCCTGGTGAAGCTTGCAATGGTGGCCTGTGTAGGGAGGCAAGCTCGTCGCTCGTGTCGGGCGTCGGAGGGCTGCACGTGGGGAACTGGAGCGTCGGGCGCGTATGGGGCCGCCGGAGGGACGCCATGTCGCTGGGGAGCGTCGGGTGGCCACACGGGGGCCGCCGGCGAGCCGTGCGCGGGTGCCGCGCTCGCGTCGCTGCAGGCCGTTAGGTGGCCGCGCTGGGGCGCCGGCGAGCCGCGCTCGCGTCTCCGAAGGGCCGTCGCCGGAGAGCGTCGGGTGGCTGCACGGGGGGTGTCGGCGAGCCGCTCGCAGGGTGGCTGCGCGGGGGCGCCGGCGAGCCGCATCGGAGGGAGCTGCGCGGGGGCGCCGGCCGTCGGTGAGCCGCTCACACGGAGGCGCGGGGGCGCAGGTAGCACGCGCTCGGGATTGTGGCGGCGAGGAGGTAGAATGAAAAGTGATTAGGGTTTAGAGATGGGAGCCAACTTTGCCCTTTAGCTGGGCTCCACTAAATTTTAGGTGCGAATTAGGGTAGGAGCGCACGAAGGCCCAATCCAATATACCGACCGATTGAGGGACTGAAAAATAATATGTACCGACCGATCGTCTGACGAATACAACTACCCGACCAACCGTTAGACGAGAAATTAGGATATAGCGACCGACCGTACATTACTGATTTATATCAACCGACCGCCCAATGTTATTTCGATATTTTTACCGACCCTTTGTCCGACGCTAGATTGGGCTGTGGTATAGTGACCATTGAATACTGAGAAAAAAATATTCTTTAGAACATATCATGGGTACTATATGAATACTCAGAAATAATCATGAAACATCATATTATATACTACTATAAACATCTAAAAATCCACAATATAACATCACATATATACCACTTGAACATCAAGATTATACCATGTAATATGGAAAATAAGAAAACGGAAAATAATGAATAGGGAAAAATAATTATAGCAAACTGAACAAGAAAAAAAATAAATATAAAATAAATATTAGTATGCTATGAACTTATAGAAATAAGTAAACAATTTAAATAAAAAAGTAAATAAAGATTAAACAAAACATAAGGGGATACAAAAATAATTAAAAGGAAAAAAATCCAAAAATAAATAAAAATAAAAAACATCATCACACGCACTAACAACTTGAACAACTAAAATATACTATACAACATATCATAGACACTACTACTATGTTGAATAATAAAAAATAATAGTAGAACATCACATTTATACTAGTAAGCATCTCAAAATATATCATAAATATCACATGTATAGTAAATGAGTATGATAAAATACTTCATAAAACATCATAGAATATATACACACATACATACGCACACATCGTGTGTGTGTGTATATGTATACACATTATGTGAACATCGTATATATGTTATGAAGTGTAGAAACTTTAATAAAATAAAATAAAAATAAAAAATTACTTAATTAAAGTATTTAATTAGAGTAAAATAAATAAATAAATAAATAAATAAGAAGAAAAAGAGAAAAAAAAATAACAAATGATATGCAAAACTACCCAAACATCGAAAAATAAACCGTTGAACATTATTTGTATACTAGATGACCATTAGAAAATAAATCATAGAACATCACATGTATATGAACATCATATCTATCCCATGGAATCTACAAAAATTTTAAAGCATAAAAATAACTAGTTGATTAAAGTAAAATAATGAAAATAAAAATCTAGAGAAAAATTAAAAGAACACCACATGATTCTATTTAAATAACCTAACATATATATTATAAAACATATCATACGTACTATATGAATACTCAAAGATAATTATAGAATACCTTTTTTATACTTTGTGACATCCCAAAATACATGGTAGAACATCACAAAATATTATATATAAAATTACATGTATACTATATGAACATATATATCTTAAGGGAGGTAGGAATTTTTAAATGTAAAAAATAAATTACTTAATTAAAGTAAAATAACAACAATAAAATCTAGAGAAAAACTAAAAAGAATATCACATGATATTATTTAGACAACCTAAAATATACTATAGACTATATCACGTTATATGAATACTAGATATACAGTAAAAAAAAGTACACGTGGAACATCATGTTCGAAAAACAATAAAAAAACAATAAATGAAAATACATCATACAAATTAATAATTGCTACATAAATATAGAAAATGTACATAGATTTCACATATACAAAAATTAATAATTGACAACATAAATATAAAAAAAATGTACAAAACATTCAAATAAAATTATATAAAAAATAGAAAAAAATTAAACAACAAAAATAAAAAAAGAGAAGAATACAAAGGTAAAAAATCTATAGAAAAATACACGTATACTATGCAACACATAGCATGTGTATCATGTAACATAGAAAATGGAAAACAACTAAAAATGAAAATAATTTAATAGAGTAAATTAAAGAAAGAAACAAAAACATTAAAAAGAAAAGAAACATAAAAATAAAATAAAAAATATTAAAGTAAAATGAAAACATAAAATGAAAAGAAGAATAGAAGAGAACAAAAAACAAAAAAATAAAGGAAAAAATAAAAAGAATCGAACGAACAAATAAAAAAGAAGAAGCAACGAACGATAACCGTGGAACGACGGGATCTGCTGGTCGCTCGCGACCTCTCTGCATTGGTGTGGCACGCGCTTCTTAAGTGGGCCGTACTCTTTTAGACGTTTGGTGGGCTGGAAAAAAAGAAAAGACAGAACAGTTTATGTACCTAAGATAGGGTGGTCGGCGTACCGACCGATCGGTGCGGAAGATTACCGAGATAGAACACTAGCACTGAAGAAATTGAACTCGCAAAAACAATGTAAAATTAGGTTCATAAAAGATATTTTTACTAAATTATTAGCCAATATAATACGTCACTGTCAATATAGATCGTCGATAAACCTCACACCATCGAAGCGTGGAAAATCATTCTTCTGCAGCTGCAACCAGAGAGAAGACTATAGTACTATATTTTTTCCGTGATAATGTAACAGAGAAACACAAAGCGTCGTATCCTTTGACGAGCTGTTGTGGAGAATCTCAATCTCTTGCTGATATAGGCGTTGAGCGCGGCACCGTTTGTCACGTCAAATTTTAGTTGGGTTTTACATGTCTTATATATAACTAACAAAATTACCCGTACGTTGCAACGACATAATAAAATTATCAATGTTAATAGGAGAAAGCAAAGACGAGAACATTGCATATCTATTTATCTATATCTATCTATATCATGTAGAAACACACTCTTGCCATTCTTCTATAACTCTCTTGTTTATATATATAAGACATATTGGATAGAGGTTTTTTTTAGGTAATCTAAATAGTTAGGAATTTAATTCTAATCAAACTGATCTTTCAATCCGAGTAAGTTAGTAGAATTTGCCTAAATAGAAAAAAGATAGAAAGTAGGCAAAAAAATTATCTCGCTATCACATGGTGTCATTGTAGGATTCCAACCAATACTACAAAATTTACAACTAATACTACAAAAATAATTTTAGAAGACAACCCCTTTTATTTATAGTTGAAGGACCGAGAAGCTACCCGAAAGCGACCAGAGGGGGGGTGAATGGGAGCTTCAAAAAATTTCCTTTCGGAAACTAGATGCCACTGTCCCAAGATCAACCCCAAAATCGAAACCTAGAGCTTGCTAATGTCCACGACCCTAGATGTAGGGTGGATGCTTCCTAGAAGCACAGCGGGACACTAGACAACCCTAGAAAGCCAACCCAAAAGACGGAACTCAAATCCGATCAAGAACGAACGAACCGCGAACGAAGACGCGCGAAACTGCAGCGACCGGACTCTGGCCTGCGTCCGGTCAGCAGGGACCGGACGCGTCCGGTCGTCAGAAAACAGCTCTGGGAGCTCTCTGTTCGCGACCGGACGCACGGAGCTCAAGCGTCCGGTCGTTCACTGAGCGTCCGGTCAGATGAGACAATGACACGGGAACAGTGCAAGCGTAGCGTCCGGTCGAAATGCAAACAGAGCGTCCGGTCGAGAGCGTCCGGTCAGTACGCAGAAAAGCTTGGCGCCGTGCTCAACGACCGGACTCTGAAAGCGTGCGTCCGGTCAGCCCGACAGAGCGTCCGGTCACCCCGCGACTGCACTGAAACTCCGGCGATTCAACCCGATCTCCTCCGAATCAAGTGCTCTAGGCTTGGGATTCGATCTGAGGAGTCACAAGGAGGTTAGTGAGCTATCTCTAAGAGATCATGGCTCGAACCTAACTCCAAATCGGTGAATCGAAGGAATTCGGGGGGGAAAGAAGAAAAAGAGACCCGAAACTAAAACTTGATCGATCTCCTAGACCGTGAGGTTAGAGATGATTTCTTTCGGTGGAAAGAAGTGCCTCACGATCTAGAGCAACTCAGTTCAAACGGAATCGTGAAAGATGACCGAGCACAAAGATCAAGCGACGGGAAAACTCAAGGCACAAAGCAATCCGCGAAGAACATGATGAACATGAAATCAAAACGCGAATTGACACCAAGAGATGGGATCCAAGGTGAGGATACGGCCTCACTCCTCGAATCAACAGTACACAGAGTGGAGTCTCTCTGCGGATCTCAACTAGCTAAAGCAGGGGTGTGGGAGAGTGGAAACCCTAGGAAATGAAAGCTCTAACTGAGATTGAGATAGGGAGGAGGGTGTCTCCCCTAGACTACTTATACTAACCTAGCCTAAGTCTATTTCCTACTCTACCCTCTCTACTCTAATTTACAGAGCGGACCAGCCTAACCCTAAGGCTATTCTAGTCCACCGCTGGTGGTAGGTAGATCCGACGGCCACGCCCGCACGGTCTTCCGCGTCGCCTCCACGCAACCTTAGATCGCCGCCACGTGCCGCCACCACTCTGCACCCCCGGTTTTGCGGCCCAAACCGGGAAACCAGCCTTTTCCATCAGCCCCCGGGTTTGAGGCCCAAACCGGGAAACCAGCCTCCAGCCCGAGTTTTGTGGCCAAACTCGGAAAACCGTCCGCGCCCGAGTTTTGAGGCCCAAACTCGGAAACCGGCCCACGCCCAGGTTTTGAGGCTCAACCTGGAAACCGTCGCGCCCAGGTTTGTGGCTCAACCTGGAACCCAGCACCCAGGTTTTGAGGCCCAAACCTGGAACCGTCCACCGTTGGTTTTTCCCGGGCTCTACCAACAAACCGGCGTCGTAGAGGGGATGCACCGCCTGTGCACCCCTTCCACCGACATGATCGCACTTCTCCGCCTGTCGCTGTCGCAGGCTGCCAGCCACCACAGCTGATCCTCCGCGCCTCCAGTCCATCAGTCCAAGTCCACGTCCGCCCTTCACCGTCCGATACATCGGCATGGCACGTCCGCCGCACGGCACGCCCATCCTTCATCGCGCCCGTCCGTCGGCACGGCACGTCGCAACTTGACCTTCACCCGCCATCGATCACTGTCTCCGTGCTCGACACCTGCACAACACAAGCCAAAGAACATGCGCATCATCTCCATTGACAATCACTCATCACACAGAGACTCGGCATACACCCATGTATCCGCAATCTCCCCTTGATGAGTGCATTGTCAACTCCACAACAAATCATGAATAAGAAGAAGGAGGTAGGAAGGAGTGGGAAGAGAAAACCCAACCAAATGACCCAGAAGCCTTAACAAAAGCCGAAGAAGGTCAAGTGGATGAAGCAAAAACTTGGTCCCCAAAGACATGGGCAACGGCTTGACGCAACCAAGCAAAGCAAAGCTAGCCCTCAAGAAGAGGTAGAACAGGCTCAACACCGCTAGCAGATAGCAATTGAAGATCGGAGGACAACAGAAGCAAAATGCTAGTCCCTCAAGATAGAGGCACAGAGGCTCAACACAACTAGCAAGAAAATCACTCCGAACCAATTGAAAATCAACCCAAACCAAATTGGAAAGCACACCAGACGATACCAATTGAAAGCCAAATGAAAAAACTTATGAAAGCTCATGAGAAGCTAGGAACGTTTGCTAGTCCCTCAAGACAGAGGCAACGGCTCAACACAACTAGCAAACTCCCCCTCGACAAATGCAAGCAACTAGGACAAAAGATTTTCAGGGCATATGATTTGCGTAAATTTCTCCCCCTAGTTGAAAATGCACTTATCAAGGCCAAAAGGTATCGGAGAAGCAACTCTCTTCGCATAAACTCCCTCTGAACACAAGATCTCCTTCCACAATGCATATGAAGTCAAAATGCAAGTTAGGAGCTTCAAGTATATAGTCAAAAGAGTGCAAAGATGCTCTAATCAGTATAGCTCCAACATCTCAATTAAGCACTCAAATAGCAAAGGCTCAAACTGATCACTTATACGAAATATGAAGCATATGAGCATGTGAGCAGTTTTAAGCCAAAAGGATAGTCACCATCAACATAGCACTAGACATGTATAGAAGGAATCCAAACAAGTGCTAAGCATATATACAAGGTGAACTACCCCTAGCAAAGTTCAATCATCATGCATAGGAATGAAGCATATACTTGTGATTTCAAATTCATATCGGAGTTGCAGCGGTAAAAGAATTCACAAGTTCATTTTTAGCATGTGATTGCGAGAGGTTGAAAGCTTGTCATCGCCTAACTTTTCAACCGTGCGAAGCCTATGCCGAAGCAATCAGAAGCTTAAAGCAACGGTTTCGGTCATACACTACATGGCTCAAGTTTAACTCAAAGTGCAATGAGAAACAGTCTCAATACCATGAGGTGTTGACAAGCAATCCCATCTCGATCTTTTCAATTCAACAATACTTGGTTCAGATTTTAAGCAAGTTATGAACAACCAAGCAAGTGAATGACTCAGAACTAGAGACATAGCAACCTAGCATATATGAAAAGCAGGAATGGACTCAACACACCCTACACATGCTAGTTGCATATCTCAATGGTGAACATTTTCAGATTTATATACATTAGGCATAATTCACCATTCCAAAAAAATAGCTCGCTCATAACATGTAACAGTGATCAGAAAGAGCATAAGCTACAAGCATCATCATAAGTATCGGAGCAATACTAACAACAGAGCATAATTACATTCTAGTGAATATAGACATGAAGCTCAGAATGTAAATGCGTATGCCCGACACAAAACTGAAGGAAAGAAGATACCAAAGGAGAGACTCAAGAAACTCAAAAGAAAAGAGCCTCACAATAAAAGAGTCAGTCTGTACATCTCAAAATGCTTCCCCCATCTAAAAGGGGAAACACACACCAAGCTCACCCCTCAACCTATTAAAGGTTGATTCGTCTAAAGGCTTGGTGAAAATATCAGCCAATTGGTGATGAGTATCGACATGGCGAAGGTCGATATCACCCTTCTCCTGGTGGTCTCGCAAGAAATGAAAGCGCACATCAATGTGTTTGGTTTTCGAGTGAAGCACAGGGTTCTTAGCAACGCTAATGGCACTCGTGCTGTCACAAAGCAAAGGAACTCGAGTAAAGCTCAAACCAAAATCACGCAAAGTGGCCATCATCCAGAGTAACTGGGAACAGCAGCTAGCCGCAGCAACATATTCAGCCTCCGTGGTAGACTGAGCGACACTAGACTGCTTGCGAGAAGACCACGACACCAGAGAAGATCCAATAAACTGGCAAGTCCCAGAAGTGGACTTGCGCTCAATGCGAAACCAGCAAAATCAGCATCAGAAAAACCACAAAGCGAGAGGGTGGAGGAAGCAGAATACCAAATCCCCGAGCTCGGGCGTGACCGAAACCTGAAGATGCGCTTCACACCCAATCTGACTGCAACCGCCTGACGGTGAGAAATGCGTGGCGAAGCCTGAAAGCGCGCCACAACACACGGCGAACTGAATGTCCGGCCGTGTCGCCGTCAGGTAGAGCAGCGATCCAATCATGCTGCGGTACTCCTTCTGGTCCACTGCTTCTCCATCCGTGTCGGCATCCAGGGCAGTCGTCGTCGACATGGGCGTCGGAAGAGGCTTAGCCTCACCCATGTCGAACCGCTTCAGCAAGTCCCTTGTGTACTTGCCCTGGTGCACAAACGTCCCCTCTCGGGATTGCTTAATTTGCAACCCGAGAAAGAAAGTCAGCTCGCCCATCATGCTCATCTCGAACTCCCTGCTCATAGTATCTGCAACTGGCAACCAAAGCGTGAGAAGAACCACCGAAAATGATATCATCCACGTAAATTTGGACCAAGAGAGTATCTTTGCCTTGCTTGAGGAGAAAGAGCGTTTTATCTACACATCCCATTTTAAAACCCTTAGCTAGCAAAAAGTTTTTAATCTCTCATACCAGGCTCTAGGGGCTTGTTCAAACCATACAAAGCTTTGTGGAGTTTAAAGACATGGTTTGGAAACTTGGGATTTTCAAAAACCGGGGGGTTGCTGGACATAGACCTCCTCCTCAATATAGCCGTTTAGAAAGCACTCTTGACATCCATTTGAAAAAGTTTGAAACCCATGGATGCAGCATAAGCCAAGAGTATCCTAATAGCCTCCAAACGAGCTACAGGAGCGAAGGTCTCCTCATAATCTATTCCCCCTTCTGACTATAAACCCTTCGCTACAAGCCGGGCCTTGTTTCTCACAATGTGGCCCTCCTCTCCTTGCTTGTTTTAAAAACCCATTTTGTCCCAATAGGTTTACAGTCAGGAGGTGGTGGCACTAGAACCCCAAACCCGATTTCGCTCAAAGTTCTCTAGCTCCTCATGCATGGCAATTGACCCAATCCGTATCCCGTCAATGCTTCGTGTCCAACATCTCGGGGCTCAAAAGACGCAACAAAAGCAGAATGAGCAAAGTGCGAGATGTGCTGTGACCTGGAGCGAGTACTCGCTCGTCGATGTCTCCGATCATCTGTTCAGGGGGGTGCTGGCGCTGGATGTGTCGTGGCGCCTCCCGGGAAGAAGTGTAACCTCCCCCTCAACAGTAGCTGGTTCCACCCCGGGTACAAAAGGTACCGCGCGAGGTGGATTCCACGGCCCCCAGGAAGAAGAGTCTCGGGGCCACGGGTCGTCGTCTCGAAGCCGCTCCCGGCGGCGCGGCAGGCGGAGGGGGTGCTGGATCATCTATACCTTCAGCACCCTCTTCCTCGTCATCGAAAAGAGGCTCTCCAAACTCGTGATCACCTGCACGCTCAAAACGAGAAGAAGGAGAAACAAGAGTCTCGTCGAAGGTGACATCTGATGTCTCCATGACGGTTAGTGTCAAGGTTAAGTACACGATAAGCTCGAGTGTGAGTGCCATAACCCAAAAACACACCGTCAGAAGAACGAGACTCAAACTTGTCTAGGTTGCCTTTTTTCAATATAAAACAGTGGCAACCAAAGACTCTAAAATAACTCACCTTGGGCTGGCGACCAAAACGCAACTCATAAGAGGTCTTCTTCAAAAACACTCTCAGAAAAATGCGATTCGAAATATAGCATGCAGTGTTCATAGCTTCGGCCCAATAGCGCCTAGGAGTCCTATGCTCATCAAGCATCGTCCTGGCCATCTCAACAAGGGTCCGATTCTTCCTCTCTACAACACCATTTTGGGGTGGTGTATAGGGAGAAGAAAACTGATGCTCCAAACCAAGGCATTTACAAAACTTCTCAAAATCCGAATTTTTAAACTCGGAACCATTATCACTTCTAATCGCTCGCATCGAGTTCAAAGGGAACTCGTTCTGAAGACGCTCAGAAGGCAAAAGCAGATCGCGAGCAGAGGAGAATGTCTCGGACTTCTCAACTAAAAAGAAGACCCACGAATACCCGAAAAGTCGTCAACAACAACAAAGCACATACCACTTCCCACCAACCGAGCTCACCCGAGCCGGACCAACAAGGTCCATATGCAAAAGCTCTCCGGGGTGCGAGGTCATAACCTTGGTCAAAGGATGGTGGGGGAGCAGCAACCATCTTTCCATGCCGGCAAGCATGGCAAACTAGATCCTTCTCCAACGAAAGCTTGGGTAATCCTCGGATTAAGCAAGTGAGCTAAGTCTTGCAAGCAAGTCAAAACTCAGGTGACCGAGCCTCCTATGCCACTTCCAAAGATCAGAAGAAGAAGGACTAGCCAAAGACAGCGAGAAGATCCAAACGACTTTGAGAAATTCGCGCGAAAGACATCCCAAAGGTGAAATCAGAGGTGAAATCAGACTACAAGATCACCCTGAGGATCTAAGATCCGGCTAAGGTTCGGTTTGAAACGAATCTCATAGCCTTTCACGAAAAAGTTGCGAAACAGAAAGCAAGTTGAAATGCAGGTTAGAAACAAGAGCAACCTCGCGCAAACAAAGTGCTCATTAACCCGCACTGCAACCAACGGACATACCTACCTTGCCCTTACCTTTGTCGCGAAGGTTATGTACTCTTTTCCGGCGACCGGACTATGCTGGAGAAACCCATTTGGCATTTCGGTCATGTGCCTCGAGCAACCGGAATCCACAAGCCAAATGTCCTCCACCGTCTCCTCCTACATCAATAAAAGACATAGGGTGACATACGGTCCAACATGGGTTAGTAAGATAAGAAGGAAACCAGTGTTGGGCCGGCTGCTCAAAGAAGACGGTCAGTGTAATAAAAACCATCCTGTCTAGGGGGGATAGCGATCACCAGCGCACCAGGAGGAGGGGAAAAGTGACGTGGGCCGCTGGGGAAGAAGCGCTACCGCGAAACCTCTACCTGTGGGTGGTGGGACAAGGCGCTCAACAAAGCCTCCGCCACGGGGGTCCGTTACCTGCAAAAAAACAGGACATCGTCGGGCACGCTCTCTACGAGGTCTACGCCTAGGAGCCTGTGCTCAAATCTCTAGCGTCTCTCCTCGGGAGCTCTCTCCTGCCTAGGCCTCACAAACTGAGGTGCTCTACCTCTAGGCCTAGTCTCCCTCCTAGGGGCTCCTTCTCCTGCTGCCTAGGCTGGGTATGCTTCCCTCCCAGACCTAGCAGCTCTCCCTGACGGCTTCGGAGAATGTCCACCCACGAGCTGGGGGTGAAACATGTCAGGGTTCTGCATCTCCCTAGCTCGGCGCGCCCTCTTCCTGCGCCAAAAGCAGAACTCACTCAGGTGACCATCCCCGCCCACAAAAGTCACACTTGAAACCTCTTCACCGCGCGCAAAGGGGGTTGTTGGTTTGCAGGGATGTGGGTATGGTTCACCTTGCCCTTGCCCTTCTGTGGCAACTCCTCTCGGATGGGTGGCATTGTGTCAAGCTTGTTCTTTAGGTGATTGGGCTTGGGTTGCCATTGTGGATTCTTGGGTGGAGCCTTGGGGGGTTCAACTACAACTCCATCCTTGGTGACAGGCTTGGCAGGCTCTTTGGGTGGAAGCTTGGTTAGTTTGGGAGTAGTGGTGGAGTTGGGCTTCTCACAGGGGTTCAGACCACTAGACTCTCCAATCTTACCAAAAGCTGAAAGGTCAACACTCTGGCCAAGACCTACACCAGGAGCCCCAGCAGCTCGCTTGAATTGGGAGATCATCATCCCGAGCTGAGGCTCACCACAAGACACCCATGACAAGACGGTCCGAAGGTATGTGTTTTCCTCCTCGGTACGCACCTTGTCATGCCTCACATTGGCCATCTCCTGCTCCAGGCCCTCACACAAAGCACACCTCTTGACACAAGTGCTATCCGAGCCGGCCTTCTCAAAAGACTCAAGCTTGGCATTCTTCTCTGCCAACTCGGATTGCAAGACAGGACAAGTCTTGCACGCACCCAACAGCTGCGGTCTAGCTCGGAGCTCATCCACCTCATCTACCAGCGCAGCATACTTACTCCTCAGAGTGAGAAGATCCGTCATGTGCGCGGCGCAACTCTCGCACTCCAACTCCTCCGACACAACCACGGTGGACCGACGAAGCTCAACGCTCCTCACCGCTCCTCACCGTGTCTCCCACTTCTGCCTAAACTCCTTGCGCTCTCTAGCGGCACGCCTAAGCAACTTGTCTTGACTAAGGAGGGCAGCAGTCAACTTCTCAACCTCGGAGGAAAGCTCGTCGTAGGTGAGAGATACCTGGGAGGGTCGTCGTCGTCGTCGTCGTTCCGAGGGGTACGCTCCGGCTCGCCGTCGACCTCATCTCCGAGCGCCATGGTACACAGGCCTTCGTCGCCGGCGAAGAAGCACAAGCCGTTGAACGTGTCCTCCAGCTTCTTCTTCTCGGACTCGTCATCACTCGATCGAGCGGAGTCGTCATCCGAGCCGTCGACATCGCTGAGCGTGGCGAAGAACGCTCGCTGCTCAGCCTGCTGCTTCTCCAAGTACTTCTCTTGATGTACTCTTTGTTGAAGCCGCCCCGCTTCTTGTGCCTTGGGGGAACGTGCTTCTCCTTGTACTTGGAGTCGCGCCTGTGGCCGTGATCGCCCTTCCCAAGATGCTTGTTCTTCTTCTTGGGGCAGTCGGCGATGAAGTGGTCGGGGTCGCCGCACTCGTAGCATCCGGTGCGTCCTCCTCCGCGACGACGGTTCATGCGGTTGTTGTGGAACCGCGAGAACCGGTTGGCAAGCAAAGCCAACTCGTCGTCTCCCAAAGACTCCAGCTGGTCCTCTGTCACAGAAAAGAGAGAAGAAAGCGCAAAGCCAGCTGAGGGGTTAGAGGAAGAGCCGGAAACCAAAGCCATGGACGGGCGAGAAGGATTTTCAAAAGAAGCCCTCGCCATAGCATCAATCTCACTGGACTTGAGCTTACTGAAGAGCTCGTCGCAGGTGAGGGTCTCATAGTTCGGCGATTCGATGATTGCCTGAACCTTGGAGTCCCACACCGAACGGTCAAGAGTGTGCAAAAGCTTCAAAGCACGCTCATGATCGTCAAATGGCAACTGCTCTCTGTTAGCCCTCATCCTGTTGACAATCACCTGAAAGCGAGCGAATAAACTTTCTATGCTCTCGCCAGGCTGATGTCGAAAGTTCTCATACTCTCTCTTGAACGACTCAGTAGAGTCGGGTTTTGACTTGAGAGGTGCCCTCATGAAAAGCGCATGAGGGTGTCCCAGATCTCCCGAGCCGTAGAGAGGTGAGAAACGCGATCAAACTCACCCATGCTCAAACAAGAGAAAAGAGCATTACGGGCTCGGCTATTGGCATCGTGCTCATCGACTGCTGTTGAGTCACACGAGCAGCCAAGACCACGTAATCAGGGGAGTTGCAAATATCCCAGATCGAAGCGCCCAAGCTCTGCAAATAGGCCGACATACGTATCTTCCAATACGCATAGTTCGTCCCATCGAAAAACGGCGGTTTGCCCACGCCGCGATCCATGTCGCCTTCGGTGGATCTGGAACCGGCTAAGGTGGAAGATCCTTAACCCGCTCCGATACCAATTGAAGGACCGAGAAGCTACCCGAAAGCGACCAGAGGGGGGGTGAATGGGAGCTTCAAAAATTTCCTTCGGAAACTAGATGCCACTGTCCCAAGATCAACCCCAAAATCGAAACCTAGAGCTTGCTAATGTCCACGACCCTAGATGTAGGGTGGATGCTTCCTAGAAGCACAGCGGGACACTAGACAACCCTAGAAAGCCAACCCAAAAGACGAAACTCAAATCCGATCAAGAACGAACGAACCGCGAACGAAGACGCGCGAAACTGCAGCGACCGGACTCTGGCCTGCGTCCGGTCAGCAGGGACCGGACGCGTCCGTCTCAGTCAGAAACAGCTCTGGGAGCTCGGTTCGCGACCGGACGCACGGAGTCAAGCGTCCGGTCGTTCACTGAGTCCCGGTCAGATGAGACAATGACACGGGAACAGTGCAAGCGTAGCGTCCGGTCGAAATGCAAACAGAGCGTCCGGTCGAGAGAGCGTCGGTCGTACAGAAAAGCTTGGCGCCGTGCTCAACGACCGGACTCTGAAAGCGTGCGTCCGGTCAGCCCGACAGAGCGTCCGGTCACCCCGCGACTGCACTGAAACTCCGGCGATTCAACCCGATCTCCTCCGAATCAAGTGCTCTAGGCTTGGGATTCGATCTGAGGAGTCACAAGGAGGTTAGTGAGCTATCTCTAAGAGATCATGGCTCGAACCTAACTCCAAATCGGTGAATCGAAGGAATTCGGGGGAAAGAAGAAGAAAAAGAGACCCGAAACTAAAACTTGATCGATCTCCTAGACCGTGAGGTTAGAGATGATTTCTTTCGGTGGAAAGAAGTGCCTCACGATCTAGAGCAACTCAGTTCAAACGGAATCGTGAAAAGATGGACCGAGCACAAAGATCAAGCGACGGGAAAACTCAAGGCACAAAGCAATCCGCGAAGAACATGATGAACATGAAATCAAAACGCGAATTGACACCAAGAGATGGGATCCAAGGTGAGGATACGGCCTCACTTCCTCGAATCAACAGTACACAGAGTGGAGTCTCTCTGCGGATCTCAACTAGCTAAAGCAGGGGTGTGGGAGAGTGGAAACCCTAGGAAATGAAAGCTCTAACTGAGATTGAGATAGGGAGGAGGGTGTCTCCCCTAGACTACTTATACTAACCTAGCCTAAGTCTATTTCCTACTCTACCCCTCTCTACTCTAATTTACAGAGCGGACCAGCCTAACCCTAAGGCTATTCTAGTCCACCCGCTGGTGGTAGGTAGATCCGACGGCCACGCCCGCACGGTCTTCCGCGTCGCCTCCACGCAACCTTTAGATCGCCGCCACGTGCCGCCACCACTCTGCACCCCCGGTTTTGCGGCCCAAACCGGGAAACCAGCCTTTTCCATCAGCCCCCGGTTTTGAGGCCCAAACCGGGAAACCAGCCTCCAGCCCGAGTTTTGTGGCCAAACTCGGAAACCGTCCGCGCCCGAGTTTTGAGGCCCAAACTCGGAAACCGGCCCACGCCCAGGTTTTGAGGCTCAACCTGGAAACCGTCGCGCCCAGGTTTTGTGGCTCAACCTGGAAACCCAGCACCCAGGTTTTGAGGCCCAAACCTGGAAACCGTCCACCGTTGGTTTTTCCCGGGCTCTACCAACAAACCGGCGTCGTAGAGGGGATGCACCGCCTGTGCACCCCTTCCACCGACATGATCGCACTTCTCCGCCTGTCGCTGTCGCAGGCTGCCAGCCACCACAGCTGATCCTCCGGCCTCCAGTCCATCAGTCCAAGTCCACGTCCGCCCTTCACCGTCCGATACATCGGCATGGCACGTCCGCCGCACGGCACGCCCATCCTTCATCGCGCCCGGTCCGTCGGCACGGCACGTCGCAACTTGACCTTCACCCGCCATCGATCACTGTCTCCGTGCTCGACACCTGCACAAACACAAGAAAGAACATGCGCATCATCCCATTGACAATCAATCACACACAGAGACTCGGCATACACCCATGTATCCGCAATAGTCAAAATTTATCAGTCTTCAAAATACACATATATATTTCTAGAGGCATCCAATTTATTTATGGAGACAACCTAGTAAACTATCATCTCCTAAAATCTATTAACATATGCATGTCTCCTAAGACGTCCGCCTCTATAAAGGATCATATTTTCATGTTGCAATGTCTCTGACTCAAATAGCGACTATGAGGTCTCGGTGTCATGTATGCAGACATGCAATCAGTTCAAGCATAGTAGTTAGCTCATGTAATGTCTAACAAGAAGTGGGTAATTAGAGAGTTATGCATGTGTTAGGACTAGAGAGGTATCTAATTTTACTTAATAGACTAATAAAAGAGAATGGTGTACAAGTGCAAGTCAAATCTTGAAGTATGGAATTGCACAGGATAGCAGAGACTCTTTGAACAACAAAGCTGATGGCTCAATCCAAGTACACATACGCTCGCACATGGACAACTTCAAAATGACATGCATATCTGGCAAGGTGAAGTTTGTTAGATATTGGACTTAGGTTATATTAAGGGTTAGGATAGAGTTTAAGTCTACTTCTAACCTAATTATGAGACCAAGCTCTCTTGTAACCATGAGATAATTTGACAAGTAGTTTAGACGGCGGCAAAGCCAAGGATGCGCCCGGACGCCGGTATAGCTATTTCATGTTCTTCGAAGTCGTTAGTCTCCATTTAACCATGCACTCTAGGATTTGTTGATATGCTGATTTATGAGTGGGATGAGGATTCTAAGGGTCAAGTATGATCATATGCTATTTGTTGACTCACTACATTAATAGTGTTAGGTCTGAGAAATCATAGTAGTACTAATTATTTGTTTGATGAAATGACCTCATTCATCGTAGTAGTACTAATTATCTGTTTGTTAGGAATAAAATGATAATAAGGTCTTGTTTAGTTGGAATGTGAAAAGTTTTTTCGTGTCACATTGGATGTTCTGACACTAATTTAGTCAATTAAAAAATAGACTAATAAGAAAATAAATTACATATTCCGTCTAGAAACCGCAAGACGAATTTATTAAGACCAATTAATCTGTCGTTAGCACATATTTACTGTAGCAAAATATTGTCAAATCATAGACTAATTAGGCTTAAAAATAGTCTCGTAAAATTATTGCAATCTGTGTAATTAGTTTTTTTTAGTCTATATTTAATACTTCATACATGTGTTCAAATATTTGATGTGATAGATGAAAAGTTTTTGGCGTGGAAACTAAATAAGGCCTGAATCACTCATTCCTCAAACCAATCACCCTATACAACTTCGCATTGAGACTGCTCCCGGTCTGTGCTCAATACCTACAAGCACGTATTGCTCAGTACTTCGCTCCGTAGTTGACTATGGAGGAGCTCGAGCGGGCAAAGGAGTCAAGTGCTAGCTTTGCCACTTTGATAACCATGAATAGATAGATGGGAACATATACTATGCAAACTAACTTCTGTGCAAACTATACAAACTCTAATCAAGACCACAAGAATCTAATCTGATGGCTGATAATTTTAGCACTCAAACTCCTCCACTCATGGGGGTGTTTTGCAACAGCCGGATAGGATGAGTGGAGGGTTTGAGTGCTAAAATTACCGGTCATCGGATTAGATTCTCGTGGTATTGATTAAAGTTTGCATAGTTTACACAGGAGTCTAGTTTGCATAGCATACGTTCCTTATATATATAGGTCTCGTTTAACATAGCTCAGCTTCACTAGTGAAACTGTATTTTTTAGAAAATAGCTTCATGAGCAACTTACTGAATGAAGTTGAGCTGCTTTGGAAAAAAAAAATATTGATGATAAAATAGCTTCACCAACAACTTCATACATGGTTAGAAAAGAGAAATGAGGGTGTAAGTTGTGTAAAGTTGTGAAAGCTATTTTTAGTTTAATCTCAGCTTATGGTTTTGTGAGTGAGGGAATAAGAAAAAAGTTGTGTTGGCAAAAAAAACACTTCACGAAGCTGTTGTGATCTATGCCAAACAAGCTCGTAATTATAAAAAAAAACATGAATGGATATATAAATAACATTTATTTCGTGGGCCCTAACTATAAAGGTGCGGATTAATAATCAAATATATATTCTAGAAATGGAAGTGTTTAATGTGTTCAAAAAGTTGCACGTCGGATAATACACATTCATCTATATGGATTGTACCACAGAAACCCACGAGTAAAAAGATATACGTACTAATTTGATTTTCTAGTCTTTTATAGATAATAATGGACAAAGCACAGTATTTTTTTTTCTTCTGTGTTCTCTGTCCTTATCCTGTGTCCCCGCCTCAAAAAAGAACCCTCATCTAGAAACTCTTTATAAAACTATCGTTAAAAGAACTCAGCCGCAATTGCAAAGACACTGAAAAAATCAGTTGTATATGATTTAACCAACATGAAAAGGAAGCAAATAATGATCCTCCAAGTAAATATCTGAACTGGCTGCTACCAATTGTGTTATGACTGATTGACTTCTACTGTCCTAGTCCTACTGTGCCACTGGGCAACGTGTGTATAACTTTACATTACGTGCTCTTGCCCTCTCAGTCAAAAAGTGGATTCAGCAGGAGCAACGCTTGTTTTAGAAGGATATAGGACTGGGTTCAAGAGTTTGGGCTGCAAAGTTTCAACCCTGTCAGGAACATGGAAACTTCAAAGAAAATTAGAAATGATATTCAAACGAAGTTCTTTCACGACTTTGGAAAAAGTTTCGTACGTTCCAAATGGGTCCTTCACCTGCAAGGTTGCATCTATACCTGTGGGGAAACTCATTTTTGAATCACTCTATCCTATCACCTCCATGTTCAGATTCCCAAATACGTCCAAATATTTTGTGCAGTAACCATCACATCGAATCTTTTAGATTTATGCATAAAGTATTAAATGTAAGTAAAGAAATAACTAATTGTATTTTAGTTTGTAAATATCGAGACGAATCTTTTGAGCCTAGTTAGGCCATGTTTGCACAAAGTTTGTCAAATAACAACGAAAATGCTAGAGTAACTTTTCGACATAAATTTCGCGAACCGGATCAAAAGATGAAGGTACAAGTGTTGCTGTAGATATATATACAAGAGTTGTTTATAGATGTACTGGATCAAAAGTTGCTATGGATGTACTGTAACCGAAAGAAGTTAAATTTTCTGCGAGTAAGCTGGATTTGCCAGTGGAATAAGCACATTCTCTGGTTATATCCCCCAGAATTTAATAACAAGTTTTCATGTTGCATGCATTAGTTTCTTTGGAATGACTTTTGCATGAATAAACGGTTGTTTATCTCAAGAAGTAAACACACAAAGTTTGTCTTAACTGTCTCCCACAATAAACTGGGAATAACACAAAACATCAACAAAGACTCAAAACTGAAACTGTTATTGCAGGTGAAAAAATAAGCTGACAATAAACAATGTAAATTAGATTTCTGAGATCTCTTATACTGATTGTTCAATGAATATAATATGGCAATATAGATTGAGGATATGTAAATGCACACAGGACCGGACACCAGGGCAGTGTTTGTGGCTTCTACTACATTGGAGTGTGGAAAATCTTTGTTCTGCAGCTGCAAACATTGAGAACAATATTTTTAAAGAATGCAGCAGAATCTGAAGATACAAAACATACATGTGATGCAAGTTAGATGGACCCACTTCTCAATCTTGTTGACTATACCACATGTCGACATGGGTAAATATCTGTAAGCTATGCAGCTGTAAACATCAGAGAAACCAGGTATTATACTATTATTGCATTATTCAGCTCCAATATGTCCAGAAACATTTGACTTACTGAAACAAGTCTTAATGGTTTCAGTCAGCAGAAGCCGTACAATTGTTGAGATCACTGATATCACAAGAATATTTGGACACATACATATAACTCCTGGTTCTATACTAGTACAGTTACAACACTGTTAGCAGTTATGACAGCTACTAGTACTCCCCTAGTATCTACTCCCTCCGTCCCTAAATAACTGTCTCTAGAAATCCGTGTTTCCCTCACAGACACGCTTTCCGGACGACAATTAAAAAGGAACGGAGGGAGTAAGTGGCAGCTAAACTGATATCACATGCTACATCACCTTTTCACTGTAATGAGTTACAACAACTTGCATTTCTCTTAATCTATGAAGCACTGATTGCTTCCACAGTGTTGAAGAGTTCAACTGGAATGATGGCAGTAGTTTTGCAGGGAGCAGTCTGTAAAAGACCATCATCCTAAGCTCATGGCACAAGACTTACACAATCAGTAGAAATGTTAAACTCCAGTTTATGGTGACCAAAACTTAAAGGTATTTGTCCTTGATTATCTTCACTATCTCCTCAACTCTCTTAATGATTTTAGGATTCATCATGTCTCTTGCTTGCCAAGGAGAGTGCCCAAGGTGCCTTCTCTACTGTTATAATATGCATCAACTATAGCTCTTGCCCAAGTGTGCAATGCCTCTGGACTCCTACAATCCGCCAGGAAACAAGCAACATGAAACACAAAAGAAAAAAAAAACAGAAAATCATCACCAGACCAGTAATACTTACGTGTATAATGTATCAACATTGTCCCCTTGAAGTTCAGGACCAGGAGTAAAAGCATCATTAAGTGCACTTAACCGTTTTCTAGATCCTCTATCACAATAAGATGCTTCAGTATTCTGATATCCTTTGGCATTTGTCTCTGGAGATTGGCCACCGCAGTCATATATAGGTGAAACATTATATCCTTGCCTGTTGCCTGTGACATGCATTTGCAGATTAGGAAACACCCAAGAAGAAGAATTTGGAGCACTAGAGCACAAGTACAAGATGCCAAAAAGTATAGAAACTTAGGCACAATGTGCTTGCTGAATGCATAATCATTACCTCAGATTTTGTGATGTCAGTGCCCTTTGCAGCTGACCAAGCTTTTGAAAGCATCAACACTAATGCAGAGTCCAGTTCTTTCTTCTCAGCAAAGTCATCAATCTTTCTGCAAGCAGCGTCCACTGAAGGTGAATTAAGTATATCTTTAACTTCAATTCTGCAGCATTCAAAGCTTCAAGACTCCCTGTTGTATCATCATGAGCTTGTAGGGAATCTACACAATAATTTCCAAGCTTTGCCAACTCTACAAGGATAAAAAGGTCCATGCTACAATATATGAATCGGTAGAATCCAATTGGACAATAACACAAATGACAAATGAAAATCTTTATCTTCAGATCAGGGATCAGCACTAGATCTGTCTACATGTCTAAAAACACCTCATGAGATTTAAAAACTCCACAAACAATTCTTGTTGCACAAAAGTAAACTTTCCCAGAAATCACTCAATAATTGAGAAAAAAGAGTTGGCCTTCATTATGACAGTGCAGGTTAATCAAAATACATTCTACAAACTAAACTGTTTAGGGTCTTAAGAGTTGTACAATGGATATAGCTCTATTTTATTTATAGTATTGGAGTGCATAAACTCACAAGAATTAATATATAGCTAATTGTCATTGTTCTGTCTATAATATTGCATTGCGGATAACAAAAACTGTACATTTGTCCATTTGATATGTTTCTCAATTATAATTAATATGTTATACAAATTTTTTTTTGTTTGGGGGGATGACAAAGTAGCAAGAAAAAGGGCACACATCATAAAGTGCAAAAAAAAAAAGGAAAATAACATAATAAGTTACAGACATCATAGCCCAGTACTCAAATGCCTCACCAGTTTGCCTTTTCAGGTTCATCATGATAAGACTCTGCAACATAGTAAAGGTGGTTGAAGAATTCCACTGTGAAATCTTTACGCCGCTTAGCAACAATAGAACCAAGTTTATCAGATGGTGTGGATTTTACTACTTCAAGGAGTTCATTGTGCCTCTGTACATCCTCATCAATCTGAAAAGGAGGGGAGCAAACTATATTAATATCTGTTATGATGAATCTTAGATCAAATAATCAGGTAAACCATGATGGGTGTCCTGCAGTGAAACAATAAATGCATGACCTCTTTAAGTTTTCTACCAAGCCTGAGAAGATTGTGCTTCATCTCAGGGTTCACCGCTGTATCAGCTTTTTCCTGGCAGCGTTTAAAGAAATGAGGCCTTATGTTGTCCCATTCCCTGCTAAAAGCTAGTAATTTTCTCCAATCCGTTGGTGTAGGTTTATCCACCAGGAATACGCCAATTAACTTATCGCATATTTTAATCATTTTGTTATTGCCTCTGGATTTTTGGTTCATCTTAACAACCCTTTCTGATTCATTATCTTCATGAGATGAAGCATCCATAGAACTATTCGGATATCCACTGCTTGATGGCGAGCTTTCTACATAATCATCAGAAACCGCTGCCACATCACCAAAGGCTGAGATAGAACAGCACGACTTGGGAAGACCAAGAAACAGACAACCTAAGATTAAGAATAAAAAAGAAGTATGCTGTTACAAGAATAAACTTTTAAGAATAGATAAAGCACAAGATATAAGGAACCTCATGAGCTCAATCTGCTAGATACACCAAATACATATTGCCGCAATGTCAAGAGACTTGTGCATACCTGGTAGCCAAGCATCTAACTAGACTAGTACGAGATGCTGCCCATACGCATGTTTAAAAAGGTGATACAAGTCAAAAGCAAAGAGGAATGCCTGAAGCATATGAAATGAACAAGTGTTCAAAAATGCTACTATAGAGACAGAAAGATAAAAATAGATATAGTATAGAAAATCTACAGCAAATACATCAAAGACAGTCAAGAGATCATTGTATCACCTTACCTATTTTCAAGGGAAAACCCTACACCAAAGACATCAAACATAGTCAATAAATCATAGTACACCTACATGTTTTAAAGGAAAAATAAAACTAAGACAAGTGGATTTTTTTTCAATTGGCATTCTTTACTACCTACAATGCTTGATGCCTTGATACAAATATTTCCTTTTGTGTTTTGCACTAAAACTAACTTACAATAAATTTTCATACAAATTGCAAAAGAAAAACAAATTCCAATTTTCAGTTTATCTGAAGGAAAATGCACAAAGCAGGACCTTAATAGAATAATAAGGTCACAGGAAAATGCAATTCATCAAAAGAGCCTTCATTTAATGCAAGCTCCAAAAGAACCTTTTGAATAGAGCAAGTTCTACAAGGAACTAGGAAGAGCTGAACTTAGACTACATACAAAACTTACCATGCATTCTGAACTACAGACATGCTCAGTTGCACCTTTAGACTAATTAGTTGTAGTGTGTGCCAGGATTCAAGATGACAATGGCAATCACTGGTAGGAACAGCATTTCCCTTTAGTGCAGGGCATACTCTTTATCCTATTGAATATATACTTTGTTGTGCCCTTTTATGTCTTGCTTCTTACCATAATCACTTGTAGTTGAAATTTTAAAGAAACTTTCAGAGAGAGCTGATTTTAAAACAAAATTAGATACATTAACACCATACCAGCCATGGCCTCTGGAAAAAAAAAGAACAGAACAAGCACAATGTTTGACCCTGGTGTGTGGAAATCCACATGTTTGTTTCCTCACAGTCACATGTCATGAATCTCATGATTATGTTCAACCACTCTTTTTCTTCATTATAAAAGGGCATGACATCAGAAGAGGAAGATAAATATATGTGGTTTTTGACATAATTTTTTGTTTATATCCCTGACAATTTTTCGTGAATACAAAGGCCCCTGTTCTGGACTTTATTCAGCTTTGCACATATAGGGCCCAAATAGGTTACAGGAGGCACTAGGTTGGCTAGTAGATTAGGATAGAGAATAGGGAAAGTCAATTTAAGTTAGAGTTTAGAAACTGAGATAGTGTCCCAACTCCCAAGTTATAGCCCTATGAGGGTTTGGCCTGCTTGACTAAAAAGGCCAGCCAGCAATGTGATAGACAAAATCAAGCACGAAAAGGAACCTTGTCATACGCCTACCGGCACCTAGAGGGCTAGACGGACCAACAGGGCGCCTGTTGGGCCGTGGACCGGTGCACTAGCAGCCGCTGCCCCTGCAGCCGCGCCGGCGTGAACAGTACCCACAGGTACTATAGCACTGCAGGTACTGTTCACCCGCGCCGCCAGTACCGTCTCGCCGCGGAAGGATCTAATTAGAAATAGAATAGGATAGGGGGTAGAATAAGAAAATAGACAGGATTACTTAGGATGCAAGTCTCCTCCGGACTATAAATAGAGAGGCATTGTACCCCTTTGAGATTAAGAAAGAAAATAGCCGAAAGGCTTTCCCAACTCTCTGCTCTCCCTCTGACCTAGCCGCCGCCCCTCCCTCTCCTGCACGCGTGCGTGGCTGCACAGCAGCAGCGCAGCAAGCCGCCGCCCCTCCCTGCCACTTGGCTGCCCCAGGGCTAGCCCTAGCCGCTGCCCCCTCCCTCCCCCGACTCACCTCTTACACCTGGTATCAGGAGACCGTTTCGATCCTTCGGGCACGCTGATGGAGACCTTCAACAAGAACAGCTACAACGGCTTCGTCCCTCTCGGGAACGGCATCTACACCATCGTCTACAACGAGCATGCTCCAACCTTCAACTTCGGGGCTTCCACCATCACAACAGCAGCACGCTGCTGCCCTCTACCACCACGCCCTTGCTGCCGCTGCCTGACCAGCTACGGTCCATGGCCGCCACCACCACCACGAACGACGAAATTTGAGAAATCTGCAAAGACTTCAAAGCTGCACTCGTAAGTTTCGAGCACCAATTCCTATCTCTGTTGCAGCAATAATGGGACAACGCTCAGATCGACGCCGCCAACAACATCACCATCAACATCGACGATGAAATCGCTGAATTAGATGGCCGCCTCCACCACAACGAAGACGAGCTGGCACGCAACGTCGGCACCATCGTTATCAACAACACGACCACCGAGGAAATCAATCCCCACGGCACCACCGTCGTCATGATCCAACCCAGTTTGGATCGGAACGCCGTCATCGACATGGAGGACGCCACCAACGACGCCCACTAACTGCTCGATGAAACATCCAACCAGGCGATACGTCACCCAACGGCCATCAACGACCTCGAGGCGGAAACCAAAAGCGCCATGATCAACACCGGCAAGTCCTACCACGACAACAAGATGAAGGAACCGCAAGCTTTTGCTACACCAGAGGTCATCACGGTTGTCTCCATCAATCTGAACACCTTGGACAGCAAGAGCGTACCTCCACGACAGCAGCTAGCAGCACCTCCGTGGCGACTCGTTCCCCATCACCAGCACCTTCTCACATCCAACCTTCGGCATCTGCAGCACCAACGCCTCCACGATCATCGCCTAACACGTTGATCGTGAACGAGACGGACATCGACAAGCGTGCCTTCCAGCGCAGCACCACTGGCAAGAGTCCAGGAGATAGATCGGTCTTCTTCGAGGGCACCACGAACGCCTCCACCACTAGTAGCACAGGCGCCAACGGCTCCTCGCCATGACATCAGAGCTCGTCCGACAACGCCAACATTCAACGGCTCGTCAGATCCATCCCCATGGCTGAGACGGCTACAGCTCCTCTTCAGGCGGTACCCCATGACGGCAGAGAACCGAATCTCGTACGCGGCTTCCCACCTCATTGGAGAGACGCACCTATGGTGCATCCGGATGACGAGGGACGTCCCAATGAAAAATTAGGATTGGGAGTTCTTCAACCGCTTCTTGATCCGCGAGTTCAGGCTGACCAACTACACCAACACCGGCGCCCTGACTCCAGCTCGACACGCTAAGAACCTGAGGGACTGCGTCAACGCCTTCCCCGCATACACGCTGCAGAACGATGTCGTCAACATCAGGCAAGTCGACCTCTTCATCGCAGGCTTGTGCAAACCACTACAGACGGTCGTCAAGCGTCAACGCTCGCACGATCTAGAGATGGCCATACAACTAGCCAGAGCTCTGGAAGGATAGGCGACACCCAGCGACATCGTCGTCAACGTCGCCCCGGTAGCAGAACAGGCGTCTACGCCGACAACCAAGACAACGGCTCCAACACCGGCATCACCAGCGGCGACACCACAAAGAGCCCGCATCGCAGGCACGCCCCCAGCAACCGACTTCGCGTCAAGCAAGGAGGACACAACAACATCGGCGCCATCAGCTCCACCAGCACCAGCTTCACCAGCGGCCGGCATCATCAACGTCTTTCCGACAACCGATCCCTCGCCTAGAACGAGGAGGACAACGACATCGACACCACCAACATCGGCAGCACCAAGCAAGGCGCCACCAGCCTCACCATCCTTCGACATCTCCAACCACCTACAAGCAGTCACCACCATGCCAAGCACGAGAGCTACGGCGACCCCAGCACCAACTCCTGCAGCACCAGCTAAGTACCCTCCAATCTCACCAAAAGTAGGAACAACTGTCATCCTCTCCGACAACAAAACCAACATCAACCAGAAGGAGTAGCCACCAAGCACGGAGGAACCAACACCAACACTGCTTGATGACTTCGCCAGTCGGGAGATTCGTCGCTTTGCCCTCGCCATCACCGACGGAACGACAGCACCAACATGGTCCATGGAGCGAGCCTTGATCTTCTTCGACGATCGCCTCTATATCACCATCACATCCCCTCTACTCCCAGGCCTGATACAGATTCTGCTGCATGGAGAGGCGCAGCATATGCAGCCACTAGTGGTGGGCGCCTACACCCCGCCATCACAGTTCACGAGCATCAACAACACCTACGTCGCCCTGCGCCCCGACTCTCTTCTGCACCGCCTCTCACCAGACGACATCGACTTGAGCTCCTCCCTCCTCGAAATTATGATGGACCTCATGACAACTCCACCGAATGGCGCAAAGAGCTGGCTTTGGCCTCAGCGCGTGGACGCGCTGATCGGAGAAGGGGGGAGATGTCATATGCCTACCGGCACCTAGCGGGCTAGACGGGCCAGCAGGGCGCCTGTTGGGCCCGTGGACAGGCGCCCTAGCAGCCACTGCCCCTGCAGTCGCGCTGGCGTGAACAGTACCTACAGGCACTGTAGCACCGCGGGTACTGTTCACCCACGCCGCCAGTACCGTCTCGCCGCGGAAGGATCTAATTAGAAATAGAATAGGATAGAGGGTAGAATAAGAAAATAGACAGGATTACTTAGGATGCAAGTCTCCTCCGGACTATAAATAGAGAGGCATTGTACCCCCTTGAGATTAAGAAAGAAAACAGCCGAAAGGCTTTCCCAACTCTCTGCTCTCCCTCTGACCTAGCCGCCGCCCCTCCCTCTCCTGCACGCGCGCGCGGCTGCACAGCAGCAGCACAGCAAGCCGCCGCCCCTCCCTGCCACTCGGCGGCCCTAGGGCTAGCCCTAGCCGCCGCCCCCTCCCTCCCCCGGCTCACCTCTTACAAACCTAATCCACTCTTTTCAAAAATCCCAATTGTTATTTTCCAAACTGGTCTAGTTTGTCTCTTCTATATCCAGTACTCATTGAGTTGCCAGCCATGGCACCTATAGGCAGGAGGTGCCAACAGCAGGGCAACAGGCAGTTCAAGGGTGTCTCCAACGGTATGAGCTAGTGCTAGCTCTAAGCTAATAAACATGGTGGAGAGAGAGACTGATGAATATCATGCTGTGAGAGAAAAATGCATCGTAAAGTATGCAAGACTATCTCTTGAGTCCACGG
This sequence comes from Coix lacryma-jobi var. lacryma-jobi, assembly GCA_009763385.1. Classification (NCBI taxonomy): domain Eukaryota; kingdom Viridiplantae; phylum Streptophyta; class Magnoliopsida; order Poales; family Poaceae; genus Coix; species Coix lacryma-jobi. The sequence goes on along the minus strand of CM019822.1, from coordinate 139,904,445 downwards.
TAGTCTCTTGTCTTTTGCACTATTTAATGATTAAAAATTTTATGAGCTAACTCTAAGCTAGACCATTGGAGACGCCCTAAAAAATTATTGCAAACCTGATTTTCGTGGTTTCTCCATCTGCACACTCTGAGAATTCATCTTCGGACAAATAACAAACTAAGAATATATATTGTATTTATCATCAGCACTACCACTACAGAATGTAATTTTTCAACAGCAATACCCTCTTAGAATTCAGATGCAATTTGTCAACCTAAGCCAGGACAAATCTATAAAGGCAGAATTGTAATTTTGATCTAGCCTAGCCCAGCGCAACCAATATACAAGAATTTTCCTTATTTCCTATCCGTTATTTCAACTCAACTACTCAAGCATTCGAGAACCAGGAGAGGGTCGAAGTAGCGTTCTTACCAGTGGGCGCCGAAATGACGGCGCCACGGGGGCGTAGGCGGCGGCTGAAGGCGAGGATGCTGGCGCGGGCGCCAGGGGAGCTGAGGAGCGGGAGGCCCAGGCCGGCGGGCGACGGTGCCTGGCATGGGGAAGCGGAGGAGGTGGTGGGCATCGCCATGGCGAATTCTGAGGATGAGGCAAGCGCTTGCGCTTCGTATCTTCACTAGGGTTTAGGGAAAGTGTGGCTGCGGACTGCGGGCTGACCGCAGGCACGGCGTGCGCGTGGCGCTTGCTCGTCCGGCAGCCACGGAGGCGGATTTCGGCATGGGAGTGGTCGACGGCTCGACGACGTCCGCGTGCGCCTCCTGAGTCCTGACTAGGCGGATATAGGGTTTTTTGCCTGGGTGGGTTGGGTTGGGCCAGACATTGCGGAGATGGGCTGGTTCGTTTAATCCGGTCTCTCTGTTTGAGCTGGAATGATAGGGCTATTTTTGTATTAAAATATAGGTAAATTTTGAAGACTGTCATTTTAATTTTGCAAAATTAGAGATATATCATCCTGACTCACATGTCATTGACTTATGTGTGCCCCACATGTCAGTGAGATACCAATGACATATCTCCAACCTTGCAAAATTATAATGACATTGTTCAGGGCGTACGATCTTCGGATGCCCTAGCCAGAATCGGACAGCTTAGGGGTGTTTTCCCACCTAAAAACTTTTCACCTATCGCATCAAATGTTTAGACATATACATAGAGTGTTAAATATAGACTAAAAATAACTAATTACACAGTTTGTCTCTCCCCCTTGCTTCACCTTGCACTCATAGGACTTGTGGCTTTCCTTGTGGCACACATAACAAACCACGGTTTGCTCCTCATCAAGCTTCTTCACTCTCTTGATGGTGTTATCTTGATGAGTTCGGATTTGCTTTATTTTGCTTTTTGCTTGAGTCAAGTCCATGGTGAGGCGAGCCACTTCTTGCTTTAGTATCTCATTCTCCATTGCAACATCTTGTGTACATGTTTCTACAATCACATTCTCAACACAAGCTTGTTTGCACATGGGTGAGTCTAAATCAAGTAAATCAATGCAAGAAGTAGAGGCATCCTTTTTAGGCATATCAAATATTGATTTTTCAATTTTAGGTGCCTCGGTGGGGTTTGCTCCGATGGTTTCAAGATTGGCAACTTTGTTAGTTAGCTCATCACAATGTTTGCACATGATTTTCATTTTAGCAAGCAAACTTTTGTAAGCATCTTGTGTGCTAGCTAACTTTGTTTTTAGTTTTTCATTTTTCTTAACAAGTTGCTCATCATTACTTGTGCTATCACATGTGCTTATACTAGCCTCAAGTTTCTCAATTTTATTAGATAGCTCAACATTTAAATTTGAAAAAGTTTCATATTGGTCAAGCATAGCATTATAGGCTTGTTGAGAACTATCTAATTTTTCTTTTAAAGCATTGATTTTCTTTTGTTGGCTAGTACAAGTTTTGGCATAGTTGAGATTATCTTGCACAAGTTGATTATAAGAAGGTAGCTCATCATCACTATCACTAGAGATAGAGTTTGTGTTACCTCGTGCCATAAGGCACACACGTGAGGAGCTTGATGATGAGTGCTTGCGGCCATGACTCTTGTGTTGGGCTTCATCATCACTTGATGAATCATCTCATGTCTTGATAGTGGTGAGGGCCTTGACCTTGCATCCCTTCTTTTTCTTGTCCTTGGGTGTGGGCTTTTGTTTTGGACAATCTTCCACAAAGTGCCCTTTCTTGCCACATCTATAGCATCCATTTTTTCTTTGCTCTCTTCTTTGATTGGTGAAGAGGCAATCTTCAATTGTGATGGGCACACCTTTGACATTGAGCTTGCGGATCATCCTCTTCACTCCTTTCATAAGCTTGATTGTTTCTTCTTCATCTAAGGAGGAGTCGGATGAGGTGGAGGCTTGATCATCATCACTTGATTCTTCATCTTCATCATCCTCTTCTTCACTTGAGTTTGAGCTTGTCTCAACTTGCTTCTTGCCCTTCTTTTTGTGCTCATCACATGTGAGAGCAATGCCTTTGCTTGATGAAGTGGCTTCTTCTTGACCATCTTGCGTGACATCTCAAATGCCACCAATTTTCCAATGACAATGGTCGGGGTCATGGTACTCAAGTCTTCCATGTTGTGGAGGATGGTGATGATGGTTGCATACTTGTTCTTTGGAAGCATAGAGATGATCTTCCTCACAATATCCGCATCACCTAGCTTTGTGATTCCTATAGAATTGAGCTCATTGATAATTAGATTCAAACGAGAATACATATCATGAACAAGCTCATTATCATTCATTTTAAAGGAATCATAACTTATTTTAGTTAGGTGATGTTTTTGGTCACGTACATTACTTGTACCATCATGGAGCTCATTGTAACACCTCTGGTGATTAATTTGTAATTAACCTGACATGTCATCATCTTAAGTCTTAATCATTCTTGTCATGCATTAATGTTTGTCTAATGATTTCTTGCCTTTACCTTCCCTAAAGGTATTTTGTGTGTAGTGATTCCTTTTTCTAAAACCCTAAAAGCCCAAATCTTCCTATAAGGGCAAAATGGTAATTTCACCTCTGTGCCTAGCTTTGTGTAATTCTTGTACAGTTTAGTGTCTTGAAGCTTTGTTGTGTTGTTCAAAAACCAAAATCAAAAACAGATTTCAATTTCCTTTTAAAAAAAACCCTGATTTCCAAACCCTCGTTTTTACCCCTCTTTTATTAATTTAAAAACAATTCAAAATTTGGAGTTGGTCCAAAAAGCAAAGTTGTAGATCTGATCAAGAGAAACAACTTTGGTATTTACAAATTTTCAAGTTTCTGTACAAAGTTTGAAGTAATTTCAAATTCATTCAAACTCCAGTTTTTGTCCCTTTTTTTTAGTTTTCAAAATTATTTCAAAAACTAATGAGTTTCAGAAAAAGTGTATAATAGCAAAGTTATAGTTTTTGACAAAAGGAACAACTTGCATGTTTACAGATTTTCAACTTTCAATATAAAATCAAAAGTAATTTTGAATTTATTAAAATCCCAAAAGTGTCCCCTTTTCAAATTTCAAATGTGATTCAAAAACTTTTTGGATTTTGAAAATGTTCATATTGACAAAGTTGTAGATCTCCTTTTTCTACACAACTTTGGTGTTTTGAGTTTTTGCTGCTCAGTTCAAATTTTGGGAGTAATTTGCAAAATACTGAAATCCTTTCAAAGTCAAACCCTACCCTAGTCTACTGTTCGTCTCCTACCTAGGGACAGGGGGGGCCCCGACCATGGCCACCCCGCCGGAGCTGCGCGCGCCACGCGCCTGGCAGCCGCCCGCCTGCTCCCGACCCGTCGCCCTCGACCGCGCCATCATGCCGCACCCGCACGCGCAAAGCGCTGACCCTCGCCCGTCCCCCACTGCTCCCAGCACGCCGCCGCCGCGTGGCCGTCGCCGGCAAGCTCACGCCCGGCCCCTGAGCAGACTTCCGTCCTTTCTTCATCATGCAAACGATCGCACGCGCCACGGGCATTCTTATCCACCCCCGCGCGCTCCCTGCCTGCCTCTGGCCGCGGCTATAAGAAGCCGCCGAGCTCCGCCATTGCCGCCACCACGGCACCCCGAGCCACCAGACCACCCCAGCGCCCGCCGAGCCCTCCACCGCCTTCGCCTTGAGCTCGCGAAGCTTCCCAGTCCCTCAATTTCACCTCTCCGCCCTCCTCTCGCCGGCGCAGGAGCTTCGTCCCCGACTCCGGCAAACGGCCGCGTTTCGGCTAAGCGAGAAATTCGCCACCGTGAGTGCTTCTCTTTTCCCTCCGACCCCTGCCCTCTCTTCCTCACCTCAGCGCGCTCCTAACCGCACCCTCGGCGACCTCTTTTGGTGGACAGAGCCGCCGGACGCCGGTCGCCGCCGAAGAGATCCGCCACCACCGTCGGACTCCCTCCTCCGACCCTTGCACCGCCTCGCCGAGCCTCGCTCCCGACTCGCGGTGAGCCCGCGAAGCTTCCCCCACCCTCTGCTTTCCCAGCGCAAGGCCCGAGCGGCCGGTCCGCCGTGCGCCTCGCCTGCGATTCGCCCGAGCCCTCGGGGAAGATGCACAGTGCCTTTTTTCCTTTTTCAGTTTTAAATGAATAGTGTTCAGTTTTCATCTTTTTGTGTGATTTTCTGTATGGTTCCAAAAATTCTGAAAAATTCGTGGTAGACTCTTTATACCTTGAAGTATTTTATAAAAATATAAAACTTGACTTTTTTGCAAGAATTTGAAAATGTAAAATCCCTCTTTTAATTAATAAATGGATGGTTTTGGAATTTTTAGAAAATCATTTATAACTCCAAAAATCATGAGATAAATTTTTGTGAGTTTCCTATACCATGTTTAGTCTCTGGTGAAATTTTGAAGTCTTTTGGAACAAGTTGATTTTTGAGCATTTATTTTAATTATAAATAGTGCCTTTTGTTAATTACTGACTGATTTTAATTGAGCACCTTAATGACCTCCAAAAATTATGAAATTTGTTTTGCCATCTTTTTATACCATAATGAACTTATGAGATTAATTTGGTAATTTTTGGAGCAACTTCATAAAATGACCTTTTTAAATAATTAGGAAAAATAGAAAATCAAGTAGGGTTCATGTTGTATGCCCTGTGATGTGACTTTTGGGATTGTTTGCTGTTCATAGACCCCCACCCATTTGGTCTATGATGTTTGTGATGCCATGCATGATTTGTGTTTAGGTCGGATAAATGATGCTTAATAGGTTGATTAATTTTGCTTAAGGATAAAGATAAGTAACTTTATGTCCACACTAAGAAGTTACTTACGCGATGGAAAGTGTACTCTAGAATCAGTAGGTTTTGTCCTGCGTTTTAGCAAGCCTTTTGTTCATGTCAGCATCCTCATAAGCATACATCATTGCATCCGTATAGTGACCGAAGGAGAAAACGTCAAAGTCGAAGCAGCCGCTGACGGACCTACCCCTGAGGCGACCCCGAGCTCCGACACCTGCACTGCCGACCCCGAGCCTGTTCTCTTTGCTCTTCAAGGCAAGCCCCGGTGCATTTTAACCCTTCCTTGTTTTTATAAAAGGTTTACTTAAAATGTCTTTGAGTTAAACTACTGCATTAGGTTATAGGAGTTGTGTGATGACCTATTACCTGCACGGTTTACCTCCACCAGAAGATCCACCTGCCCTGTTTAAAAACTATTTGCAAATGCTTAGTGATGCTATACAATAGATTTGCAATAAAAATGCCAATTTTAAAAGTGGGATCACTTAAAGAAATTTTTTATGGGAATTTGGTTTTACTCCCCGGCCATTGGCTAGGTATCTGATCCGTACCTAGTCAATTGCGAGGAGAGGTTGTCTGAGCGTATGGTGCCGTCATGTTGTAGTCCGGGACTCAACAGTTGACACCGACCGGGACAGGGTTGAAAAACTGACAGGACTATTACGCTTGGGTGCGATATAATCAAGGTATAGTTCTGGCAGAAAAATATTAGGGGCCTGCTGGTCAAGACTTGTAACTATTCATATACTTCGGAAAGCTCTGGCTCCGAGGACTCCTTTATTGGGACCGACAACCGCGCACTGGGAGTGGCGAGATGGCGGAAGTAGCTTGTACCCACATGGTCGTCGTACCTGGATATGAGTGGTGTACTGTACTTCCGGGTGGCGTAGGACCGGTCCAATCTTGGAGGAATCGTGGAAGACGAGTTGGCATATGCAAGCTTGGGTGCTACATATGCAGTGTGGATAGGGATCCTCAGCTGAGTATTATTTATCCGGATTAACGTTGCTCCTCGGTTATGGAGACTTGGTCACTGACTGTCAACGGAGAGTGGTTCTCAACTAGGAATGTTTTGAAAGGTAAAAAGAATCATGAGCAATGAAGAATTGAGAAATACTTGAACCTTTCCAAAAATAGAACAAGGTTTACAAAATGTTTTTTTTTCTGCAAAATACTTGATCTTGCTTAAGCCTTACCTTGACTTCCTAAGCCTCTCATTCCTGAGTCTTCTTCCTTTTCTTTAGTCGGGTAAGACTTGTTGAGTACCCCAGTACTCAGGGTTTGTTACCCATGCTGCAGGTATGACTGAGTCCCCGATGTGTCTTGCGCCCTGCTGCATGACCATCGTCCAGGAAGAGGCCGATGAGGCCGAAGAATAGTTGTGCACCCTCGGGCTGGGTGATTACAAGTATCTTTATTTTGTTGTACTCCGCTACGCTGCCTATTTCTATTTCTAATTTCTATTATCCGAACTTGGTTTGTAATAACTGCACCTTTAATCTTATTTGGAAACTCGGTTTGTAAAACTAATGTTATTTAAGTCTTCCGCTCTGTATTCCGATGTTATTTAAAAAAATATCCAAGTGTTGTAACCGAATGGTGAGATGATCCTGCGGACAATGGGCGCTGATGCAGCCCGGTGACGAACAGTCTTAATCACACGGAACATCAGTTCGGCTGTCAGTGGATGACAGGGACCGGTGGGCCATGGGATTAGAGCCGTTACGCCACACTCATGTAGCTTTAACCAAATTTCATGAGATGTTTGTAAGGTAAAAACATGGTTAAAGACATTCATGCAAAGAGATTCAAACAAGCAATTTTTAGCTCTAGCATTTAGATGTATTTCCTTTTCATCACCCGCGGTTAACTTGATGGGATTCTTAGGGGGTCTCATCCCATCGCGGGTGACTCTCCAAACACCTAGATCAACTGCTTCTAGGTAACAAGCCATTCTAGCACTATAGTAGGGGAAGTTAGTGCGTCAAAGTGCAGAGGCCTAGAGGTATCCATCCCAACCATTCTTAGGGGCGTCGGCTCGAAGGTGGTGAGGCCAAGAGTCCACAAGTGAGCCAACCTTGCTTTGATACCAATTGAAAGAATCGTGATGCCTAAGAGGGGGGGGGGGTGAATTAGGCAACTTAAAACTTCTACTCTAAACTATGGTCTCTAATTTCCACCTAGTCAAAACCAAACCTATGCAAGAAAGTAAACTAACCAATGTGCAACTAAGGTTTTGCTAGGTGTGTTGCTATCTCTACCGCAAAAGAGTTTTGCAACCTATGATCCAAACCTATCAACTAAGCTAGGAAAGGTAAAGCACACAACAAAGGTAGCAAGTAAGTGCGGAAGCTAAAGAGTGTGGTAGAGATGCAAACTCCCGTCGACGACTCTGGTAATTTTACCGAGGTATCAAGAAGCGTGCAAGCTTCCCCCTAGTCCTCGTTGGAGCCCCTCACAAGGAATCCTTTGCAAGGGCCAAGCTCCCGGTCGGGTAACTCCGTGGATAGCTCCGGGCCTTCCCCACGCGCAAGTGGGTCTCCGGTTAAGCCACTCGTGGCAAAGCCTCTCCCGGATGCTCCCGCCGTCTTCACTATCAAGTTTCCGGTTGAATTGTCACGGGCCTTGTTCCCTTGGGTACACGGTGGCGGCCACACCACAAACGCAGTTGGTGTGGTCTCATAAGACTACAAGCCCCTCCGATGTACAACAACGGTGCACGCAAGCACCGGTAGATAAGAGGTGTTTAAACCTCACTAAACACTAGGACTAACACCTAGAGCAAGCGCAAAGCGATGGTCTAACTAGCCTAAGCACTTCGCAAAGCACCTACACTAATCACCTAGTATATCACTTGAGCACTTTGGTGGCTAGAGCAACTAAATATGTGTCTATACACTTGGTACACTTCCTTGAGCTCCAACCATACTGTTTTGGCCGGCCATGGGGGTATATATAGAGCCCCAAGCAAAATAGAGCCGTTGGACACCAAAAATAGTTTCCTGCGTAGCATTGGACGCTCCTGACGGGAGCATCGGACGCGCGTCCGATGTCACATAACGGCTAGTTCTGCCGACCTGGCACTGAATCACATCGGACTCTAACGAGCGTCCGATGCGTGACCATCTGACGCGTCCGATATCTTCAGAGCCTCTCTGGAACCTCTCTGCATAGGCATCAGACTCTGGGACTGTAGCGTTCGATGTAACGCTGTGCACGATGCACAGTGTTACTGTCGCGTCTGATGCTTCTGCTGGCGCCAACCTGAGCTAGGGTTTACCATCGGTGCGTCCGACGCTTTTGAGTCAGCGTCCGATGTCCCTGTTTCTTCGTTTCTTCGTGATTTCTTGCGCCGTCTTGGTTCGATTCTTGTGCCTTGAACTTTGGTTGATCTTTGTGAGTCTTCTATTGAGCTTCCAATGTCTTGCTTGAGGTGTTGATCATCGGATCACCACATCGCCTTTGTCCAAGTCACATTTGCACCCTATTGAACTATAAAACAAACACTCGCAGACACATTAGTCCAATATGGTTGTGTTGATCATCAAACACCAAAATCCAAAGTTAAATGGACTGAGGTCCATTTTCCTTACACGGACGCACACCTAACTGAGTCCGGTCACTTCTAGATAGTTTTGTGAGTGACCGGACACGCTTGTGGCGACGTGACCGGACACTGTCACTATCACAAACAGAGTCTGGTCACAAACAGAGAGGTCCAAAAATAGGATTTTTGTTACCAGATGCGTCTGTTGTCTTAACCAGACGCAGCTTAAAGTCCGGTCAGTGACCTGCCAACACAATTTTGTTCGTGATTTTTTCGTTTGATCTCTGTTTCGTGATTCGACTTTCAGTGACCTATCAAGCTTCTCGCTTTGGATTTTTGCCTGAATCCCCCGAGACGTAAGAGTTTCTGTGTGTGTCCCGCTGTGTTCTTAGGAAACATCCACTCAATCATTTGGTTCGTGGACATCACGTGTGTTGGCTCTTGCTTTTTGAGACTTTGATTTGAGATAGCGGCCAAGTATTTCTATGAAGAAATTTTAAGATCTCATTCAGTCATCTCTGATCCCCCAATTCATCGTCATGTTATCAATAGAAAGGCCATAGAGCCAAAGCTTCTATCAAAAAAAAAAAATCGCCAATGAAAATGGACCTGCGCAAATGGTAAGTGGGCCCACAGACCCATCCCAGGTTTGCTCTATAGTGACGCCTGTATTTTTTCGTGTGGCCGGTGGAAAGTAGGTGTGGGCGTTCCGTCACTTCGAAAGTTCGGTCAGCTAAAAACAGAGACCGATCGGTTAGTTTCAAAACTCAAGACCGAGCAAGTTCGGTCTCGGTTAGTTCGGTTCGGTCTCGGTCATGACCGAACTGTACAAAATATCTACTAAATAGTATATTTTTTAGCAAATTTGAACATTTTTTATTCCATAACAAAAATAACGATACAACCTATATATTAAATAGAGTGATGGTTGATATAAAACTCATTAGAATAAATATTGTATCACTAATAATAATCTAAAATACACATTATATCAATAAAAATTAGATGTTCGGTTAGTTCGGTTACCCGAGACATATGACCGAACTAACCGTAAAAAGTTCGGTTAGTATGGACTCAGGATCGAACTAGTGACCGAAAATTTCGGTCTCGGTCACTTCAGTCTCGGTTACTTCGGTTCAGTCTTCGGTCTTCGGTCAATTATGCCCAGGGCTAGTGGAAAGACAGGAAGCATTATTAGTGAAAATAGTTTCTGTAATATGTTAAAAAAAGAAAGAAAATAGTTTCTGTAATAGAGTGTAACACATTTCGCAGCAACGATTAGGGCACGTTCAGTTCGCAAAATGTCCCCAAATATTTTGCGCAGTACCCGTTTTAGACGTATGCATGAAGCATTAAATGTAGGTAAAAAAATAACTAATTGTACTTTTAATCTGCTCATGTCGAGACGAATCTTTTGAGTCAAGTTGGGTCATGTTTGGACAAAGTTTGTCAAATAACAACGAAAGTGCTACAGTAACTTTTCGCCAAATATTTCACGAACTGAACAAGGCCTTGTTATATATCACATTTCTCAAGCCGACCAAAACATAACATGTCCGAAAGCTACAAGGTGGCGACATGCCTCAGTTTATTTTAGGTAACCTTACAGACCAAAGCTACTTGTGAACTGCGAAGTCTGATGCATGTTTCTAATACTTCTATTTCACAGGCTGCTCGAGTCAAAACTAACAAATCCCTTCTCTTTCAAGCTTTCGATAGTCTCCTTGACGCTCGTCTCCAGTGGAATTAACTCGATGCCTATGCTTCTTATCTTCTCCTTTGATACTTGGTAGGCTGGAACAAATGGCTTGTCATCTGCACACCTGCCAAGAGGAACATACTCTTAGATTCTTATTCGTTCTATGAACTAATAGTTTTAAGTAGTATTCTATTCATTCTGAGACAAACACTGATTGAGGAACATCAACCCGTGACACAGCTGACAAAGTGACAATGCTTCTGTCATATCACGATGGACTGAAGTCATAGGAAAACACTTATCCCTAAAGATATTTATAACGAAGTAAAAACACAGGAGAGTGGTTTGTTCCAAACAAACCATATTTATACATTGCATTTCATTTGTGAATAAGAGGCATCACACTTGAAATATATGAACTTACTTGTCCGGAAGACGAATGGTAGGATACATGTTGCGGATGATGTTGACTAGTTCTGAGTAGTGAACAACTCTTTCCACCATGCAATACCTTCCATTTGCTGAGGGAACCTCGTATGCAAGGATATGGGCCAGGGCAACATCTTTGACATTAATCCATCCAAAGCTAAAATTGGGATATGTAGATGATGACCCTGCAATAATATGAAAATGATGAACTTTCAAAAGATAAAACGAAAATGATGTGATGATCTTCAATTTGTTGCCCGGACATTAGGGAACAAAAGTCACATAACAGTTATCATTAGGGAAGGACATTAGGGAAGGTGCCATGAGCAAAGTAGTAGTTGTAAGCAAGGTCACATTACAGTTATCATACAGCTGTTAATCTAAGGAGTAACTATTCAAAACCGACATAGCAGTTATGGCCTTGTTTAGATGCAAAAATTTTGCAAAATTTTTACTGTAGCATTTTCGTTGTTATTTGACAAACTTTGTCCAAATATGGACTACGTAGACTCTAAAGATTCGTCTTGACATGTACATACTAAAAGTACAATTAGTTATTTTTTTTACCTACATTTAATGCTCCATGCATACGTTCGAACATTGATGTGATGGTTGATGTGATGGAAAATTTTGGGAAATTGGGGGAACTAAACAAGGCCTATATCTACACATTCACATACCTTTGGAGAATGAGCTTACATTTTATTTGATCTGTGGCTTGAGGACACATCATTATTAACAGAATGACAGACTTGACAGTAAATTTCCAAAGTATCTCCAAAGTTTGCAGCAAAAGGCACAAAATCTGTGAACTAGAATACACAACTTGTACTAAGCACAAGCGTCATGCATCCCTCCTCTCCTTACAGGTATTTGTACAAATAGCAAACCCAAAACGAATGTGGTTGTTATAATTTCTACTCTACAAACAGATCATCTTAAAAGTTAATTGGACAAGCATCATACCATTTATTAACTTCAGGATTGCTTCAGCACTGGTATTTAGTGTAGGCTGCAGCAGGGGACCAATAACCATTGCTGGGTTTATAGTAACAATTTCAAATCCATTATCCCTTGAAAACTTCCAAGCAGCCTGCTCTGCGAGTGTCTTGGACAAAACATACCATTGCTGCCAAATAATGTAGACTTAGAAAATAAACTAATAATGATAAAACAAATAACAAGATAGCTTGAGACATTGATATAAGACAATGAAATCAAACTTTGCTGAATGTTCAATAATCAATATCCAATCAGACTTACAAATGTTGGATGGACTGTTTCTTAAGGTTGCACTACTAGTCAGGATTGAGATTTGAATATATATTCAAATTAGGCAACAGTTATGTAATGCTAATGATAAATGAGAAGAGTAACATCAATTAAGTAGGATCAGTAGTGAAGCACTTCAGCATTCACAAGAAATTGTGATTGGTTGTTTACATTAGTCTTATCCTGTATTAGGCCTCATGTAGCACAACCCAAGACAGCATAATACTATGCAGTGCTGTTATTTGGTTGTTCAACATATGCAAGCTGTGTTTAGCAATGTTGTTTGGTCTCTTACATTGTATTACATGTGATCATCCCACTTCTATGTTCTAGTACAGGTAAAGGAGGCAAGGAAATTCTATTTTTGTGGACCCCATTGGGTAAATACAACCAAATTTGGTGTACTGGCTAATGCAGCCTTAGGTCTCTTTGGACACTATGGAAGCCTACATATAGGCCTCTGCAGGCAACGTAACACTAGTAAGCATGCTAATGCCAAACGCTAGCAACCAAAACAAACTATATAGTCCGTAGACAATCTTGTGAGGCTACCACATAATATGGCCAATTCATTGAACTGCTTAAAATCAAACGAGATTGAAATGCAAATAGAGGTATTCAATGAACTTTAATCTAATGCAAATGGTTCATGCATCATGCACTTTGTTGGTTTCAAAGTGAATAATATGCTGAAATTAAGAAACGTAACAACCATAAAACAATGAAGCCATCAGCCCTTTATCATATGAGACAAAATGATGCAATTACTGGTCATGATGTACCGGACGATATACATCTCTGCTAAAACCTACAAAATGCCCATGGGCTACATAACCAGAATAAAAAATACAATACCATTTAAAGCAATTATTTTGAATGAACAAGGTAAACATATTCTAAAGAAAAATGTAAGTTAATATGACAGCAAACAAGGGCATTGAAGCATGCAGATTTCAGATAATTGGACATATAAATGAACCAGAATTAACAAAATGTATCATAATAGTTGCCACTCCACCATATGTGCTGAACAACCAAAATACTACCAATAATACAGAAGCTATATGAGGAAATAATTGTTTATGGTAGCAAGGAGGAACAATACCTGACTCTTTTCACAAATTGGTGGATCAGAAAACCATGTCTCGTCAACTGTGACCTCAGGAGTCCTTTGCTTCCCGTTGTAGGCAACGGCAGCCATAGATGATGTTATAACCACTTTTTTAATAGAAGATTTCTTGCATGAACCAAGAACATTGAGTGTTCCCTTAATTGCTGGGTCAAGTAACTCAGCCTATAAAATAATGAAACATATAACTCCTTACATAACTAGTAAAATTTGTAATTTCTAGGGTAGTTAAAGGTAACATGTGGGTCCAACTCCAACAAGGTGAAATCAATAAATAGATAGATGTTGACACATGTCAAAACTTGTAAATCCTGATTTGTAATTTAATAATGCTCTGTTTAGAATCCTTGTGACTTTACTTAAATCATTATTTCGGATTTTGAGTTACAAAAAGAAACTAGGGCTTACAAAAAATAATATAGCATAAACAAGTTGGTCTAGGTATTAGCATGATGGTCATGAATAGTCACTAAGAGGAATTTTGGGATTAAAAAGTGACCCTGTCCAATAAGGAGTATTAAGAAAAGTGCACACTGAAGTACAATGCCCCAACATATCAGGCAAGGGAATCGCAATGCAAAACCCTGAAGGGCATGTTAGTTACTAGGTGCAAAATAACAATAATAAATTGATGGGAAGTACAGAAGCTGAACACACATGGATACTCTATGCCTTCAAGACACCGTACATCTTGAAGCTGAAAAAATTGTAAATGTGTGATAAATCTAGCAGCAGATGGCATCTCTTGTTTCCACCAAGTTTCCATTAAACAAACCTTAGGATCCTTGACATTGTGATAAAAGGGAGAGGCAGTATGGAACACGGTGTCGCAGCCATGAACTGCAGCATCAAAAGAGCCCTCTTCTAGTAGGCTAGCTTTAAATAAGTGCAGCCTATCCTTAGCTCCATCCAGCGCAGTCAGGTGCAATGTTTTCTTTGGGTCAGCTGAAAAGTGAAGATAACAACAATGACCGCATGTCAAAGGTAATATTGCTAAAGAATTATGGTGTATGTGAAATGAAGAACATAGAGAAATACGTAGCCACATAGAGAACTGTAGAGTCCCATAAAATTTGTTTATACGTAGCCACTTGGAAGGGAAGTAGGAAATATGCATGAAACCGAAGAGAGTGAACATGAGGTTGGACACTTGAGCCACATGTTTTAGCCGATGTTCATGACATTCCTTTGTTCCTGACGGCTACATAGGGCACAGAGTTCCTCTACTGTTCCTGTTTGTTTGTTTTGTTTTGTTTTTTTTCCAAAGAGGGGCTTATTCTCTACCTTTCGGAATTTGGTGTGGTGATATTTATGGGGATACAAAGTGCTCCTTAATAAACTGACCAACCAAGTTGATCGGTATCAGCATTTTTCAGCCTACAGATGCAATCAAGATTTCAGAGTGCCTCTGTCAAGTGGATCCAGAAGCAAAATAATACCAAACCTACCGTCCCAAGGTAGGATATCCGGTCCCCTGCCCACTAATCATTTTCATTTCCCAGTCTAACCTAAGCAATCTCACGAAATATCGCAGCAATTCCGCTAGCTACCACAAGGAATCAGAAGGAAAGGGACGAGAAATGGGGGGGAGGACGGGCCGGGATGCGCACCGGTGTCCCGCACGGTGGCGCGGACGGTGTAGCCGCGGTCGAGGAGCAGCCTGACAATCCAGGACGCGATGTACCCTGATGCGCCGGTGACGCACACCACCTTCCCCGCCCCCATGGTCGCCGCCGCAGCCGCAGAGCTCATCGCCGTCGCCTTGCGCTGTTGCGTTGCGCCTGGCCCCTCCTCCCCTGCTTCAATTCGCTGGACTGGTCACTGGAGTCTGGAGAGGCAGAGGGAAACGGAGATGCGGATTGTGGGGTTTTAAAAGCATCCGTGTATCCGTGGGAAAATAGGGAGTTTGGGCATCATCAGTTACGTCACTATGGTTTTTGGTATTTTAAAGGGCATCAGCAGTTACGTCATACGGTCACGGTAGGTTGAACATGAACAGATGAACTAGTAGTCATACAGGAAATTTGTATAATTTGGGGCGGGAAAGATCACCAGATTTATAAGCTTTATGAATTTTTTTGTCAAATAATTTTTTTTAAAACAGCTTCACTTGTAAAGTTATTTTATTCTCTTCTCATAAAGGTATAAACTGAGATGAAGCTAAAAAAAAAAGTAGTTTTCACATTTTACACCTTTATTTCTTTGTCTTAACCATACATAAAGTTGTTGTTAAAACTATTTTGGCAAACATTTTTTTCAAAACATTCAGCTTCATTTAGAAAGTTATTGATGAAACTATTTCTTAAAAAAACTTCACTAGTGAAACTAAACTATGCTAAATGGGACCATAATATATGTCATCATCTTCTAATACTAAAAGTGATTAAATTTTCTTCACTAACAAGTGGGGTTATAATGCACGGCAGCAATGCTCAAGTCCGATTTAGCTTCTTCCGTTCCTGTCGCATCCACCTCCGTCCGATTTTATTTGAAATACGTGAGGATTCCTCTTGTGAAATTGGATAGGAATCACCAAATCGAGAATCATAGGAATAGGAATTTATAGAAATAAAAATAGACCTGGCGACCGCGAATTTTGTAGAGTAGCGAGAAAGGACTCACCCGACGATGGTGCCGCCAGTCAACGCAGACCGCGGCGATTGCGGACGCTTTTGGGGTCCGCCGTGCCATACTGCCGCCACCCTACCAGAGTGCTCACGCCTGAGTGGTTGGTTCTGTGCTGGTGATTTCACTCAGGTCAATGTCAGTTGGAGTTTCATCTAAGTTTCATTTGCATTAAATATGTTGCAATATAAGCATTTTGATGATATAACAATGTATTAAAGAAGAGAGAGAAGAAATAAGTTTCGTCTAGATGAAACTCTCTTGACACGAATATCAACTCTCTACCATAAAATTTAATGTCTATAAAACTCTAGAATGAAACTCTCATTTTCAATGGAGAGTTTTATTTTATTCGATATGATATGACAGTCTTGGAAACAACGCAATGAAACTCACCACTGCCATTGGCATAATAATGCAGCGTCACGTTCGAGAGGATAAATCGAACTAAATTAATACTCTGTTAGAAATTTAGGCAAATTCAAAATTATTTTATTCCAGAAAATTGACACAAATAAACGTATCATGACATCATATGTGTGCTTGTTCAAATAAACTATCATGAAAATATTCACAGCAATACTCAGAGAAATACCATATAAATTATCACACATATATATCATAATCCCTATCCAAGTAGTGCTAACTAATAAGGTCTTCAACATAAAGTAAAGAGGATGTCGCAAAGTCGTATACCCAGCGGTAGAGCCGGAAGCACCCGACAGCGACATGGTGCTTTTGTTGATGTAGTCGTCCCGCTCAAAGCTGTGTAGGAAGAACGTAGTGAAGACCTCGTCGCCGGGGAAGAAGAAGATTATCACCAGCGAGTAGTCGTGCCAACGACGGACACTCCTAAAAAACGTGATCACCGATCTCCACCCGAGCAGGTGAACTCGTTGTCAACGTACGTTCCGGAGGCTCTACTCTCCCAAGGACTTGTGCACGCAAGTCATGGGATGAGGAAGCTAGCGACAACAAAAACTTTTTGGTTGTGTATTCAAACGAGTGAAAAGGCCAGAAGTGAGGGTTGGGAATTTATCCCTGCACTGATGTGACGGTGAATAGGCACACGAAGATCAGGAGGTAGATAAAACAATCAATGCTAGAGTTAGAAACTCCCGTATTCACTTTGCCATTTGCTAATTAATAAATAGAAATAAAAAGAACTTCCGTAACTCACATATTCAAGACACATAGTTGGCAAAGTGGAATACTGATTGCTCATTGTCTATCTAATGTGTCTACCTTTTGTTGCCCATTTGCCCACCTTCCTTGGTCAAGCCAATCGGCGGTAACACATGCATGCATGTGGCCCATCACCATGGTAATAAACCAATGAATATTATTTAATATAAATTATAGAGTTTATTAATTATTAAATATATTATATGGCTTGGCCCATAATATACCAACAATCCTCACCAAACTCTAGCATTCATAGAAAATAATCTCAAAACCATAGTTCTTTTGATATACCAAAGTTTCAACGGGGACTGTTAAGTTGAACACCCGTCTAGAACAAAGGCTCCACTCACTCACAACTGAACAATGGACTATGCCTTGAATTGTCAGTTTTGTGTGAAAAATGAGCTTCACCAAAGTTCATATCATGGTACTAGGCTACTACAAGCATCCCCTTTGTTTTGAAGCATATAAGTCACACTTCCTGTGCCTTTCACGAGTATCTAGAGATTGCCCACGTCTCATAGACTATGACTAGCAGTTAAGCTCGTATAGGTGTGTTGCTTTAGAGGATGTTTTGTAGGACAATATTCCTGCTTAAACAAGCCACTCAGATCACATTAAGGACTTATCCAACCTGCCATACAACATAGGAGAAATGGTGCATCTCCAATAAGTTCAAACTTTAAATAAGGGATTTCTCCCTTAGTCAACCACTAGTTTGTTTCACCATTCTAATTCACGGGATCTCCGATCACATAGAACAGGTTGCCACTATGGTGTGACTTCAAGTGGGTCTCAAGCCCAACTCCCTCGATGCACCTTCTATCACGTTGCGTGACAGACCCTTAGTAAACTGATCTACCAGATTTTTAGATGTATGGATATAGTCCAAAGAAATTACTCCGGAGTTTCTCAATTTTCTAACAGTCTTCAGACGCCTTTTCACATGCCTTGTTGACTTCATGTTGTCTTTAGAACTGTTCACCTTTGTTATCACAGTTTGGTTGTCACAGTTCATAGAAATAGCCGGTATAGGTTTTTCAACAACCGGTAAGTCCATAAGAAGTTCACGAAGCCACTCGACTTCAGCGCCAGCGGTATCCAATGCCGTCAGTTCTGCTTCCACTGTAGACTTCGTTAAGAGAGTCTGCTTGCAAGACTTCCAGGAA
This sequence comes from Coix lacryma-jobi var. lacryma-jobi, assembly GCA_009763385.1. Lineage (NCBI taxonomy): Eukaryota > Viridiplantae > Streptophyta > Magnoliopsida > Poales > Poaceae > Coix > Coix lacryma-jobi. The sequence goes on along the minus strand of CM019822.1, from coordinate 139,886,186 downwards.
ACAGCGCCACCTCCAAGCAGAAACACGTATCCGTTTGTGGCGTACAGCTCATCAGCATCAGAAATCCAATTAGCATCACAATAACCTTCTAGTACCCTCGGATACCCAGTAAAGTAAATACCATAACTCATTGTACCTTTCAGATAGCACAACACTCTCTCAAGAGCTTTCCAATGAATATCTCCAGGATTCGACACAAACCGGCTTAGTTTGCTCACAGCAAACGAGATATCAGGCTTAGTGGCGCTAGCCAAGTACTTGAGAGAACCAATTATTTGTGAATATCTCAGTTGGTCTCTCGAAATTCTACGATTTTTCCTTAATCTCACACTTGGGTCATAAGGCGTTGGAGCCGGTGCATAGTCATTGTACCCAAAACGATTTAGCACCTTTTTCACATAGTGGGACTGCACAAGAGTAACCCCACCATTTCCTTCTTCTCTCAACGGCTTAATATTAAGAATAACATCAGCCTCACCCAAGTCTTTCATTTCAAAGTTATTAGACAGAAAATCTTTTACTTCATTAATCACTTCAATATTATTCCCAAATATTAAAATATCATCCACATACAAGCACAGAATGACACCATTACCTCCACCGAACCGATAATATACAAATTTATCAGCTTCATTCACTGCAAAGCCAACTGTCGTTAAAGTTTTGTCAAACTTCTCATGCCATTGCTTGGGGGCTTGCTTTAGACTGTACAAAGATTTCAGCAACTTACACACTTTACCCTCTTGACCCTTTGCCACAAATCCATCTGGCTGATCCATATAGATCTCTTCCTCAAGCTCTCCATTCAAGAAAGTTGTCTTAACATCCATCTGATGAATGAGAAGACCATGTGAGGTAGCCAAGGATATTAGCACACGAATGGTCGTTAGACGAGCAACTGGTGAGTAAGTGTCAAAATAATCTTATTCTTCTTTTTGTGTATAGCCTTTAGCAACTAGCCTTGCTTTGTACTTCTCAACAGTACCATCCGGTCTCATTTTCCTTTTGAACACCCATTTGCATCCCACAGGTTTACATCCGTAAGGACGATCAACCACTTCCCAAGTTCCATTTGACATAATAGAATCCATCTCACTGTGAACTGCTTCCTTTCACAAGTCAGCGTCGAGAGAGGAATATGCCTCAGCAATGGTTGTGGGAGTATCTTCCACAAGGTATATAATAAAGTCTTCACCAAAAGATTTTACAATCTTTCGTCTCTTACTCTTACGAGCAACTATATTATTATCCTCCTCAGAATTTCTTCATGAGTTTCATCATTAGCGTGTCTAACCGGTTCATGAGAATCAGGGACATAAAAAGAATCATGACTAGATATGCTACGTGTATTAGCTTTCATGGAAAATTCTTCTTCAAAGAATGTTGCATCTCTGGATTCCATGATTGTATCAACAACCATCTCAGGAATGTCAGAGTTTATTATTAAAAATCTGTAGCCCACACTATGAATGGCATAGCCGAGGAAAATACAATCTACCGTTTTTGGTCCAAGCTTTCGCTTTTTGTTTATCGACACGTTTACTTTGGCCAAACAACCCCAAGTTCGCAGGTAAGAAAGATTTAATCTCCTTTTCTCCCATTCTTCAAATGGTGTAATTTCTTTATTCTTTGTGGGCACTCTATTTAGGACATGACTTGCTGTCAATATAGCCTCACCCTACCATTCTTTAGATAAACCTGCAGTCCTCAACATGGCATTTACCAAGTCAGTAAGAGTGTGGTTCTTTCTCTCAGCAATCCTATTGGACTGTGGTAAATATGGTGGTGTCCTCTCATGAATTATTTCGTGCACCGCGCAAAACTCAGAAAACTAATTAGAGAAATACTCTCCTCCGCGATCAGACCGTACACATTTGATTTTCTTCTCAATTTGATTCTCTACCTCAGCTTTGTAGATTTTAAAATAATACAATGCTTCATCTTTAGTTTTCATTAAGTACACATAGCAAAATTGAGTGCAATTATCTATAAATGTAATAAAGTATCTCTTACCACATTTGGTCAATATCCCACTCATCTCACAAATATCTGAATGAATTAAATCAAGAGGTGCTAATTCTCTTGCCATAGCGGTTGTTGACGCAAAAAGTTGGTCGAGACGCCGACACACTCGTGTACGGTCCTCAGAGAACGTACGAAGTAGGGTTCGGATCTCGTGGACCTCTGAACGGTGGCGTCGCCGCTTCTTCGGTGAGAGCGACTCCAAGGCGTGCCAGTCAACTTGACCTGCAGTTGACAAGGAGAAAGAAAAAGATGTCAAATTATGGAACTTGCCGGTTTGGTGCCAGACAGTTCCAAATTGTGCGGCTCTGAGATAGCCACTGTCATAGGATTTTGACTACAAAATCAACTCCCAAAAAGAGCAGAATATATTGACATTGATTGAAGCAAAAACGACTATTGAGGATACAAAAGAAATATAAGAAAACGACTAGTCGGTTAGCTTTAGCTTATGAAAGATATATAGATCTACATATACGTCAAAACAACATAAAATTAACAGATAGACTAATCTTGTCAGCAATTCTGCTTGTTAACAGTAGGGTGTCTCCATGCAGCCGTAATAACAAACAGGTCGACAAAATAACATAACCATCAACAGTGGGGTGTCTCTATGCAACCATAATGATAATCAAGTTATATTACGTCCAACACGACTAATGGATTTGCTAGTTTTATACTGCAAAAACATATATGCTATGAAGAAAGCATAACTGGATCAGCTATTTTAGCCGATACAGGGTCCATGAAGCACAAACAAGATCTATCTGTCAGAACTATAATTTTGATCTAAGATTAAACAAATCTACTTCAATATGCCTATCAGTGGGGTTCAAAAATACAACCATAATAAGCATATTAAACTAAATCTACTTATTCTTAGATTAAACCATAATTTAAACGGATATCTTGAATGCACAACATGTAACAATCAAGATTGATAAGCTAGTCAATGAGAGTCTAGATCGGCTATTCCTTTTTGATACAAGCGTGGAAAGGCTTTGGATAACCGATATAGACAGCGTTTAAGCTTAAGCTAACTTATCAATCTTGATTGGGCAAGATATTGTTGAAACAATATAATAAACTCTAAAAAACATGAACAATATCAATAACTTAATGAATCTATTAGATTGCCAAACCTATAGAGCCGATAACTAGTTAAGATCGACTAAAGCAATAGATTGATCGAAGTCAAGATAGTCTTACAAAAGATGAGCTTAAACCGATAACTAACCCATGTCATAGCTTAACAAGAGTTTGGTCGATGCCAAATACAGCCTTATTGAACGATAACACAAGCCATTGGTAAAACTTACAAGCAAACCGGAGTTCGATCTAGCCGGTGCAACCCAGCTTATTCGAAGGTTTCGTCGAGATCTACTTTACTCCTACTCCTAGGGTTTTAGCCAGTGGCCGAAGAATTGTTTGATTGATTGATTGTCCCTTACAAAAATCGGGTTTATAGCTATTTATAACCCGGTAGACTCCTATTCTAACACGACTAGGATACATTATAATAAAATAAAAGACGATCCGGACTCCAACTCCTCTGGTCGAAACCGACACGTCTTCTAAACCCGTCGAGTCTGGTCCACGCGAATCTTTTGATTGTGTCTTGACTCAAAACAAGCTTCTCCCCTTTTTGACCGATTTCCTTAATAAATCAGCCGCTTGTGTTTACAAATGGAAAGTCTTCTTCGCTCCAAAATCTGGTGTCAACAGCAATTTTATGAGGCTTACGAGGTTGTTTCGCTTCTACACATGCATGACACTTGGAATTTTTGACCGTATCAAATTTAGGAATTAAACTTAAGCTAGCCAAGCGGGACATGCAACCAACATTAACATGACATAATCTCGAATGCCAAAAATTCGTCTCAACGTTATTAACCACATGGTTCACAGGCTTAAAGCAAGTATCAACCAAAGACAAGCGGAACGGGCCTCTGCTCTCATAGCCCTTGCCAATAAAAGTTCCAAATTTATAGATTACACATTTATTGGATTCAAATACTAACTTATAACAATCACGACAGAGCATGGAGCCACTAATCAAGTTCTTCTTTATTGAGGGGACATGATGCACGGTCTTGAGCTGCACGGTCTTTCCCGAAGTGAGCTTCAGATCGACCGTACCAACACAATGAACAAACGCGTGCGCCCCGTTCCCCGTCAATAAGGAGCCAGCTCGCCCTACCTGGTAAAAAGAAAACAAGGAAAAATCAGCACACACATGTATATTTGCACCGGTATCAACCCACCAATCAGGTGAATGACAAACTAAAAATACAGAAGGCATACATTTACCATACCCAGATGTAGCTGCCTAAGTCTTAACGGTGTTGACTGATTTCTGTGGAGTAGGCTTCCACTTAGCCTCAGGACACTCCCTAGAGAAGTTTTCAGTTTTGTCACAGGTGAAACAATTCATCTTATCCTTGTTCAACTTCTTACCCTTCTTGAAAGGAGTGGTGGACTTCTGCTTATGCTCTTGCTTGAATTTCTTTTTCTGTGATTTGAAATGGTTCTTTTGCACCATATGAGCGCTAGAACTTCCCTCAATGACTTTTTTTTGCTTTTGACATCCTTTACCCTTGCCTTATCCTCAACATCTAGAGTCCCAACAAGCTCAGCAGTGCTGAACTCTTGCCTCTTATGTTTCAGATAAGTTGCAAAATCAGTCCAAGATTGTGGTAGCTTTGCAATTATGCATCCAACCACAAACTTGTCAGGGAGTGAACACCCAAACAGCTCAAGTTCTTTCACCAGTGCCTGTATTTCATGGGTCTGTTCGACAACCGGACGACCCTCGACCATCTGATAGTCATGAAACTGTTCCATGACATACAACTCAGAACCAGCGTCAGAAATGCCATAATGGGCCTCAAGTGCATCCCATATAGCTTTTCGCGTCGGAAGCTGCACATAAGCATCAATGAGAGAATCTCCATTTATGCTCAAGACCGCAGCCTTGTAAGTGGTGTCGTCATGATAAAAAATTTGTTTCATCAACGGTTTTAACACCAGCAGGCTGCTCAAGCACCACATAGTAACAACGCATAGCGGTCAACTACAGAATAGTTTTCTCACGCCATCTCTTATAGTGAGCGCCCTCAAACAGCGTTGGTTTCAACAAACCCGCAAAGCCCACATATGAAAATTGTCTAAAATCACGTTTTTGGATTGTTAGAAATTTAGGCAAATTCAAAATTAATTTATTCCAGAAAATTGACACAAATAAACGTATCATGACATCATATGTGTGCTTGTTCAAATAAACTATCATGAAAATATTCACAACAATACTTAGAGAAATACCATGTAAATTATCACACATATATATATCATGATCGCTATCCAAGTAGTGCTAACCAATAAGATCTTCAACATAAAGTAAAAGAGGATATCGCAAGGTCGTATACCCAACGGCAGAGCCGGAAGCACCCAACAGCGACATGGTGCTTTTGTTGATGTAGTCGTCCCGCTCGAAGTTGTGCAGGAAGAACGCAGTGAAGACCTCGTGGCCGGGGAAGAAATAGATCACCACCAGCGAGTAGTCGTGTCGACGACGGACACTCCCCAAAAACGTGATCGTCGATCTCCACCCGAGCAGGTAAACTCGTTGTCAACGTACGTTCCGAAGGCTCTACTCTCCCAAGGACTTGTGTGCGCAAGTCTTGTGACGAGGAAGCTAGCGATAGCAAGAATTTTTTGGTTGTGTATTCAAACGAGTGAAAAGGCCAGATGTGAGGTGTGACAGAACCGACCAATTTACACCAGATTAAGCTCAGAAATCCTCGCCTTCGCGATGACAGTCATGTACTTAAGCTCGTATAAACCCGGTAGTCCAGAAATCTCGACGGATTTCAAACATTCCATGAACAGCCAAGATCGTATGTCGTTTAGCATACATGTCCACAAGTTACATAGAGTTCAAACATAACTAAAATACATCGGAGTGCGATTAAAATATTACAAACCAAAGTTCAACATGTTGCGGAAGCAAATAGTTTTGAAAATACTAACTCACGCTTAGTTCATAATAGAGTGTCATAACACGATCAATATCCAGCAAAAGCAACATATAAGACAGTAGAGGATCAAGCCCATGGTCTATTCATCACTCGTAGCCAGGTAAAGGCAGTTCTTGCAGTAACCAAAGAAGGTCTGACCATCTGCAACAACAAGAAAAATAAAACCCTCGGTACAAGAAGGTACTTAGCTAGACTTACCTGTCATAAACCAAAAATAATGAGACTCCAAGGATCATGAAGGCTATATCTGGGGTTGGCTAGACTCATCTTTTGCGTAAAAGCATTGGCTTATAAATTTATATTATCGTTAAGATTATTAGTAGCCAATTTACAAGTATAACTTGATTAGCTAGGTTTGCACCTAATCTAGAGCAATCACTTAATTAATTATTAACAAACAATCAGTGACTATTTCATCAATAGCCTTTCATTTCCATCAACATCATAACCATCTCTGTTTCATAAAGTTACTATGACGACGCAGGCTCAGTCAAGTTACTCACTGTCCAGGAGCGATGGCGATTATAATCGATTACTACCCAGCTGGATGGGGGAAAAAGATGTCTCACACTCACCCGGCACACCTACGCTAGGCAGCCGTAAGCTACCGCCCAAGATATATATATATATTCGAGAACAAGTCACGGAACGGCCATGGGCCCTTCTACACCCAGGGAGGTTCCCAGTGCCAGGTCGCTCAAGCTATCACTGCCCACGGTACATGCTGGGTCGATCAAGCTTTACTTGCCCGAAGACCATGCCAGGTAGATCAGTGCATAGTTGCCCACCGTACATCCAGGGGCCCAAGTGTTAGGCGTCAACATCTCCATCACCGGCTCGAATAACTTTACTAGGCTTCGCGGGAGGTACCCGACCCACTCCGCTAATTAGTGATTGACGCGTTCAAAATGACTGAGGTACGCCCTCGGACAGTTCCTGAGCGACACAGACGGGAGACTACTAGCACACATAACCCATGTCTTGTTTCTCCAACATCCCGCACGGTCTCATTTTAATTATCACAGGGTTATTTCCATGATAGCACCAGGCTAGTCATGAATAAGTATTCACCTATATGCGGGAGATAGGAAATCACCCGACTTTTACCGGTCTAAGCAGGCTAAGCATATAAGTCGAGCCTAGACCTAGCATGGATATCAAGATAATATTTACTAGTGGACAAGGATAAGTAAGCAATGCATCAACGGTATCAATCAACTCATATAACCTAATGCAACAATCACAATAAGTTAAGTAGTTAATTAGCAAACCACAGGGAGTGAAATGCTCCGAGGCTTGCCTTGCTCAAAGTCCGACGGGCGGTGATCCTGACACTCGGGTAGCTCTCTGACGTTGGCTCCTCCAGTCCCCTCGAACTGCTCCTCGTTCTGCTCCTGAACCTCGGGCTGCTGCGAGACTTCCTCCAACGATCCTGTATGATGCATATGCTTCTATAGGTATGGGGGATGCACATGGGATGCTATGGAGCGTGGATGTAGATGAATGCCTGGGCAATATGGTGATGATATCACAACATACTATAAGCACATGTAATCTATTGCATTCTCTTCAACAAGGTAGTCAACATCAACCAGGAAAATATACCCTAAAGCACTAGTAAATTTACTTACACACTCCAACATTGCTACTGACCTAGACTACTTTTTAGCACAGGAATCTACGACCATAATACATCACAGATTAACAATAATGATTACTAGTTTATTAACAGACTCGTCATTTAAATACATCACTTAATTAGAGTATAACTACCAACCCAAGTATTTGACTTCAGAAAATTCCCAGAAAATTACACAAGCTAATACAGAGCAACACTTGGCCACACTAAAATTTTCAGATCAACATGATAAACACACAATCCTCCATAATTAACCCTAGTTATTAACAAAACATGCACTTAAAATAGTTTGTACTATCAACAGTGGCAACAAACCAGATTATTATTTTTCATACCAACTTCAAGGCATATTATTACTGTATAAAATTTATCAGGCTCAGATTCCAAGTATTGCTATTTATTAAAATTAATGGAAGAAATTAGCATATACCAACTTTAAATAATTTAGCCGATACTTTCTACAAAAACTATGCATGACATATTTATACTACTACGCAATGATCCAAACTTGGCAGGCTAAGTCTTTGCGCCAGAGGACCACCGACGCAGGCTCACCGGCAGTCATGGCGGAGCGGTGGAACGTGAACGAGGCATCTGTCGACGATGACAAGGCCCGAAGAGGCATGTGCGAGCAACAGGGAGCCCTAGCGGACTTCTACGCGGGGATAGAGGGCAGCGCAAGTCCTGCCGTTGGCCGGCGCCACACCTGCGGCGGACGACGACGAGCATGGCCATGGCGAGCTCGGGTTCTTGCTGAACGAAGGCGACATAGGCCTCTCCATCTTTACCGGAGCATCAGCAGAGGGAGAGGAGGACGGAACGTGGCCTAGTTGGGGCTAGGGTGGCTGGAGTGGAGCTACCCTCGCGCGCGGTGCCATGGCGGCCATGGCGAGCGCGAGCAGAAGGGGAGAAGGTGTCAAGCGGGTCTACCTCGGTGAAGGAGAGGTGTGTGTGGGTGCTCTGGACAGAGGAAGGCGAGACGAAGCTATGGGCGAGAGGAATCAAGCAATAGCGTGGTCGTGTGCGAGAAATCTCTCGCTGGAGTAACCCCGGCGAGCGGCAGCGCGGGCTCTGGAAGAGCAAAGGCAGGGAGAGGAGAAGAGAATGGACGTTGCCAGCACCAGGGGAAAGAGGGGGAGAGGGTGTAGGCGTTGGGCGTCCACATTCATCAAACTTGGACGGCAAAACGGTCGGCCGGACCGCGTCCATGGCGAGCCCGGCGGCGGTGGCCACGTGTGAAAGGTCCTTGTTTGGTTTTGGTAATTGAGTGACAACTTAAGTGGACTAATATGTGTTTGAAGTGAATTACACAGGTGATTAGTCCACAGGTGATCATGTGTGAGCAACATATGCCATAGAGGAGAAATGGCTTGGAATATGTTGCAAGGCTCACACATGTGAAGAAGGAGCTTAATGCACATGAAACATGACATGTGGTCATGTGGCTAAGATGGTGAAGATCAAGGCAAGACTTGGCTTGATGGACCAGTTGCGAAGGTGAAGGGCAAGTTGGAGGCTTTAAAGCCGTTGGTACCGAGTGTCGGGAGGCTTAAGCAAGACTTGGCGCCGAAGGACCGAAGCGATGGTGAAGAGCAAGTGATGTCAAGATCGATGGACCATGGAGGCCATGTGATGATATGAAGTGGATCATATCATTGGATGAAGAGGTTGGTGCATGTGTTGCATCAACACCGGAGGAGATGGAATGGAATGCGCAAGGCAAAGGTATACTTGTAGGGCATTTCATTTCACCGGTCATAGGTGTGTAGAGAAGATTATGACCGGGTTTAGGATAGATGGCCGTACTATTAAGAGGAGCAAACTTATTTGCATATCAGTCATCTAGTGCCACTTGAGCGATCTAACTTTGCGATGTTGCTAGGATCGAGTGGCGTGGTGAGAGCAAGTGAAAATCCTTTGGAAAATGATTGTGAAAATGCTAACACACATACACATGATGTTGTACACTTAGTGGTGTTGGCACATTTGCAAAGGAGAAGTTGTTGGAGAAGAAGTTGTGTTGAAAGGAGGCATGGAGAAGTGGGAGAAACTAGTGTATAGTCCCTCTCCCTCCTGCCGAGCTTGCGAGGCAGGATTCAGCGGTTTTTGGAGAAGTGAAGTGCTCTGGGAGCATCGGACGCTGGTCCTAGGAGCATCGGATGCTGGCTGAGCGTCCGATGGAAAACCCTAGTTTCTGTCAGAAGTTGAAGGAGCATCGGACGCTGGCAACGGACGCTGAGGAATCACTGTTGCAGAGTCCGATGCAGGTGACGTGGTGCGAGCATGCTTTCCAGGGAGCATCGGACGCTGGCCTGCGTCCGATGTGGAACCATCGGATGCGTCCGATGTGTTTCTGTCCACTCTGGAACCTCTCTGGGGTGTCATCGGACGCTGGGGTCGAGCTTCCGATGCTAGAGTTCCGGCGCGTCCGATGTGAGTGCTAGTTTGCGCAGTTCTGAGCAGAGGCATCAGAGCATCCGATGCTAGGCATCGGCGCGTCCGATGCCACTTTAACTGGCGCGGGAAGTAATATAGCTGTTGGGATCGCTCTGCCGAAGTTGAACGTGGGGGACACGTGGCGAGCATCCGTACATCGGACGCTGGCCTCAACGTCCGATGGTCCCGATCCGGAGCGTCCGATGCTAGCGCAGTTTGCCCAGTGAAGGGGCAACGGCTAGTTAGCCCTTGGGGCTATAAATAACGTTGGTAACCGGCCTTGGGCTCGAGGTTGAGCACTCCAAAGCCTTGGTGGCTGGTGAGGATGTGCTTGGGAGCCCTCTAACTCACTTGTGCTTGCTAGTGTGCGAATCGATAGCGAGTGAGTGATCGCTAGTGCGTTGCATTGAGAGATTGCATCGAGTGGCACTAGGTGTTCGTGTTGCAAGCCGGTGGTTCTTGTTACTCTTGGAGGTTGCCACCTCCTAGACGGCTTGGTGTTCGAGTCTCCGTCGTGAAGCCCGCGTGAAGATTGTGCGTGGCTCCGGAGAAGCTTTGTGAGGGGCATTGTGCTCGCCCTGCGGGAGATCGCAAAGAGCAACTCTAGTAGAGAGAGGCGCGAAGAGCGCCAAGTGGTCCGGCCGGATCGAAGCTAGAGCTCTTGGTGAGCACTCCATCGTGGAGAGTGTGACCTAGGGTCACCACTAGCAAGAGGATCGACGGCAACCTTGGGCTTGCCTCAACGGGGACTAGCTTGGTGGCGACCAAGTGAACCTCGGGATAAAATCACCGTGTCAACCTTGTTCTTCCCGTTGGTTTGCATTCCCTTTACACAAGCCTTGTAATTACTTTCATATATATTGTGCTTGTGTAGTTGCTCTTGTAATTAGTTAGCTTGTGTAGCTTGCTAGTTACCTTCTTTGCTTGTGTAGCCTAGAAGTAGCTCTCTTGCGTGACTAGTTGACTTGTAGTCTTGCTAGTCACATTGCTTAGTTTGTGTAGCTAAGTTGAGCTCTCTAATTTGGCTTGTGTAGCCTTGTTATTGAGCATTACTAGTGAGCTTAGGCTTTGTGCTTTGCTTGCTAGATTGTGTAGGAGCTCCCCCGTGCTTGAAGTACTAGTTGCATAGGCTTGTGTGACCTTGATTCTATAATTGGTTAGGTGAGCTCTAGCTAGCCCGACACCTTATTTGCATTGATTAGGATCTTTTGTAAGGTGTCATAGAGTATAAGTAGAGGGGTGTAGTCTTGGCTAAACCGATAGTTTTAATTCCGCATTTGTTTCGGTTAGCCGGTAAGATTAATTTTAGAAAAGACTATTCACCCCCCCTCTAGTCCGCCATCTCGACCCTTCAACGTGGCGGCGAGGCAGAGGGGGACAGGGCGCGCTGTCGGGGCGAGTGGGAGCGGCGGCCTCTGAGCGGCCAGCCGCACAGTGGGCAGCCGAGCCCCGCCGGCGTACGGATGCCGCGCGGCGCGCGGTGGCTGGGGAGAGCGGGAGAAAGGGGATGACAGGTGGGTTCTGCGGCTGATTAAACTAATTTGGATTTCTGAAATTTCTATTTTATTTTATGTCTCCCAAACTACGCCGAATTAGGAAAAGACCCAAAAAAGAAAGTTGCTTAGAATTTCACAAGGAACATTTCATCTTTAAGGCTCAAGTCCAAATTCTGCCTAGATTTTGAATTTCATTTCAAATTTGAATTTCTAAGGCAAATTTAAATTACTAAAAGACATTTTCAGGAAATGGGTGCTTAAGGAAAGTTGTTTCTTTTGTCAAGTTCTACAACTTTGATTTAAGGCACTTTTTCAGAAAAGCAAAGTAGCTACCAGTTGCACTATAGAGAGTAAAGGGACTTGGTGAGTTTGTATTTAAATCAAGATTTTGAATCCAAGCTTCACATGCATAGCACACAAAAGTCACTCAAACAGGACATATGCAACACAATGAATGCAAAAGGATGCTTTGGCATGATGCTATGCTTATGACATGATTGATTATGCAATTAGGGTTGCTTAAGACCAGAGGTGTTATAGCCTCTCCCCCTTATAAGAATCTCGTCCCGAGATTTGAGTTAACTAACCAGTTTTTATAAAATTTTGGGTAAACCTCCTTCAAATAATCATCCATTTCCCAAGTGGTATCTCGGTCATCCTGCTCACTCAAGACAACTTGTATTGCTTGACTATCCTTCCGCGAGTCACTCTTTCCTTGCTATCCAATAATCGACGTGGTTGCTCGCAGTAAGTGAGGTTGGATTGGAGCTTGATGTTCGCAGGTTGAACTTCCTCTTCTGGTACTCGCAAACATCTCTTCAGCTGAGATACATGAAAGACGGGAAATATGGCACTCATCTGTTCTGGCAACTGCAATTTGTAAGCCACTTCCCCCTTCCTTTCAAGAATTTGATACAACCCTATAAATCTTGGTGCTAACTTTCTTTTGACTCCAAAGCGCTTAACACCCCTCATAGGCGAAACCTTTAGGTAAACATAGTCACCTATGTTAAACTTAAGTGGTCTTCTACGCTTATCCGTGTAACTTTTCTGACGAGTTTTAGCGTCCGAGATGTGTTGTTGAATCGTGCGAACTTGTTCTTCAACTTCTTTGACAAAGTCAATCCTGTAGTTGAAGGACTGAGAATGCTACCAGAAAGTGACCAGAGGGGGGGGGGGGGTGAATGGGAGCCTAACAAATTTCTTTCGAAACTTTGGCCTTTGTCCCACTTATCGACCCCCAAAAACTTTGAGTGCAAACGTGATGCCCACGACCCTTGGAGGAGGGTGGATGATCCATAGGATCCCAGCGAGGCACCACCGAATGAGAGCGAACCAAATCTCAAAAACTCTGACTCAAGTTCAACCCCAAAAATCAACTCCCGAACGTAGATGGAAGGCTACGTCGGAATATCCCCAAATACCTATGCTAACGAGTAGCAAAGATACCTAGAGAGGTTCCTTGGTGAACTCTAGGAGCAAACGAGAAGTCCGAAAACCAAGCGAAAAAGTTGGGAGAGCAAATGCACTAAAACTCAACACACAACAAGATTCTAGACTGTCCGCGGGTACCGTCCCGGACTGTCCGTGGTCTGGTGGCGGACTGTCCGCCGGCCAAAGTGCCAAAAACGCAGTGTTGCTGAAGTCCCCTGGACGTTCCCGGACTATCCGCGAGTTCCAATGGCGGACTGTCCACCGGTCAAATCAAAGCACTGTGCACCGCGATGAACAGCCACTGCCCGGCTGAATCCCGATGCCCGGACTGTCCGCGCCCCAAACGGCGGACTGTCCGTGGCTGTACAGAGAGGGCGATTTTGGTCGCCCTTCTCCCAAATCTCCTCAAATTTGATCCAAATCAAAATCCCTTGATCCCAAAATTAGAGAAGATGATCACGAGGTAGTTCGGAGACTATCCCCAAGAAATCATCCGCTCAAATAAACTAAAACTCCGTGAAATCGAAAGGGAAGGTGTAGAAACAAAAAAGTTACCATGAAACTTGAATCGACCCGATCTACTTGTTCGTGAGGGTAGAGATGAATTCCTTCGGTGAAAATGTTCTCCTCACATCAAAGAACAAGTTGATTCAAGTGGATTCAAAAAAGACACAGCGAGGAGGGAGATCGAGTGACAGGAAAATCATGAAGAAAAGAAGAACGCGAAGAACAAGTTCAAAAACGCGAATCACAATCACGATTGCCAGCCGAAATTCGTCCCCACGAGGAGACAACGGGAATCCGGTCCCGTTTCCGCAAAATCCAAATACACAGAGGTATTGTTCACCGTCTCTGCGGATCTCAGTAGCTACAGCAGGGATTGGAAGAGCAGGAACCCTAGAATGAAAATAGCAATGACTGAGATAGTTTGGAGGGAGGGGTTGCCTCTCCTAATATAGCCTAATACAATTATTCCCCTTCTACCCCTACTGCTAATGAGTGAGCAGGCTAACACTAAGGGTATTCCTGACCAACTCGAAGTGTAGTCGATCCGACGACCACGCCCGCACATCAGGTAGATTTGCCTCGACGCGACCTCACCGGATGCCGCCACGTGCCGCCAAGCGCCGCTCGTCCTTTTCACGGACCTCCCCCTGGTTTTGAGGCCGAAACCGGGAAACCTGGGCCATCCCCCGGTTTTGAGGCTGAAACTGGGAAACCTGTCGTCCGTCGCCTGAGTTTTTTGGCCCAAACTCAGAAACCTGCCAGCGCCCAGGTTTTGAGGCTCAAACCTGGAAACCGTCCTTAGCCCGAGTTTTGTGGCCCTAACTCGGAAACCGGCCGCACCCAGGTTTTGAGGCCCAAACCTGGAAACCGTCCACTCGGTGGTTTTTCTGTGGCTCAACCACCAAACCGACGTCGTAGAGGGATGCACCGCCGTGCACCCCGTCCACCCGCAAGTCTTCACTTGTCGCTGTCCCAGGCTGTCAGCCACCACGACCGATCCTCAGGCCACCGGTCCGTCAGTCCAAGCCTCACGTCCGCCCTTCACCGCTCCGGGTCCATCGGCACGACACGTCTCTACTTGACCTTCACCTTGCCTTCGATCACCGTCTCTGTGCTTGACACCTGCACAACACAAGCCAAAGAACATGCGCATCATACCAGTTGACAATCGCTCATCATCTCAAGATCTAGCATACACCCATGTATCCGCAGTAGTACCCGCGCTCCCCAGGTTCAACCCAATTCGACGGTGTTCTAAATCTTCGACCATATAATGCCTCGAAAGGCGCCATTTGAATACTTTCTTGATAACTGTTATTGTAGGAGAACTCGGCTAAAGGTAGCCATTTTTCCCAAGAACCTTTTGCTAAAATCACACAGGCTCTCAACATGTCTTCTAATATTTGATTCACCCTTTCTGTTTGTCCTGACGTTTGAGGATGGTACGCAGAACTACAGACTAGATCGGTACCCAATTCCTTCTGCATCTTTTCCCAGAAATGAGGTATGAATTGCGGTCCGCTATCGAAAATGATGATCTTCGGAATTCCATGCAGTCGGACAATCTGATTCAGATAAATATCAGCATAATTGGGTGGTCGGTAGGTAGTCCTGACAGGAATGAAATGAGCAGACTTGGTGAGATGGTCCACAATTACCCAAATTGAATCATTCCCTTTTGGAGTAGTGGGAAGACCAGTGATGAAATCCATACTTATCTCTTCCCACTTCCAATCCAGAGCTGACAACGATTGAAGCATACCGACAGGTTTCAGGGGAATTGCCTTCACTCGACAACATGTATCACACCTAGCAACATAAGCCGCAATCACTACTAGGGAAGTGCTCATCAATGACGCTTCACTTTCGTCACTGAATAGTCTAAAATCGTCACAAAGTTTATTCTGTGACGAATTTGTGACGATAAAAATTTCATCATGGATCGAGCGTCCATTCTTCGGGCACACATGGATGTTTTCACATGCAAGGCTTAATTCTTTAATATATTTCTTGGCGTCGTCATATGATTTTGGCAACTGACTCTGAGGGTACCCTTCTGACATCAACTTTATCCTCGCGAAAAATGTTGTATTGCCAATTCGATAACGAGACTTGAGATACAACATCCTCAACAGAAAAGAGAATTTTGAGTGGCTAGATCCCGGGCTAAGTTGCTTCTTGGCATCTTCAATGACTTTCTCAAACCTTGGTTGTTCTCCGCCATCTGCCTCTGCCACAGCATACAACTCTCCTATCATATCTGGTACTCCGTGATCCTCATCATAGTCATCATCGGCCACATCCACATGTATCCCAAAGTCATGATCCCTTCCTTCGAACCGCCGCTCCAAATTCTCAATTATTTCAGTATCCGCCGACTCCCCATGATGAATCCACCTGGTGTACGTAGCTGACATTCCTTTAATGTGTATATGGTCACTTACATCAGGCTGAGACTTCATTTTTTGATTAAGACATTCGCTGCACGGGCAAAGTATCATGTTGTCTTTGGGGTATCTTTCACGAACCAATTTCATGAACTCTTCAACTCCTTCCACATATCGAGGTGTGAACGGAGTCCCAAAAATCCAACTTCTATCCATATGTTGTGACAATACAATAAACATTGCTATCAGTCCTTAAAATTCTTTTAATAAATTCAACAAAATTCAAAAACAAATCTAAGACATGCATATATGTAAAAAACATTGATAAACAAATCAAACCTTGTACTCGGCGATCCTCTGCTCGCGCGCCACGCGCAGCTCTGCTCGCCGCCACCGCTGCTCTGTCCCACGCGCGTAGTGGCGAATCTAGGATTTAAGATCAGGTTATGCCTTTCAAAAAAATTCATACATGATTCGGTAAATATTTTTTCTAATTCAGAAATAAGACTTAATTCATGGATTAACAACATATCCTCTAAATATCCCGCTCATTGTAGAATTTTTTATAAACATCCGAAGAACAACGAATGATTATTTGAATCTCACCTAATAGGGATGAGCCTGGTCGACCGATGGACTGGCAACGATGGTGTTGGCGTGGACGCACAAAGAAGAATATGGCGTGCCAGATCGATACTAGCCAGCGACCGCGATGGCTCACGGTGATCGCCAGTACAAGCACTCGGCCTCCGATCGGTACTGGCCAGCGAACAGCCGTGGCTCAGGCCGGTGATCCACGGTGATCCCAGTACGAGCACTCGGCCCCCAGGAGAAGAACTACGGCGGCGGCAAGAAACCTATACGCACGTATGGCTACCGAACCAACCGCCACGCATGTACGGCCCATGAAGTCGATCGACAAAACAAAAAATATATGATATCGTAATCTACGTACAAATAAACAATCATGCTTGCCATGTACACAAACCGCCGAGCGTTCCAGTGGTAACGCCTCGTCCCTGTCTAGCGAGAGGTCCCGGGTTCGATTCCCCCCCAACGGGCATATTGTTTTTGCAAAAAATAGACGGAGGGGCAGTCTGTTCACCGCCACAGCAGCTGGTGGGAATGCATTGCCACGTCATCGACATGGGACGTAGGCCACTGGTCGAGTCCTCGCTGTGGAAGGTGGGTCCGCATCACCTGGGACCCGCTGGTGGGCCACGGCGCCATGTCCTCATCGTGGGACCTACTAGTGGGATCACTCCGCCACGTCCTCAACATGGGACCCGCTGGTGGGACCAGGGCGCCACGTCCTTGTGGTGGGACCACTTCCACTCGCTTGTGGGACCACGGCGCCATGAACTCGAGGTGGTACAAGAGCCAAACAATCAATGACGATTTAGTTTTGTTGTTGTATGACTATCCTTTCCATTTCATCATTATTCTTAGTGCCAAAGTTCTGTCACTTGTGACTAATACCGAACCTATAAATTTTGTCATCGAACGCTCTCATTCGATGATGAAATTGTTAATCGTCATGAGTGAATCGTCATTGCTTAACACATTTCTAGTAGTGAATCTCCTTCTTCATCTTAGTCCACCAGAATCGCGGACGAAGGTCTTGGTACATCTTGGTACTGCCAGGGTGAATGGATAGTATTGACAGATGTGCCTCATCCATGATTCGATTTCTGAGTCCCCTATCCTTTGGTACCACTAAGCGGTTGTCAAACCAGAGCACTTCGTTGTCATCGATCCTGAAATGCTTTACTGGCTCAATTGCAGCTTTCATCTTTTCCTTGATGTGATAAATCCCTTTGTCTATTTTCTGACCTTCAATGATTTGATCAACTAAGGTGCTTTGAAGCTTAAGGCTATGCAACATGGCAGGATGTAGAATACTGAACTCATCTTCAGGCGTGAAATCTAAGGAATTGCAATGTGACTTTCGACTCAAAGCATCGCAACCACATTAGCTTTTCGAGGGTGATATTGAATCTGCAGATTGTAGTCCTTGATTAGTTCAAGTCATCTTCTCTGCCTCATATGCAGTTCAAGTTGAGTGAAGATATATTTGAGACTCTTGTGATTAGTGTACATATTGTAGACGTTACCGAGCAGGTAATGCCTCCAGATCTTCAGTGCATGCACAACCGCGACTAATTCCAAATCATGAGTAGGGTAATTTACTTCATGTTTCCTCAATTGACGAGAAGCATACGCAATCACTCTTCCATCTTGCATAAGAACACAACCCAGACCAATCCTTGATGCATCGCAAAAGACATCAAAAGGTTTCTCTATATCCGGTTGAGCTAGAACAGGAGCAGTGGTCAACAACTTCCGCAAGGTACGAAAAGTTGTCTCACACTCTTCCGTCCAGACAAACTTTTGATTTTTCTGCAATAGACTCGTCATTGGCTTAGCAATCTTGGAGAAACCTGGGATGAAACGTCGATAACTAGCTAGACCAAGAAAACTTCGAACTTCCGTGATAGAAGTTGGTGCCTCCCAGTCCATCACTTCTTGTACTTTGCTTGGGTCCATAGAGATTCCTTCTTCTGACAAAATGTGACCAAGAAAAGGAACTTTCTTCATCCAGAATTCGCACTTGCTAAACTTGGTGTACAACTCATGCTCTCGAAGTCTAGTCAGGACAATCCTCAAATGCTCAACATGGTCTTCCTTGTTCTCGGAGTATACCAGGATGTCATCGATGAACACAACCACAAACCTATCCAACTTAGGCATAAAGACTGAATTCATTAAGCTCATGAAGTATGCAGGAGCATTTGTCAGGCCGAACGACATGACGAGATACTCATATAGCCCATATCTAGTTGAAAAGGCAGTCTTCGAGACATCTTGCGGTCGAATTCGGATCTGATGATAACCTGACCTCAAGCCAATCTTAGAGAACACCATGGCCTTAGACAACTGATCAAACAGGATGCCTATACGGGGCAAAGGATACTTGTTCTTCACGGTCACGACATTAAGTGGGCGATAGTCCACACACATCTGTAACGATGTATCCTTCTTCTTCACAAATAGGGCTGGACAACCACATTCTGATGAACTTGGCTGAATGAACCCTTTGCCTAAGAGTTCCTTCAGTTGAATCTTGAGTTCTGCTAACCCATTTGGCGGCATGCGATAACGTCTTCTTGATATCGGCGTTGTTCCCGATAATAATTCTATGGCAAACTCCACAGCTCTTTTTGGAGGTAACCCTGGTAACTCATCAGGAAAAACGTTAGGAAAGTCGCGCACGACCAGAATCTTGGAAAGATCTTCCACAGCAAGAGCACAAGACATGTCAACAAGATTAGCACTTCGGGGCAGAAGTACGCAAAGCTTGTTGCCCGTCCGACTATCAGATAAGGTAAGAGTCCTATTAGCTGTGTCCAACACCGCTTTCCATACCATCATCCAACTCATACCCAAAACTACATCCAAACTTAGACCAGGCAAAACCACTAAATTGGCTCTAAACTTATGCCCTCCAATCTTGATGGCCGCATTACGAACCATATGTCTAGAAGATACACTATCCCCAACAGAACTTATCCAAAACCCATAGTCCATTTCAGATATTTCTTGATTATACTTTTGTGCAAATGCTTGGCTCATAAAGGAATGCGATGATCCATAATCGAATAAAATAATTGCAGGATGATCATTGACGAGAAACATACCAACGGTCACTGGCTCTCCCTCACGGACTTCTTTGGCAGTAGTGTGGTGCAGACGTGCCGAAAAGTTGGTCTGCCGCTTCTTGGGATGTCAGCAATACCTGGCGAAGTGCCCCTCTTGATTACAGTTGAAGCAGGGCCCCATGACAATAGGCTTACTGCCAGCAGAACCTCCTTGCACAGCTCCAGCCTGAGAAACTGCCACTTTGTATGGCCTCTGATTGCGCTGGTACTGCTGCGGGTTCTTCTTCTGAGGCGGCCTGATGCGAGCACCCGGGACAGGCGGGCGGAACTGAAAACGTTGAGCCGGTGGAGCCCTAGGTTGTTACGGTCCAGACTCAAAGGCTCTCTTCCGGATCTTACTGGCTGCATGCTTGTTGTTGTTGTTTTCCTGAGTCAAGCAGTCACTGATGAAGTCATTGAAGGTAGTACGGGAATATGTACCCATAGTCTTGATCATCTTTGTATTCAGTCCCCTCTTGAAGCTTGCTATCTTCTTAGTCTCAGTGTTCACGTACTCTGGCGCATAGCGGGACAAAGTGTTGAACTGGCGGTGGTACTCGGTCACAGAGCGGGTTCCATGCGACAAGCACATGAATTCCACAACCTTCATCTCCATCAGCCCTGGAGGTATGTAGTGCCCGCGGACAGCACGGGTAAACATATCCCAGGTGATAGGAGCGTGGGGAGGAAAGGTGGTACGGTGATGCCCCCACCAAATCCCAGCTGGCCCCTGCAGCTGATGGCAGCGTACTCAGTCTTCAACTCCTCTGTTAGCCTCAGCAAGCGGAACTTCTGTTCCATGGTGTGTAACCACTCCTCAGCTTCCAGTGGCTCAGCGGCCTCCTTGAAGATAGGCGTCTTGGTGTCCATAAAATCCTTGAAGGTACTGTATTGGTTTGGTTCGGGGCGTTGGTTGCCGCGGCCCAAGTTTTCACGCAGCAGCTCCTCGATGTTGCGTTGACTCCCGAGGAACTGAGCAAAAAGCTGCTCTATAGTAGGGGGTGGAGGAGGCGGTGGTGGATCACGGTTGTCTCGGGCGTTGTCATTACCACCACTTCCACCGACACCACTGCGGGTGGTAGTCATCTGCACGTTATGGTAATAAGCAACCATTAGGTGACATTGCAATAATTGTAGAAGAGCAATAAATCATGCCATACTGAATTCATTGGAAAAAATAAATTTGCCAATCAACACAAAGGCATAATAAATTTCCAATCCACATTGCATCATCACATAATAAGATCACTCATTAGCATCATGAGTAAAAGTCAAATGTAGCCATCCAAACTTGCCCGTACAGGCGGGACTTTTTCTAAAAGTCTTGGTACTACATACACATGAGCCGAGATTCCAACATTACGGCAAGCCTCAGTCATCAACGAAAGGACGAAAGACAGAGTGAACAGGCGCAAAAGATTGCTAAGGCACTAGAGACACGTCATCTAGCCTACTCCTCAGCACCATCGTCATCGTCACCTCCGCTAGCCACTCCAGAGCTATCGCTAGCAGAGTCCTCAAGGGGAAAGAGAGGGTTCCTCTCGTTCTCCCTGCGGTGGATCTCCTCGTGCAGGCGGTTGTTGTAGTCCTGAAGATGGTGTAGCTGCAGCTCAAGGTCTCCCACCTGGACCCTCAGGCGGCTGTTGTACTCTGTAGTGCGTATGCCGGCCACACACACACACCACGGAGAGCCTCCTCAGTCTTAGACATAGCAGCGGCTAGGGTGATCACCATCCCCTACTGGTCTCTAAGCTGTTGTGTTGTATCCTACTCTCTCTAGACAACCTCGTCTCTCTCAAGGGTCACCCGTGCCACCTCAGCGGTGAGGCGCTCCACCTCAGCAGTGTGCTCCTCCTGTATCCCGTGCTGCTCAGCCAACCCCTTATTGAGGATGTTGTCCAAGTAGTCATAGCTGCGAGACAGGCAGCCGTAGGTGGGCATGAGAGCGGCTATGGCACTCCTAGCAGGTCCAGCACAGTGCTCTCGCTCAGATGAACTGCCCCTCCAAAACAGTAGCCCCCGGCTGGCGCCACACCGAAAGGTATGGGTCAGACGTCGAAAAGATGCTAGCAATGGCCTGCGCAACCACCTCCGGGTGATCCTCCATAATATCCCGAAGGACAGTATAGGCGACCCTGTTAGCACCCTCCCATGGGGTCCTGCTCTGGAGCGCAAAAAGTCGACGATACCAAACAGAGTCGTGCTCGTCGCGACTCGGGACAATCGCCTCCACAGTGTACACGTGGCGGTCCTCCACGATTTGTAGCCGGTTCCAACTATACTGTGGCTCCCTTCCCTCCGGGTAGCCAACCAAGTGCAGCACCCTCCACAAGATAGTGGGCATGTCGAACTCGTCCAGGAAATCCTCAAACCCCTCAGCAGTCCACGGTCCAAGCTGGTAGTTAGGTCTCTTGCCTCCGGCGGACTTGCGAGCAGTGCGCTTGGTACGGGCCATCTGAAAGAAGTTTTAACCCACGAAAACCTTAATTAATTGAGAACAACTTTTTATTTAGAAAAAAGGGACGAACAATTATAAGGGAGCGATCAAAGTATTAATGCAAAGAACAAATTTAACATGATGCATGCATGTAACATACGTCCTCACTGCCTAACAGTTCTAATGGCTAGACAGTTCTAACGGCTGGCATACAATCGTTCTCTCATAACGTTAACTAGTCGGGCTACACGTTCGCATAGTTAGTGTACCTGCAGAAAATTCATTTCAGCTCAACCCCACAGTATGAATATCATGCATTACAGAAATTAAATCTAGATACTATCTTAGGTGCATACCAAGTATACACGTAAGTAGTATATGCACGCTTCAGAACAATATTACTCCCACAATTCGGGTGCTTCCCTGCTACACGTACAAACGTGAAGACAGTTGGCACAAAAATAACCACTTCCCTAGATCGACAGTTGTTCGATCATGCACTCACAAGCTTACTTCGTTCATCCATTACCTTGGGCGTACATTACTATTCAAGTGAATAGCATCCATATAATTCCCCGTTGCCGTATGGACGACAGTGTTCTAACAAAGGCAAAATATGATGTAATAACCCCAAGTCAGCACTTAATTAAGCCACCTAGATTCCTATCCGGGCATAACGATATGACCAGTGGCACACTCTAGGTTTTTAAATCCGAAGTTTAAATTTCCTATATATAGCTATAAGTTGGCAAATACTGTTTTAACACCAAAATACTTGTTTTTAAATACACTTATGAACAGTAACCCTAAACTATGCTCTGATGCCAGCTGTGACAGAACCGACCAATTTACACCAGATTAAGCACAGAAATCCTCGCCTTCGCGATGACAGTCATGTACTTAAGCTCGTATAAACCCGGTAGTCCGGAAATCTCGACAGATTTCAAACATTCCATGAACAACCAAGATCGTACGTCGTTTAACACACATGTCCACAAGTTACATAGAGTTCGAACATAATTAAAATACATCGGAGTGTGATTAAAATATTACAAACCAAAGTTCAACACGTTGCGGAAGCAAATAGTTTTGAAAACACCAACTTACGCTTAGTTCATAATACAATGCCATAACACGATCAATATCCAGCAAAAGCAACAGATAAGACAGTAGAGGACCAAGCCCATGGTCTATTCATCACTCGTAGCCAGGTAAAGGCAGTTCTTGCAGTAACCAAAGAAGGTCTGGCCATCTGCAACAACAAGGGTACCCGTCATAAACCAAAAATAATGAGACTCCAAGGATCATGAAAGTTGTATCTGGGGTTGGCTAGACTCACCTTTTGCATAAAAGCATTGCCTTATTAATTTATATTATCGTTAAGACTATTAGCAGCCAATTTACAAGTATAACCTAATTAGCTAGATTTGCACCTGATCTGGAGCAATCACTTATATAATTATTAACAAACAATCAGTGACAATTTCATCAATAGCCTTTCATTTCCATCAACATCATAACCATCTCTATTTCATAAGGTTACTACGACGATGCATGCTCACTCTAGTTACTCACTGTCCAGGAGCGATGACGATTATAATCGATTACTACCCAGCTGGGGAAAAATATGTCTCACACTCGCCCGGCACACCTGCGCTAGGCAGCCGTAAGCTACCACCCAAGATATTCGAGAACAAGTCGCGGAACGGCCATGGGCCCTTCTACACCTAGGGAGGTTCCTAGTGCCAGGTCACTCAAGCTATCACTGCCCACGGTACATGCTGGGTCGATCAGGCTTTACCTGCCCGCAAACCATGTCAGGTAGATCAGTGCATAGTTGCCCACGGTACATCCGGGGCCCAAGTGTTAGGCATCAACATGTCCATCACCGGCTCGAATAACTTTACTAGGCTTCACGGGAGGTAGTCGGCCCGCTCCGCTATGTGATCGACGCGTTCAAAATGACTGAGGTACGCCCTCGGACAGTTCCTGAGCGACACAGACAGGAGACTACTAGCACACATAACCCATGTCATGTTGCTCCAACATCCCGCCTGGGCTCGTTTTAATTATCACAGGGTTATTTCCATGATAGCACCAGGCTAGTCATGAATCAGTATCCACCTATATGCGGGAGACAGAAAATCACCCGACTTTTACCAGTCTAAGCAGAGCTAAGCATATAAGTCGAGCCTAGACCTAGAAGGGATATCAAGATAATATTTACTAGTGGACAAGGATAAGTAAGCAATGCATCAACGGTATCAATCAACTCCTATAACCTAATGCAATAATCATAATAAGTTAAGTAGTTAATTAGCAAACCGTAGGGAGTGAAATACTCTGGGGCTTGCCTTGCTCAAAGTCCGACGAGCGGTGATCCTGACACTCGGGTAGCTCTCCGACATCGGCTCCTACGGTCCCCTCGAACTGCTCCTCGTTTTGCTCCTGAACCTTGGGCTGCTGCGAGACTTCCTCCAATGATCCTGTATGATGCATATGCTTCTATAAGTATGGGGGATGCACATGGGATGATATGGAGCGTGGATGCAGATGAATGCCTGGGCATTATGGTGATGAGAGCACAACATACTATAAGCACATGTCATCTACTGCATTCTCTTCAACAAGGTAGTCAACATCAACCAGGAAAATATACCCTAAAGCACTAGTAAATTACTTACACACTCCAACATTGCTACTGACCTAGACTACTATTTAGCATAGCATTCTACCACCATAATACATCACAGATTAACAATAATAATTACTAGTTTATTAACAGACTCATCATTTAAATACATCACTTAATTAGAGTATAACTACCACCCCAAGTATTTGACTTCAGAAAATTCCCAAAAAATTACACAAGCTAATACACAGCAACACTAAGCCACACTAATATTTTCAGATCAAAATGATAAACACACAATCCTCCATAATTAACCCTAGTTATTAACAAAACATGCACTTAAAATAGTTTGTACTATCAACAGTGCCAACAGACCAAATTAGTATTTTTCATACAAACTTCAAGGCATACTATTACTGTACAAAATTTATCAGGCTCAAATTCCAATTATTTCTATTTATTAAAATTAATGAAAGAAATTAGCATATATCAACTTTAAATAATTTAGCTGATACTTTCTATAGAAACTATGCATGACATATCTATACTAGGTACTAATCATCAAGTCAAACTCAACAAAACTAGAATCACATTTTTCTGAGATATATAGAATTAGTTATGCATTTTCCAAGTTAATAGGCAAAACACTAATTAAATAAAGCTATGCAGAAAAGTATCAGGAAAAAAATACATCTAATAATTTCAAAAGGTAGATCTATTCATTAAGAGCACAACAAACTTGGATTCACAAAATTTAGACTTAAAATGAGCCAGATATGGATTTTTGAAGGATTAAACCGAAAACTGGAAAACTATTTAAAAGAAAACAAAACCCTAAAAGCTACGCGCACCCGGATCCAAGTGCACCCAGTCTTAGGAGAAAACACTACACACACCCGCTCTTCCTGCACCCGAACGTACACAGACACACGCACACACCCACCGATGCTGGGCCCCACGGGTCAGGCGACCCCACGGTCCCGCGGTCAGCGGACCCCACCGGTCAGCGAGCCTATGGCTGCCACCGCTGCTGACCGGCGAGAACTCGCCGACGACGAGGTCTCCGGCGACACGGTCGGCAACTAAAGGTTCTACGCAACGATCCGAACTCGGTAGGCTAAGTCTTTGCGCTAGAGGACCACCGAAGCAGGCTCGCCGGCGGTCATGGCGGAGCGGTGGAACGGGAACGAGGCACCTGCCGGCGATGACAAGGCCCGAAGAGGCATGCGCGAGCAACAGGGAGCCCTAGCGGACTTCTACGCGGGGCTAGAGGGCAGCGCAAGCCCTGGCGTTGGTCGGCGCCACGCCTGCGACGGACGACGGCGAGCTCGGGTTCTTGCCGAACCAAGGCGACAGAGGCCTCTCCATCTTCACCGGAGCATCAGCGGAGGGAGAGGAGGACGGAACGAGGCCTAGTTGGGGCTAGGGTGGCTGTAGTGGAGCTGCCCTCGCGAGCAGTGCCATGGCGGCCATGGCGAGCGCGAGCAGAGGGGGAGAAGGTGTCAAGCGGGTCTACCTCGGTGAAGGAGAGGTGTGCGTGGGTGCTCTGAACAGAGGAAGGCGAGACGGAGCCGTAGGCGAGAGGAATCGAGCAATGGCGCGGTGGTGTGCGAGAAATCTCTCGCTGGAGTAACCCCGGCGAGCGGCGGCGTGGTCTCTGGAAGAGCAAAGGCAGGGAGAGGAGAAGAGAATGGACATTGCCAGCGCTAGGGGAAAGAGGGGGAGAGGGTGTAGGCGTTGGGCGTCCACATTCATCGAACTCGGACGGGAAAACGGCCGGCCAGACCGTGTCCACGACGAGCCCATCGGCGGCGAGGCGGAGGGGTACATGACGCGCTGTCGGGGCAAGTGGGAGCGGCGGCCTCTGAGCGGCCAGCACGCGCGTTTGCTGTGTGGGCGGGCGGCCGCATAGCGGGCAGCCGAGCCCGTCGGCGTACGGACGCCGCGCGGCGCGCGGTGGCAGGGGAGAGCGGGAGAAAGGGGATGACAGGTGGGTCCCGCGTCTGATTAAACTAATTTGGATTTTTGAAATTTCCTTTTTATTTTATATCTCCCAAATTACGCCGAATTAGGAAAAGACCCAAAAAGAAAGTTGCTTAGAATTTCACAAGAAACATTTCATCTTTAAGGCTCTAAGTCCAAATTCTGCCTGGATTTTGAATTTCATTTCAAATTTGAATTTCTAAGGCAAATTTAAATTACTAAAAGATATTTTCAGGAAATGGGTGCTTAAGGAAAGTTGTTTCTTTTGTCAAGTTCTACAACTTTGATTTAAGGAACTTTTTCAAAAAAGCAAAGTAGCTACCAGTTGCACTATAGAAAGAGTAAAGGGACTTAGTGAGTTTGTATTTAAATCAAGATTTTGAATTCAAGCTTCACATGCATAGCACATAAAAGTCACTCAAACAGGACATATGCAACAAAATGAATGCAAAAGGATGCTTTGACATGATGCTATGCTTATAACATGATTGATTATGCAATTAGGGTTGCTTAACACCAGAGGTGTTACATGAGGGTTGTGAATTTATCCCTGCACCGATGTGATGGTGAACAGGCACACGAAGATCAGGAGGTAGATAAAATAATTAATGTTAGAGTTGGAAACTCCCGTATTCACTTTGTCATTTGCTAATTAATAAATGAAAATAAAAAGAACTTCCATAACTCACATATTCAAGACACATAATTGGCAAAGTGGAATACTGATTGCTCATTGTCTATCTAATGTGCATGTCTTGTGTTGCCCATTTGCCCACCTTCCTTGGTCAAGCCAACCGGCGGTAACGTATGCATGCATGTGGCCCATCATCATGGTAATAAATCAATGAATATTATTTAATATAAATTATAGAGTTTATTAATTATTGAATATATTATATAGCTTGACCCATAATATACCAACATACTCGTTCAGGGAAGTAATCGTACTAGAAATATTTTTTAAAAAGTATCACAAAGTTCATAAAAATAAAACTTTGAAAGCCTATCCAACTATTTTTACATGTGTAATAATACAATTAAAAATCCTAAGATCTAATTTATTCTTAAAAAATTTGTTTTACCTTAGAAAATTATGAAGCGAGCTTTAGATTTTTTTTTTGTAAAATCATGCTCTGTCTTATAGTGTCTACCGTAAAATTGTTTGAATTTTGATGGACTCATTTTGGTGCTTGTCTTGTTATCTATTACTAGGAAAAATACCCGTACGTTGCAACGGAGAAAATATAAAATATTTACGTAAAATGAGTATGTTTAACGGTCATGATAAAAGACAGCACAACTCTACAAGGTGATGGTGTTTCTCGACTCTTGTATGACGTATAGTAATTCAGTCCTGCCAGACACTTACAATGCGTCGATGCACGTACATGTATATAGTTGGAACTGTAATCCAAATAGACTTGGAACTTAGAGAGAAATTGAGATCTATTAGCATGATCATGGAAGGCTTATTTGTTTTGACCCAAACATATAATAATTTTAAAATTTAAAAACTTTTGGAAAAAATGAATAGGTACGGCTCAATACGACATGTTCCGAGTAGGAATGGAATCAACTACCAAATAATATATTAAAAAATTGAAATAAACATCTTAATTGGACTCAGGTACGTATATTAGTAGGATATAAAGCTGTAACAATATAGGATAAAAAATAGAAATAGAAAATACGACAATAAAAGAACTATGCATGATGTATGGTTGTATGCATATGGAAAAATAATAGACACCAAAATAGTATAAAATATAACGTAGAAAGATAAGGATAGTCTAGGAATCTACTTTTATCTTATTTTCTAGTATTTCTGTTTGAATTAGGATTTCTATTCAATCGGATCTGGATTTATACCTCAATCTTAGAATCGGACTCCATATCGGTCTAGATGCGAGCTATTGCACATAGGTTATTATATAGTATATAAGTTTAGACTAAAAACTCTTTATTATCGAATGGACCGAAAAATAGATAGAGAAAAAAAATGAGCTGAAATTTTGCCAAAATAGGCTCGTGCGTTGCTACCCGGACGTACAATTTATTCCCTAATATGTTAATAATAAATATGTCCATGTATCGTAGCAGCGGGACGATATATAACTTATTGACACTACTTATGCTAATAACATGTATCGCAACGGGATATCTAAAGCTAGTGATTTTTTTAATTTTATTTAACTGGACTAACTTTATTTGAAATTAATATTAAAGTTTATAATACTCTATTATATGTTTTTTTATTTTTTTTCTACTTTTTTTTTCTTATAACTTTCTCCTCACTTTTATTCCCATCGAGATATCCACCGTGCGTACCTTATCTATCTACCTTTTTTTTTCTCCCTCTCTATTCCTTTTCTCTCTCCTTATCCTCTTCTATCCTCACGCACACACGGTCGAGTCCTAGGAGCTTCGTCCTCGCGCATGGCCGTCCTTGGCGATCCGGTAGTCAGGGCAGCCCCACGCCATGAGCTCTGGCGACGTCGCCGGCACAGCTTCCCACGCCGCTGCGCCTCGCTGTACGCACCTCCCTCCCCTCGCCGGTTATTCGTTGAGTCCACCTCCTAGAGCGGCGGTTACTGGAATGCCAAGCCGACGACTATGGTGGTGCTCTGCGCGTATATTATCCTCCTCTATTGTCTTCCTTTCCTCTTTTACAAGACACGAAGCAAAATCCAATCTAGAAGCGCCCCACCTCTCTTCCCCATCCAAACCCAATCTAATCGACGCGAGTCCGAGATGGGCTGCAAGTTCTTCGTCGGTGGCAACTGGAAGTGCGTAATTTCTCTTCCCCATCGGTATCCCTATCTTTTTTTCGTGGAAAGGATGTGGAGCTCTGATATTTCTGGTTCATATTCTATTTGGAGCCGGCTGTACTTGATTTGGATGTGATTTGTATTGCTTCGTAATTGATGAGAGATTTATGGTGTATGGAGTCTCGTTCTATCTGTGTTCCAAGTTTGGATTCGACTTCGTATCTGAATTTGATTTTTTTTTCTGGTAGAGGCTTCAGCCCAGAAGAAAAGACAGAGAACACGTGAATTTCTATTTAAATTTAGATATTGAGATCTTGATTCCCGAAAGGCAACATATGAAATATGGACAACTTATTTTGATAGGATAGTTTGGGTGGAACACGGGTAACGAAGAGGAGTCCAAACAAAAATTTTGCCTTTACCGTGACTGAAGAGCACAGGTGACCGAAGAGCGCAGGGAGTTAGGGGAAACGAGACCAAAGAAAATGGAGAGAAATATATAGATATAGATATAGATAATTAATGAATGTTGGTCGTCCGAACTATGTCTGTTAGTGGACACCTTGCAGCACGTAGGCCTAATTTTTATAATTTAGCCTTTTTTTTAAAAAAAAATACATTTAACACTCTAGCGTAAACTCATCTTTAGACCTGTAGGTCGGTACCGTAAGTCCGTAACCGGTGGCGCCGAAGTATCACGTCTCAATGTTACCAACCATGGCGGCGAGGTACCTGCACCCACACAACATGGTAGCCAAAGTGGCGTTTGCGTGGCGGTACCTCGGCGACACAGCTTATGGCGCCGAGCTCGGAGCCACAGATCTTGGCTCTAAGCTTGGAGCCGTGGATCTTGGCATCGAGCTCGAATCCATGGATCTTGGCGCCGAGCTCGGAGTCGTGGATCTCAGCGCCGAGCTTTAATTCACAAAGGGGCGACCAAGTTTTTCTTATCGAGCCTGAGTTCATTTGTTCTTCCTCCCTATCGGCTTCTTCCTGTCCCTAACCCACCTAATCTCTTCGATTCGGCTAATTTGACGTTGGAAACTCAGATTTAATCTATAGATCTTCGCAAGCAAGGTATTCTCTTTATCCTCATCTTCTTCACGCATTATTTTGTTATGTATCATGTCTATTTTGCAATCCTACATACGTTCTTGCTTAGTGTTTGAAGTGATTTTTATTTTATTATGTAAGGGTTGGGTAGGATGCCTTGGCGTGGTAAAAGTAGCAAGCCAAAGTAATCTGTGATCATCGTATTATATTATATTTTCATTTATGTGTAAGACAAGGAGAAACCCTAGGTTTAGGGTTTAATATTCATTGATTTTCCATTGTCTAATTTAAAGTTTTCATTGACTTTTATCTATTTATAGTTTTCATATTATTTGATATTATTTAGTATCCCACAATTCTATTTAAAGTTTTCATATTTTAAAATTTAGATTCTATTTGATATTTTTATATTTTCAAATTAAAATTCACTATTGTGGAAAAAATACTTTTGAAGTTTTTATATTTTGAGATTCAAGTTTTGCATGGCGTGGAAAAATTGAAAAATGACAAGAAAAACAAAAATAATGCAATCTTCAAGATTTGAATTTTCATCTTCTTACTCTACAAGAGGACAACAACACAATACTACCATTAGACCACTTTCATGTTTGTGAAAGATGTATTATTTTATTTTATTTGTTATAGGAACCATGACATAAATTTAAAATTACTCAAACAAAGTTAGATGGATAAGATGTAAATTTTGATGAATGCTACAACTTTGTAGTTAATGACTGTTTTATTTGAATTATTCATTATCCTAAAATTTAATTGAAAGTTCTCATGTTTTGAAACATATCTAATGAAGAAGCCGAGAGGAAGGAAGAATAATGAACTCAGGCTCTGAAAACTTGGTCGTGGCTTTGTGAATCAAAGCTTGGTGCCGAGATCCACGGCTCCGAGTTTGACGCCA
Organism: Coix lacryma-jobi var. lacryma-jobi; assembly: GCA_009763385.1. Lineage (NCBI taxonomy): Eukaryota > Viridiplantae > Streptophyta > Magnoliopsida > Poales > Poaceae > Coix > Coix lacryma-jobi. The sequence continues at coordinate 139,854,744 of CM019822.1, read as the reverse complement.
AGATCTGTGGTTCCAAGCTCGGTGCCATAATCCGTGGCGCCGAGGTACCGCCACGCAAGCACCACCTCGACTGCCATGTGTGTGCGCATGCAGGTACCTCGACGCCACGATTGGTGGTGCTGAGACGTGATACCTCGGCACCACTGCTTACGGCGCCTACCTGAGGTCTAAAGATGAGTTTACGTTGTTCAGGGGTTAAACGTAATTTTTCTTTAAAAAAGGCTAAATTATATAAAAAATTCCGGCACATAGACATGAACCTTTCATTTAATATAATTATTTATATTATACTCCCTTTATTTTTTTATTATAAGTTATTTGAAGAGTTAAAACATCTCAAGTAGGACTAAATTGTATAATAAAATAATATATTTATGATACTAAATAAGTATCATTAGATTAATCATTAATTATATTTATAGTATACTTATTTGATGTTATAAATCTTTGTGACTTCTTTTATAATCCTGCTCAATTTTAAGATGCATTGACTCTCAAAGAAAGTTGAAATGACTTATAATTTAGAATTTGGAATGAAGAGAGTACAAATATTAAATTTAATTGAGTTCTAATAGAATGAATTTTGGAGCATAGCACGGTGTGGCAGGCAATATCTTCCTAGATAATGACCATCAGTGCCACATAATAGAAACTTTACCCGCGGAAGGATTGAGCTCCTCCCAGCGCTTGCGTGCATGTTGCGCGTACACGACGAGAGCAGCCGCCTCCTCCACACGTCGACCACTATAACGGTACACTGTTTGGAACTGTTTATGTGGTCCTCATGTTACGTACACTGTTTTTCTTTTCCCTTTTCTCCCTTTTTCACGAATTTTTTGCTTAAAAAAAACCCGGCGCAGCGGCAGCGTGCCCGATCGTGCTAGTAACCTTTATGTGTGATGTATCATAAAATATGTGAAGCCTCATACGATACAATATTAAAATTATCGATAAAATTGACCACTACTGTCTATTTAAAGATTTCTACGAAATGGTATTCCCGTACATATATAAAGCCTTTTAATGATTTGGCATTTGAGGATCTTATAGGTAACTAAAATAAATATATCAAATTATAACCTAATCATGGGTTCCTTTGAATGAACACACCAAGATCACATATCCTACTGAGATATCCAAAGATATTATTAATCACATTTCCTATATTTCAGACGTCTGAACAGTTTTGTCTTTGTCCTTCTATAGAAAAAAATTGTCATTTGTTTCTTATGATTTGTACTAATAGATTTGAACCATTGGATGAAGATCTGAAGGTTGTAGTCGTCGCCTGAAAAGATGCTATATTTCAGGCGTCTGAAATATAGCAAATCCCATATTAATTCCAATCCAACAAGATTTGGTAGGAATAACGTTGCTTCTATATAGAAAATCACTGTAAAAACAATATCTAGTTGAGTGTATTTGTAAGATATATCTCACTTTAGTAGCCCTAAGAGAATGGAACTCATGTCCCGATGCCTCATCTTAATCTCACTATGCTATAAACAATTTCTATTTGTATAAAGGTAGAATTTAACAATCTAAGTTATTTTTTTGCAATACTTAACATTTTCTAGAATTAATTTGGCCTAGACCTAAATATTAGAGTAGGAAAAATATATTTTATAAATATAATTTAACATGTGTTGACACCAAATTCTTGCACACGCATGAGGAGATGACAAGTGGGCCCAGCTAGCAGAGAGGAAAGGATTCGGCAAGTAATCAGGCGGCTGTTTGGTCCTCAGAGTTTTCGGTGAATACCTATGCGGTCGGCTATTTTGCAAAATGGTAGCCCCATTCGGAAAATGGGTATGGCAAGTAAAGCCGGCTTGCACGAGAAGACACGTGACAATGAAGGACGCCGAAGAGGTTAAGAATAGAATTTGTACCTTTCCATATTTTTTATGAAAATCGTAATCGTCTAGGACTCGTGTTTCGTCCAGGGTATAAATATGAGCCCTCGACCATTGTAAACTTGTTCACAACTATATCAATACAAATCGGCCCCGTGCCACCTTCGAGTCCTTAGTCGTGTCGTCGAGTTCTTCGAGAGGAATCATCGATCCGTCGACCTCCGTAAGTACCAGCAACCTTGCCATCATGTCTAGTATCATGCGGTGGATTTAGATATGATGCAAGTAGTCTCGTATGTTAAGCTTAGTATCGTGCGACGGATTTAAGCTTATGACGGGAAGTTTTTGCTTATGCCTTGTATCGTGCGGCGGATTAAGTCATGAGTAAAAATAGTTATCGGCTCTATTAGATTTGGCAGATCCAATAGATTCATTAAGTTATCATGTGTTATATGTTTTATTTATTTAATTCTTGTAACACTCTTTTGCCCAATCTAGATTGATCTTTGTTCGGCCTTGTCGCACGAGTTTGCTTGTGCTCTCTTTTAATCATAAGATTATGAAGGCTGAATCAACTTTCAATCTAGATTGTTACATGTTGCGGGTTCATGCATATCAATCATGGTTAGGCTTTGATGAAACTAGGTGTCGTGCGGCAGATGCAGGTTTTAGATTAGTTTAATCGTGCTTGCTTGTTTGTTCCTTCTTCATGGACCCCAATTCGGCTGGTTTGCCAATATTGGTTAAGCTTACACGAGTAATGAGCCTTTATAGATCTGTTCAAATATATGCATGCTTCTAGCTTGTTATAATTAGATTGTATCATGCGGTGGATTAATCTAATTATAAGAAGTGGTGTAGACTTATAGCAAGTGGTATCATGCGGTGGATTCGCTTTGCTTGAGTTTATGCTTGACCGGTTTATGAAGACTAAACGTGCGGCAGATTAGTTGGATTAGCCTATGCATGTGTTATTTGAATAGATCTATATTTGCATGTTACCTGTTTATAATATCTTTAATTTGTTCAAGCATGTCTTTCTTTACATATGCATTCGGTAGTTAATATGCTTCACATACTCTGTTCTCATACTAGCCGAATGACTTTATAAACATGCTATGATAGACAACTTCTATAGCTGTGTGCCGTCGTGATTGGCTTTCAAAGCCGTACATATAGAACTGTCTCGTTTTATCCGGCATGTTCCAAAGGTATTCTCATAGTTTTCTCCCTTGTTGGTTTTCAGGTCAAACCGACTGGCACGTCTCCGGATTCAGCACATTCCGGGCACCCGATTGAAGCTAGCTTTTCGGCTTGCTGTGTGCTTGGCGTGAGGTGTCACGTTTTGCGTCAATAAACTTTTTGGCACGCCCAGTGGGACCACTTTGTTTCAAGATGCCTAAAATTAGCGATGATCAAATTCTAGATGTGACCATGGATGAGTTGCTGCCAGACTTAAGGGATTTAGTACAACAAGCTTGTGATGAATTCCAGCGCAAATGCTTGACGTCTTTCTCCAAGAACAAGAGCGGCAGGGTCTTCCAGAAGCAAGAATTCCCGAAGATCATTCCTCATCACCAGTCAGAGTCGTCTGACAATAACGAAGAGGAAGCTATTCGAAAGATGACTGAATTAGTATACAAAGCTGTATCGGAAGCCATGACCAATCATCAGGCAGCTTTCCTGAATACTTTTCGTGCTGTCATGGTTAGCATTTTCGGTCCAACAGCGGATAAACGCTTTGAAGAAGCTACCGGTCCAATGCAAGGACCACTATTGTTCCCGGTACCTCAACATCGAAAATCACAGAAGGAGGTGGAGCTGGCCCAAGCACAGGTGGGATTGTTCCTCATGAGACGCAACAACCTCCCCAAACTTATGGACAGCTCACGTTCGGCACGACGGGGAACGTCCCACAATCTGCTTCTAAAGTGTCTCCTGCAGCAAACAGGATACAAAGGAATATGTTTGGGGATGGATATCAGGAGTTCGTCGATTATAGCTCAATTAATGCTCTTCCAAATCCAGGCTACAAGAGTTCGGCAGGACTACATCTTGGGGGGCAAGCGCTAGCAGCTCCTGATTCGAATATTGACCTCATTATGCATAGGATGGCTGATATGATGCAAAATCAATTCGGCCTAAAACCAAAGGGTCAATCATGTGCTTACAAGTCCCCTTACCCAGAGTGGTACAATCGGGTAGCACTTCCTCCAAGGGTGAAGCCTCTCACTGATTTTGCCAAGTTTTCAGGCCAAGATGACACCAGTACCGTAGAACATATCAGCCGACACTTGATGCAACTTGGAGAGGCGTCTACGGATGAAGCTTGGAGGATTCGGTACTTCCCACTGTCGTTGACAGGACCAGCCTTCTCGTGGTTTGCTTCTCTGCCAGCAAATTCTATCAATACGTGGGCAGAGCTGGAACAGAAATTCCACTCGTATTTCTTCACGGGTACCAGCGAAAAGAAGTTGGTCGATCTCATGAGCCTGAGGATGAAACCTGGCGAGACGCCACAAGAATATCTACGCCGGTTCAGGGAAACCAAGAATCTTTGCTATTCTCTGAATTTGCCAGACGACCAATTGCCGGGGATAGCCATAGCTGGTATGCTGCCGAGTATCAAAGAGAAACTATTCGGCATGGAGTTTGATGACCTCGAGCAGTTATCATAGAGGTTGGCAACGATGAGCAGTCAAGCCCAAGGATTCAAGAGGAATAATCAATTCCAGAAGGGTGATGTGGCTACTGAAATGTATCAGGCTTTTCTAGAAGAGGCAGCTGAATACGATAATGAAGATGAAATAGCTGGAGCCGAAATAGTTTGGGCTAAAGAGCCGACTCAAGTCAACCAGCGATGACTGAGGCAACAAAAAGGTACTTATGACTTTGATGTTTCCAAGTCAGATAAATTATTTGAGTACTTGTTGAAGGAAGGACGTATCAAGTTGCCAGAAGGTCACCCTATGCTGCATCCCGAAGGAGTCAAGGATAAGAAATATTGTGGTTTTCATAATACTAGATCCCATTCCATAAATGATTGTCGAGTGTTCAGAGTGCGGATCCAGAAAGCTATCCATGACGGGCATCTGAGGTTTGATGGAAAGATGAAGGTTGATGATAGCCCTTTTGGACAGAATACTGTGTCTTTCTCTGTTAATATGGTCAATACAACTGATCCCAGGGGTAAGAGCAAAATGAAAGTGTTAACCTCTGATAGAGCGAGGGAAGCTGGTGCTGTTGACCCTGATCGGCAAATTACAAATAAAGAGCTTCAGCAGAGGGTTCGGTTCCAGAATAGCCGAGCTAAGACGGGTGAAACTTCTAGACCCAGGGTTACGACGCGTATTCTACTGAATAAGTGGCGTCGGGAGCAGGAACGGTACCAGAAGCAGAGATTTTATGAAGAACAGAAGTTCCTGGAGAAACAACGAAAGTACGAAGAAGAGATGTACCAAGAGGAACGAGAAGATATGAAGGAGCAAGAACAATCTCATTGGGAGTGCTCGTTTTTCCAGTACTGTTGGAACGAAGGCTTAAAGCTGCCTGTTAAGAACAACTGCCCTGAGTGCAGTAATCAATATTCTGAGTATAGGCAATCTCGAGTCAACCGCCGTTCTGTCCATGAAAGGCTTGGGGCACGAGTCCCTGAAGACGATCGGCGTTTAAAAATAAATAATTCTGAAGATTGGCAGGGAAGAGGATTTGCCAATCGCAGTTGGACTCGTACGGGAGAAGAAGAGTACCGCGAGTATGTCTGGCAGAGAGGATAGTGGTGTCCGCCAGGGTTGAGAAGGAGCCAGAAGAGAAGGGTGCAACGCCTAAGAAATAGAGAGTTAGAGCAAGCAAGTGCCAAGATAAAGCGAGTCTGGCGACCCAAAGAAAAGCCGGATGGAAGTGATCGTTCGGCTGATGCATGCATGGCTTTCTTTCTTCCATCAGAATTCATAGCCCCCGAAGACCAAGATGTCCGAGACGAGGTGTATTCAGACTTTGATGAAGATGAATTCCAGGAGTTGTTGGCTCATCTTGTTTTAGCTCAACGGGCGGTATTTGATAAACCAGCTAAGCACCGGCACTTGAAGCCACTTTATATGAGGGGGTATGTTAATGACAAGCCACTAAGCAAGATGTTCATTGATGGAGGGGCTGCCATAAACATCATGCCGTATACCACCTTCAGAAAACTTGGAATGGCAAGTGAAGATTTATTGAAGGCTGACATGGTGTTGAGAGACTTTGCTGGTAATTCCTCTGACACTCGGGGGGGGGGGGGGGGCAGTTCATGTTGAGTTGACAATCGGAACTAAAACCTTGGTTACTACTTTCTTCGTCATTGATGGCAAGGGGGCATACCGTTTACTATTAGGAAGAGATTGGATACATGCAAATTGTTGTGTGCCGTCAACTATGCATCAATTCCTTATCCAGTGGATCGGAGATGATATCGAAATTGTCCATGCTGATGATTCGGTGAGTGTTGCTAATACAGAGCCCATCTACTGGGAATATGATGGTGTCGAGTGCTTCTCTGGGAGAGCTTGGGAAGTAGGTCCTGTGAATGTTTTCGACAAGGACCAACAACCGATTCAGACGATCGGCTCTCAGAGTAATTTTTAAATAGTCCGGCTGATGGTAATGGAGAAGAATTGGGACCAAGTTTCATATCGGCTGACAAGGAATAAAGTATTGATGATGAAGCCGAGATAGGACCGATGTATACCAAGTTTGGGTCTCGAGTGTTTAAAAGTTTTGTTCATTTCTCCATTACTGGAGCTCAAAGGAAATCAAGAATTCGTGAGAAGTGACGTACAACGAAAGGTCTTGGTGAAATTAAAAAGCATATGAAGGCATTTTCTCAACTTGGTGATCATTTCAAGTTGTACGTGGTGGCCGATGGCCTTACAGCAGGATCGGCCCTTATTTTAAGTTTAAAGGAAAAGATAGGTAGCAGCTAGCTTTAGCCAAAAATGTTAAACCCAAAGAAGGGTATTCGGCTGTGGAGAGATTTTGTTCATATATGCGTCACCCGTAAACTAAAAGCTTCGGCACTATTTGTTAAAAGCCGAATGCGTGGAAATTGTATCTGGAGCGGATTCAAGGATACTTATATATAGCCGATGTGAAAGAGCATCGCCTGTAGCAGAAAAATATTCCAAGAAGTTTAAGTTATAGCCGATGTTATTTATATCGCCTTTAGTGCAAGAGTGTTCATGACCCGGTAATCCTAGCGTTTTTCAAATGGTAGGTTTATTGGGGGAAGAGAAAGGTGAGTGCAGTAAATGAAATGCCGAGTGACATGACACATCAAAAATGGGAACCAGTCGACTAAAATGACGTCATACGTTCGGCAAATGGTCTTCTGGGGAATGTTACAATCAAAAGGGATCATTGGAGTTGAGAGATGCAAATAAACATTGCTCAGAGAAGAACAAGCTTCATTTATTCGATTACAAATCTGTCCTAGTACAAACTACTTTCGGAGTGATTTGTTTAGAACAGACTAAAGACCAGTGATTTCAGCGAAGGGCAACGGCGTAGTCATCATCTTCAAAATTGTCCAGGGGCTCATCTGAAGAGCCGCGTCAAGGTGCATACCTTCGATGAAGGCCCGATCTGTGCGGCCATCCATAGCATCAAGACAGTCATTTTTCGCAGGAAGAGCTGACGAAGGAAGGAAAATGTGTCAGGCAGGCATAAGCTCGATTGAGAGAAGGGGGTCAAAGTGGGGGTTTCGTTAACCTCTAATAGCGTTGCGGATTTTGTTTGCACTGGAAAGAAAGCAGTAAGTCAAGGATGGATGAACAAGAGAAGCTACCGCATGGGGGGCAAGAAATCAGTTTTTTACCCATAAACACCAGTGAGTTGATGCCTAGCTTCCTCTTGCCCCACTCCCAGTAGGGTGTCTGCAGTGATTGCTGTTGCCTACCATTATTGGAAGCGCAGGCGAAAGATTTTCTCCCTGGCTTGAGCTTAAAAGCCGAGAAGTAGAAAGTTTGCAAGTCAAATTGATCAATTATAGTCGAGGGGGATGACCTGTCTGAGGTCATATTTCTAAAAGCCATAGCTTGCGCACTGTTAAATCACACAACAGGCTGGAGTTCTCATAGTCTACAGGCCGTTATTGAGCCGAGCCAAGTCTTGCTGACCTGGGGAGCTCGTGGGACCAATAGAATTCGGCTGAAAATGGTTGCTATATGGAGTGTTCACTTTCAGCTGATTATTTAAAGGATTCACATTGCCGATTGACACTAAGGGCAGGAAGCTAAAAAAAAGGGGAGAGTCCCGTGAAGAATTTTGCCCTAATGTCATCATGAATCAAGAGGCTGACAACTTTGGCGACTAATGGTTACTTACGGGGAAGTGACAATCAACATGATTATCAACGACAGCTGATGTAATGCACATCGACCGTTAAGGTAAAGAGAAAAATCGATAGCTGGTGCACGAAAACAAAGCATATGTTGATCTCGAAGGATCAGTCACAGATTGGGTTCAAGAGGACGAACAGAGGATTTTTATTTACAAAGGGAAAATGCAAGGTTATCAGTTTGTCCACTCCATCCTACGCCTAATCGGAAGAAAGTGATCAAAGGTGTCGGCCAGATCTGTTCCGGCTTCCTTCATATCTTCTACGGAGTGTTCTACTCTATCCTCCAGTTCTTGCTCGCAGACATCAAATCTGCGGTAATCAGCGCCAGAATGAATCTTCACGGCGGAGAAGGCAAGCGCCGCGCCGTACCCCATGCCGGCCCTAGAGATGATGGGGAGGATTCGGTTAACTTCATTCACCCGCTTCAGGGGTGTCGTACCCGCTACATCGGCCGTAACGGCGAGCTTGGTGATGGCAGCTTCAAGGGCGTGAAGTTTGGCTGCTAGAGCTGAAAGGAGGGAGAGTGAATAAAGGAGGAAGAAGAGAATAAGGAAAGAGATGAAGAAAATACTTACCGGTGGCTCGTTCTCGAGCAGCGTCACGCTCTCGAGAGATTCGGGTGATCTCCCAATCCTTTCCCTCCAGATCAAATTGAAGATCCGCAAGCTTCCGAGTCAGGTCCTCGGGGAGGTCGTCATTGATTCTCCTGAAGGAAACAACGAAGTAAGAATTACTGCTTCATTTTTGGAACAGTCAAGAGAAGGGAGAAAGGAGCAACCTCCTCTTAGATGTGCCAGAAGCTCCGAACTCGGAGCTATGGCGGCTTGCCTCGGAAGACATCTTCTGGTTGATTGGGGAATAACAGGAGAAAAAAGGGTTTTTCTGGTTCGAAAACGAAGCAGGGGAGTTTAGGATGCACGAGTCAGAACAAAGTGAAGGGGGATTTTAAAGGATCCCAAAAGATGCATCGGGAGATGAATTGGTAGGTGAAGTAATTATGACATGCGAGGTTTCTACAAAAGGTAGATGCTTCCGGGGATTCCACGTGTGTGTATGGAAAAGGAATTTTGAGACAAATATCTATCCCAAAATTAGGGGGCATGTGTTGACACCAAATTCTTGCACACGCACGAGGAGATGACAAGTGGGCCCAGCCAGCAGAGAGGAAAGGATTCGGCAAGTAATCAGGCGGGTGTTTGGTCCTCAGAGTTTTCGGTGAATACCTATGTGGTCGGCTATTTTGCAAAATGGTAGCCCCATTCGGAAAATGGGTATGGCAAGTAAAGCCAGCTTGCACGAGAAGACACGTGACAATGAAGGACGCCGAAGAGGTTAAGAATAGAATTTGTACCTTTCCATATTTTTTTTATGAAAATCGTAATCGTCTAGGACTCGTGTTTCGTCCAGGGTATAAATATGAGCCCTCGACCATTGTAAAATTGTTCACAACCATATCAATACAAATCGGCCCCGTGCCACCTTCGAGTCCTTAGTCGTGTCGTCGAGTTCTTTGAGAGGAATCATCGATCCGTCGACCTCCGTAAGTACCGGCAATCTTGCCATCATGTCTAGTATCATGCGGTGGATTTAAATATGATGCAAGTAGTCTCGTATGTTAAGCTTAGTATCGTGCGGCGGATTTAAGCTTATGACGGGAAGTTTTTGCTTATGCCTTGTATCGTGCGGCGGATTAAGTCATGAGTAAAAATAGTTATCGGCTCTATTAGATTTGGCAGATCCAATAGATTCATTAAGTTATCATGTGTTATATGTTTTATTTATTTAATTCTTGTAACACTCTTTTGCCCAATCTAGATTGATCTTTGTTCGGCCTTGTCGCACGAGTTTGCTTGTGCTCTCTTTTAATCATAAGATCATGAAGGCTGAATCAACTTTCAATCTAGATTGTTACATGTTGCGGGTTCATGCATATCAATCATGGTTAGGCTTTGATGAAACTAGGTATCGTGCGGCAGATGCAGGTTTTAGATTAGTTTAATCGTGCTTGCTTGTTTGTTCCTTCTTCATGGACCCCAATTCGGCTGGTTTGCCGATATTGGTTAATCTTACACGAGTAATGAGCCTTTATAGATCTGTTCAAATATATGCATGCTTCTAGCTTGTTATAATTAGATTGTATCATGCGGTGGATTAATCTAATTATAAGAAGTGGTGTAGGCTTATAGCAAGTGGTATCATGCGGTGGATTAGCTTTGCTTGAGTTTATGCTTGACCGGTTTATGAAGACTAAACGTGCGATAGATTAGTTGGATTAGCCTATGCATGTGTTATTTGAATAGATCTATATTTGCAAGTTACCTATTTATAATATCTTTAATTTGTTCAAGCATGTCTTTCTTTACATATGCATTCGGTAGTTAATATGCTTCACATACTCTGTTCTCATACTAGCCGAATGACTTTATAAACATGCTCTGACAGACAACTTCTATAGCTGTGTGCTGTCGTGATTGGCTTTCAAAGCCGTACATATGGAACTGTCTGGTTTTATCCGGCATGTTCCAAAGGTATTCTCATAGTTTTCTCCCTTGTTGGTTTTCAGGTCAAACCGACTGGCACGTCTCCGGATTCAGCACATTCCGGGCACCCGATTGAAGCTAGCTTTTCGGCTTGCTGTGTGCTTGGCGTGAGGTGTCACGTTTTGCGTCAACAACATGAGGTATGCTTTTTTTTGTGTTCGGTCTCTTGGGCATTGTGCTTAAATGTAGTTACTCCGAATAGGACTTTAAATGTGAAGGACCAAAAAGACGACAAGAAGGAAATTTCTTCGCAAGTCTTTCGACCACCGTTCTAAATTCACCGCCAAAGATTGAAGCAACAATTGTAATATCCATGACCCAAATGATTGGGTGGATGTTCTCTAAGAACACAACAAGAAATCATAAAACTCACATGTTCTAGTTCATGCGAGCCAACTAGTGACTAGATGAACGTTGAGCTATCTCAACCACGCTCCTCCGAGCAACATGAGCGGAATTCACACAAAAATCAAGGACAAAAAGCACGATTACTAAAGAGGAAAGATACTCAGAAGCCACTCGCACCGGAAAAGATTATAACAGCCAAAACCACTGAAAGGATCAAGATGCCCAAGAGGAGGGGTGAATTGCGCTTTTCTAAAACTTTAGCACAAAGAAGTGTGTTTCTATACTCTACCGCACAAAAGATAATCACTATGTCACTTCTACTCTAGCAAGGCAATTCAAATAAAGGATGAACAACAAGTAAATTGCGGAATTGAATTGCTCAAAGGTAAATGCGTATGTAAAAGAGTAGAGATGACACGATGATCTTTTTGCCGAGGTATCGAGGTGTCGGCACACCTCTCTAGTCCTCGTTGGAGCACCCGCGCAAGGGTATCGCTTCCCCTTGATCCACACAAGGATCAAATGCTCACTATGAGCTGATTCTTCGCCACTCCGGCCCGGTGAATCGCTCACTACCAGTCACAAGCTTGCTTGGGTCATCCACTATGCCTTCGGATGCTCTCCAAGCTTCACACGAGCACCACCAAGCCATCTAGGTGATGTCGATCACCAAGAGTAACAATCTAGAACTCTCACTTGACCAAACCAAGGCCAAAGAGATGGATGGATGCACACTTGCTACTCAATTTTCACTAGGAGGTTACTAATTCTCGCGATTAGCCATTCACTCAACCTCACTAGGGCTCTTGCTCTTTCTCACACTCACAATGTGTCTCTCAACAGATGGAAATGGCAAGAACACTCTAATGGAGGAGGGAGAGGAGTATAAATACTCCCCCAACCAGCCATCCAAAAGAGCACTGAACAACACAGATTTCGGGGGCATCAGACGCTTTGATGCCTGGCATGACGCGCCGATGCCCTCGACCCAACAGTCAACTGTACTTTCTGTCAGACCTCTTAAAGGGATATCAGACGCTGGGCAGCGTCCGATGCCATCACATCTTAAGCGTCCAATGTGATCCTGACCTCTCTGGAACCTCTCTGCATGGACATCGGACGCTGGCCCTCAACGTCCGATGCCAGCGTCTGATGTGCCCCTCAGGGCACTCTCTCAGAACAGTGGCACATGCGCGTCCGATGTGACAACATCGAAGCGTTCGATGCCACGCACCAGAGACTCTCAAGTCTAGTGAGCATCAGATGCGCGTCCGATGCCCACCAGGCTAGCGTCCGATGCCCTTTTCAAGGGCAAAACCAACTCGGATCGCGACGCGGCCTTAACGACTTTTCATCCCCACGACATAAGGGCTCTCTCTGAGCTACCTAGGGCTATGAAATAACAAGTGTGCACCACACCTACCTCAATAGACTCATCTAGGTCAAGCTACTGATTCACGCTCCCCTTTATAGTACGGCCAAAGAAAAAACAAAGACCTAAGACTACCTAAGTGTCCTGCAACACCATATGACACTTAGCCTAGTCTACTACCATCTTCGTCGTCCGTCCTTTGAAAACCGAAATGATTTTCATCGCCAGGGGACATGAAACTCCATATGCCCGTATCGTCGCCATTACCATGACCTAACTCATCCCTGTTTCTGCAAAACACACGTTAGTCATAGTAATCTTGTGTTTCATCCAATCACCGAAACCCACTAGGGGCCAAGATGCGTTCAATCTCCCCCTTTTTGGTGATTGATGACAACACGACCTCGAGTATAGAGAGAAGAGGTTTTCAATATCATGACATGTATGAACTTGCGATAAATAAGAGAAAATGATTAGGGACAACCTCATACATATCATGTCAACAACCTGCACTCAACAAGTTAGAGTGAAGAGCAAGTGCAAGAGAAATAGAGCTCGAATACCAACTGAATATGAATTAAGCACAAGTAATCGAGCGAAACAAAATGTCATGTCATATATGATATCATAGAAGCACAAACATGTCATGATGTCCATATCACACACACATATATATATATGAAAAGCAAAAGATATGCGATATGCAAGAGCGTATGTGAACATAACACAACATAAGAGTCAAATCCCTCTCACATCGCTCCCCCTATCGCTATACTCGACCACTCTCCCCCTTTGGCGTCAAACACCAAACTAAACGTCGGAGGGCGGAGGTGGCGCAAATGAGTCAGGAGCAGTCTCTAGAGTGCGCTGTGAGAACTCGAACTGCTGCAGAAGCGCCTCTGAGTCTGACGAGGAAGAGCCTGTAGCCTGCTGACCCTCTGGAGCTGGAAGCGGAGGTGAAGCGGTCCGGGTCGGCTGTGGCTGCTCTGACTGCTCGATCTGCTCAGTCTGCTCAATCTTTGTCTGCTCTGTCGCTGTCGCAGTCTCTGTAGCGGTGTCAACCTGAGTATCGGAGTGCGAAAGCTCGGGTATCGTAGACAACTCAGGTTGAACGACAGTAGTAGTGTCTGACTGGACAGGCTCAGTCTGCTCTGAGGATGCGACAGAGCTCGGTAGAGTCTCTGTGGTGGAAGTCACTGGAGCCGTCGTCGTCGTCGGAGCTAAAACAAGAAAATCTGGAGTGGGCATCCCGGTGAGCTCGCTGAAGGTAGCAAACAGATCCCGTGTCACAGTGGTGGTAGTTGCGAACAGGTAGTCTGTCGGACGTGGAGTGAACCCTGTGTGAAGTGGGCTGAACAGCTGAGCCCCTCCGGGAGGAGTAGTGAAGCTCGTGAACTGTGAGGGACCGGGGCCGGAGAACTGCGGCTGCTGGCTGAACTGCTACTGCTGCGGTGGAACAGGTGGCGGCAACTGGAGCTGCTGCTAGGGTGGAGGCTGCTGCCACTACCACTGAGGAGGTCCGCACATGATCCGCTCCATGAAACTCAAGGTCTGCTGCTGAAGCTCCAGCATCTGACGCTGAAGCGCATCGGACCTCTCTTGGGCCTACTGCTGTGCCAAGGCTTGTGCCTGTTGATGGTCCTTAAACACCTGTTTTACCATCAACATTTTACCCTAAAATTCACCAAAAAGGCATGAAATGTAGTCAAATAGGTTTCAAACTAACCAAATTCCACATGTCCATAGATTTTTATTTGAATACAGGAATTTGGACCAAATTTGGACATTTGAACCACCAGAGGCCAAACCCACTCAGCAGGGCCCAATTGGGCCTTAGGGAGGTGGCGCCCGCCACTTGGGTTGGCCCAAACCATCCCCCCTGCCACGTCACTGATCCATGTGACCACCTCAAGGCCAAATCTTGGCCCTTGGTCACTAGGTCGGTTTGATCGGAGGGCTACGGAGAGGAGTGGCGTGGATCGTGACCTAAGTCGGTTGCTAGGACTTGCAACCAACCTCCAAACCGCCTTGGACAACCACCTGGAGGCCGTAGGATCAGTGATGATGCATCCAACGGCCAGGGGACTGGCGGCCGCCAGTAGGGGGTGGCGCCCGCCACCTGACCTAACCCTAGGTCAGTTGGCTGCCCCCTATAAGTACCCCCCCTCACTCCACAAGGCTATAAATACCCCCCTGGTGGCACCACTTCATTAGTACCATCACATCCCAGAGTACCACCACACCAAGCAACACATAAGCAAGAGAAGCAAGTGAGAGTTAGGTTAGAAGCTCAGAGAGCTTAGGCAAGTAGGTTAGCTAGTAGAGAGAGTATAGCTCTAGTGCCCTCGCTACAGCGCGGCTCTTAGTTTAGCACAGCTCAGCCTAAGTTCTTGGTAAAAGGAGCATAGAGCTTGCTAAGAGAGAAGCGGGTGCGAGCGACTGGCATCGGAGGTCGGTTTATTTCCCGGCGTCTCTGGTCTGGTTTGCTCTCTTGTATCTCAGGTACATTTATCTTTATCGCAGTATTACTTTAAGCATTACTTTCAGTATTACTTACAGTATTACTTTATCAAGTACCTTGAGTGTGACCTAGCTATCCTATAGTTCAATTCACTTAGCCATAGTAGTTAATCTCTAGTGAGCTTAGTGTTTGATCTTTGCCAATAGGTTGCTTAGTTAGTTTAGTGTTTATCTTATTAAGTCAAGTATTTGCTCTGACGTCCGCAAGGGTGTCTCTATTCAAAGCTAGGATAGAGATAGTTAGAATATAGTTAAGCGTGGTGCTTAGTTATAGACTTACCTTCAGATACAGCTGGACCCCCGGATAGCTGTGGTAGCAAGCAGGTGGTGACAGCCCTGTGCGCCTTGAATTCCACCACGTAGTTGGCCCAGTTTAACAGTAAGGCTCGTTGTGCTAGCGTTCAACCTAAGTAAGTGGTAAAGGCTACTACGCCTCGATACTTGATAAGATAGGAATAAAACTTTACTCAACTTAGTTGCTTTATTGACTTTTGCCTGCCCTGCTTCGTAACTGCCTTGCTTCGTAACTATCTTGCTTCGTAGTTATCTTGCTCTGTGGTTATCTAGGAGTAGTTAGTAGTTAGTAGTTAGTAATATCTTAGTTATCCTTTAATTACCCCTTAACTACCTATCCACCCACCTTACCTTAGCCATCCCTTTCATCCTTACCTATCCACCCATATATTCTTTCTAGCCTTCCATCCCTTCTCTTCCCTTCTCCCCTTTTCTCTTTTCTCTTTTCTTCGACTCTCATCCCCTCCTTGACTTGACTCATACACCACCCTAGCCTTCCCTTGGGATCAAATAAATCGACACCTAGTACTCCCAGGCGAAGTGCTACTACGATAGTTCTGTGCGTTTGCAGAATCTCCTCCTGGTAGATTGCATTCTCTCTAGCTAGCTCCTACTAGTGTCGGGATTGACAACCCCACTTGACATTAGTAGATAGCTGCTTTAGCTTCATTCCTTTAGGTATAGTGACCGGACTTGCTACAAGCACTTCTGACACCGTTGCTTGGGATAGATTCCATAGTCTACTCCTAGTAACGACGTTGGCTAGTGTCAACAAGCATTTCTGGGCCGTTCCTGGGGATAGTTGCCTAGCTCTATCTTTAGTGAAGCTAAGAACTACCAACAAGCATTTCTGGCGCCGTTGCTGGGGAAGGCAATCGGTGTATCGGTTGAGTCCGTGTCGAATTTATCTTCGCTTAAGCTCTCGCTTAGCGAATCCCATCTTACCCCATTCTTTCTTTCTTTAGTTCTTCTTATCTTTTTCCTTCATCTTCTTCAACTTCTTTCTTTCTTATCTCGTTCTATCTTCACGATGGCCAATAAGACCATTCGTGAATTTTCTGCTCCTTCTGCCGCTAATGTAGCGATAGGACCAGACATGATCCATGCCAACCTCAATTTTGAGTTAAAACCGGCTCTGATCACGATGGTCCAAGCTAGCCCGTTCTGTGGCAAAGCTCATGAGGATGCCAATGCTCACCTCCAACAATTTTTGGAGATTTGCGGCACCTTCACCATTAAGGGGATAACCCAAGAAGCCATCCGTCTTTGTCTCTTTCCTTTCTCTTTGCTAGGAAAAGCGAAACAATGGTTCTATACCGATCGCAACGTTGTAGACACATGGGACAAGTGTTCCAATGCTTTTCTCGCCAAATTCTTCCCTATGGGCAAGACGAATGCTCTGCGCAACAAAATCTCCAGCTTTACGCAACAAGCCGAGGAATCTATTCCCGAGGCTTGGGAGAGGTTGCAAGAGTATGTCGCTGCTTGTCCGCACCATGGTATGGAGGACTGGCTATTGATCCAGAACTTCTACCATGGCCTAACCCCACTCTCTAGAAGCCATTTGGATGCCGCCGCTGGCGGTGCATTCTTTTCTCTGAATGTTGCAGATGCTAAGGCTCTCATAGAGAAGATGGTGTCGAACCAAGGATGGAATGACGAGAGACTACAGCCCCGTAAGTGAGGTATGTATTCCCTTAAGGAAGCCGACATGATCGTGGCCAAGATGGACCTTCTGGCAAAGAAGATGGATAGCTATGAGAAGATGAACCAACAAGAGAGTGTCCAATCTCTGGAATCCTACATGACTTGTGAAGTCTGTGGAGAAACCAGACATTCTGGGAGCCACTGCCCCGAGCTACATGAAGATTTGAACTTCATCAACAACAACAACGGTTTCCGTCAACAGAATCAAGGATGGAATCAGCCTGCAAACTCTCAAGGTAACAATTCATTCCCCCGCTCTAATTTTCATAATTCTGATGATTTCTCGTTCTTAAAGAATCTAGTCTACTCTCAAGGTAGAACTACTGAATTTTTGAATAAGAAATTAATGTCGAATGACAAAACCCTTGAGAATATAAATGCTAAATTGGAATATTTCTCATCTGCTCTGAAAAATCAATTAAGCTTTAATAAGATGTTAGAAACCCAATTAGCTCAACTTGCTGCTATCATACCATCTTTTGAATCTGGCAAAATTCCTGCTAAACCTGACATAGAAACTGCTAATATGGTTGAAATAAAATATTTTAACTATTATGAAGATCAAACCATGACTGTTAAAAAGGGTGATCCTGGTAGTCCCATAATTAGATGCTCAATCTTTGGTGAAGTCTTTAAAAATGCCATGTGTGATTTAGGATCGAGTGTGAACATTCTATCTAAAGATTTTTATGAAAACTCGTTCTTTCCACCCATGTCATCCACATCTTCCTATGTCGTGCTAGCTGATCAATCCACTTGCTATGTAGAAGGAATAGTTAATGATTTACCTGTTCATATTAGAGGTTCCTATGTTCCTGCTGATTTCATAATACTAGATATGGGAAATAGGAAAGATGTGCCTCTAATCTTAGGTAGACCCTTCTTGAACACTATTGATGCTTGCATATATGTGGGAAGTGGTAAAATGCAAATGACATTAGGAGGGAGGAAGGAAATATTCTCCTTCTCCCGAGGCCCCGCATATGCCGCTAACATGCAGGAAGCAAAATCCATTCGTACCAAGAAGAGGCGCCAAAGAACAAGGTGGAGCAGAAAGAAAGAGCCACCTCCTGAGTTGTGTGATTCACATGACAAAGGAGAGGCGCCAAAAGAAGAAGAACCCGATGGAGTACTAAGAGAAGAAGCACCCAAGGAAGAAGATCCACCCGATAAGGATGAAACTCCATGGACCTAAGACAATTTCCCTTTTAATAAAATGAGAACAAGAGCTCCGACCGAGAAAGAAGAAGGCCCTTCACAAAGCAAGAAGCCAGCTTGAGGGAGACTTCCGCTCCAATAAGGTATGTCTCAAGCCTACACTTTACATTCAGTTCTTAAATTTTATATCTTTTGAATGTCACATGCTTGCCTAAATAACCACTCCGTGACTAAAATTGATAAAATCTGCTTAAACAAGTTGAAACCTGAATAAGATTTGAAATATGTCATGCAAATGCTATTGTTATGGTTTGAATGACTAGTCTTATCTAAGTTGTAGCTTTTGTGGGTTGCACATGCTTTAACTGAAATCATGCTTAGTGAATAAAGTTAGTAAGAAATGAAGTAATTCTTTAAACTTGCTAAGGTGAAATTAGGACATAATCTGGAGGATTTCTTTTAAAAATTATGAAAACCTTGCTAAAAAGTTCCTCCTGGATTTTATCCCATCCCACCACCAGCCAAATATTTGTTAGTTATTAGTCAAAACCACAAAGAGCTTTGTTTGTGTTGAGCTTTGTTAGACCTCATAGATCTTAGTAGAGAAGCTTATCATATCTTTTGAATCAAGATTCACACACACCCACCATAAATTGCCTACTCTCCACTTTGGAAGTTTGCAACCACCAAATAAATTGCTTATTCTCTACACCGGAGATATGCAATACCCTGCCAAACATCCCATTGCTAGCCTTATGCTTATTCCTACACTGGGAATAAGCATTTCCCCCTCTTCCCCCTTTTTCATTTCTGAAATCCTTTCCTATAGATGTCTGGGGAAATCTAGAGCTAAAGAGAGAGAGAGATAAAAATGAGCAAAGTAGCTCAAGAAAGGACTATGTCCTGAAAAAAAAGTGAGCAAAGTAGCTCAAAAGAGGACTATGTCCTAAGAAAATGTGAGGACACATCTTTTGTCTACTCACTATGTATCCAAAAAGAGAGAGAGAGAGAGAATTATCATTAGCTCTAGACCCCAGAAATTAACTAGGAAGGATTATGAAATATCCCTCTATACACTTCCACATAACCACACATGCACATCTTGATCAATTTTTATGATTTGCTGCTCCTTATGATCTGAGTGTCTAGCTTAGCAATAAACATCAGGCAATTTGCTCATGATTCTTAGCCTACCTATAACTCCACATATCATTCTTTAGAAGTAGGAAAGGCTACATTGTGGCCTAAGTGAGGATTTAAACACCATTGAGTGATTGAGTGAATCTTGGAGGACTTAAGCAAGTTGTTATCTTTTGAAAACCTTGAAAAACCTCCAGACAGAATCCTAGTCAAACCTAAGCAAGACAAAAGTTTCCTATCTACTGCTTTATTTCACTCTTGCATGTTTGAAGTGAAAAGCTATAAGCCCCACATTGCTATGATTAATGATATATGCTAAGTTATTTCTCACTATACAATATGCACTTGTAGACATCTTAAGT
This sequence comes from Coix lacryma-jobi var. lacryma-jobi, assembly GCA_009763385.1. NCBI lineage: Eukaryota > Viridiplantae > Streptophyta > Magnoliopsida > Poales > Poaceae > Coix > Coix lacryma-jobi. The sequence goes on along the minus strand of CM019822.1, from coordinate 139,835,071 downwards.
TGCTATCCATTTCGTGCTCAATGCTTAAACCGCATTGTTGCTCGAGGACGAGCAACAGGTTAGCTTGGGGGAGCTTGTTGATGGTCCTTAAACACCTGTTTTACCATCAACATTTTACCCTAAAATTCACCAAAAAGGCATGAAATGTAGTCAAATAGGTTTCAAACTAACCAAATTCCACATGTCCATAGATTTTTATTTGAATGCAGGTATTTGGACCAAATTTGGACATTTGAACCACCAGAGGCCAAACCCACTCAGCAGGGCCCAATTGGGCCTTAGGGAGGTGGCGCCCGCCACTAGGGTTGGCCCAAACCATCCCCCCTGCCACGTCACTGATCCATGTGACCACCCCAAGGCCAAATCTTGGCCCTTGGTCACTAGGTCGGTTTGATCGGAGGGCTACTGTTGACAGTCCTTAAACACCTGTTTTACCATCAACATTCGACCCTAAAGTCCATCAAAAAGGCATGAAATGTAGTCAAATAGGTTTCAAACTAACCAAATTCCACATGTCCATAGAATTTTATTTGAATGCAGGATTTGAACCAAATTTGGACATATGGACCCACCAGAGGCCAAGCCCACTCAGCAGGGCCCAAATGGGCCTAAGGGGGGTGGCGCCCGCCACCCCTAGGTGGCGCCCGCCACCCCTAGGTGGCGCCCGCCACCTCTAAGTGGCGCCCGCCACTTGGCTTGGCCCAAGCTCCACTCCCTGCCATGTCACCGATCCGTGTGACCTCCCCAAGGCCAAATCTTGGCCCTTGGTCACTAGGTCAGTGGCATCGGACGGCTCAGGATGAAGTGGCATGGATCAAGGCTGAATGTCGGTTGCTAGGACATGCAACCGACCTCCAAACCGCCTTGGACAACCACCTGGATTCCGTTGAAGCCAAGGCGGTGCATCCAACGGTGAGGGAGGTGGCGGCCGCCACCTAGGGCTGGCGCCCGCCACTAGGGTTAGCCCTAGGTCGGCTGGCTGCCCCCTATAAGTACCCCCCTCACTCATTTGGGCTATAAATACCCCCCGGAGGCATCACTTCATTCATATCCCCTCATATCCCACATCAAGCAACACACAAGCAAGAGAAGCAAGTGAGAGTTAGGTTAGAAGCTCAGAGAGCTTAGGCAAGTAGGTAGCTAGTAGAGCAAGGCATCTTCGCCCTCGCGGTAGCGCTGCTCAAGGCTTAGCTCAAGAGTAGAGGCGTGCGAGTGATCGGTCCTGGAGCTGGGAAGAGTCTTCCTTCATCTCCAGTTCAGGTTTTGCTCTTGTTACTCAAGCACTTACTATATTCTAGTTCATCATTTCAAGTATTACTTTATTCTACTTATCAGTATTGAGTGGTATACTTGATTGATTGCTTGAGTGCCTAGCTATCCTACAGATCAATTCACTTAGCCATAGTAGTTAATCTCTAGTGAGCTTAGTGTTTGATCTTTGCCAATAGGTTGCTTAGTTAGTTTAGTGTTTATCTTATTAAGTCAAGTGTTTGCTCTGACGTCCGCAAGGGTGTCTCTATTCAAAGCTAGGGTAGAGATAGTTAGAATATAGTTAAGCGTGGTGCTTAGTTATAGACTTATCTTCAGATATGGCTGGACCCCCGGATAGCCGTGGTAGCAAGCAGGTGGTGACAGCCCTGTGCGCCTTGAATTCCACCACGTAGTTGGCCCAGTTTAACAGTAAGGCTCGTTGTGCTAGCGTTCAACCTAAGTAAGTGGTAAAGGCTAGTACGCCTCGATACTTGACAAGAAAGGAATAAAACTTTACTTAACTTAGTTGCTTTATTGTCTTTTGCCTGCCTTGCTTCGTAACTATCTTGCTTCGTAGTTATCTTGCTCTGTGGTTATCTTGCTCTGTGGTTATCTAGGAGTAGTTAGTAGTTAGTAGTTAGTAATATCTTAGTTATCCTTTAGTTACCCCTTAACTACCTATCCACCCACCTTACCTTAGCCATCCCTTTCATCCTTACCTATCCACCCATATATTCTTTCTAGCCTTCCATCCCTTCTCTTCCCTTCTCCCCTTTTCTCTTTTCTCTTTTCTTCGACTCTCATCCCCTCCTTGACTCGACTCATACACCACCCTAGCCTTCCCTTGGGATCAAATAAATTGACACCTGGTACTCCCAGGCGAAGTGCTACTACGATAGTTCTGTGCGCTTGCAGAATCTCCTCCTGGTAGATTGCATTCTCTCTAGCTAGCTCCTACTAGTGTCGGGATTGACAACCCCACTTGACATTAGTAGATAGCTGCTTTAGCTTCATTCCTTTAGGTATAGTGACCGGACTTGCTACAAGCACTTCTGACACCGTTGCCTGGGATAGATTCCATAGTCTACTCCTAGTAACGATGTTGGCTAGTGTCAACAAGCATTTATGGGCTGTTACTGGGGATAGTTGCCTAGCTCTATCTTTAGTGAAGCTAAGAACTACCAACAGTGCCTGTGCTAGCCGATGCTGCTCCTGGGCAAGCCTCTAGACGTCCCGCGTGACTGTCCTCTGCTGCTCCTCCATCCTAGAGAGTATAGCTAGCAGCGCGGGGTCAGAGGAAGCTGTACCAGACGTCCCGGCCTGTGAGTCATATGCACGAGGTTGAACGTGAGGCAGGAGCTAGTAGTCCTCGTCGAAGCTGTCGGTGGGGTCCTCGGCGACGTACTGTCCCTCACCCTCTAACTCTGCAAGCTCCTGCTCCGTGAGAACTCTGGCAGTCTCGTCCTGCTCTGCAGCTGACTCTGGCACCTCTGGACGGCGTCTGGAGCTGGACGGTGTCTCCTGCTGCTGCCTGCGATCCCGACCGTGTCCCAAAAGCTGACTCATGTTGTACTCGGGAAACACGGTCGCGGAGCTGGTGAGTGACTGTCCTGGTCGAGTCCCTATAGTGACTGCTACCTTCCACAGAATATAAGAAATCCAGTGAGCATATGGTAGCTGCCTCTGGGCCTTGATGCCCTCAGCCACGGTGTCCTCCATCTCACAAATAATGACATCCCAAACGTCAAACTTCTGCTGCCCGACCATGTAGGCAAGTAACCATAGCTGCAGTCGTGACAAACCCTCTCTGAAGCCCACCCGAGGTAGCAAGGTCTGCCGAAGAACCTCGTTGAGGATCCGAGTCGTAGGGGTGACATCCCTAGGCGTCCGACTCGAACCCTCACCAAAGGGCTCAGTGAAGCAGGGGCGGACCAAGTCTGTCGTCAGTTGTGCACCGCCGTGAGGGCGTCTGGGTGGCTCAGTCCTGTCGTAGCACAAGTCATGGAGCCGGGTCTGAGAGTGCTGCAGTCCAAACCAATCCCGGATCTCCGATGAGAACAAGCGGTAGTGCTCCCCTCTGAAAGTGAACTCAATAGTCTCTCTGTCTGGGTGCACCCAAAGTGAAGCGTAGAACTGAAACACCTAGTCCTCAATATACGAGCCAGACCGCCCTAGTAAGTCTGTCAAGCCAGGTAGGTACGTGAGTATAGGGTGGATCTGCTCTCCAGCTGATGTGACCACTGCCTCCAGGGGACAGACTCGCTGTGAACGCAAAACGATGCCGATGTTCCTATATCCCTGGTAGAAATCCTCCTGGAGGACAGTGTAGAACTCTGGGCCAGCCTGCTGCTGTCTCTCTTTCTCTCGGAAACCACTGTTCCACTAGCACTAAACAGAGTGTCTGTATCTGGGAGCAGGTGGCCACACGGAGGTCCAGTCACGGAATCGGCGGGGGTGGACGCCTCGATGGCGCACGTGCACCCCGCAGAGGGACGTCGGGCCGGGGTGGCACCTCGGTCCTGCGACGGGATGACCGGCGCCTGGGTACCTCCTCTGGTACCTCCTCCTCTGCTTCTGGCTCTGCCTCCTCTGTCTCAGCTGCCTCGGCCTCTGCCTGGCCCTGTCCGGAGCCCTGTGGCTCGTCCACTGGTGCGGTAAACGTCGTCCGGCGACCGACGGCCATAAGGGTGCCAGCCGGTGAGCCGTGCCGACGCTCAACCGTCTCGACTGCTCGCCTCTGCTAGGGGGTGAGCTGGTCCTCGATACGCAAGCCGCCACCATAGCCTCCCCGCTTTGCTCTCTCTGCTGCCTCAACAACTGCAAGGGCCTGATCGGCCTCCCTCTAAGCTCTGGTGCGCTTCTTGCGCGTAACAAGCTTCGCCTTCCCTGGCCGCTGACCGGAAGGAGGAGGATGTGGAGGGGAGTCCTCTGGAGCACCACCAACGTTCTTGCAATGCATAGCTGACAACAACAAGAGACAACTACCGCTGAAGGACTAGACAGTCACTGAAAGAAGCCCGACTGACACTGAAGCTCAACTGACTAGACCAACTGCAAGAATCCACTAACAGAAACTCCCCCTAACACTGACAGCCAACTGACACTGACACTCATGAGGCTTGGCCTCAATCCTTACCCGCGGGCTTGGCCCTGGGTTCTCTGACACTAACCAACTGCCAACTGCCAACTGACTCGCTGCACAGAATAGAGAGGATACATATAATAAAACATATATGCTAGAGACGAGAAGGACCTATGGAAGCAAAGCAATGGAGATGAGAGGGGAAACTGGCTTTGCTACCTAATGATCGATGAAACGACCCAAGCACAAGATGAGAACCGACGTTCGGGAACTCACACGTCACACCAAGGAGGTCTGCAAAGGTTTGAGGCGAAACGAGGGTCAAACATGAGATGAACGACCATTGAGACATAATGTCGAACACCTTGTGGGCACTGGAATAGAACAGGGAGGGTGGTTGCTCACGTTGGGGACTTGCTGGCCGGGGGAAGAATCGTCGGTGCGGGGGTGAAACGAGCTCGGGGACGACAGAGAGCTCCGGTTAGGCATGGACGAACTCCGACGAGAACGCCGGCGAGAAAAAGGCACGACTCCTGCGAGCTGTAGCGGCTGCAGGCGCGCGCGAGCGACTGGATGGGGCAAGGGCGGAGCGGTCGTGCTCTGCGGCGGACGAAGATGTGTGCGGCGGCCGGCGGCAGGCAGAGCGGGCGCGAGCACGAGGTGGAGCGGCGACGCAACCGAGCTAGGGTTTGGGTTGACGAAGGCGGCGGCGCTGTGTCACTCGGGCGCGAGGAGGAAGACGGCAAGGTGAAGGACACGTGGGACCCGTCTGTCGGTTAAAGAACAAACCGCGCCGCTTAAAGGGACATCAAACGCGTCGACGTGATCACATCAGACACTCCAATGTCCACTCAGAGAGCTCTAGAAACGCCAAATCCATATCGGACACGTCCTTTGCCTTGGCATCGGACACTGCGCAGCGTCTGATGGTGCCTCGGACGCGCCGATGGTGACACATCGGACGCTACCCCATCACTGTTCCAGCCGGAGCTACCTACAGTGGGGGCATCGAACGCTGGGGCAAGCGTCCGATGCAGCGTCTGATGCTGCATTTTGGGCAGTTTCGAAGATCTCCGTTGTGGCTCCCTCTCCCAACCAAGTTCCAACTCAAGTAAGAGGCAAATAAACACCAGTTGGAACCTAGTATGAGCATCCTCGCATAAACCCTCAATTTTATAAATATTTTTCCTTAGGCTACATATCCTTTTTAGAGAAAATAGGCAATAAATCATGAGGAGACAACATGTGGCCACCAAAACTAGGGGTCATAACCATTAGGAGCCTCAAACGCTCCCCCTGGTGGTGGACGAACATAGCGGTTGCTCAAGCTTAACCAAAAACAAACGATAAATCAACAATCATGCATATGCAATGCAAAACGGAATTTGAATCTAGGTTGCTTGTCAAGTTTGCTCATGGGTGAGCTTCTTCACACGCTTTTTAGGGCGGTTATCTTAACCACGTCTGACAAGCCTATGTGCATAGCATAATTTAAACATGGCATATTATACAATGCAATGCAAAGACAACCCCCTTTCACCTTTTGACAAAGTTACTTAGATCAAGCACATTAAGCTCACTTCACAATCTACAAAGAGTGTTCTCATCTAGGGGTTTTGTGAAGATATCCGTCAATTGATCTTCAGTTCTAACTCCTTCTAAGGATATATCTTTCTTTGAAACATGGTCTCTTAGAAAGTGATGGCGAATATCTATGTGCTTGGTGCGAGAGTGTTGAACCGGGTTGTTAGCAAGCTTAACCGCGCTCTCATTGTCACACAACAAAGGTACCTTTTCTAGAACTACACCATAGTCTAAAAGGGTTTGTTTCATGCAAAGGATTTGTGCACAACAAGCACCCGCGGCTATGTATTCTGCCTCGGCGGTAGACATGGCCACACTATTTTGCTTCTTTGAACTTCATGAAACTAGTGATCTCCCAAGCAAATGGCACCCTCCGGATGTGCTCTTTCTATCTACTTTGCAACCCGCGTAATCCGAATCGGAATACCCAACGAGTTGGAAGTTAGCTCCTTTGGGATACAAAAGGCCAATGCTTGGGGTGTGCTTTAGGTACCTAAGGCTTTACGGCTATGAGGTGTGATTCCTTAGGATCGGCTTGAAATCTAGCACACATGCACACACTAAACATGATGTTGGGCCTAGATGCGGTCAAATATAACAAGCTACCAATCATAGAACGGTAGAGAGTTTGATCAACCGAGTTACCTCCCTCATCTAGGTCGAGATGTCCATTTGTTGGCATTGGAGTCTTGATAGGCTTGCAATCATCCATGTTGAAGCGCTTGAGGAGGTCTTTTGTGTACTTCTCTTGAGATATAAAAGTCCCCTCCTTCAATTGCTTGACTTGGAAGCCTAGGAAGAATGTGAGCTCGCCAATCATGGACATTTCGAACTCCTTCGACATCAAGTCACCAAATTCCTTACAATATGCCTCATTTGTTGAGTCGAAGATGATATCATCAACATAGACTTGACAAATGAAGATCTCTCCATCAAGCTTCTTGGTGAATAGTGTGGTGTCGACCTTCCCAATGATGAAGCCCTTCTCAATGAGGAAGTCCCGGAGGCGCTCGTACCATGCTCTTGGGGCTTGCTTGATGTAACAACCCAAAAAATCGGACTTTTTAAAATTTATCAGTGATTGTGTGGAGCATGTAGTTGCTAGCCGAACCAGGAACAATTTAATAATAAATTGTTGCATTCATATAGTATTGCTTGTAGAAGTTTGCTGGAGATTCTTTTTACAACTTAAGTCTTTTGTTGGAGAGCACTAGTCCATAGCTACCCCCTTTCATTCTTCTTGACGCCCTTCGGGATCTCTCATTGTTTCCAACTCTGAGTCATAATAAATCATGAGTTGGGGAAAAACCCTTAACCCATTTTCCCCTCAACCATATTTGAAGATCTTGGATAGATCTTGGAATCCCTTTTTGAACCCTTGTCGAACTCAACTTCGAATTCCATCTGAATGCTTCAAATGAGAAAGAGCAAACCCTTCTCCCATCTCTTGGGCCACAACTCTCTCTTTCCCCTCTCCTCTCTCAGGCCAAGCCCAGCTCGCCCTCCCCCTCACGCCCCAGCCGCATGAGCCAAGCCCACCTGTGCTCTCACTCCCTCCTCCCTCCATTTCTCCTGCAGAGGCCCGCACGGCACTCTGGCCCAGCTACTCTCGGCCAGCCCATCTGCATCTCTCCCTCTCTCAAGCCCGCTCGCTTCCCCTCTCACCCCTATCCCCCACAGGCCCGTGCGCGGCCATCTGGTCCAAGGCCCAGCCGCGATTTCCCCCGAAAACCCTAGGGTGAACTCGCGCCCCAGCGCTCTGGCCGCCACCGCCAAGGCGAGAGCACCCCCGCGCGCGCTCCTTGACGCCACGACACGGACGCCGATGTGTGCCACGCGTCCGCGCACACGGACGTCGGGGCTCTTAGCCGTCCATCTACCCGAACCGCCCTCCTCTCCGTCTTCTCCACCTGCCGCCGCCCTCCTCTCCGTCTTCTCCACCTGCCGCCGCAGCGACGCCACCACCCCACTCTGCTCTGTCCTGCTCTCCTCTCCTCCCTGGAACGCCAAGCCGCAGAGCCCGAGCAAGCCATGGCGGGCCGCGTCTGAGAGGGCACTGGCCGGCCGCGTGCACACCATGGCCACCTCGACGACAACTCCGGCCAGCCGCCCTACGCCGACTGCCGAGAAGGCACACCACCAGCCAGTCAGCCGACCGCGTCGCGCTCTCCCTGGTCACTGCCTCGCCCAGAGTCAGGCTCTGCCGGCCGCGGACGCACCGAGGCCGTTCTCTACAACGTGGACCGTTTGCGACGTCATCCACCTCTGCTCCGTTCGTGCCGCAGCCGCGCGTGGTGGCCGGGCCCTCCCCGCCTTCTACCTGCGATGTCAACGCCAAGCCGCCACCAACCTCACCACAGACGGTCTCCACAGCCTCGCCGTGCCATGCGCCAGCCGCACCGCGACGAGCACCTGCATCACGCCGCGCCTCTGGCCACCACCATTCCGCTGCTCCCATGACGTCGTCCGTGGCCAAGAAGCAAGCACCGAGCCGACCAGCCTTCGTCACGCAGTCATCATTGTTGACACTCCTTAATGGAATCACTCTAAGATAGACTTCATAAACAATAACCTAGTGAAGGCACTAAGAAGTGTACGGGACACTACTAGCATCACTTAACGTCAAGTTGTCATCCCCAACATGAAACTAGCAATGTGATTATATCATGACACTGACTTAAAGATAAATATTTATCCGCAAGCGCACAAATAAATACACCCGCTGTAGCAGCATTTTACCCAGAGATGTTCCAAGTATCGTTATTTATATTTAGCACTAGGAATGAAGTGAGATTAATAAGGACAAGAGCTACTCTACACATGTGATAGGAGAATTGAGAACAAAGTAAGAACACACTCTTTTATCCTAAACAGGGATCAGTCACAATAATGAGGTACACTATAAATGATAAAAGATCAATCTATGATAGTCCTTAGAGCATTTCAACTTAAACAAGGCATGCAGATTAGAATAGACATTATAAAGAAGTATTCCTAAGTTATTCTAATTATAAGTCGTAACATACATTGATTAGTGCAATTATATTTGGCAATCATTGGCTAGGTTATCCCATATTCATATTCAAGAGGCAACTCTATAGTAAAGGTGCCAAACATAGTAACCCCTAAACCATGAGTTAACTGAGCCATACGATTCCTATATTCGGGGGGTGGAATACAAAGGACTCAACAGGCCTGTCACACCCGCGATCTACCACTCTACCCGGAACATAGGGAGCATTCGCAGATAAATAGTGTATAGGCACCACACCTACACATCATTTATCACCCACCTGTTGTACTTTAAGATGAGCGCTATACGAACATGGGTATAAACATGATGATAATCTATCTATGCCAAATATATAATCAAAGCATACTACAAGCAGTATAATTAAGGATATAGTAATTAATGTCTTAGTCATATCAATTATATCTAAACTATTATGAACTAGACTATGAACTAGCACACAATGATCAACAGTATGATGAACTAGAACACATAGATGATCTAGAGTATGAACTAGAACTAGATTAAGAACTAGAAGATGAACTAGACGATGAACTAGAACTAGAAGATGAACTAGAACATGAACAATGAAGAACAATGAAGAACTAGAAGAACAATTATGAACTAGAAACATAATTAGATCCATAATGTTGATACAAGAGAGAAGATCTTGGGTTTACCCAGCCTTCTCGCGACTAGATCCGGAATCCAAGCGAAGCTTGCCTCTTCTAATTCTAATTCTATCTAGCTATGCCTAAGTTGATGTGGCTCTAAGGAAATTAGGGTTTCTGATTGATCCTCCTCCTCTTCTAATGACTTGAGATCTGATGATGATGGAGAGGGGGGTCTGAGGTCTAGTTATATATCCCTGGGCGAGTAATCGTGGCCCTTGGATCAAACCGACTTCACGTAGGGTGGAGATGCATCCTCATAGGCGGTGGAGGAAGGTTCCAGAAGACGGAGGCCATCGGGCCCAGGGGGTGACCGACCGGTCCTAGGGTGGGACCGGTCGGTCCCACCTGGCGGCCTCTCGGGGTGCCCCGCCTCGTGGTGTCCTCTGGTGTCCTCTAGGTCCTTCTGGAGTATTCCTGACATGCCGGTTCCGTAATCTTCTGTCGGTTTCCTTCTAGGAGAAGTAGTCAGTGTTGGTTTTCCTGTTTAGTCCCTGCAGAATCATAATTCACCAAAACTCATGGAATATTGTCAATTAAAACCCTAAACCTTTATTGGTGATTGAAATCATGCCCTTTTTATATTTATTTATCCTTTAATTTTGATAGATAACCAGTGTCAACAACTCCCCCAAGCTTACCTTTTGCTAGTCCCTTAGCAAATAGTCATGATGAATTAGGAATTGCTACTATGCTTTCACACCTCAAAGGTACACATATGTTCAAACAAAAATCTTCCTTTAGATTAGAGTTAACTATTCTGGTTTGCTCATATTACCTTTAACTATGGAGCTTTAACCTTCACCTGGGTCTTGAGGAATTGAAAGGCAGAACAATAAAGTTAAGCACTGTATATCTAACTCTTTGATCAACCTTCATTCTAGAGTTTTTATATATTTTCAAAATAAAACTCAGAGATTTCACTGTATGACACTCTAAAATGACTCTTTTATATTTTATGATTCCTCACTAATGCATTTTCCTTCTTTCTATGGATATATATCTGAAGTTTTTAAGAAGTTAATAGCATATCTTACCAAGTCAAAGTTCAAAGCTAGGGAGAAAGATGTCATACTCATAGACCAAGAACTTAAAACTTTTGAAATTTGTCATCTCTTGCTGACATATTGTAATTAGAGGGACCATGGGCTATCTTTCTTTTTCTCTTTCATATTTTTATCATAATGCTTTTTCTTTCTTTTTTTTATTTTGAGGTAGTCGGACACTTGTCCCTTTTTATTTCCTCCTTTTATACTTTTGCATAGTCTCATGCCTCTAACACAATACTACTTCGGAAGAGTGAATCTTTTAATAAAATGTTCTTGATCTCTAGAGCATGATAAATTTCTCAACCATAGCTAAAAACTTAGAACAAAGCAAGTGGCCTTATCTTAAGATCATATTAATGGCTCTAGGTAGGAATTCATGTTTATGTCATACAGGATCTCATCATGTATTTTTTTTAATCTTTTCAAAGAGTAAATCTCCAGAACTCTAGTATCTCTAGGAATTAGATAAACAGCAGCTCAAACCTTCTTATATCATATCCCACAATTACCTAGACTTTTAGATCAAGCATTTGCCATCCACAGGTTTCAGGTTCAGAGTTTATTCAAAACAGCTTTGTCCCAAACTCAGAAAAATTTAAGGCTGAACACTAGGCACTTAAGAGGGATTACGGCAGAGCAACTATTCATCATTTTCATCATGAGCAAAATTAAGTTTATATCCACTTAGGCATTTATTCATTATATACTATATTTATTTAGTTTTATAATAGTTATTCATCTTTTTATGGGTTTTTATATATATTGACCTGGATCTAGCTAAAATGAACTAATAAAAATAGTCGTGGTACGATACTTATCGTGATAACTGAGGGTGCTCTCCTCCAAGCTGGATCTTGACGTGATCTTTTCCCCAGAAGATGAGTAGACCATCAGCAGTGGCTTAAGTCCCTCTCTTGTTTATTTTCTGCTGAACTTAAAAATAGACAACACAACCAGTGGAACTTGATTAAGCGTTAGTGATAAATATTCTTTCCCTTTGTCTAGTTGTCTAAAGCTCTTAAGATCATTTATGTTCTTCCTTTCCACTAAGGAGAAATTCAGCAGTTCTCTATAGTGTCTCTTTTTAGATTTTTCTTTTTAAAGATGATGCAATGCAGAAATAAATATGTAGATGTATTATTATTTTTTATGCCTCCACAGAGAATACATTTATGGGTTTTAACACACCACTAAACTGTTCTCTTGGGGCTTTGAGTTTTTCATATTTTATTTTCTTTTCTAATGCAAATATAATTTATTAAAAAGTAAATATGCAACTAGAAGTAAAATGATATGATTATGCAATAATTAATTTATTGCTAAAGAAATATGGATAACTACCGAGTTACCTTCCGGCGAGGATTCGATGTTTATAGTCTATCGAACAAGACTTCTTGCATGCTCTTTATTCTTCCTTGGGTGCATCAGCAGATCCTCGTGGTGAAGACCTTAGTTGCACTTTAGTAGAACTCTCTTTCTTCTTCAAGTGGCTGGTGGACTTGTCTCCTTTGGTTCACTGCACTTCATATTCTTTAATGGGTGTTGGCATGGTCATTTACTTTAAATCCTTGATAGCGTAGATGTTCATCACTTCTCTTGAGCTATAACCATTGATGATTGGCTCTTGAGTGGACGAAGACTTCGTCGGCATCATAGTGGAATTCCTATCTTCTGTTCAAACTCAGATAGACAACAAAGCTCGTGGAATAGATTAAGGGTTAGTAAAAAACTACACCTTAATTATTTTAGAGTCTTGATTTATATCTTTCAAGCACAAAGCAATAGAGTTTTGGATTTCCATTTATGCATGTGACTCAATGATGGTGCAATAATTGTTTTATCACATATGTATCAAGAAAATAGGAGGTAAATGTCAAACCAACATTTTAAAATGAAGTATTAATACTGTAAGCTAGCAACATCCTCTAGAATTCATGAAACTTTGGGAGACCACTCTTTGTACAGTGTGTTCTACTCGCAAAACTAAGGCAGAGATCAAGTGCATAAGTTCTGCTGGTGAGAAAACACCATTAGAACCAAAACTTCATTTACCCTACTCTAACCTTAGGCACATTTAAAATGATAAGATTGGTATTTTGTGCATTGTTTCATTCTTAAAACATGGGTGATGAGATCAGAAGAGTGAGCATGAATTTGACAACGAGGGTTGGGTTGTTCAAGACTAAGTGATTAAAAGAGTGATACTCAAAGAACAAGCATGTTGAGTTTTATAGATTGAATTATTTGAAGTTGTAACTCAATCATTTTGATTCTTTTGATTTAAGTGCAGAGCAAGACCAAGGGAAAGCTTTTGTAGAGAATGATCACTTACCTTAAAATATTACCTTCATCATTGAAACGTAGTGGCGCCTCGTGATGAGGGATAGATGATCTATCATGACCCGTTCCTTTTGTTTGAAGCTTCTCCTTGCATCTTGAGCTTGTTCCTGAGCATCTTGTCTCCTGTGTTGTACTTTATCTTCCTCAACCTCTAAGCTATCCTTTTTCTCTTTCCTCATGAATTATGTTTGGACTTATTGCTCCACTTATTATTTTATTCCTGAAAGCATTAGTGGACAACACATACCCAAAGGGATATACAAGTAATAACAAGGGTAGTGTTGTCATAGAGCTAAAGTCACTTTCTATGCTATAAAGAAGTTAATCTTGGCATTTTAATTAGCATAGAACTTGTATCCCATATTTTATTTACCTTTTTTGTTCACCATTACTTCTTCTCTAAAGGATTAATTTTATTTTGTATCTTAAGTTTGATTTTTAAGCTTAGAATTTGTAATATCATTCAAACTTAAAGAGACAAAGTAACAGTGAGTAGAGAGATTGCAAACCAATGTGTCGGGATGTTAACAGCTTCTTGATTGGGAGGATGAGCATGGTTGTAGAATTTTTGGAAGAGCTAGCCTTCCTCCCTACACTTAGACAAAGGCAAGTGTGAATGTTGAAGCATCCCTCACATTGTATTTGCATCTCCCATGTTCTCGGACATTGTTAACCCTACAGTGGTTAGTGACAAGAATACTCGAAGGGAACTAGTCCTAAGAACTTAATAATAATAATTATTTTTTTTTAATTTTTGTAAATTAAGACAAGATTCTAAATTTAAAAAGTCATAAGATAACTACCGATTGACCTCTCGGCGAGGGCTCGTAGTTTTAGGTTCGTTGAGCAAGACCTTTCTTTAATGGACACTGAAGGACCGAGAATGCACTAGCAAGGCGACCAGAGGGGGGGGGGGGTGAATGGGAGCCAACAAAAATTCTTTCGAATCTTTGGCCAAATGTCCCAAAATCAACCCCGAAAAGCTTCGACCGAAACCGTGATGCCCACGACCCTTGGAAGAGGGTGGATGATCCCTAGGATCACAGCGAGGCACCACAAAGCGATAGCGAACCAAACGCCAAAAGCGCCGGAGCAAGTTCGACCCTCAAAAACCAAGTCCCGAACGTAGATAGACGGCTACGTTGAGAAACTCCCAAATACCTAAGCTAACAAGTAGCAAAGATACCTAGAGAGGTTCCTTGGTTAACTATAGGGCCAAACGAGAAGTCCGAAAACCAAACGGAAAAGACGGGAGAGCAAATGAACTAAACCGGAGGCTTCAGCAGGGTCCCGGACTGTCCGGCAATACGGTCGCGGACTGTCTGCCTAACGGCGGACTGCCGGGCTCAGGTGGCGGACTGTCCGCCGGCCAAACGAGCAAAACAGCAGTGTTGCTGAACAGCTGCTGGACGCCTCCTGGACTGTCCGCGAGTCCCTACGGAGGACTGTCCACGGTTCAAAAAGGACTCGTCCGTACGAGCTGCGCAGCCACGGACTCGCTGGAGCCCGACCCCCGGACTGTCCGCGGTTCACCGGCGGACTGTCCGGGAACGCGCAGAGAGGGCGATTTCAGTCGCCTTCTCCACAAATCTCCTCCAAATCGATCCAAAACAAAATCCCTAGATCCCAAACTTGGAGAGGATGATCACGAGGTAGTTAGGAGACTATCCCCAAGAAATCATCCGCTCAAGACGACTCAATCACCGGGAAATCAAAAGGGAAGGTGTATGAACCGAAAAAGTGCCACGAAAACGAAATCGACCCGATCTACTTGTTCGTGAGGAGTTAGGTGAATTCCTTCGGTGGAAATGATCTCCTCACTATAAAGAACAAGTTGATTCAAGTGGAATTCGAAAAGACGCACTAGAGAGGGAGATCGAGTGACGGGAAAAACACGGAGAAACGAAGAACGCGAAGAACACGAACCAAAACGCGAATCAAGTCATCGATCTGCAACCGTGTGGCTACCACACGCTACAATAGTGAGGTTACGGCCTCACTTCCTCAAAATCTTCAGTACACAGAGGTATGGTTCTCTGCGGATCTCAGCTAGCTACAGAAGGGGATTGGGAGAGCAGGAAACCCTAGAAGCAAAGAGCAAATGACTGAGATAGAATGGGAGGAGGGTGTGTCCCTCTACTTATCTTAATTCTAATTCCTACTCTACCCCTCTCTAATTACAGAGCGAACCAGCTAAACCCTAGGGTTATTCTGGACCAACTCATGGTAGGTGGTGATCCGACGGCCACGCCCGCACAACTGGTACCGTTGCCTCGACGCAACCTCACCGATCGCCGCCACGTGCCGCCCTCGCTCTGCTTGTCCTTTTTCCGGACGTCGCACCCCCGGTTTTGTGGCCCAAACCGGGAAACCAGCCTTCACAGCCAACCCCCGGTTTTGAGGCCCAAACCGGGAAACCAACCGTCCATCGCCTGAGTTTTGTGGCCCAAACTCAGAAACCCGCAGCACCCAGGTTTTGAGGCCCAAACCTGGAAACCGTCCTCAGCCCGAGTTTTGTGGCCGAAACTCGGAAACCATCAGCGCCCAGGTTTTGAGGCCCAAACCTGGAAACCGTCCACTCGGTGGTTTTTCTGTGGCTCAACCACCAAACCGAGCCGTAGAGGGGATGCACCACCCGTGCACCCCGCCCACCGACACGTGTCCCCAGGTCCTCGACCCAGGCAACACCATGCCCGCAAGTCTTCGCTCGTCGCTGTCCCAGGTTGTCAGCCACCACAGCTGATCCTCGGGCCACCGGTCCCTCAGTCCAAGCCTCACGTCCGCCCTTCGCCACTCTCGGTCCCTCGGCTGATCCTCGGGCCACCGGTCCCTCAGTCCAAGCCTCACGTCCGCCCTTTGCCACTCTCGGTCCCTCGGCACGGCACGTCTCTACTTGACCTTCACCTTGCCTCAGATCACTGTATTCGTGCTCGACACCTGCACAACACAAGCCAAAGAACATGCGCATCATCCCAGTTGACAATCACTCATCACTCAGAGACTCGGCATACACCCATGTATCCGCAATCTCCCCCTTGATGAGTGCATTGTCAACTACCAACACAAATCATAATGGAAGCAGAAGAAGGAAGAAAGGAAGAGAGAGAACTCAACCAAATGACCCAAAAGCATGTCAAAGTCGAAGAAGGTCAAGTGGAAAAGAGCAACACAACTTGGTTCCCAAAGACATGGGCAACGGCTCAATGCAACCAAGCAAAGCAAAGCTAGCCCTCAAGAAGAGGTAGAACAGGCTCAACACCGCTAGCGAGAAAGCTCGATACCAATTGGAAAATCAACTGAAAATCAAGCAAAATAGAGCTAGCCCTCAAGAAGAGGCAGAACGGGCTCAACACCGCTAGCAAAACAACTCAATACCAACAGTTACCAATCTCAAAACCAAAAGAGTTCGATACCAATTGAAGAGCTGGAAATGAGCTGAAAATGTTTGCTAGTTCCTCAAGAAAGAGGCAAAGGCTCAACACGACTAGCAAACTTCCCCTCAACTAGTGCACACAACCCAGGGAACTCCTCAATATTTTCTCCCCCTTAGTTGAAAATGCACCATCAAGCAAATGTGCACACGCACTCAAAAGTCTCCCCCTTGACAGAATATCTCCCTCCAGAAATGCATATGAGTAAAAATGCAAGTTAGTAGCTTCAGAAATATAATCAAGAGAGTGCAAGGATGCTCTACACAGTTCTGATTCGATGACTCAACAACATCCATAAGAAGCTAGAAAAGGCTCAAACTGATCACCAGATACGAAATATGAATATGAGAGCAAAAGAGCAGTTTTCAGCCAAAAAGGGTTCACCATCAAAATAGCACTAAGTATGTGAAGAAAGAAAATCAAACAAGTGCTAAACATGTATACAAGGTGAACTACCCCTAGCAAAGTTCAATCATCATGCTATAGAATGAAACATAGACTTGTGTATCCAAATTTTATCGGAGTTGCAGCGGTTAAATTACACAAGTTTAAATTTCAGCATGTGATTGCGAGAGGTTGAGAGCTTGTCATCGCATAACTTTTCAACTGTGCGAAGCCTATGCAGAAGCAATCAGAAGCTTAAAGCAACAGTTTCAGTCATACACTACACAGCTCAAGTTTAACTCAAAGTGCAATGAGAAACAGTCTCGAAACTATGATGTGCTGACAAGCAATCCCATCTCGATCTTTCCATTTTACTTTAACTTGGTTCAGATTTAAAACAGTATATGAACAAACCAAGCAAGTGAATGACTCAGAACTAGAGACATAGCAACCTAGCATATATGAAAAGCACAAGTGATTTCAATCACATTCTACACATGCTAGTTGCATATCTCAATGGTGAACTTTTTCAAGTTTTATGTTTATTTAGCAAAATTCACCATTCATAAAATAGCTCCGCTCAAAACATGTATCAGTGATCAGAAAGAGCACAAGCCACAACATCATCATAAAGCATCGGAGCAAATCCTATATGTGAACATATATGATGAATGATTGACTTTAATGAGGAAGGTTTGAGGCTTTTACCGGTTGAGTCATTATCTCGCTATGCGCTTAATGTTTATGACTAACCGGTGGCGTTGAGTTGTGGTGTTTGTGTTGGTGTGCGTGTGCAACATGTGTCTCTTGGCTGTGTTGATGTGCAGGTGTTGAGCTCAGATACAGTGGTCAATGGCGAGGTGAAGGTCAAGTAGAGACGTGCCGTGCCGACGGACCGGGAGCGGTGAAGGATGGGTGTGCCGTGCGGCGGACGTGCCATGCCGATGTACCCAGAGCGGTGAAGGGCGGACGTGAGGCTTGGACTGACGGACCAGAGGGCCAGAGGACCAGCTGTGGTAGCTGGCACGTGGCATCGGCGAGCGAGAGCACATGGGGATGTGCGGTGCATCGGCCGAGTCGGGAGGAAGACGATGGCGTCGTGGCACTTGGCGGAGGTCGGACACGGGCTTGCGTGCGGCGCAAGTGCCGTCGGCCAAGTCAAGAAGGAAGGCGAAGGCGTTGTGCCCGGCGTGGAGGCTGGACATGCATCGACATCGGTGCCGGTGCTCGGGGTGTGCGAACCACATCCCGTCTACGGTGCAGGTTCGGTAGCTGAGCCTCAAAAATCTACCCTCGACGGTTTCTGAGTTTGGGCCTCAAAACTCGGGATGGCCGGTTTCTGAGTTTGGGCCTCAAAACTCGGGATGGACGGTTTCCAGGTTTGGGCCTCAAAACCTGGGCTCGCGGGTTTCCGAGTTTGGGCCTCAAAACTCGGGTGGACGGTTTCCAGGTTTGGGCCTCAAAACCTGGGCTGGCAGGTTTCCCGGTTTGGGCCTCAAAACCGGGGGAAGGTCCAAAGGACGGTCGACGCGTGGCAGCACCGAGAGGCTTGCGTTGCGGCGAAGCTATCGGTGAGAAGGCGCGGCGGTCGACGGCGACGGCACGTGGCGGCATCCTGGAGCTTGCGTCGAGGCGAAGCGAAGGATGAGAAGGCGCGTGGCCGTCGGAAGGAAACTGCCAGAGTTGGACCGTTTTACCCCTAGGGGGTATTTGGGTTAGTACTTCATGTTAGGGCGTTTGTGTCATTTGGACGTGCGCCTATATATAGATGAAGGGGCTGTGTTGGACAGCCATCCTTGGATGGTGTCTCTCTCATTTTGTGCTTGTGAGAGAAGGCTAAGGTTAGAGGAGAGTTGGCTCTTGTTTTTGAGCTTTTTGCCATCCAAGCTTTGTGTTGCTAGGATTGGCTTGTAGCCCGACACCGAGTGCTTAATCAATCATCCATTCCTCTGAATCCAAGGATCAAATTCGTGGTTGAATTCGCGTTTTCATGTTCTTCTTTTCTCCACAATTTTCCCCTCACTCGATCTCCCTCTACGCTGCGTCTTTTGCGATTCTGTTTGAATCAACTTGTTCTTTGAAGTGAGGAGAACATTTCCACCGGAGGTATTCATCTCTACCCTCACGAACAAGTAGATCGGGTCGAAATCGTTTTTGTTCTTCGTTCTTCCCCTTTTCTAGTGTTCTTCGGATTTCTCATGGATTAGTTAGGTTGGAGCGATGATATCCTAGGATTAGCTTCCCAACACGTAGAAGAACACTTGGGAGAAGTTTTGTTGCAGCCCCATTCGATTTGGTGAAGATCCAATCGATTTTGGTTTTGTCCCATGGCGTTTTTGGGCGTTCTGAGCAGTGGCGGACGGTCCGCCACTCCAGCCGCGGACAGTCCGCGGGTCGGGGTTCCAGCCGGACTAGTGGCTGTTTGCCTCGGCGTTTTTCCCTCGGGTGACCGGCGGACAGTCCGCCAGTGACAGGCGCGGACAGTCCGCGAGTCGCGCAGGAGCGTCCAGCAGAGTTGCTGGTTTTATCACTTGGCCGGCGGACAGTCCGCCGTACAAAGGCGCGGACAGTCCGGGAGTCTCGCAGGGAGGGTTCAGCAGCCGTGCTGATTTTGCCTTTTGACCTGCGGACAGTCCGCCCCTGGAGCGGACAGTCCGGCACCCCCAGTCCGGACAGTCCGTGAATCGGCTGTAGGCTGAGTTTTAGTGCGTTTGCTCTCCCGGCTTTTCTGCTTCGTTTCCGGACTTCTCGTTTGCTCCTAGAGTTCACCTAGGAACCTCTCTACATATCTTTGCTACGCATTAGCATCGGTATTTGGAGGAATCCCAACGTAGCCTTCCATCTACGTTTGGGAGTGGTCTTTTAGGCACGAACTTGACTTGGGGTTTTGAGAGTTTTGGTTTGCTCTCTTGTGTGGTGCCTCGCTGTGATCCTAGGGATCATCCACCCTCTTTCCAAGGGTCGTGGGCATCACATTTGAGTCCGAAGCTTTTGGGGTTGATTTTATTGGGACAAAGGCCGGAATTTCTGAGAAGAAATTTTAGGCTCCCATTCACCCCCCCTCTGGTCGCCTTGCTTTAGCATTTTCGGTCCTTCAATTGGTATCGGAGCCAGTTAAGGATCTCTCTACCTTAACCGGTTCCGGATCCGCGAAGGCGACCTTTTGAGAGCGGTTTTGTTTCCGACTTTGCTTGTCGAGGTGTTGAGCTTTTGTTTGGCTAACACTAACGGTGCTTTTGGAAGTAGTACCAATTTCTTCTTCAAGTATGTCTTTGTCTTTTGGTTTGAATGTTTCCAAGGACGACATCTTGGGAAGAAGGAGGAGTGCAGTTGATGAGAGGGATCGCGAGGTGAACGATCTGTTGAACCTTCTACGACATGACGAGCTTTCACCGGAGGATCTCCTATGTCAACTTGGCAAGGCCAAGAGAGGTACACTTGCTTGTGGTCTTGTGACCTTGCACAACCTTTATGAGGCTTGCTCTAGGGATGATGAGCTTTGTGATACCTTGCGTAGAAAGGTTGAAAATTTGAAATGCTCCATTGCTAGGTTGAAGTCTAGTGCCTCTTTGCCTTGCACCTCTTGTAGTGACATGGTTAGGAAGAATGATGAGCTAGGCTTTTCTCTTGCTAGCTTAAAATCTGAGAATGAATTGTTGAAATCAAATGCTTCCAAACCATGTTTAGTTTGCATTGACTTGGGCAAGGACCTTGATTGTGCTAAAACTAAAATAGCCTTGCTAAAGTCAAATGCTTTGTCACCATGTGATTCTTGTGAATCTTTTGTTGCTAGACTTAGAGAATTATGTTTGATTCACAGGACATGTGTAGATGAACTTGAGCATGCTAGGGCTAAAATTGTTGAATTAAATTCTAAGCCTTGTAGCTCATGCTCTGTGAATAAGAATGCTTGCCTTACTTCTTGTGCTATTCATGATTCTTTGCCTGATGTGAATGGTGATGTTTCTTCCACCGATTTCATTTGCACATCTTGCATTGATTTAGAAAAAGAAGTTTTGTCTTTGAAGGTTTTGCGCGATGATATGAGCGCTAAGTTGGTTGAGCACAATGATATGAGTGTCAACCTTGAGAAGGAGATTGAGCTCTTGCGTACCACATATGCCGAGTGCATTGAAAAGGAGATGGAAAACTTGAGAAACACTCCTTGTGGTACTTGTGACCGCCTCATGTTTGAAAATGAGGTTTTGGCCAAAAGATGCAAGAGCCTTTGTGCTAAGTTGTTTGAGTCACGCATTTCTTCCAACTCCGATGTTGATGTTTCCAAGTCTGCATCTTTGCAACCGGAGTTGAGTTCTTATGTTGCGCGTGAGTCTTTTGACGATAGCACTTGTGCCAAGGTTTCAGATAGCTCTTTCATAGCTACTCCTAACCTTGTTGTTTCTTTGAGTGATGTCCAAGGGACTTCTCTTGATAAGGGTGCTTCTCATATTTTTGGGACTCGTGCTCCAAATCCGGTTTTCCATTGCACCTTTTGCAAGAAGGATGGACACTCATTCGATTTTTGTTTCCGCCGTGTCAAACATGAGCGACGAATTCGAGCTAAGGCTTTTAGGAAGCCGCGTAGCATTTCCCATGGCACGTGTGCTCCTAGTGTTGGCACCAAGTTGAACATTGATGCTTCTTGTTCTAAGTCCCAAGGGACTTCTCACTTGTCGGAGGATGGTGTGCCTTCCAATAGGCCTTTGTACCATTGCTCTTTTTGTGAGAAAGATGGGCATCAAGAAAGCTTTTGCTATCGGCGTGCCAAACGTTTGTGCCAAGCTCGCTCTTCTAGGAAGATGGTGGTTCATAGCCCTTCTCATGGCATGAACGCTTGTGTTCCTAGTAAGAAGCCCCTCTTTGATGATGGGTTTTATGACTCCTTTTCTAGTGGGATAGGTCATGTTCATGGACATGCTTCTAGTGCTTCCTCTCTTGATCCACGTCATGCTTTTCATGATGCTTCTATTGGTTCTTCGACAAAAACCTTGGAAGATTTTTGCCTCTTTTCCCGTGGTACGACTCGTTCTTCTCCTCGAGTTGTCATTTTGAGGAATGCTTCCAAGGGTGTTTCACAATTGCATTTGAACCAACTTTTGCATCATGCTAACCCACAAGATAAGTTGAGTTTTGTGACCAAGTCTTGGGTTCCCAAGTACATACTTGCTAACCCTTCGGGATCCAAGACTCGGGGTGCTTTGTCCTCTTGTGTGTAGATAAGAGGACACGGGGTGGAGAACATCCGCCTGATGGAGATTGATCTTTTATATGTGATCAAGAGTTGATGGTTCTCTACACCCCGCTTAGATTTGCCTCCAAAGAGGCTTTTGCTACTCGGTGAGCTTTCTTACACACTCATGCCTTGAACATCCATGTTCTATTTCTTTTGGTATGAGATGGTCCTTCATGTGCTCACTTGTATAGTTTTTGCATGTACATTTTCTTTTGTATCATGTTTTGCTTTAGTCTAGCATGTGCTATCTTGTATATTATGTCATGCTAGTCTTGTGTACAACTTTGGTGGTTAATCCACTTTTCATGCTAGTTTGTGATCCTCATGAACATTATGCCATGCTTTACCATACTTCTCCATGAGATTTACTTGTAGAGGTGTGATGTTCATTAGGTGTCATTTTTCAGGTGCTAGTTTTGGTTAGCTACATGTACCCTGTTGATATGATTAGTTTGAGCACTAGCCTTTCCACAATTTTATCATGTTACATGCTTTTGGATCTATTGCTATCATTATCTTGCATTGTAGCATGTGTTGAGGTTTAGGCTGTGTTTGGGTTGATCATGTTTTTAGGTTGCATTTTGCTATACAGTGCTTTATCCTGTTGCATGGTAGTCTTGACTAGTTTGAGTTCAGTTCTCCTTGCGGTATCATTCATAGGTAGGCCTCTTTTGTTGAGTGTTCACCTTATGCTTATTATGTGACTAACCGCTTTGTGGAGACCTTGAGGTCACACTGGACGAGACAATGCCTTGTGTTTTCTTCTGCTTTTGAGTGTGCAGGAGAACAGGAGCCTGGAGAGAGCATTTCAGCTCACGGACCCGATCCCACTTCTGCCACGACTTGGGGTTCCGTTCGAGCAGTTCTCCAGTGAGCACTAGCTGCACCTGTGGGAGCGACAGCATCAGGCGAGGGGGAGACGACTTCGGTGAGGCAGGCGCCCTGGAGTTCAGCAGATTCATGCGTCCCCTCGGGTATCACACCAGCAGGCGGTCATGCGCATCATGAGGTACCCCGACACACTTCTGAGTTCGGTTTTTGGTACTCCTCTTCTCCGACCCCTTTCTGCTGTGTGGTCTTTTCGATGTGGATTTTGCTGGCTGTCGCTTGAGGTTTCTTGGCTCTTTTCTTGTGGTTTGGTGTGTGTTTTCCTTTTTGTTGGGGAAGCATTTTGCTTGTTGTGTCTTAGTTGGACTTCTCCGATACCCTTTTGTTTTGGTTTTTTTCTTTTTTAGGCTAGTTTTGCTTTGTCTTTAATAGACTAGCTTTTGCATGCATTTCATCATGTATTCTAGTGCATTTTAGAGCTTCATGTTTAGAGCAATGAGAATGAGATTATGCTCTTTTTGGTATGCTCTGTTTATTCATGATGATGCTTGTAGCTTAGGCTCTTTTTGATCACTTGATACATGTTATGAGCTAAGCTATTTTTGCAAATGGTGAACTTGATTAATTAACTATGAAATCTATAATTTGTTCACCATTGAGATTGGCAACTAGCATGGATAGGATGTGTTGAGATCACTTGTGCTATCTTTTGTATGCTAGGTTGCTATGTCTCTTGCACTGAGTCATTCACTTGCTTGGATTGGTCATATTTACCCTGTGCTTAAAATTTGATCCAAGTCTAGTGAAATGAAAAGATCGAGATGGGATTGCATGTGTTAGCACCTCACGGTATCGAGACTGTTTCTCATTGCACAATTGAGTTAAACTTGAGCCGTGTAGTGTAAGACCGAAACCGGTGCTTTAAGCTTCTGATTGCTTTTGTTGCATAGGCTTAGCCCGGTTGAAAAGTTAGGCAATGACCATGCTTTCAGCCTCTCGCAATCACATGCTTTAATATGAACTTGTGTTAATACCGCTGCAAATTCTGATAAAATTTGAAAAATAACACAAGTTTATGCTTCATTCTATTGCATGATGATTGAACTTTGCTAGGGGTAGTTCACCTTTTGTACTTGAGTTAGCACTTGCTCGATTTCCTGTACATTCATGCTAAGTGCTATTTTAGTGGTGGACTCCTTTTCAAATGGCTTAAAACTGTTCATATGCTTAATTGTTCATATTTCGTATTCATTTGATCAGTTTGAGCCTTTGCTAGCATTTGTATTGATTGCTACACTTTCAGGGCAGCACCCTTTTGAGCATCTTTTCATTCTGATTGCTATACACTTGAAGCTGTTGCATTGTACATTTTTATGCATTTTTAGCTTAGTGTACATACCCCCAGCTCCGATACACTTTGTGGTCACTTTCAGTGCTTTTCATTGCCCCCATATGCTTTTGGTTGATGACTTGTCTTGTGTTTGTTTCAACTTTGTGAAAAATGTCAAAACCCTTCAGCTTGTTCCCTTTTGTCAAGGGAGAGAAGCTGTTTGCAAGGGGGAGCTTGTGTGTTGGCACAAAGGGGAGAGTCATGCATTTTGGGGAGAGCTTTGAGCTAGGGGGAGTTTAGCACTTTTATGTTTTTCTTCAATTGGTATAGCTCTTTTATGTGTTTCAATTGGCATCCATCTTTTGGTATGGAGTGTAATTGGTGTCATGAGCTTTGTTGCATAGCCTTAGTGTGTAGGCTTGCTTTCAGGGGGAGTCGCTTTTGTCTTGCTGCTTCTCCGCGTGCTCCGAGTGTTCTGTGCTCCATTTAGTGTTGAGCTTCTCTTGTGGTTTTTCTCAGTCGGTATCGAGCCTGCTAGTCGTGTTGAGCCGTTTTTGCCTCTGTCTAGAGGGACTAGCAGTTTTTGCTTGGTATTTTCGATTGGTATGGAACCTTCAGCTAGTTGCGTCGAGCCTATGTGCCTCTGTCTTGAGGAACTAGCTGTTTTCACCAATTCCTGGCTGTTTGTGATTGGTTGCATTCTAATGCGTTGTTTCAGCCTCAATTGGTATCGAGCCTCGAGCTAGTGGTGTTGAGCCTTTTCTGCCTCTTCTTGAGGACTAGCTCATTTTTGACTTGGTTGCGTCGAGCCGTTGCCCATGTCTTTGGGAACCAAGTCTTTCGCTCTATGTGATCGAGTTTTGCTCTTTGTTGAGTTGTTGCTCCGATCCTTTGCTTGGTTGCGTTGAGCCGTTGCCCATGTCTTTGGGGACCAAGTTTTCAGTTTTGGTATCTCAAACCATCTCTTGTGCCTAGTTTTTGTCAATTCAATCATCAAGGGGGAGAAAAAGGGGGAGAAATTTCGACCCAAGTGAACCCAAGTGGATAAGTACCTTGGTTTCTTTTGTGATGATTGTTTGACAATTTATTTGAGATTGGTTTTCGAGTACCTTTTGGGATTTCATGAAACTCTTGTTTTATCTTGACTCTTCAGTTGTGTGGAGGTTTTGCCCGCTTTTCCCGTTTCTTTCGGGACCGAGAGCTTTTATGTGGAGTTTTCATGATCCTTCCTCATTCCAAGTGGCCTTGTGTTTGCTTTTGCTTGGCACTTGAATGAGGCTTGCATTCAAACCCTTCCTTTGTGGTTTTATTTTTAGTCAATGCATTCATCAAGGGGGAGATTGTGAACATATATGATGAATGATTGACTTTGATGAGGAAGGTTTGAGGCTTTTACCGGTTGAGTCATTATCTCGCTATGCGCTTAATATTTATGACTAACCGGTGGCGTTGAGTTGTGGTGTTTGTGTTGGTGTGCGTGTGCAACATGTGTCTCTTGGCTGTGTTGATGTGCAGGTGTTGAGCTCAGATACAGTGGTCAATGGCGAGGTGAAGGTCAAGTAGAGACGTGCCGTGTGAAGGACCGAGAATGCACTAGCAAGACGACCAGAGGGGGGGGGGGTGAATGGGAGCCAACAAAAATTCTTCCGAATCTTTGGCCAAATGTCCCAAAATCAACCCCGAAAAACTTCGACCGAAACCGTGATGCCCACGACCCTTGGAAGAGGGTGGATGATCCCTAGGATCACAGCGAGGCACCACAAAGCGATAGCAAACCAAACACCAAAAGCTCCGGCACAAGTTCGTCCCTCAAAAACCAAGTCCCGAACGTAGATAGACGGCTACGTCGAGGAATCCCTAAATACCTATGCTAACAAGTAGCAAAGATACCTAGAGAGGTTCCTTGGTCAACTCTAGGGCCAAACGAGAAGTCCGGAAACCAAGCGAACAAGTCGGGAGAGCAAACGCACTAAACCGAAAGCTTCAGCAGGATCCCGGACTGTCCGGCAGTACGGTTGCGGACTGTCTGCCCAGTGGCGGACTGTCCGGGCTCAGGTCGCGGACTGTCCGCCGGCCAAAAGAGCAAAACCGCAGTGCTGCTGTAAGTCCCCTGGACGTTCCCGGACTGTCCGCGAACTCCAATGGCGGACTGTTCGTCGGTCAATCAAAAACCAAACAGCCGAAGAACAGGGCCACTGGTCTGGCTCGTCCCCGACTCGCGGACTGTCCGCGACTGGGACGGCGGACTGTCCGCCAACTCCCAGTGAGGGCGATTTTGGTCGCCCTTCACCCAAATCTTCTCCAAATTGATTCAAATCAAAATCCCACGTTCCCAAACTTGGAGAAGATGATCACGGGGTAGTTAGGAGACTATCCCCAAGAAATCATCAGCTCAAATCGATTCAATCACCGGGAAATCGAAAGGGGAAGATCAAGAACGAAAAAGCGCCACAAAAACGAAATCAACTCGATCTACTTGTTCGTGAGGAGTTAGATGAATTCCTTTGGTCGAAATGACCTCCTCTCAAAAATGAACAAGATGATTCAAACAGATTTCGCAAAGACGCAGTATGGAGAGAGATCGAGCGACGGGAAAAACGCGGAGAAAATAGGAACGCGAAGAACACGAACCAAAACACGAATCAAGTCATCGATCTGCAACCGTGTGGCTACCACACGCTACAACAGTGAGGTTACGGCCTCACTTCCTCAAAATCTCCAATACACAGAGGTATGGTTCTCTGCGGATCTCAGCTAGCTACAGCAGGGGATTGGGAGAGCAGGAAACCCTAAGTGCAAAGAGCAAATGAACTGAGATAGATGGGGAGGTGGGTGTCTCCCCCTACTTATCCTAATTCGAACTATTCCTAATTCCCACTCTACCCCTAACTACTTACAGAGCGAACCAGCTAAACCCTAAGGTTATTCTGAACCAACTCGATGGTAGGTGGATCCGACGGCCACGCCCGCACAACTCGTAGCGTTGCCTCGACGCAACCTCCCGATCGCCGCCACCGCTCTGCACCCCTGGTTTTGTGGCCCAAACCGGGAAACCAGCCTTTCCAGCCAACCCCCGGTTTTGAGGCCCAAACCGGGAAACCAGCCCACCAGTGCCTGAGTTTTGTGGCCCAAACTCAGCAAACCCGCAACACCCAGGTTTTGACGCCCAAACCTGGAAACCGTCCTCAGCCCGAGTTTTGTGGCCAAACTCGGAAACCGTCCGCACCCAGGTTTTGAGGCCCAAACCTGGAAACCATCCACCCGATGGTTTTTCTCTGGCTCTACCACCAAACCGACGCCGTAGAGGGGATGCACCGCCCGTGCACCCCGTCCACCGACGCGTGTCCCCAAGTCCACGACTCAGGCAACACATGACCGCAAGTCTTCACTCGTCGCTGTCCCAGGCTGCCAGCCACCACAGCTGATCCTCGGGCCACCGGTCCCTCAGTCCAAGCCTTACGTCCGCCCTTCGCCACTCTCGGTCCATCGGCACGGCACGTCTCTACTTGACCTTCACCTTGCCTCTGATCACTGTATCCGTGCTCGACACCTGCACAACACAAGCCAAAGAACATGCGCATCATCCCAGTTGACAATCACTCATCACTCAGAGACTCGGCATACACCCATGTATCCGCACCGTGCCGACGGACCGGGAGCGGTGAAGGATGGGCGTGTCGTGCGGTGGACGTGCCATGCCGATGTACCCAAAGCGGTGAAGGGCGGACGTGAGGCTTGGACTGACGGACCAGAGGGCCAGAGGACCAGCTGTGGTAGCTGGCACGTGGCATCGGCGAGTGAGAGCACATGGGGATGTGCGGTGCATCGGCCGAGTCAGGAGGAAGACGATGGCGTCGTGGCACTTGGCGGAGGTCGGACACGGGCTTGCGTGCGGTGCAAGTGCCGTCGGCCAAGTCAAGAAGGAAGGCGAAGGCGTTGTGCCCGTCGTGGAGGCTGGACATGCATCGGCATCGGTGCCGGTGCTCGGGGTGTGCGAACCACATCCCGTCTACGGTGCGGGTTCGATAGCTGAGCCTCAAAAAGATACCCTCGACGGTTTCTGAGTTTGGGCCTCAAAACTCGGGATGGCCGGTTTCCGAGTTTGGGCCTCAAAACTCGGGATGGACGGTTTCCAGGTTTGGGCCTCAAAACCTGGGCTCACGGGTTTCCGAGTTTGGGCCTCAAAACTCGGGTGGACGGTTTCCAGGTTTGGGTCTCAAAACCTGGGCTGGCAGGTTTCCCGGTTTGGGCCTCAAAACCGGGGGAAGGTCCAAAAGGACGGTCGACGCGTGGCAGCACCGAGAGGCTTGCGTTGCGGCGAAGCTATCGGTGAGAAGGCGCGGCGGTCGACGGTGACGGCACGTGGCGGCATCCTGGAGCTTGCGTCGAGGCGAAGCGAAGGATGAGAAGGCGCGTGGCCGTCGGAAGGAAACTGCCAGAGTTGGACCGTTTTACCCCTAGGGGGTATTTGGGTTAGTACTTCATGTTAGGGCGT
Source organism: Coix lacryma-jobi var. lacryma-jobi (assembly GCA_009763385.1). Classification (NCBI taxonomy): domain Eukaryota; kingdom Viridiplantae; phylum Streptophyta; class Magnoliopsida; order Poales; family Poaceae; genus Coix; species Coix lacryma-jobi. The sequence continues at coordinate 139,806,383 of CM019822.1, read as the reverse complement.
TTGTGTCATTTGGACGTGCGCCTATATATAGATGAAGGGGCTGTGTTGGACAGCCATCCTTGGATGGTGTCTCTCTCATTTTGTGCTTGTGAGAGAAGGCTAAGGTTAGAGGAGAGTTGGCTCTTGTTCTTGAGCTTTTTGCCATCCAAGCTTTGTGTTGCTAGGATTGGCTTGTAGCCCGACACCGAGTGCTTAATCAATCATCCATTCCTCTGAATCCAAGGATCAAATTCGTGGTTGAATTCGCGTTTTCATGTTCTTCTTTTCTCCACGATTTTCCCCTCACTCGATCTCCCTTTACGCTGCGTCTTTTGCGATTCTGTTTGAATCAACTTGTTCTTTGAAGTGAGGAGAACATTTCCACCGGAGGTATTCATCTCTACCCTCACGAACAAGTAGATCGGGTCGAAATCGTTTTTGTTCTTCGTTCTTCCCCTTTTCTAGTGTTCTTCGGATTTCTCATGGATTAGTTAGGTTGGAGCGATGATATCCTAGGATTAGCTTCCCAACACGTAGAAGAACACTTGGGAGAAGTTTTGTTGCAGCCCCATTCGATTTGGTGAAGATCCAATCGATTTTGGTTTTGTCCCGTGGCGTTTTTGGGCGTTCTGGGCAGTGGCGGACGGTCCGCCACTCCAGCCGCGGACAGTCCGCGGGTCGGGGTTCCAGCCGGACTAGTGGCTGTTTGCCTCGGCGTTTTTCCCTCGGGTGACCGGCGGACAGTCCGCCAGTGACAGGCGCGGACAGTCCGCGAGTCGCGCAGGAGCGTCCAGCAGAGTTGCTGGTTTTATCACTTGGCCGGCGGACAGTCCGCCGTACAAAGGCGCGGACAGTCCGGGAGTCTCGCAGGGAGGGTTCAGCAGCCGTGCTGATTTTGCCTTTTGACCTGCGGACAGTTCACCAGGGTTTCGCGGACAGTCCGCCCCTGGCGCGGACAGTCCGGCACCCCCAGCCCGGACAGTCCGCGAATCGGCTGTAGGCTGAGTTTTATTGCGTTTGCTCTCCCGACTTTTCTGCTTCGTTTCCGGACTTCTCGTTTGCTCCTAGAGTTCACCTAGGAACCTCTCTACATATCTTTGCTACGCGTTAGCATCGGTATTTGGAGGAATCCCAATGTAGCCTTCCATCTACGTTTGGGAGTGGTCTTTTAGGCACGAACTTGACTTGGGGTTTTGAGAGTTTTGGTTTGCTCTCTTGTGTGGTGCCTCGCTGTGATCCTAGGGATCATCCACCCTCTTTCCAAGGGTCGTGGGCATCACGTTTGAGTCCGAAGCTTTTGGAGTTGATTTTATTGGGACAGAGGCCGGAATTTCTGAGAAGAAATTTTAGGCTCCCATTCACCTCCCCTCTGGTCGCCTTGCTTTAGCATTTTCGGTCCTTCACTATACAGAGCATAGTTACATTCTTTAGAGTATATACATGAAGCTCTGAATATAAAAGCGTATGCTGAAATGCAAAAGAGAACAAGACAAACGAAAAATAGTCAGGTTATGGTACAAGAACCAAAATGTTTTCCCCATCTAAAAGGGGAAACACACACCAAGCTCACCTCTCAACCTAGCAAAAGTTGATTGGTCCAAAGGCTTGGTAAAAATATCAGCCAACTGATGATGAGTATCGACATGGCGAAGGTCGATATCACCCTTCTCATAGTGGTCTCGCAGAAAATGAAAGCGCACATCAATGTGTTTGGTCTTAGAGTGCAGCACGGGGTTTTTAGCAACGCTAATCGCACTCGTGCTGTCACAAAGCAAGGGAACACGAGAAAAGCTCAGACCAAAATCACGCAAAGTGGCCATCATCCAGAGTAACTGGGAACAACAGCTAGCCACAGCAACATACTCACCCTCCGTGGTAGACTGGGCGACACTAGACTGCTTGCGAGAGGACCATGAAACAAGAGAAGATCCAATAAACTGGCAAGTCCCGGAAGTGGACTTGTGATCAATGCGGCAACGAGCAAAATCGGCATCGGAATAACCACAAAGGGAAAGGGTGGAGGAAGCAGAATACCAAATCCCAAATTCTGGAGTGAAGGATAAGTACCTCATAATGTGCTTGACCGCCTGACGATGAGAAGTGCACGGCGACGACTGAAAGCGCGCGCAAAGACACACCGCGAACTGAATGTCCGGGCGTGTCGCTGTCAGGTACAGCAGCGACCTGATCATACTCCGGTACTCCTTCTGGTCCACAGCTTCTCCATCCTTGTCCGCATCCAGGGCCGTCGTGGTCGACATGGGTGTTGGAAGAGGCTTGGCCTCACCCATATCGAATTTCTTCAGGATATCCCTGGTATACTTACCCTGGTGCACGAACGTCCCTTCCCGGGATTGCTTGATTTGCAACCCGAGGAAAAACGTCAACTCGCCCATCATGCTCATCTCAAACTCCCTGCTCATAGTATCTGCAAACTTGGCAACCAAAGCGTGAGAAGAACCACCGAAAATGATATCATCCACGTAAATCTGGACCAAGAGAGTATCAGTGCCTTGCTTGAGGAGAAAAAGCGTTTTATCCATACATCCCATTTTAAAACCCTTAGCAAGCAAAAAGGTTTTCAACCTATCATACCAGGCTCTAGGGGCTTGTTTCAAACCATACAAAGCTTTGTGAAGTTTAAAGACATGGTTTGGAAACTTGGGATTTTCGAAACCGGGGGGTTGTCTAACATACACCTCCTCTTCAATGTAGCCGTTTAAGAAGGCACTCTTGACATCCATTTGAAAAAGTTTGAAACCTTTGGATGCAGCAAAAGCCAAGAGTATCCTAATAGCCTCCAAACGAGCTACAGGAGCAAAAGTCTCCTCATAGTCTATCCCCTCCTTCTGACTATAACCCTGGGCTACGAGTCTGGCCTTGTTTCTCACAACATGGCCATCTTCTCCCTGTTTGTTTTTGAAAACCCATTTTGTCCCAATAGGATGACACTCAGAAGGTGGAGACACTAGAACCCAAACCCGATTCCTCTCAAAGTTCTCAAGCTCCTCATGCATGGCATTGACCCAATCCGGATCCGTCAAAGCGTGTCCAACATCCCGGGGTTCAAAATCAGCAACAAATGCAGAATGAGCAAAGTGAGAGATCTGCCTTGACCGGGTGACACGTTCGTTGATGCTGCCGATCATCTGCTGAGGCGGGTGCTGGCGCTGAATATGTCGTGGCGCCTCCCTTGCCGAAGTGGCCTCCCCCTCAACAGCAGCTGGTGCCTCCCCGGGTACAAAAGGTATCGCTCGGGGTGGCGGATCCCACGACCCCCAGGAAGAAGAAGTGTCGGGGCCGTGAGTCGTAGTAGAAGCCGCTCCTTGCGGCACAGCAGGTGGAGGGGGTGCTGGATTATCCATACCTTCAGCACCCTCATCCTCGTCATCAAAAAGAGGCTCACCAACCTCATGATCACCTGCACACTCAAAACGAGAAGAAGGACAAACCATGGTCTCGTCGAAGGTGACATCTGATGTCTCCATGACTCGGTTAGTATCAAGGTTAAGTACACGATATGCACGAGTATGAGTGCCATAACCCAAAAATACACCGTCAGAAGAACGAGACTCAAATTTCTCCAGGTTGCCTTTCTTAAGTATAAAACAATGGCAACCAAAAACTCAAAAATAACTCACCTTGGGGAGTTTCCCAAAACGCAACTCATAAGAAGTCTTTTTCAAGAAAGCTCGGAGAAAGATGCGATTGGAAATATAGCATGCAGTGCTCATAGCTTCGGCCCAATATCGCCTAGGAGTCCTATGCTCATCGAGCATCGTCCTGGCCATCTCTACAAGGGTCCGATTCTTCCTCTCTACAACACCATTCTGTGGCGGTGTGTAGGGAGAAGAAAACTGATGCTCTAAACCCAGAGAGTTACAAAACTTCTCAAAATCCGAATTCTTGAATTCGGGACCATTATCACTCCTAATAGCTCGCATCGAGTTCAAAGGGAACTCGTTCTGAAGACGCAAAATCAGATTGCGAGCAAAGGAGAAAGTCTCGGTCTTCTCGGCTAAAAAGAAGACCCACGAATATCTCGAAAAGTCATCAACAATAACAAGCACATACCACTTCCCCCCAACCGAGCTCACCCGAGCCGGACCAACAAGGTCCATGTGCAAAAGCTCTCCAGGGTGCTTTGTCATGACCTGAGTCACTGGATGGTGGGGAGCGGCAACCATCTTCCCATGTCTACAAGAATGGCAAACAAGATCCTTCTCCATAGACAACTTGGGCAATCCTCGGATTAGGCCAAGTGAACTAAGCCTTGCAAGCAAGTCGAAGCTCAGGTGACCAAGTCTCCTATGCCACTTCCAAAGATTAGAGGAGGAAGGTCCAGCCAAAAGACAACGAGAAATTCCAAACGACTCCGAGAAATCAGCACGAAAGACTTTCCCAAAGGGCGAAATCACACAAACAAGATTGCCCTGAGGGTCCAAAATACGACTGAGATTCGGTTTAAAATGAATCTCATAGTCATCATTGAAAAGTTGCAAAACAGAAAGAAGGTTAAAATGCAAGTTAGAAACAAGAGCAACATCGCGCAACACAAAGTGCTCATTAACTCGCACAGATCCACGAGACAACACCTTACCTTTGTTGTTGTCGCCGAAGGTGATAAACTCCTTTCCGACGACTGGACTAAGACCGGAGAACCACTTGGCGTTTCCGGTCATGTGCCTCGAACACCCGGAATCCACCAACCAAACGTTCTCCAATCGTTTTACCTACATCAATAAAAAGACATAGGGTGAGCATACGGTCCAACACCGGGGTTAGTGAAGTAGGGAGAATACCAGTGTTGAGCCGGCTGCTCAAAAGAACGGTTAGCAGAAAAACCATTCCTAGCATGCCTACGAGAGGAGCGATCACCACGTAGAGGAAAACGTGGTCCGCTAAGGGAGGAGCGTCCAACGCGATACTCAAAACGCGGTGGTGGAAAACGCTCAACTACAAAGCCACCGCCACGGGGTCCATAGCCTACAACTGCAGGCTCCCGCCGGGCACGTCCTCTCCGCTGCCTAGGTCTAGGAACTTGAGGTTCTGGACCTCTAGGCCTAGCAGTACGCCTCTGAACGTTTGGCACATGTACATCATGGAAAGGATGGTACATGTCCGGATTGTTCATCTCCTTTGCGCGGCGCGCCTCTCTCTTGCGCCGAAAGCAATACTCGCTCAAGTGTCCATCTCGCCCACAGTGCTCACAATGGTACCTCACCGCTCTCAAAGGGGGTTGTTGGTACTCACGGTAGTGGGTATGGATCACTTTGCCCTTCTGTGGCATAAGCTCCTCCTGGATGGGTGGCATAGTGTCCAGCTTGTTCTTGAGGTGGTTTGGTTTGGGAGCCCATGATTGTTTCTTGGGTGGAGCTCTCGGAGGTTCAACAAAGACCCCATCCTTGGTGTTAGGCTTGAGAGGCTCTTTGGGTGGAATCTTGGTAAGCTTGGGAGTAGTGGTGGAGTTGGGCTTCTCACATGGGTTCAAACCACTCGACTCTCCAATCTTGCCGAAAGACGAAACATCAACACCCAGAGCAAAACCTACTCCTGGACCTCCAGCAGCTCGCTTGAATTGGGAGATCATCATCCCGAGCTGTGGCTCACCACTGGACACCCATGACAAGATGGTCCGAAGGTATGTGTTTTCCTCGGTTTGCATCTTGTCATGCTTCACATTGGCTATCTCCATCTCCAAACCCTCACAAAGAACACACCTAGCCACACATGTGCTACCTGAGTTGGCCTCTTCAAGAGACACAATCTTGGCATTCTTCTCTGCCAACTCAGATTGCAAGCCCGCACAGGACTTGCACGCACCCAACAACGAGGATCTAGCCTTCAGCTCATCCACCTCTCCTACCAACGCAACATACTTACCTCTCAAAGTGAGAAGGTCAGTCATGTGTGTGGTGCACATCTCACACTCCTCCTCATCGGTAACAACTACGGTGGACTTGACAGATTCAAGTTCCTTCACCGTATCCTCCCACTTCTGCCTAAACTCCTTGCGCTCTCTAGCAGCACGCCTAAGCAACTTATCCTGACTAAGGAGCGTGACAGTAAGCTTCTCGACCTCAGCATAAAGCTCGTTGGGGGTCTGAGATACCTGGGAGGTGTCGTCGTCATCGTCGTTGTTCCGACTAGTGTCCTCCTGCTCGCCGTCGACCTCCTTGCCGAGGGCCATGGTGCAGAAGTCGTCGTCGGCGGTGAAGAAGCAGAGGCCGTTCAGCTTGTCCTCGATCCTCTTCTTCTTCTCGGACTCGTCGTCGCTTGATGAAGCGGAGTCGTCATTCGAGTCATCGACGTCGCTGAGCGTGAAGAAGAACGCACGCTGCTCAGCCTGAGCCTTCTCCAAGTACTTCGTCTTGATGTACTCCTTGTTGAAGCCGCCCTTCCGCTTGTGCTTCGCGGGGACGTACTTCTCCTTGCGCTTGCCGGAGTCGTACTTGTGCCCATGATCCGCCTTGCCGAAGGTCTGCTTGTTCTTCTTCGGGCAATTGGCGATGAAGTGGTTGGGGTCGCCGCACTCAAAGCATCCTGAGCGTCCTCCTCCACGGCGACGGTTCATGCGGTTGTTGTGGAACCGCGAGAACCGGTTGGCGAGCATAGCCAACTCGTCATCCCCCAAAGACTCCAACCGCTCCTCTTTGACAGAAAAGAGAGAAGAGAATGCAAAACTTCCAGAGGGTTTAGGAGAAGAGCCAGAAACCAAAGCCATCGACGGGCCAGAAGGATTTTCATAAGAAGCCCTCGCCATGGCATCAATCTCACTGGACTTGAGCTTACTGAAGAGCTCATCGCACGTGAGGGTCTCATAGTTAGGCGATTCGATGATCGCCTGAACCTTGGAATCCCACACCGACCGATCAAGAGTATGCAAAAGCTTCAAAGCTCTCTCATGATCGTCGAAAGGAAACAGCTCCTTGTTAGCCCTCATCCTGTTGACAATCACCTGAAAGCGAGCGAATAAACTCTCTATGCTCTCGCCAGGCATATGTCGAAAGTTCTCGTACTCTCGCTTGTGCGACTCGTAGTGACTGGTTTTGACTTGAGAGGTTCCCTCATGGAAACGCATGAGGGATGCCCAAATCTCCCGAGCCGTAGCGAGGTGAGAAACACGATCAAACTCCGTCATGCTCAAGCATGAGAAAAGAGCATTACGGGCTCGGCTATTGGCATCGTGATCATCGATCTGACGCTGAGTCACACGTGCAGCCAAGACCACGTAATCAACAGAGTTGCAAATATCCCAGATGGAAGCACCCATACTCTGCAGATAGGCCGACATGCGTATCTTCCAATACGCATAGTTCGTCCCATCGAAAAACGGCGATTTGCCCACGCCGCGATCCATGTCGCCTTCTGTGGATCTGGAACCGGCTAAGGTAGAAGATCCTTAACCCGCTCCGATACCAATTGAAGGACCGAGAATGCACTAGCAAGGCGACCAGAGGGGGGGTGAATGGGAGCCAACAAAAATTCTTTCGAATCTTTGGCCAAATGTCCCAAAATCAACCCCGAAAAGCTTCGACCGAAACCGTGATGCCCACGACCCTTGGAAGAGGGTGGATGATCCCTAGGATCACAGCGAGGCACCACAAAGCTATAGCGAACCAAACACCAAAAGCGCCGGAGCAAGTTCGACCCTCAAAAACCAAGTCCCGAACGTAGATAGACGGCTACGTCGAGAAACTCCCAAATACCTAAGCTAACAAGTAGCAAAGATACCTAGAGAGGTTCCTTGGTTAACTATAGGGCCAAACGAGAAGTCCGAAAACCAAACGGAAAAGACGGGAGAGCAAACGAACTAAACCAGAGGCTTCAGCAGGGTCCCGGACTGTCCGGCAATACGGTCGCGGACTGTCTGCCTAACGGCGGACTGTCCGGGCTCAGGTGGCGGACTGTCCGCCGGCCAAACGAGCAAAACAGCAGTGTTGCTGAACAGCTGCTGGACGCCTCCCGTTCTGTCCGCGAGTCCCTACGGCGGACTGTCCGCGGTTCAAAAAGGACTCGTTCGTACGAGCTGCGCAGCCACGGACTTGGCTGGAGCCCGACCCCTGGACTGTCCGCGGTTCACCGGCGGACTGTCCGGGAACGCGCAGAGAGGGCGATTTCAGTCGCCTTCTGCACAAATCTCCTCCAAATCGATCCAAAACAAAATACCTTGATCCCAAACTTGGAGAGGATGATCACGAGGTAGTTAGGAGACTATCCCCAAGAAATCATCCACTCAAGACGACTCAATCACCGGGAAATCAAAAGGGAAGGTGTATGAACCGAAAAAGCGCCACGAAAACGAAATCGACCCGATCTACTTGTTCGTGAGGAGTTAGGTGAATTCCTTCGGTGGAAATGATCTCCTCACTATAAAGAACAAGTTGATTCAAGTGGAATTCGAAAAGACGCACTAGAGAGGGAGATCGAGTGACGGGAAAAACGCGGAGAAACGAAGAACGCGAAGAACACAAACCAAAATGCGAATCAAGTCATCGATCTGCAACCGTGTGGCTACCACACGCTACAATAGTGAGGTTACGGCCTCACTTCCTCAAAATCTTCAGTACACAGAGGCATGGTTCTCTGCGGATCTCAGCTAGCTACAACAGGGGATTGGGAGAGAAGGAAACCCTAGAAGCAAAGAGCAAATGACTGAGATAGAATGGGAGGAGGGTGTCTCCCTCTACTTATCCTAATTCTAATTCCTACTCTACCCCTCTCTAATTACAGAGCGAACCAGCTAAACCCTAGGGTTATTCTGGACCAACTCATGGTAGGTGGTGATCCGACGGCCACGCCCGCACAACTGGTAGCGTTGCCTCGACGCAACCTCACCGATCGTCGCCACGTGCCGCCCTCGTTCTGCTTGTCCTTTTCCCAGACGTCGCACCCCCGGTTTTGTGGCCCAAACTGGGAAACCAGCCTTCACAGCCAACCCCCGGTTTTGAGGCCCAAACCGGGAAACCAGCCGTCCAATGCCTGAGTTTTGTGGCCCAAACTCAGAAACCCGCAGCACCCAGGTTTTGAGGCCCAAACCTGGAAACCGTCCTCAGCCCGAGTTTTGTGGCCCAAACTCGGAAACCATCAGCGCCCAGGTTTTGAGGCCCAAACCTGGAAACCATCCACTCGGTGGTTTTTCTGTGGCTCAACCACCAAACCGAGCCATAGAGGGGATGCACCACCCGTGCACCCCGTCCACCAACACGTGTCGCCAGGTCCTCGACCCAGGCAACACCGTGCCCGCAAGTCTTCGCTCGTCGCTGTCCCAGGCTGTCAGCCACCACAGCTGATCCTCGGGCCACTGGTCCCTCAGTCCAAGCCTCACGTCCGCCCTTCGCCACTCTCGGTCCCTCGGCACGGCACGTCTCTACTTGACCTTCACCTTGCCTCAGATCACTGTATCCGTGCTCGACACCTGCACAACACAAGCCAAAGAACATGCGCATCATCCCAGTTGACAATCACTCATCACTCAGAGACTCGGCATACACCCATGTTTCCGCAGACACATACCCGAGGGAATATATAAAGTTGAAATACAGGTTCTCCACTATTAAATTTATAATCCTTATATATGCTAATGGGTAGATGGATTTGGAATTGTTTTAGCATAGACATGATTCATCATAGTTCATAGACAACTTGGTGGCTATATTGTTTCATGGTTCAAGGAAAAGTAGCTTATAGCAAAAGACAAAGTGAATATTCTTTGATACTTACAGTTCAGTGATGAATGAGCCATGTCTTTTGTGTGAAGTTGTTGGAGCACGTCCTATGCCTTGCTTCATCTCAGTGTGAGTTCATCTCTTGACTTCCCCATTTTGATATTGAGAGATTTCTGCAGGGGTTAGTCCAACAAAATAACCAATATCTACTAGAGAATACTCTTGGTTCAAAAATCAAACTAGACGCCATGTCTAATTTAATCTAGGAAAGCATTTTAACCTAAGCACCACGCTTAATTTAAAAAGCCTTTGAAAGTAAGATCAACACTCCTAGACTAAGCACCATGCTTAATTTAAAAGATGTATGAACATACTCCAAACCTTAAGCATACTATAGTAAATAACAGTGGCATGAAAGCACTACAGAGATTCACTTTAATGGAGATGAAAGAGTGTGATCAAGGTGAGTAGTATATATATATATATATTTCTTTTTTAGATGCACATAACATGAGTGGATGCAAGTGATTAAAATTAAACATGTATGAGAGAACATAAACTAAATGGAGTGAATGTATGATGATATGCAAAGGATTAATAAGATAACTACTCATCAATTTAAAGTCCATAAGCAAGACTGACTCACCTCGATTGAACTTACCATGACTCACAATGGAATTGTGAGTGGTACAACATCTGGTGTCGTCACTCGTCACGTGCTTGAAAACTTGTAACGTTGACCCTCTTCGATCCTTGTGGGAGTTTGTCGGAAAGTCAAGGTGACAACAATTGTTACCTTATCTGGTTGATTCCTAACAAAGTGGTTGAATGGATCTTGAGGCTTGAGCAAAGCCTCTGGACCCGCAACGTAGTTTGTCGGAAGTTCAAAACCAGTCATACACCTCACCCTGCATAAGATCAAAACTATACAAAAGCCAGGGTGGGCCTGTTTGGATAAAGGATGAATAATATATCTCAATTATCACATGTGTAAGAGTTCTCCTAGATGTTAAAAATGTATTCTAGCTACCGTCCTTAATTACTCAATCATTCCCCGGCAACGGCGCCAAAAATGCTTGTTGACACTCCTTAATGGAATCACTCTAAGATAGACTTCATAAACAATAACCTAGTGAAGGCACTAAGAAGTGTACGAGACACTACTAGCATCACTTAACATCAAGTTGTCATCCCCAACATGAAACTAGCAATGTGATTATATCATGGCACTGACTTAAAGATAAATATTTACCCGCAAGCGCACAGATAAATACACCCGTTGTAGCAGCATTTTACCCAGAGATGTTCCAAGTATCGTTATTTATATTTAGCACTAGGAATGAAGTGAGATTAATAAGGACAAGAGCTACTCTACACATGTGATAGGAGAATTGAGAACAAAGTAAGAACACACTCCTTTATCCTAAACAGAGATCAGTCACAATAATGAGGTACACTATAAATGATAAAAGATCAATCTATGATAGTCCTTAGAGCATTTCAACTTAAACAAGGCATGCAGATTAGAATAGACATTATAAAGAAGTATTCCTAAGTTATTCTAATTATAAGTCGTAATATACATTGATTAGTGCAATTATATTTGGCAATCATTGGCTAGGTTATCCCATATTCATATTCAAGAGGCAACTCTATAGTAAAGGTGCCAAACAGAGTAACCCCTAAACCATGAGTTAACTGAGCCATACGATTCCTATATTCGGGGGGTGGAATACAAAGGACACAACAGGCCTGTCACACCCGCGATCTACCACTCTACCCGGAACATAGGGAGCATTCGCAGATAAATAGTGTATAGGCACCACACCTACACAGCATTTATCACCCACCCGTTGTACTTTAAGATGAGCGCTATGTTGGTAGTTCTTAGCTTCACTAAAGATAGTGCTAGGCAACTATCCCCGGTAATGGCCCAGGAATGCTTGTTGGCACTTGCTAACGTTGTTACTAAGAGTAGACTATAGAGTCTATCCCCGGCAATGGCGTCAGAAATGCTTGAAGCAAGACCGGTCACTATACCTAAAGGAGTGGAGCTAAAGCAGCTATCTACTAATGCCAAGCGGGGTTGTCAATCCCGACACTAGTAGGAGCTAGCTAGCGAGAATGCAATCTACCAGGAGGAGATTCTTCAAGCGCATAGAACTATCGTAGTAGCACTTCGCCTGGGAGTACCAGGTGTCAATTTATTTGATCCCAAGGGAAGGCTAGGGTGGTGTATGAGTTGAGTCAAGGAGGGGATGAGAGTCGAAGAAAAGAGAAAAGAGAAAAGGGGAGAAGGGAAGATGAAAGGCTAGAAAGAATATATGGGTGGATAGGTAAGGATGAAATGGATGGCTAAGGTAAGGTGGATGGATAGGTAGATAAAGGGGTAACTAAGATAACTAAACTACTAACTACTATCTACTAACTACTCCTAGATAACCACAGAGCAAGATAACTACGAAGCAAGATAGTTACGAAGCAAGGCAGGCAAAAGACAATAAAGCAACTAAGTTGAGTATAGTTTTATTCCTATCTTGTCAAGTATCGAGGCGTACTAGCCTTTACCACTTACTTAGGTTGAACGCTAGCACAACGAGCCTTACTGTTAAACTGGGCCAACTACGTGGTGGAATTCAAGGCGCACAGGGCTGTCACCACCTGCTTGCTACCACAGCTATCCGGGGGTCCAGCCGTATCTGAAGGTAAGTCTATAACTAAGCACCACGCTTAATTATATTCTAACGATCTCTACCCTAGCTTTGAATAGAGACATCCTTGCGGACGTCAGAGCAAACACTTGACTTAATAAGATAAACACTAAACTAACTAAGCAACCTATTGGCAAAGATCAAACACTAAGCTCACTAGAGATTAACTACTCTGGCTAAGTGAATTGAACTGTAGGATAGCTAGGTCACACTCAAGGTACTTGTTAAAGTAATACTGAAAGTAATACTGAAAGTAATGCTTAAAGTAATACTAAGATAAAGATAAATGTACCTGAGATACAAGAGAGGAAACTAGACCAGAGACGCCGGGAAATCAACCAACCTCCGATGCCAGTCGCTCGCACCCGCTTCTCTCTTAGCAAGCTCTACGCTAATTCTGCCAAGGACTTAGGCTAAGCTGTGCTAAACTAAGAGCCGCGCTGTAGCGAGGGCACTAAAGCTATACTCTCTCTACTAGCTACCCTACTTGCCTAAGCTCTCTGAGCTCTCACTTGCTTGCTTCTACTTGCTTTGCTTCTCTTGTGTGGGATATTGGATGGTGTTGGTGTGAATGAAGTGATGCCTCAGGGGGGTATTTATAGCCCAAATGAGTGAGGGGGGTACTTATAGGGGGCAGCCAACCGACCTAGGGTTAGGTCAGGTGGCGGGCGCCACCCCCTACTGGCGGCCGCCACCCCCTACTGGCGGCCGCCAGTCCCCTGGCCGTTGGATGCACCGCCTCTGCTTCAACGGCATCCAGGAGGTTGTCCAAGGCGGTTTGGAGGTCGGTTGCATGTCCTAGCAACCGCCATTCAGCCTTGATCCACGCCACTTCATCCTGAGCCGTCCGATGCCACTGACCTAGTGACCAAGGGCCAAGATTTGGCCTTGGGGAGGTCACACGGATCGGTGACGTGGCAGGGAGTGGAGCTTGGGCCAACCCAAGTGGCGGGCGCCACTTAGAGGTGGCGGGCGCCACCCAGGGGTGGCGGGCGCCACCCCCCTTAGGCCCATTTGGGCCCTGCTGAGTGGGCTTGGCCTCTGGTGGGTCCATATGTCCAAATTTGGTTCAAATCCTGCATTCAAATAAAATTCTATGGACATGTGGAATTTGGTTAGTTTGAAACCTATTTGACTACATTTCATGCCTTTTTGGTGGACTTTAGGGTCAAATGTTGATGGTAAAACAGGTGTTTAAGGACCGTCAACACGCTATACGAACATGATTATAAACATGATGATAATCTATCTATGCCAAATATATAATCAAAGCATACTACAAGCAGTATAATTAAGAATATAGTAATTAATGTCTTAGTCATATCAATTATATCTAAACTATTATGACCTAGACTATGAACTAGCACACAATGATGAACAATATGATGAACTAGAACACATAGATGATCTAGAGTATGAACTAGAACTAGATTAAGAACAAGAAGATGAACTAGACGATGAACTAGAACTAGAAGATGAACTAGAACATGAACAATGAGGAACTAGAAGAACAATTATGAACTAGAAACATAATTAGATCCATAATGTTGATACAAGAGAGAAGATTTTGGGTTTACCTAGCCTTCTCGCGACTAGATCCGGAATCCAAGCGAAGCTTGCCTCTTCTAATTCTAATTCTATCTAGCTATGCCTAAGTTGATGTGGCTCTAAGGAAATTAGGGTTTCTGATTGATCCTCCTCCGCTTCTAATGACTTGAGATCTGATCATGATGGAGAGGGGGGTCTGGGGTCTGGTTATATAGCCCTGGGCGAGGAATCGTGGCCCTTGGATCAAACCGACTTCATGTAGGGTGGAGATGCATCCTCATAGGCGGTGGAGGAAGGTTCCAGAAGACGGAGGCCATCGGGCCCAGGGGGTGACCGACCGGTCCTAGGGTGGGACCGGTCGGTCCCACCTGGCGGCCTCTCGGGGTGCCCTGCCTCGTGGTGTCCTCTGGTGTCCTCTAGGTCCTTCTGGAGTATTCCTGACGTGCTGATTCCGTATTCTTCCGTCGGTTTCCTTCTAGGAGAAGTAATCAGTGTTGGTTTTCCTGTTTAGTCCCTGCAGAATCACAATTCACCAAAACTCGTTGAATATTGTCAATTAAAACCCTAAACCTTTATTGGTGATTGAAATCATGCCCTTTTTATATTTATTTATCCTTTAATTTTGATAGATAACCAGTGTCAACAGTCTTGCGGAACCGATCGACAGTCACCTACCTGCTCCTCGTCATCTTCCAGCGTCGTCCACGCCATGCCGTCGTCCCTGCGCTCTGCCCCGACATCGCGACCGACGTCCTCGCATCGCGCCACGACGTCGGCTCCTCGGTGCTGACCCGAGCCCCAGCTGCACCATCCTGCAGTAAACCTCCATGCCAATGGTGAGCTCTATGGCCCAAGGCACCCAACATGTTCCTTTTTCTTGTACCACCGTGATGCTATCGACTGAGACCGGCTTCACGCCGTGTTCTGCACATCTGCAGGGAAGGCGACCATGTCGCGAAATCCCCGTCGGAGCCGTGATACATTCCAGAAGCTTGCTGCCATGTCCGAGCCATACCTGCGGGCGTCAGCAGTTCGGCTGAAGCCGCGTCAAACTCCTTCGCCTCGCCCGGTGTCTTCCCCTGTCGAGTCGCTGTTCGGCCAAGGCGCGCCTTCATCGGTCGACGGCGCCACTTCGCTGAAGCCCCTCCTTCCATGCCATCGTTAAGGTCGAATCCGTGAACTCATGTAGACGCTACCCTCGATGTTAGCACGACGCCCGTTGAAATGTACATTCTATTCATCCGTATGATCTGTATCTAGCTGAGACGAGCCTTTGCGCCAGGCTAGTTCGTTATCGCTTTGGACATGTGTTACTCCCCGTTGTGGTCGTGCGTTAGTCGTTGACGTGACTGTGTCGTTGATGGCAGACCAGCCCTAGCCAAACCAAACCCTCGGTGTTCCAAGAACACCGGCGTGTTACTGACCGCCCTGAAAGTATGCCCATGACGAAGCCATGACCACGACGTGTTTAGACAAAATGGAACGAACCCTAGTCGACATGCTAAACGACAAGGTAATTCTCTTCTCATCTTGACCGTAGGATGCCCCTGATGGAAACCGTAGGATATGACGATTGAAGAGACCATGTGACCCTCGATCGTGTCGCGTAGTACACTGGCCACGACACCCCTCGACGCTCCCTCGACGCGCCATACCTCGAGCGTCCCTCGACGTCGTGACTGTTGCCACCATGAACCGTTAGAACCCGTGTCATCTTATTTTCGACCTATCGAGCCCTCTGGAAAGTCTCTTATTTATCTATCTGTACTCACGCTATACCTCGTTCTTACGACCACCTGTATATGCAATTGTGATACAGGATCCATCCAATCTCATGCTATGGGGATGTGCTACTCCACTTATTTGGTTCGATGTGTCCTTGTGTCGCTTTATGGTTCTTATCGTTGTATTGATGGATGATTCATGTGTTTGTCTGTGTGCCGAGCCTTTAAGCCGGCTAAGGGATCGTACCTCGTTCGGACGTTACGATCACGAGCCCCATTTCGCCATGGCCGTGATGTCGAATGTATTTACGACCCTGGTTAGTGTATCTTGTGGTCGCGAGTACACCTCGCCATGACCATGGAACTACGCTCTTATGCTTCTTCGTGCACAAACTCTTGTATGCTTGTACCCGTTGACCACTGCATATCTCGATTCTCGCGGTGACAACCGCACCGCTACGAATCAAGAAATGACTTAGTGCCAGAGCACCCCGGTCGGGTACCCTACGAGTAGTTTGCGCACTTGCATCTTATAGTGTCACTTCTTCCAATACCCCATCTTCTACCATGACGTGTGCATTGGAAGGAATGAACCTTTGACTCAAATATTTGAACTCTTGCTATTCCTTTTGTTAGCAACGCTATGGTCTATGTTGTATCTCAGGACGGTTTGGGCATTTCGTCGAACACCTTGCGCGCAGGGTTGGACGTGAAGCGGTGGAAGCTTACTGGATGGGAACTGCTCGCCGGGGAGAGGGCACCGGAGAGGTAGAATGGTTCTCAGACAAAAGGCACGAACTTTGGTGAACGGAGGGTGAAGCGCCGACGAGATCGGCGCCGGCAAAGTGCTCTGTCCTTGGCGGGCGTTCGCGGGAAGGGACGGCGCGGGGCTGGGCGACGCGAGAGGAGGGAGGGGGGCGGCGGCGCGAGGTGGTGGGGGCGCAGGCGGCAAGCTGGCGTGGCAGCCGGCGGGGAAAGGCGGCGCGGGCGCGTCGGTTCGGGTGTGGCGAGCTAGGGCTGAGGTGGCACGGGCGCGATCGTGGGCAAGACGAAGGAGGAGGAATGAACAAGCGGGCCCACGTGTCGGTTGAAGAGGTTATTGCGCCCTTTAAGTGATGACCGGACGCACTCACTGAGTGATTGGACGCATGATGCCCAGCGTCCGGTCACAAACAGAGAGCTCCCAAAACGCATTTTTCCCGACCGGGCGCGTCCTGTCCCACATGACCGGACACACCCGTGCGTCCGATTAGAAATCAACGATCGATCGGACGCATGCACCTGCACCTGACCGAACGCAACGATGACACTGTTCATCAGCGCATGAGATGCACTGACCGGACGCACGGGGTGAGTCCGGTCACAGCGTCCGGTCACAGGGGAAACCCTGATTTGACTTGTGTTTTTTTCGCGCCGACTTCTCCCAACCAAGTTCCAACTCAAATAAGACGCAAATAAACACCAGTTGGAACCTAGTGGAGTGACCTCACTCAAACCCTCAAAATTTTCAAATAATTTGCCATAGGCTAATTTAGTTTTCTAGATAAAATAGGCAATAAAACCCAAGGAGACAACATGTGGCCACCAAAACTAGGGGTCCCTACCATTAGGAGCCTCAAATGCTCCCCCTAGCGGTGGACGAACACAGTGGTTGCTCAAAGCTTAACCAAAAAGAAATGACGAAGCAACAAGCATGCATATGCAATGCAATACAGAATTTGAATCTAGGTTGCTTGTCAAGTTTGCTCATGGGTAAGCTTCTTCACACGCTTTTTAGGGCGGTTATCTTAACCACGTCTGACAAGCCTATGTGCATAGCATAATTTAAACATGGCATATGATACAATGCAATGCAAAGACAATCCCCTTTCACCTTTTGACAAAGTTACTTAGATCAAGCACATTAAGCTCACTCCGCAATCTACAAAGGGTGTGTTTTCATCTAGGGGTTTTGTGAAGATATCCGCCAATTGATCTTCGGTTCTAACTCCCTCTAAGGATATGTCTTTCTTTGAAACATGGTCTCTAAGAAAGTGATGGCGAATATCTATGTGCTTTGTGCGAGAGTGTTGAACCGGGTTGTTAGCAAGCTTAACCGTGCTCTCATTGTCACACAACAAAGGTACCCTTTCTAGAACTACACCATAGTCTAAAAGGGTTTGTTTCATGTAAAGGATTTGTGCACAACAAGCACCTGCGGCTATGTATTCCGCCTCGGCGGTTGACAAGGCCACACTATTTTGCTTCTTCGAACTCCATGAAACTAGTGATCTCCCAAGAAAATGGCACCCTCCGGATGTGCGCTTTTTATCAATTTTGCAACCCGCGTAATCCGAATCGGAATACCCAACGAGTTGGAAGCTAGCTCCTTTGGGATACCAAAGGCCAATGCTTGGGGTGTGCTTTAGGTACCTAAGGATTCTTTTCACGGCTATGAGATGTGATTCCCTAGGATCAGCTTGAAACCGAGCACACATGCACACACTAAACATGATGTCGGGCCTAGATGCGGTCAAGTATAACAAGCTACCAATCATAGAACGGTAGAGAGTTTGATCAACCGGGTTACCTCCCTTATCTAGGTTTAGATGTCCATTTGTTGGCATTGGAGTCTTGATAGGCTTGCAATCATCCATATTGAAGCGCTTGAGGAGGTCTTTTGTGTACTTCTCTTGAGATATAAAAGTCCCCTCCTTCAATTGCTTGACTTGGAAGCCTAGAAAAGAATGTGAGCTCGCCAATCATGGACATTTCGAATTCCTTCGACATCAAGTCACCAAATTCCTTGCAATAGGCTTCATTTGTTGACCCGAAGATGATATCATCAACGTAGACTTGACAAATGAAGATCTCTCCATCAAGCTTCTTGGTGAATAGTGTGGTGTCAACCTTCCCAATGGTGAAGCCCTTCTCAATGAGGAAGTCCCGGAGGCGCTCATACCACGCTCTAGGGGCTTGCTTGAGCCCATATAGCACCTTGGACAACCTATAAACATGATTAGCATATTTAGGGTCTTCAAACTCGGGAGGTTGATCAACATAGACTAGTTCATTTATGAAGCCATTTAAAAATGCACTTTTCACATCCATTTGATATAATTTAATGTCATGATGTGATGCATATGCAAGGAGGATACATATGGCTTCTAGTCTTGCAACCGGTGCAAAGGTCTCTCCAAAATCTAAACCTTCAACTTGAGAGAACCCCTTTGCCACTAGCCTTGCCTTGTTTCTAACAACCTTGCCTTGATCATCTTGCTTGTTCCTAAACACCCATTTTGTTCCTATAACTCTTGCGCCTTTTGGTCGCTCTTCAAGTGTCCAAACTTGGTTGCGGGTGAAGTTGTTTAATTCTTCATGCATGGCATTCACCCAATCCGAATCACCTAGAGCTTCGTCTACAATGGTAGGCTCAACAAGAGACACAAAGGAGTGATGTTCAATAAATAGAGCAAGTTTTTGAGATCGAGTCATTACACCCCTTGTTGGACTCCCTATGATGAGATCTTGAGGATGAGCTTGTAGTAGAGGGGTAGTCCTTTGATCAATCACTCGAGGGGCCGCTTGAGGAGCATCAACATCTTGAGCTTGTACCACCATTTGATCATGGGAGACATGAGTGTCTTCAAATGGCTCTCTCCCATCTTTATCATCATCTTGTGGTACATTTGATGAGGATGGCTTGTCAATGACTTGCACATCATCATCATCTTTAGGCTTGATGGCTCCAACCGACATATTCTTCATTGCTTCCCTCAATGGTTCATCACCTACATCATCAAGATTCTCATGCTCTCCTTGAGAGCCATTAGATTCATCGAATTCCACATCATATGTTTCTTCTACCATCCCGGTGGCATGGTTGAATACTCGATATGCTTTGGACTTCAATGAGTAACCAACAAGAAAACCAATATCACATCGGCGTTGAAACTTCCCTAGGTGTTGGAGCTTCTTGTAGATGTAGCATTTGCACCCAAACACTCTAAAGAATGATACATCCGGCTTCTTGTTGTTGAGTAGCTCATAGGGGGTCTTGCCAAGGAGATGATGGGGGAACAACCGGTTTGATGCATATCAAGCGGTGTTGATTGCTTCCGCCCAAAATCTTTCTGGTGTAGAGTACTCATCTAAAATTGTCCTTGCTAGGGTGATTAGAGTCCGGTTCTTCCTCTCAACTACCCCATTTTGTTGTGGTTTGTAGGTTGCGGAGACTTCATGCTTGATCCCAACTTCATCACAATATTCCTCAATATGGGTGTTGTCAAATTCCTTTCCATTGTCACTTCTAATCTTTTTGATCTTCACTTCAAATTCATTTTGGGCTCTCTTGGCAAACTTCTTGAATGAAGGGGTTGCTTTGGATTTGTCATGAAGAAAGAATACCCAAGTGTATCTAGAATAGTCATCAACAATCACTAGGCAATAGAGATTTCCACCCAAGCTAGCATATGTTGTTGGCCCAAATAGATCCATGTGAAGTAGCTCCAACTCTCTTGATGTTGACACAAAGGCTTTGGTTGGATGAGTATTTGCAACTTGCTTGCCGGCTTGACTTGCACTACACAGTTTGTCTTTCTCAAATTTGACATCCTTCAAGCCTCTAACCAAATCCTTCTTCAATAGCTTGTTGAGAGTGTTCATTCCCACATGAGCCAATCTTATATGCCATAGCCAACCAAGTGATTGCTTAGTGAACAAACATGTCTTCAAGTTGGCATCTTCGGAGGAGAAATCCACTAGATAGAGATTGTTGTATCTAAATCCTTGGAAGATCACTTGTGTATCATCTTTCTTGGTCACAACCACTTCCTTGTCGGTGAACAAACATTGAAAACCAAGATCACAAAGTTGCCCAACGGATAACAAGTTGAAACTCAACGATGCAACAAGAAGCACATTGGAGATGGTATGATCATTTGATATTGCCACTTTGCCCAACCCCTTGACATTTCCCTTTGAGTTGTCACCAAATGTAATATTTTCTTGGTCATCGACATTCTCTTCTAGTGAGGTGAACATCCAGAGATCACCGGTCATATGTTGTGTGCAACCACTATCAATCACCCAATGAGATCCACCGGTCTTGTAGTTCACCTACACACACAAGAAATCAAGCTTGAGCTTTCGGGACCCAAACTTGTTGAGGTCCCTTAACCTTCTCAACTAGTGACTTTGCAACCCATATTTGCTTTGGCCTATTCTTGTTAGGAGGTCCCATAAACATGACTTTCACTTTGCCACTAGAATCTTGTCTAAGCATGTAGTGAGCATTGAAAGCAAAGGGCCTAGCATGCTTGGGCAAGGGTGTGGGTTTTGGCTCTTCACAATCATGAGCAAAGTGTCCTTCTTTTCCACACTCATAGCATCTTCCAATCTTCTTCTTCTTTGGCTTTGTGATGCTCTTGTGTTGCTTCATCTTCTCTTCAAGAAAGCCAATGCCATTTCTATTTGTCTTCATTACGGTGTTCATGAGAAGCTCACTTTGAAGACATTGACCCTTGGTGAAGTTCCTTAATCCGGTGGTGAGGTGCTCTTTCTCCTTCTTGAGCTTGTCATTCTCTTGTTGGAGTTCCAATTGAGATGGTGTCATTTTGTAATCCCTCTCCATCTTCAATCTATTGTTTTCTTCTTTTAGCATGTCTAGCTCAAGTGACATGCTATGATCATCATCTTGAGTCTCAACAATGACTTGCTTTGTGGTTGCAAGCTTCTCTAGATCACTATTGAGTTTTGCATTCTCATTCTTGATCTTGATGTAGTCATCATAGTGATCGGCCACAACCACTTTCTGCCCTTGCCACTAGCTCTTTGCTCATCATGCTCACTAACCAAGTCCTCACAAGATGTTGCTATATCACACTTAACAACAAGGTTAGGAGCATCATGTGTCTCATGAGAAAGCATATCATAAGCAACGGTGAGGGTATCATGATCAACTTTCACTTGAGTGTATTGTTCTTTTAGCAAAGCATAACTAGTGGTAAGGTCACTATGCATCTTATCAAGTTTTTCATCTTTAGCTTTGAGCTCCTTGTTAGAGGACTTGAGCTCCTTGATAGAGGATGACATAGTAGCAAGTTCATCTTTTAGCTCATCACTAGCATGTGTAGCATTGTTATATTTTTCAACAAGAGCTTCATTGTCATGAACAAGCCTATCATTCTTAGCTCTAGTCTTCCTTATGATTTTAGTGTAGTTGTTTAGAAATTCAACAAGTTCATCATAAGTAGGAGCTTGGAACTCTCCATCACTCTCATCATCGCTAGAGTCATCATCACTTTGTACCTTCCGATCACCCTTTGCCATAAGGCATAGGTGTGTAGAGGATGATGGCAACGGTGGAGGTGGTGGTGTAGAGGTCCCAATCACTAGAGCGGCCACCTTCTCCTTCTCATCATCAATATCTTCATTTGATGAGCCACCGGCGGAGTCAATGTCGGTGAGGCAATCACCAACAATGTAAGCCTTGCTACCTTTCTTGTGGTATTGCTTCTTCTTCTTGCCATCCTTCTTATAGGGCTTCTCACTCTTCTTCTCATCTTCGCTAGATGAGTCATATTTCTTGCCCTTGTTCTTGTTCTTGTAGCTTTCTTTCTTGGGCTTGGGGCATTGATGAGCAAGATGGCCAAGATCACCGCAATTGTAGCAATCCATTTCAGAGATTGGCCTTCTCTTGCTACTAGTGAAGAACTTCTTTCTTGAGTCAAAGTTGACTCCATTCTTGTGAAGCTTCTTCAACATCTTGGTGGTCTTCCTCACCATGAGAGCAATGTTGGAATCATCTTCATCATCACTTGTGCTCTCATCATGCACCTCAATTGCCTTGGACTTGCCCTTCTTTTCATGGCTTGCTTTGAAGGCCAAGTCCTTCTTGTTGGTGGAAGAGCCACCACTTGGTGTGATGTGCATGTACATCTCATGAGCATTGATCTTCCCCAAGACTTGTGTTGGTGTGGATGTGGAAAGATCACCTTGATGTAGCACCATCACAATGTGTCCATATTTGTCAATTGGAAGGACACATAGAATCTTCCTCACAACATCGGATGGTTGCATCTGTGTGAGGCCAAGACCATTAAGCTCCTCTACAAGAACATTCAAGCGTGAGTACATTTCATTGGCATTTTCATGAGCAAGCATCTCAACAGAATTTAACTTTTGCATGACCAAATGGTAACGCTCCTCACGCTCACTCTTGGTTCCCTCATGGAGCGCACAAATGTTATCCCATAGCTCATGGGCATTCTTGTGGTTTCGGACGTGATTAAACACATCCTTGCAAATGCCTCTAAAGATGATGTTTTTGGCCTTTGCATTCCACTTCTCATTTTCCTCCTCATTAGGAGTTAGGCTTGTGCCCTCCTTGGGCTTGGTTAAGCCGGTGATCGCGGCTTGGCGGCATTTCACATCAATCGCTTCTAGGTACGACTCCATACAGATTTTCCAATATGGGAAGTTGTCTCCCTCGAACATGGGAGGTGGTCCATCACCCCCGGACATCTTAACTCTAGGCGGTTAAGCCTAAATCGAGAGCACGAGGCTCCGATACCAATTGAAAGGATCAAGATGCCCAAGAGGGGGGTGAATTGGGCTTTTCTAAAAACTTTTGCAAGAATTAAATCCTAACAAGCCCAATTAACCCCCTAGTGCCTAGAAGTGTGTTTCTCGAGAATCAACCGCACAAAGATCAACTCTATGACATTTCTACTCTACCATGGCAATTCAAAAATGAATGAACAAGAGGTAAATTGCGGAATTGAATTACTCAAATGTAAATGCGTAAGTAAAGAGAGTACAGATGACACGACGATCTTTTTCTCGAGGTATCGAGGTGTCGGCACACCCCCTAGTCCTCGTTGGAGCACCCACGCAAGGGTATCGCTCCCCCTTGATCCGCGCAAGGATCAAGTGCTCACTACGAGCTGATTCTTCGCCACTCCGGCCCGGTGAATCGCTCGCTACTGGTCACAACTTGGCTTGGGTCATCCACAATGCCTCCAGATGATCACCAAGCTCTCTGATCGCCACCAAGCCGTCTAGGTGATGCCGATCACCAAGAGTAACAAGCAAGAACTCTCACTTGACTAACGCAAGGCTAATGAGATGGGTGGATGCACATTTGCTACTCTCTCTTCACTAATGAGGTGTTTGATCACTCAATTGTCAAATCTCTCAACCTCACTAGGCCTCTTGCACTCACTTGCAATCACAATGTGTTTGGCAACCTTTCAAATGAGCAAGAGAGACATCATGAATGAGGGGGAGACATATTTATACCCCCAACTCAAAACATGCACGAAGGGGTAAGTCCAGCCAGTTACACACTGACCGGACGCACCTGTCGGGGTGACCGGACGTGTCCGGTCAGTGCCCAACGGCTAACTGACGTTAGCTCTGACACTCGTACGAGCTGATGATCGGACGCCCTCATGCGTCTGATCCCCTCTAATTGGACGCGTCCGATCGCGCATTTCACTCTCTGGATCCTCTCTGAGTTGGACCGGACTCACCCCCTGGTGCGTCCGGTCCATTGTTGAGGGAGAGTCTGGTCACAGCCAGACTCACCCCTTAGCGAGCACCACTGACTGGACGCATACCCTAGCGTCCGGTCCCAAGGGTTCCAGCGTCCGGCCACATTTTGAAGTCCAAAACGACTTCGGTTTGCGACGCTCCCTTCACGAACTTTCTTCCTTATGATCTTAGGGACCTTTCTAAGCTACCTAGGGCTTTGGTTAACAAGTGTGCACCACACCTAACTCAAAAGTCTCACCTAGGTCAAGCTACCCATTCAAACCCCTCTTAATAGTACAGCCAAAGATAAAACAAAGACCTATGCTACTCTAAGTGTCCTTCAACACCAAATGACACTTAGAACTAGCCTATCACCGTCTTCGTCGTCCATCCTTTGAAAACTGAACGAATTCCATCAATAAGGGGACATGAATACCATAGTGCCCACACAATCATTATTACCATGACCTAACTCAACTGTTTCTGCAAAACACACGTTAGTCATAGTAATTTACCGTTGTCATCCAATCACCGAAACCCACTGAGGGCCTAGATGCTCACACGAAGGATGAGAGCCTTGGTGTTTGCTAAGGGTATGCCTTGGTTTGAACCCTGGGTCATAAAGCCATATTGGCTTGGCCAAGACTTAAATTTGCAAACCACCACCATGTTCCTAGCCCGAGCAAATCGGACAACCGCCGAGAGGGCTAAACCCTGTGTATTTTAGTGTCTCGTTGGTGTTATTGGATCTTCCTGCGTCCTGTTGTCTTTTCAATCATGTTGTGAGTGTTCTCTTGCCTTGTGTGTCATTTCATGGAGTAGCATGGATGACAACAAGGACGGCGACATGGAGACAACTCAAGAGGAGATGACCCCGCTAATGGAACACCAACGAGGAATAATTAACCACGGCTACGACTACTTCGCAGGTGTCATGGCAGCATCCTCTTTTTAGAGAATCCTATTAGACATTGCAAATATGTAGACTTTCTAGCGCTTTATATTTATTCCTTTGCTAATATATTGATGCATGATACTACCTAAGCCATTATTACCTGATTGCAACCCACTCTACCACAACACCCTGCTTTGCGCATTCGCTCAGTTAACCTCGCTTACCCACCTGCTTGCTTGCATGCTTCACCATTATATTATTAACTCCACTTCGTATTATATCTGGGATGTGATGCGAGTGGTGAACCCTTGGGAATGGTTTGGCGGGTGATGCCGGACTTGGTGATGGGTGAGCGTGCTGCGTGTGTGACTTGGGTGTGTGAAGGGTGAGGGTTGTGTCGACCGAGCCAGAATATACGATGAGCTTGGTGCGAGTCTTGCCGTGGGGCAGATCTGGATGCCCCTGTGGTGGTGAAACCTGTGGCGGGTTAAGTGGTGACTAGAGGTGGATCCGGGTGTGAGCCGCTGGTGGAGCCCGAATCAGGAGCGTGCTGTGGTGACACGGATAATGTAAACCTTTGAGAATACATTCCGGCTTAGTCACCCTAGGTGGAGCGGAATCTGGACCACGGGGAAATACCTTTACATGCCACTCGCTCCTTATGGACGGGGACGGTTGTTGGTAGTTCTTAACTTCACTAAAGATAGAGCTAGGCAACTATCCCCGGTAACGGCCCAGAAATGCTTGTTGACACTTGCCAACGTCGTTACTAGGAGTAGACTATGGAATCTATCCCTGGCAACGGCGCCAGAAATGCTTGAAGCAAGTCCAGTCACTATACCTAAAGGAGTGAAGCTAAAGCAGCTATCTACTAATGTCAAATGGGGTTGTCAATCCCGACACTAGTAGGAGCTAGCTAGCAAGAATGCAATCTACTAGGAGGAGATTCTGCAAGCGCACAAAACTATTGTAGTAGCACTTCGCCTGGGAGTACCAGGTGTCGATTTATTTGATCCCAAGGGAAGGCTAGGGTGGTGTATGAGTCGAGTCAAGGAGGGGATGAGAGTCGAAGAATAAGAGAAGGGGAAAGGAGAGAAAAGAAGATGAAAGGCTAGAAAGAATATGTGGGTGGATAGGTAAGGATGAAATGGATGGTAAGGTAGGGTGGATGGATAGGTGGGTAAAGGAGAATAGGATAACTAAAGATAACTAACTAATAATTACTAACTACTCCTAGATGACTACGAAGCAAGATAACTACGAAGCAAGATAGGCAAATGTCAATAAAGCAACCAAGTTAAGTAAAGTTTTATTCTATCTTATCAAGTATCGAGGCGTACTAGCCTTTACCACTGACTTAGGTTGAACGCTAGCACAACGAGCCTTACTGTTAAACTGGGACAACTACGTGGTGGAATTCAAGGCGCACAGGGCTGTCACCACCTGCTTGCTACCACAGCAATCCGGGGGTCCAGCCGTATCTGAAGGTAAGTCTATAACTAAGCACCACGCTTAATTATATTCTAACTATCTCTACCCTAGCTTTGAATAGAGACACCCTTGCGGACGTCAGAGCAAATACTTGACTTAATAAGATAAACACAAAACTAACTAAGCAACCTATTGGCAAAGATCAAACACTAAGCTCACTAGAGATTAACTACTATGGCTAAGTGAATTGAACTGTAGGATAGCTAGGCACTCAAGCAATCAATCAAGTATACTACTCAATACTGATAAGTAGAATAAAGTAATACTTGAAATGATGAACTAGAATATAGTAAAGTGCTTGAGATACAAGAGCAAAACCTGAACTGGAGATGAAGGAAGACTCTTCCCAGCTCCAGGACCGATCACTCGCACGCCTCTACTCTTGAGCTAAGCCTTGAGCAGCACTTCCGCGAGGGCAAAGATGCCTTGCTCTACTAGCTACCTACTTGCCTAAGCTTGGCTAAACCCTAAGCTATCAGCTCTCTGGCTCTAGCCTTGCTTTCTTTTCTTCCTTGCTTCTCTTGCTTGTGTGTGTTATGAAGTGACGCCTCCAGGGGGTATTTATAGCCTTGTGGAGTGAGGGGAGTACTTATAGGGGGTAGCCAACCGACCTAGGGCAAACCCTAGTGGCGGGCGCCAGCCCTAGGTGGCGGCCGCCACCCCCTCACCGTTGGATGCATCGTCATTGCTTCAATGACATCCAGGAGCTCCAGAGAGGCGGTGGTTAGGTCGGTTGCATGTCAAAGTAACCGCCATTCGGTCTTGATCCACGCCACTCCCTCCTGAGCCCTCCGATGCCACTGACCTAGTGACCAAGGGCCAAGATTTGGCCTTGGGGTGGTCACACGGATGAGTGACGTGGCAAGGGGGAATGTTGGGCCTCTCCTTGTGGCGGGCGCCACCTAGGGATGGCGGGCGCCAGCCCACTAGGGCCCAAATGGGTCCTGGTGAGTGGGCTCATCTCCTGGTGGGTCCATTCTCCAAATTTGGTCCAAATCCTGCATTCAAATAAAAATCTATGGACATGTGGAGTTTGGTTAGTTTGAAACCTATTTGACTACATTTCATGCCTTTTTGGTGAATTTTAGGGTAAAATGTTGATGGTAAAACAGGTGTTTAAGGACCATCAACAAGCTCCCCTAAGCTAACTTGTTGCTCGTCCTCGAGCAACAATGCGGTTTAAGCATTGAGCAAGAAATAGATAACAACTTAAGATGTATACATGTGCATATTGTATAGTGAGAAATAACTTAGTATATATCATTAATCATAGCAATGTGGGGCTTATAGCTTTTCACTTCAGACATGCAAGAGTGAAATAAAGGAGTAGATAGGAAACTTTTATCTCGCTTAGGTTTAACTAGGATTCTGTCTGGAGGTTTTAAGGTTTTCAAAAGATAAAAACTTGCTTAAGTCCTTCAAGATTCACTCAATCACTCAATGGTGTTTAAATCCTCACTTAGGCCAAAATGTAGCCTCTCCTATTTCTAAAGAATGATATGGGGAGTTATAGGTAGGCTAAGAATCATGAGCAAATTGCCTAATGTTTATTGCTAAGCTAGACACTCAGATCATAAGGAGCAGCAAATCATAAAAATTGATCAAGATGTGCATGTGTGGTTATGTGGAAGTGTATAGAGAGATATTTCATAATCCTTCCTAGTTAATTTTCTGGGGTCTAGAGCTAATGATAATTCTCTCTCTCTCTCTCTCTTCTCTCTTTTTTTGGATACATAGTGAGTAGACAAAAGGATGTGTCCTCACATTTTCTTAGGACATAGTCCTTTCTTGAGCTACTTTGTTCACTTTTTTTTAGCTCTAGATTTCCCCAGATTATCTATAGGAAAGAATTTTAGAAATGAAAAGGAGGAAGAGAAATGCTTATTCCCAGTGTAGGAATAGCATAAGGCTAGCAATGGGACGTTTGGCAAGGTATTGCATATCTCCAGTGTAGAGAATGAGCAATTTATTTGGTGGTTGCAAACTTCCAAAGTGGAGAGTAGGCAATTTATGGTGGGTGTGTGAATCTTGATCAAAAGATATGATAAGCTTCTCTACTAAGATCTATGAGGTCTAACAAAGCTCAACACAGACAAGGCTCTTTGTGGTTTTGACTAACAAATATTTGGCTAGTGGTGGGATGTGATAAAATCCAGGAGGAACTTTTAGCAAGGTTTTCAAGATTTTTAAAAGAAATCCTCCAGATTAGGTCCTAATTTCTCCTTAGCAAGTTTAAAGAATTACTCCATTTCTTACTAAATTTATTTACTAAGCATGATTTCAGTTAAAGCATGTGCAACCCACAAAAGCTACAACTTAGACAAGACCAGTTATTCAAACCATAACAATAACATTTGCATGACATATTTCAAATCTTATTCAGGTTTCAACTTGTTTAAGCAGATTTCATCAATTTTATTCATGGAATGGTTACTTAGGCAAGCATATAACATTTCAAAAGATATAGAATTTAAGAACTGAATTTAAAGTGTAGGCTTGAGACATACCTTATTGGAGCGGGAGTCTCCCCCAAGCTGGCTTCTTGCTTGGTGAAGGGTCTTCATCTTTCTCAGTCGGAGCTCTTGTTCTCATTTTATTAAAAGGGAAACTATCTAATGTTGTGAAAAAGGGAAACTATCCTATTATGATATTTTACTAATCTAGATAAGTTAACATATACTTATGCATATAACTAATGATAACTGATTTTTTTTATAGTTATATGCATGACATATGTTATTTATTTGAAAAAGGGAAATTTGAAGGGAAATTTAAAAGTAAACCCATACCTTAGATCCATGGAATTTCATCCTTACTGGGCGGATCTTCTTCCTTGGGTGCTTCTTCTTTAAGTACTTCATCGGGTTCTTCTTTTGGCACCTCTCCTTTGTTATGTGAATTACACAACTCAGGAGGAGGCGGTTCTTTCTTTCTGCTCCACCTTGTTCTTGGGCGCCTCTTCTTGGTACGAACGGGTTTTGCTTCCTGCATGTTAGCGGCATATGCGGGACCACGGGAAAAGGAGAATATTTCCTTCCTCCCCCCTAATGTCATTTGCATTTTACCACTCCCCACATATATGCAAGCATCAACAGTGTTCAAGAAAGGTCTACCTAAGATTAGAGGCACATCTTTCCTATTTCTCATATCTAGTATTATGAAATCAGCAGAAACATAGAAACCTCTAATATGAACAGGTAAATCATTGACTATTCCTTGTACATAGCATGTTGATTGATCAGCTAGCACAACATAGGCAGATGTGGATGACATGGGTGGAAAGAATGAGTTTTCATATAAATCCTTAGATATAATGTTCACACTCGATCCTAAATCACACATGGCATTTTTAAAGACTTCACCAAAGATTGAGCATCTAATTATGGGACTACCAGGATCACCCTTTTTAACAGTCATGGTTTGATCTTCATAATAGTTAAAATATTTTATTTCAACCATATTTGCAGTTTCCATGTCAGGTTTAGCAGGAATTTTGCCAGTTTCAAAAGATGGTATGATAGCAGCAAGTTGAGCTAATTGGGTTTCTAACATCTTATTATTATTAAAGCTAAGTTGATTTTTCAGAGCAGATGAGAAATCTTCCAATTTAGGATTTATATTCTCAAGGGTTTTATCATTCGACATTAATTTCTTATTCAAAAATTCAGTAGTTCTACCTTGAGAGTAGACTAGATTCTTTAAGAATGAGAAATCATCAGAATTATGAAAATTAGAGCGGTGGAATGAATTGTTACCTTGAGAATTGGAGTGTTGATTCCATCCTTGATTTTGTTGGCGGAAACCGTTGTTGTTGTTGATGAAGTTCAAATCTTCGTGTAACTCGGGGCAGTGGTTCCCAGAATGTCTGGTTTCTCCACAGACTTCACAAGTCATGTAGGATTCCAGAGATTGGACACTCTCTTGTTGGTTCATCTTCTCACAGCTGTCCAGCTTCTTGGCTAGCAGGTCCATCTTGGCCACGATCATGTCGGCCTCCTTAAGGGAATGCATACCTCGCTTACGGGGCTGTAGTCTCTCGTCATTCCATCCTTGGTTCGACACCATCTTCTCTATGAGAGCCTTAGCATCTGCAACATTCAGAGAAAAGAATGCACCGCCGGCGGCGGCATCCAAATGGCTTCTAGAGAGAGGAGTCAAGCCATGATAGAAGTTCTGGATCAAGAGCCAGTCGTCCATACCATGGTGCGGACAAGCAGCGACATACTCTTGCAACCTCTCCCAAGCCTCGTGAATAGATTCCTCGGCTTGTTGCGTAAAGCTGGAGATTTTGTTGCGCAGAGCATTCGTCTTGCCCATTGGAAAGAATTTGGCGAGAAAAGTGAAGGACTGAGAATGCAATAGCAAGGCGACCAGAGGGCGGGTGAATGGGAGCTCAAAAATTTCTCTTGAAACTTTGGCCTTTGTCCCACAAATCAACCCGCAAGAGCTTCGATCAAAACCGTGATGCCCACGACCCTTGGAAGAGGGTGGATGATCCCTAGGATCACAGCGAGGCACCACAAGGCGATAGCAAACCAAAAGCCAAAAGCACCGGCACAAGTTCGATCCTTAGAAACCGAGTCCCAAACGTAGATTGAAGGCTACGTCGGGAAATCTCCAAATACCGATGCTAACAAGTAGCAAGGATACTTAGAGAAGTTCCTAGGTGAACTAAGAAGCCAACCAAGAGATCCGGAAACCAAACGAAGAAGTCGGGAGAGCAAACGCACTAAAACTCAACAAGCAGCGAACTCCCGGACTGTCCGCCAGTACGGTCCCGGACTGTCCGGCTCAACCGCGGACTATCCGCGGGGGGATGGCGGACTGTCCGCCGGCAAAATCCCCGAAACAGCACTGTTGCTGCAAGTCCCCTGGACGCTCCCGGACCGTCCGCGAGCTCCAACGGCGGACTATCCGCCGGTCACTCGAAAGCAAAATGGCCGAGGAACACAGCCACTGGTCCGGCTCGTCCCCGACGCGCGGACTGTCCGCCGGTCAAACCGCGGACTGTCCGCGACCTCACAGTGAAGGCGATTTCGGTCACCCTTCACACACAACCTCCAAAATCCGAATCAAATCACAATCCCACGTTCCCAAACTTGGAGAAGATGATCACGAGGTAGTTAGGAGACAATCCCCAAGAAATCATCCGCTCAAATCGATTCAATCAACGGGAAATCGAAGGGGAAGGTGTATGAACCGAAAAAGCACCACGAAAACGAAATCGACGCGATCTACTTGTTCGTGAGGAGTTAGATAAATTCCTTCGGTGGAAATGATCTCCTCACTATAAAGAACAAGTTGATTCTAGTGGAATTCGAAAAGATGCAGTAGGGAGGGAGATCGAGTGACGGGAAAATCGCGGAGAAACGAAGAACGCGAAGAACACGAATCAACACATCGATCTGCAACCGTGTGGCTACCACACGCTACAACAGTGAGATTACGGTCTCACTTCCTCAAAATCTCCAGTTCACAGAGGTATGGTTCTCTGCGGATCTCAGTTGCTACAGCAGGGGATTGGGAGAGCAGGAAAATCTAGAAGGCAAAGAGCAAATGGCTGAGATAGAATGGGAGGAGGGTGTCTCCCTCTACTTATCCTAATTCTAATTCCTACTCTACCCCTCACTAATTATAGAGCGAACCAGCTAAACCCTAGGGTTATTCTGGACCAACTCCAAGATGCTGGTGATCCGACGGCCATGCCCGCACAACTGGTAGCGTTGCCTCGATGCAACCTCACCGATTGCCGCCACGTGCCGCCACCGCTCCGCTTGTCCTTTTCCCGGACTTCGCCCCCGGTTTTGAGGCCCAAACCGGGAAACTAGCCTTCACGACCAACCCCCGGTTTTGAGGCCCAAACCGGGAAACCCGCAGTCCATCGCCTGAGTTTTGTGGCCCAAACTCAGAAACCCGCAGCGCCCATGTTTTGAGGCCCAAACCTGGAAACCGTCCTCAGCCCAAGTTTTGTGGCCCAAACTCGGAAACCATCAGCGCCTAGGTTTTGAGGCCCAAACCTGGAAACCGTCCACTCGGTGGTTTTTCTGTGGCTCAACCACCAAACCGAGCCGTAGAGGGGATGCACCGCCAGTGCACCCCGTCCACCGACATGTGTCCCTAGGTCCTCGACCCAAGCAACACCGTGCCCGCAAGTCTTCGCTCGTCGCTGTCCCAGGCTGTCAGCCACCACAGCTGATCCTCGGGCCACCGATCCCTCAGTCCAAGCATCACGTCCGCCCTTCGCCACTCTCGGTCCATCAGCACGGCACGTCTGTACTTGACCTTCACCTTGCCTGTGATCACTGTATCCGTGCTCGACACCTGCACAACACAAGCCAAAGAACATGCGCATTATCCCAGTTGACAATCACTCATCACTTAGAGACTCAGCATACACCCATGTATCCGCAATCTCCCCCTTGATGAGTGCATTGTCAACTACTCACACAAATCATAATGGAAATAGAAGGAGGAAGAAGGAGAAGAAAGAACTCGACCAAATGACCCAAAAGCATGTCAAAGCCGAAGAAGGTCAAGTGCAAAGAGCGAAACAACTTGGTTCCCAAAGACATGGGCAACGGCTCGACGCAACCAAGCAAAACAAAGCTAGCCCTTAAGAAGAGGCAGAACAGGCTCAACACCGCTAGCAGGAAAGCTCGATACCAATCGAAAAATCAATTGAAATCTAAGCAAAGATAGAGCTAGCCCTCAAGAAGAGGCAGAACGGGCTCAACACCGCTAGCGAGAAAGCTCAATACCAACTAAACAAGCACAAACACAAAGACGCTAGTCCCTCAAGAAAGAGGCAAAGGCTCAACACAACTAGCTATCTAAAGTGCTATCAAAAGTGCTCCGAACCAATTGGAAAGCTCAAAGACCGAGCAAACTCCCCCTCAAATAGTGCACGCAACCAGGAAAACATTTCTCCCCCAAAGTCGGAGACGGAGAACACATGATTTGCAAGATTTTCTCCCCCTTAGTTGAAAATGCACTATCAAGAATCTCCCCCTTGACAAAAGAACTTCCCCTTCCAAAATGCATATGAGTTAAAATGCAAGTTAGCAGCTTCAGGAATATAGTCGATAGAATATTAAGATGCGCGACAAAGTGCTGATCCGATGACTCATTAAAAATGCACAGAATGCTGGGAAAGGCTCAAACTGATCACCAACTACGAAATATGAACATGTGAGGAAAGTGAACAATTTTTAGCCAAAAAGGTATTCACCATCAAAATAGCACTAAACATGTATAGATAGGAAGTCAAACAAGTGCAAAACATGTATACAAGATGAACTACCCCTAGCACAGTTCAAACATCATGCTATAGAAAGAAGCATAGACTTGTGTATCCAAATTTTATCGGAGTTGTAGCGGTTAAAATACACAAGTTCAATTTCAGCATGTGATTGCGAGAGGTTGAAAGCTTGTCATCGCCTAACGTTTCAACTGTGCGAAGCCTATGCAGAAGCAATTAGAAGCTTAAAGCAACAGTTTCGGTCATACACTACACAGCTCAAGTTTAACTCAAAGTGCAATGAGAAACAGTCTCGAAACTGTGAGGTGCTGACAAGCAATCTCATCTCGATCTTTCCAATTCACTTAACTTGGTTCAAATTTTATCTCAAAAAAAGAACATACCAAGCAAGTGAATGACTCAGAACTAGAGACATAGCAACCTAGCATATATGAAAAGCACAAGTGAATTCTACACATGCTAGTTGCATATCTCAATGGTGAACAGTGTCAAGTTTTATGTTCATTAAGCAGGTTCACCATCCAAAAATAGCTCAGCTCACAACATGTATTAGTGATCAGAAAGAGCATAAGCGACAAGCATCATCATAAAGCATCGGAGCATACACTATACAGAGCATAGTTACGGTCTAAAGATTATATTCATGAAGCTCTGAATGTAGATATGCAAGATGAAATGCAGAAAAGATACCAAATGAAAAACACAAAGTCAGGTTATGATACAAGAGTCAAAATGTTTCCCCCATCTAAAAGGGGAAACACACACCAAGCTCACCTCTCAACCTAGCAAAAGTTGATTGGTCCAAAGGCTTGGTGAAAATATCAGCCAACTGATGATGAGTATCGACATGGCGAAGGTCGATATCACCCTTCTCATAGTGGTCTCGCAGAAAATGAAATCGCACATCAATGTGTTTGGTCTTAGAGTGCAGCACGGGGTTCTTAGCAACGCTAATCGCACTCGTGCTGTCACAAAGCAAAGGAACGCGAGTAAAGCTCAGACCAAAATCACGCAAAGTTGCCATCATCCAAAGCAACTGGGAACAGCAGCTAGCCGCAGCAACATACTCAGCCTCAGTGGTAGACTGGGCGACACTAGAATGCTTGAGAGAAGACCATGATACAAGAGAAGAACCAATAAACTGACAAGTCCCAGAAGTGGACTTGCGCTCAACGCGGCAACCAGCAAAATCGGCATCAGAATAACCGCAAAGGGGGAGGGCGGAGGAAGCAGAATACCAAATCCCAAATTCTGGTGTGAAGCATAAATACCTCATAATGCGCTTGACCGCCTGACGGTGAGAAGTGCACGGCGACGACTGAAATCGCGCGCATAGACACACCGCGAACTGGATGTCCGGGCGTGTCACCGTCAGGTACAACAGCGACCCGGTCATACTTCGGTACTCCTTCTGGTCCACAGCTTCTCCATCCACATCCGCATCCAGGGCCGTCGTGGTCGGCATGGGTGTTGGAAGAGGCTTGGCCTCACCCATGTCAAACTTCTTCAGGATGTCCTTGGTGTACTTGCCCTGGTGCACGAACGTCCCCTCTCAGGATTGCTTGATTTGCAACCCGAGGAAAAACGTCAACTCGCCCATCATGCTCATCTCAATCTCTCTGCTCATAATGTCTGCAAACTTGGCAACCAAAGCGTGAGAAGAACCACCGAAAATGATATCATCCACGTAAATCTGGACCAAGAGAGTGTCATTGCCTTGCTTGAGGAGAAAGAGCGTTTTATCCACACATCCCATTTTAAAACCCTTAGCAAGCAAAAAGGTTTTTAACCTATCATACCAGGCTCTAGGGGCTTGTTTCAAACCATACAAAGCTTTGTGAACTTTAAAAACATGGTTTCGAAACTTGGGATTTTCAAAACCGGGGGGTTGTCTCACATACACTTCCTCTTCTATGTAGCCATTTAAGAAGGCACTCTTGACATCCATTTGAAAAATTTTAAACCCCTTGGATGCAGCAAAAGTCAAGAGTATCCTAATTGCCTCCAAACGAGCTACAGGAGCAAAAGTCTCCTCATAGTCTATCCCCTCCTTCTGACTATACCCCTGGGCTACAAGTCTGACCTTGTTTCTCACAACATGGCCATCCTCTCCTTGTTTGTTTTTGAAAACCCATTTTGTCCCAATAGGATGACACTCAGGAGGAGGAGGAACAAGAACCCAAACCCGATTTCTTTCAAAATTTTCTAACTCCTCATGCATGGCATTGACCCAATCTGGATCAGATAAAGCGTGTCCAACATCTCGGGGTTCAAAATCGGCAACAAATGCAGAATGAGCAAAGTGAGAGATTTGTTGTGACCTTGACCGAGTGACACGTTCGCCGATGCTGCCGATCATCTGTTGATGCGGGTGTTGGCGCTGGATATGTCGTGGCGCCTCCCGAGCAGAAGTGATCTCCCACTCAACAGCAGTCGGTGCCTCCCCGGGTACAAAAGGTACCGCTCGGGGTGGCGGATCCCACGGCCCCCAAGTCGAAGATGAAGGATCAGGGCCGTGAGTAGTAGTAGAAGCCGCTCTTTGCAGCACAGCAGGTGGAGGAGGTGCTGGGTCATCCATCCCTTCAGCACCTTCTTCCTCATCATCAAAAAGAGGTTCCCCAACCTCATGATCACTTGCACGCTCAAAACGAGAAGAAGGACAAACCATGGTCTCGTCGAAGGTGACATCGGATGTCTCCATGACTTGGTTAGTATCAAGGTTAAGTACACGATATGCACGAGTATGAGTGCCATAACCCAAAAATACACCATCAGAAGAATGAGACTCAAACTTGTCCATGTTGCCCTTTATGAGTATAAAACAATGGCAACCGAAGACTCTAAAATAACTCACCTTGGGCTGTCTTCCAAAATGCAACTCATAAGAAGTCTTTTTCAAGAAGGCTCGGAGAAAAATGCGATTGGAAATGTAGCATGCAGTGCTCATAGCTTCGGCCCAATATAGCCTAGGAGTCCTATGCTCATCGAGCATCGTCCTGGCCATCTCTACAAGGGTCCGATTCTTCCTTTCTACAACACCATTCTGAGGCGGTGTGTAGGGAGAAGAAAACTGATGCTCTAAACCCAAAGAGTTACAAAACTTCTCAAAATCCGAGTTTTTGAACTCGGAACCATTATCACTCCTAATAGCTCGCATCGAGTTCAAAGGGGACTCGTTCTGAAGACGCAAAATTGTGGATACATGGGTGTATGCCGAGTCTCTGAGTGATGAGTGATTGTCAACTGGGATGATGCGCATGTTCTTTGGCTTGTGTTGTGTAGGTGTCGAGCACGGATACAGTGATCAGAGGCAAGGTGAAGGTCAAGTAGAGACGTGCCGTGCCGATGGACCGAGAGTGGCGAAGGGCGGACGTCGGGCTTGGACTGAGGGACCGGTGGCCCGAGGATCAGCTGTGGTGGCTGGCAGCCTGGGACAGCGACGAGCGGAGACTTGCGGGCATGGTGTTGCTCAGGTCGAGGACCTGGGGACACGTGTCGGTGGACGGGGTGCACGGGAGGCGCATCCCCTCTACAGCTCCGGTTTGGTGGTAGAGCCAGAGAAAAACCATCGGGTGGACGGTTTCCAGGTTTGGGCCTCAAAACCTGGGTGCTGAGGGTTTTCGAGTTTGGCCACAAAACTCGGGCTGAGGACGGTTTCCAGGTTTGGGCCTCAAAACCTGGGCGTTGCGGGTTTGCTGAGTTTGGGCCTCAAAACTCAGATGTTGGTGGGCTGGTTTCCCGGTTTGGGCCTCAAAACCGGGGGTTGGCTGGAAAGGCTGGTTTCCCGGTTTGGGCCACAAAACCGGGGGTGCAGAGCAGTGGCGGCACGTGGCGGCAATCGGGAGGTTGCGTCGAGGCAACGCTACGAGTTGTGCGGGCGTGGCCGTTGGATCCACCTACCATCGAGTTGGTCCAGAATAACCTTAGGGTTTAGCTGGTTCGCTCTGTAAGTAGTTAGGGGTAGAGTGGGAATTAGGAATAGTTAGAATTAGGATAAGTAGGGGGAGACAACCACCTCCCCATCTATCTCAGTTCATTTGCTCTTTGCACTTAGGGTTTCCTGCTCTCCCAATCCCCTGCTGTAGCTAGCTGAGATCCGCAGAGAACCATACCTCTGTGTACTGGAGATTTTGAGGAAGTGAGGCCGTAACCTCACTGTTGTAGCGTGTGGTAGCCACACGGTTGCAGATCGATGTGTTGATTCGCGTTTTGATTCGTGTTCTTCGCGTTCTTCGTTTCTCCGCGATTTTCCCATCACTTGATCTCCCTCTCTCGTGCGTCTTTGCGAAATCCGTTTGAATCAACTTTTTCGTATTTGAAAGGAGATCATTTCCACCGAAGGAATTTATCTAACTCCTCACGAACAAGTAGATCGGGTTGATTTCGTTTTCGTGGCGCTTTTCGGTTCATCCTCCACCCCTTTTGATTTCCCGGTGTTTGAGTCAATTTGAGCGGATGATTTCTTGGGGATAGTCTCCTAACTACTCCGTGATCATCTCCTCCAAGTTTGGGAACGTGGGATTTTGGTTTGAATCGATTTGGAGAAGATTTGGGTGAAGGGCGACCGAAATCGCCCTCACTGGGTGTTGGCGGACAGTCCGCCACCCTAGGCGCGGACAGTCCGCGCGTCGGGGACTTGGCCAGAGCAGTGGCTGCGAGTCTCTGCGTTTTGGGTCTCGGTTGACCGGCGGACAGTCCGCCGGTGTAAACCGCGGACAATCCGGGACTGTCCAGGGAGTTTGCAGCAACTCTGCTGTTTTGCGTTTTCTACCGGCGGACAGTCCGCCAGTGAACCGCGGACAGTCCGGCCTTGGGCGGACAGTCCGGGACTCCAGGTCCGGACAGTCCGGGATTTGCCTGAAGGTTGCGTTTTGGTGCGTTTGCTCTCCCAGCTCTCTCGCTTGGTTTTCGGACCTCTCGTTTGGCCTTGTAGTTGACCAAGAAACCTCTCCAGGTATCTTTGCTACTTGTTAGCATCGGTATTTGGGGATTTCTCAACGTAGTCGTCTATCTACGTTCGAGACTTGGTTTTTGAGGGCCGAACTTGTGCCGGTTCTTTTGCCGTTCGGTTTGCTATCGCTTTGTGGTGCCTCGCTGTGATCCTAGGGATCATCCAACCTCTTCCAAGGGTCGTGGGCATCACGTTCTCGGTCGTAGCTTTTGGGGTTGATTTTGGGACAATCGGCCAAAGTTTCGAAAGAAATTTTTGAGCTCCCATTCACCCCCCCTCTGGTCACCTTGCTAGTGCATTCTCGGTCCTTCAATTGGTATCGGAGCAGGTTAAGGATCTTCCACCTTAGCCGGTTCCAGATCCACAGAAGGCGACATGGATCGCGGCGTGGGCAAACCGTCGTTTTTCGATGGGACGAACTATGCGTATTGGAAGATACGCATGTCGGCCTTTCTGCAGAGTATGGGTGCTTCTATTTGGGATATTTGCAACTCTGCTGATTACGTGGTCTTGGCTGCTCGTGTGACTCAGCGTCAAATCGATGATCACGATGCCAATAGCCGAGCCCGTAATGCTCTTTTCTCATGCTTGAGCATGACGGAGTTTGATCACGTTTCTCACCTCGCTACGGCTCGGGAGATTTGGGCATCCCTCATGCGTTTCCATGAGGGAACCTCTCAAGTCAAAACCCGTCTCTACGAGTCGCACAAGCGAGAGTACGAGAACTTTCGACATATGCCTGGCGAGAGCATAGAGAGCTTATTCGCTCGCTTTCAGGTGATTGTCAACAGGATGAGGGCTAACAAGGAGCTGTTGCCTTTCGACGATCATGAGAGAGCTTTGAAGCTTTTGCATACTCTTGATCGGTCGGTGAGGGATTCCATGGTTTAGGCGATCATCGAATCGCCTAACTATGAGACCCTCACGTGCGACGAGCTCTTCAGTAAGCTCAAGTCCAGTGAGATCGATGCCATGGCGAGGGCTTCTTATGAAAATCCTTCTGGCCCGTCGATGGCTTTGCTTTCTGGCTCTTCTGCTAACCCCTCTGGAGGCTTTGCTTTGCACTCTCTTCTTTCTGTCACAGAGGAGCGGTTGGAGTCTTTGGGAGACGACGAGTTGGCTTTCCTTGCCAACCGGTTCTCGCGGTTTCACAACAACCGCATGAACCGTCGCCGTGGAGGAGGACGCTCGGGCTGTTTCGAGTGTGGCGACCCCGACCACTTCATCGCCAACTGTCCCAAGAAGAACAAGCATTCTGGGAAGGGCGATCATGGGCACAAGTACGACTCCGGCAAGCGCAAGGAGAAGTACGTCCCCGCAAGGAACAAGCGGAAGGGCGGCTTCAACAAGGAGTACATCAAGACCAAGTACTTGGAGAAGGCCCAGGCTGAGTAGCGTGCGTTCTTCGCCACGTTCAGCGACGTCGACGACTCAGATGACGACTCCGCTTCCTCAAGCAACGACGAGTCCGAGAAGAAGAAGAGGATCGAGGACAAGCTCAACGGCCTCTGCTTCTTCGCCGCCGACGACGACTTCTGCACCATGGCCCTCGATGGCGAGCTGGAGACTCCTCGGAACGACGACGACGACACCTTCCAGGTATCTCTGACCCACGATGAGCTTTCCGTTGAGGTCGAGAAACTTACTGCCGCGCTCCTTAGTCAGGATAAGTTGCTTAGGCGTGCCGCTAGAGAGCGCAAGGAGTTTAGGCAGAAGTGGGAGGATACGGTGAAGGAACTTGAGTCCGTCAAGTCCACCGTGGTTGTTACCGATGAGGAGGAGTGTGAGATGTGCACCACGCATATGACTGACCTTCTCACTTTGAGAGGTAAGTATGCTGCGTTGGTAGGAGAGGTGGATGAGTTGAAGGCTAGACCCTCACTGTTGGGTGCGTGCAAGACTTGTCCTGTCTTGCAATCCGAGTTGGCAGAGAAGAATGCCAAGATTGTGTCTCTTGAGAAGGCCAGCTCGGATAGCACTTGTGTGACTAGGTGTGCTTTGTGCGAGGGTTTGGAGATGGAGATTGCGAATGTGAAGCATGACAAGATGCAAACCGAGGAGGAAAACACATACCTTCGGACCATCTTGTCATGGGTGTCTTGTGGTGAGCCACAGCTCGGGATGATGATCTCCCAATTTAAGCGAGCTGCTGGAGGTCCTGGTGTAGGTTTTGCTCCGGGTGTTGATGTTTCTGCTTTTGGAAAGATTGGAGAGTCGAGTGGTCTGAACCCGAGTGAGAAGCCCAACTCCACCACTACTCCCAAACTTACCAAGCTTCCACCCAAAGAGCCGCTCAAGCCCAACACCAAGGACGGAGTGTTTGAAGAACCTCCGAGAGCTCCACCCAAGAACCAAGTGTGGCATCCCAAACCCAACCACCTGAAAAACAAGCTGGATACAATGCCACCTATCCAGGAGGAGCTTATGCCACAGAAGGGCAAAGTGATCCAAACCCACAACCGTGTGTACCAACAACCCCCTTTGAGAGCGGTGAGGTACCATTGTGAGCATTGTGGGAGAGATGGACACTTGAGCGAGTTCTGCTTTCGGCGCAAGAGAGAGGCGCGCCGTGCTCGGGAGATGAACAATCCGGACATGTACCATCCTTTCCATGATGTACATGCGCCGAATGCTCAGAGGAGAGCTCCGAGGAGAGCTGCTAGGCCCAGAGGTCCAGAACCTCAAGTTCCCAGGCCTAGGCAGCGGAGAGGACGTGCCCGGCAGGAGCCTGCAGTTGTAGGCTATGGACCCCGTGGCGGTGGTTTTGTAGTTGAGCGCTTTCCTCCACCGCGTTTTGAGTATCACGGTGAGCGCTCCTTCCCCAGCGGACCACGTTTTCCTCAGCGTGGTGATCGCTTTCCCCGTAGGCGTGCTAGGAATGGTTTTTCTGCTAACCGTTCTTTTGAGCAGCCGGCCCAACACTGGTATTCCCCTTACTTCACTAACCCCAGTGTTGGCCCGTATGCTCACCCTATGTCTTTTTATTGATATAGGTAAAACGATTGGAGAACGTTTGGTTGGTGGATTCCGGTTGCTCGAGGCACATGACCGAAAACGCCAAGTGGTTCTCCAGTCTTAGTCCGGTCGCCGCAAAGGAGTTTATCACCTTCGGCAACAATAGCAAAGGTAAGGTATTGTCTCGCGGGTCTATGCGAGTTAATGAGCACTTTGTGTTGCGCGATGTTGCTCTTGTTTCTAACTTGCATTTTAACCTTCTTTCTGTTTCGCAACTCTTTGACGACGACTATGAGATTCGTTTTAAACCGAATCTCAGTCGTATTTTGGATCCTCAGGGCAATCTTGTGTGTTTGATTTCGCCCTTTGGAAAAGTCTTTCGTGCGAATTTCTCGGAGTCTTTTGGCACTTCTCGTTGTCTTGTGGCTGGACCTTCTTCCTCTGATCTTTGGAAGTGGCATAGGAGACTTGGACATTTGAGCTTCGACTTGCTTGCAAGACTTAGCTCACTTGGCCTAATCCGAGGATTGCCCAAGTTGTCGATGGAGAAGGATCTTGTTTGCCACTCTTGTAGACATGGGAAGATGGTTGCTGCTCCCCACCATCCAGTGACTCAGGTCATGACTAAGCGCCTTGGAGAGCTTTTACACATGGACCTTGTTGGTCCGGCTCGGGTGAGCTCGGTTGGGGGGAAGTGGTATGTGCTTGTTGTTGTTGATGACTTTTCGAGATATTCGTGGGTCTTCTTTTTAGCTGAGAAGACCGAGACTTTCTCCTTTGCTCGCAATCTGATTTTGCGTCTTCAGAACGAGTTCCCTTTGAACTCGATGCGAGCTATTAGGAGTGATAATGGTTCCGAATTCAAGAATTCAGATTTTGAGAAGTTTTGTAACTCCTTGGGTTTGGAGCATCAGTTTTCTTCTCCCTACACACCACCACAAAATGGTGTTGTAGAGTGGGAAGAATCGGACCCTTGTAGAGATGGCCAGGACGATGCTCGATGAGCATAGGACTCCTAGGCGATATTGGGCCGAAGCTATGAGCACTGCATGCTATATTTCCAATCGCATTTTTCTTCGAGCTTTCTTGAAAAAGACCTCTTATGAGTTGCGTTTTGGAAAACTCCCCATGGTGAGTTATTTTAGAGTTTTTGGTTGCCATTGTTTTATACTCAAAAAGGGCAACTTGGACAAATTTGAGTCTCGTTCTTCTGACGGTGTGTTTTTGGGTTATGGCACTCACTCTCGAGCTTATCGTGTACTTAACCTTGACACTAACTGAGTCATGGAGACATCTGATGTCACCTTCGACGAGACCATGGTTTGTCCTTCTTCTCGTTTTGAGCGTGCAGGTGATCATGAGGTTGGTGAGCCTCTTTTTGATGACGAGGACGAGGGTGCTGAAGG
The DNA here is from genome assembly GCA_009763385.1 of Coix lacryma-jobi var. lacryma-jobi. Taxonomy (NCBI): domain Eukaryota; kingdom Viridiplantae; phylum Streptophyta; class Magnoliopsida; order Poales; family Poaceae; genus Coix; species Coix lacryma-jobi. The sequence goes on along the minus strand of CM019822.1, from coordinate 139,763,283 downwards.
TATGGATGATCCAACACCCCCTCCACCTGCTGTACCGCAAGGAGCGGCTTCTACGACGATTCACGGCCCTGACACTTCTTCTTCTTGGGGGCCGTGGGATCCGCCACCCCGAGCGGTACCTTTTGTACCCGGGGAGGCACCAGCTGCTGTTGAGGGGGAGGCCACTTCGGCAAGGGAGGCGCCATGACATATTCAGCGCCAGCACCCGCCTCAGCAGATGATCGGCAGCATCAACGAACGCGTCACCCGGTCAAGGCAGATCTCTCACTTTGCTCATTCTGCATTTGTTGCTGATTTTGAACCCCGGGATGTTGGACACGCTTTGACGGATCCGGATTGGGTCAATGCCATGCATGAGGAGCTTGAGAACTTTGAGAGGAATCGGGTTTGGGTTCTAGTGTCTCCACCTTCTGAGTGTCATCCTATTGGGACAAAATGGGTTTTCAAAAACAAACAGGGAGAAGATGGCCATGTTGTGAGAAACAAGGCCAGACTCGTAGCCCAGGGTTATAGTCAGAAGGAGGGGATAGACTATGAGGAGACTTTTGCTCCTGTAGCTCGTTTGGAGGCTATTAGGATACTCTTGGCTTTTGCTGCATCCAAAGGTTTCAAACTTTTTCAAATGGATGTCAAGAGTGCCTTCTTAAACGGCTACATTGAAGAGGAGGTGTATGTTAGACGACCCCCCGGTTTCGAAAATCCCAAGTTTCCAAACCATGTTTTTAAACTTCACAAAGCTTTGTATGGTTTGAAATAAGCCCCTAGAGCCTGGTATGATAGGTTGAAAACCTTTTTGCTTGCTAAGGGTTTTAAAATGGGATGTGTAGATAAAACGCTCTTTCTCCTCAAGCAAGGCACTGATACTCTCTTGGTCCAAATTTACGTGGATGATATCATTTTCGGTGGTTCTTCTCACGCTTTGGTTGCCAAGTTTGCAGATACTATGAGCAGGGAGTTCGAGATGAGCATGATGGGCGAGCTGACTTTCTTTCTCGGATTGCAAATTAAGCAATCCTGAGAAGGGACGTTTGTGCACCAGGGCAAGTACACCAAGGACTTGCTGAAGAGGTTCGATATGGGTGAGGCCAAGCCTCTTCCAACACCCATGTCGACCACGACGGCCCTGGATGCGGACAAGGAGGGAGAAGCAGTGGACCAGAATGAGTACCGGAGTATGATCGGGTTGCTGCTGTACCTGACGGCGACACGCCCGGACATCCAGTTCGCGGTGTGTCTTTGCGCGCGTTTTCAGTCTTCGCCGCGCACTTCTCACCGTCAGGCGGTGAAGCGCATTTTCAGGTACCTTCGTTTCACACCTGAGCTCGGGATTTGGTATTCAACTTCCTCCACCCTCTCCCTTTGCGGTTATTCCGATGCCGATTTTGCTGGTTGCCGTGTCGAGCGCAAGTCCACTTCTGGGACTTGCCAGTTTATTGGATCCTCTCTTGTATCGTGGTCCTCTCGCAAGCAGTCTAGTGTCGCCCAGTCTACCACGGAGGCTGAGTATGTTGCTGCGGCTAGCTGCTGTTCCCAGTTACTCTGGATGATGGCCACTTTGCGTGATTTTGGTCTGAGCTTTTCTCGTGTTCCTTTGCTTTGTGACAGCACGAGTGCGATTAGCGTTGCTAAGAACCCCGTGTTGCACTCGAAGACCAAACACATTGATGTGCGCTTTCATTTTCTGCGAGACCACTATGAGAAGGGTGATATCGACCTTCGCCATGTCGATACTCATCATCAGTTGGCTGATATTTTCACCAAGCCTTTGGACCAATCAACTTTTAATCGGTTGAGAGGTGAGCTTGGTGTGTGTTTCCCCTTTTAGATGGGGGAAACATTTTGACTCTTGTATGATACACTGACTTTGTGTTTTTCAGTTGGTTTTGCTTCTTTTTGGTTTCTTCATGCATCTTTGCATTTCAGCATACGCTTTTACATTCTGAGCTTCATGAATATAGTCTGAAGAATGTAACTATGCTCTGTGTAGTCTTTGCTCCGATGCTTTATGTTGATGCTGTAGCTTATGCTCTTTCTGATCACTGATACATACTATGAGCTGAGCTATTTTTGAATGGTGAATTTGATTTATGAACTTAAAACTTGAAAATGTTCACCATTGAGATATGCAACTAGCATGTGTAGAATGTGTAGAAGTCACTTATGCTATTTATGTATGCTAGGTTGCTATGTCTCTAGTGTTGAGTCATTCACTTGCTTGGTATGTCATATTCTGTTTAAAAATCTGAACCAAGTTAAGTTAATTGAAAAGATCGAGATGGGTTTGCTTGTTAGCACCTCACAGTTTCGAGACTGTTTCTCATTGCACTTTGAGTTAAACTTGAGCTGTGTAGTGTATGACCGAAACTGTTGCTTTAAGCTTCTGATTGCTTATGCATAGGCTTCGCACAGTTGGAAAGTTAGGCAATAACAAGCATTCAACCTCTCGCAGTCACATGCTGATTTCTGAACTTGTGAAATTTCACCGCTGCAACTCCGATTAAAATTTGAAATCACAAGTGTATGCTTCATTTTTCAATTGGTATCAGCATGATGATTGAACTGTGCTAGGGGTAGTTCACCTTGTATACATGTTTAGCACTTGTTTGACTTCCTGTCTATACATGTCTTGTGCTATTTTGATGGTGAATACCTTTTTGGCTGAAAACTGCTCTTTTTGCTCTCATTTTAGACTTAGTAATCAGTTTGAGCCTTTGCTAGCATTCTGTGCATTTTCTGAGTCATCGGATCAAAACTCTGTAGAGCATCGTTACACTCTTTTGAGTATACTCCTGAAGCTCCTAACTTGCATTTTTGACTCATATGCATTTTGGAAGGGGAGAAATCTGCGTGTTGGCACTTTTTGATGGTGCATTTTCTGAGGGGGAGCATTGTTTCTTGATAAGTGCATTTTCAACTAAGGGGGAGAAATTGCAAATCATTACCCTCCGTTTGAACTAAGGGGGAGCTTTCCTGGTTGGTTGCACTATTCGAGGGGGAGTTTTTGCTGCTTCCTGTTGGCCGTAAGGTTTTGGTATCGAGCTTTCTTTGCTAGTTGTGTTGAGCCTCTGTGCCTCTGTCTTGAGGGACTAGCATTTGCTTCGATTTCTCGTCTGGTATCTGCTAGCGGTGTTGAGCCTGTTCTACCTCTTCTTGAGGGCTAGCTTTGCTTTGCTTGGTTGCGTCGAGCCATTGCCCATGTCTTTGGGGAAGAAATTGTTTTGCTCTTTCCACTTGACCTTCTTCGGCTTTGATATGTTTTTGGGTCATTTGGTCGAGTTCTCTCTTCTCCTTTCTCCTCCTTCTATTTCTATTATGATTTGTGTTGGTAGTTGATAATGCACTCATCAAGGGGGAGATTGCGGATACATGGGTGTATGCCGAGTCTCTGAGTGATGAGTGATTGTCAACTGGGATGATGCGCATGTTCTTTGGCTTGTGTTGTGCAGGTGTCGAGCACGGATACTGTGATCAGAGGCAAGGTGAAGGTCAAGTAGAGACGTGACGTGCCGATGGACCGAGAGTGGTGAAGGGCGGACGTGAGGCTTGGACTGAGGGACCGGTGGCCCGAGGATCAGCTGTGGTGGCTGGCAGCCTGGGACAGCGACGAGCGGAGACTTGAGGGCATGGTGTTGCTCGGGTCGAGGACCTGGGGACACGTGTCGGTGGACGGGGTGCACGGGAGGTGCATCCCCTCTACAGCTCCGGTTTGGTGGTAGAGCCAGAGAAAAACCATTGGGTGGACGGTTTCCAGGTTTGGGCCTCAAAACCTGGGTGCTGAGGGTTTTCGAGTTTGGCCACAAAACTCGGGCTGAGGACGGTTTCCAGGTTTGGGCCTTAAAACCTGGGCGCTGCGGGTTTGCTGAGTTTGGGCCTCAAAACTCAGATGCTGGTGGGCTGGTTTCCCGGTTTGGGCCACAAAACCGGGGGTGCAGAGCGGTGGCGGCACGTGGCGGCAATCGAGAAGTTGCGTCGAGGCAACGCTACGAGTTGTGCGGGCGTGGCCGTCGGATCCACCTACCATCGAGTTGGTCCAGAATAACCTTAGGGTTTAGCTGGTTCGCTCTGTAAGTAGTTAGGGGTAGAGTGGGAATTAGGAATAGTTAGAATTAGGATAAGTAGGGGGAGACACCCACCTCCCCATCTATCTCAGTTCATTTGCTCTTTGCACTTAGGGTTTCCTGCTCTCCCAATCCCCTGCTGTAGCTAGCTGAGATCCGTAGAGAACCATACCTCTGTGTACTGGAGATTTTGAGGAAGTGAGGCCGTAACCTCACTGTTGTAGCGTGTGGTAGCCACACGGTTGCAGATCGATGTGTTGATTCGCGTTTTGATTCGTGTTCTTCGCGTTCTTCGTTTCTCCGCGATTTTCCCGTCACTTGATCTCCCTCTCTCGTGCGTCTTTGCGAAATCCGTTTGAATCAACTTGTTCGTATTTGAAAGGAGATCATTTCCACCGAAGGAATTTATCTAACTCCTCACGAACAAGTAGATCGGGTTGATTTCGTTTTCGTGGCGCTTTTCGGTTCATCCTCCACCCCTTTTGATTTCCTGGTGTTTGAGTCAATTTGAGCGGATGATTTCTTGGGGATAGTCTCCTAACTACTTCGTGATCATCTCCTCCAAGTTTGGGAACGTGGGATTTTGGTTTGAATCGATTTGGAGAAGATTTGGGTGAAGGGCGACCGAAATCGCCCTCACTGGGTGTTGGCGGACAGTCCGCCACCCTAGGCGCGGACAGTCCGCGCGTCGGGGACTTGGCCAGAGCAGTGGCTGCGAGTCTCTGCGTTTTGGGTCTCGGTTGACCGGCGGACAGTCCGCCGGTGTAAACCGCGGACAGTCTGGGACTGTCCGAGGAGTTTGCAACAACTCTGTTGTTTTGCGTTTTCTGCCGACGGACAGTCCGCCAGTGAACCGCGGACAGTCCGGCCTTGGGCGGACAGTCCGGGACTCCAGGTCCGGATAGTCCGGGATTTGCCTGAAGGTTGCGTTTTGGTGTGTTTGCTCTCCCGGCTCTCTCGCTTGGTTTCCGGACCTCTCGTTCGGCCTTGTAGTTGACCAAGAAACCTCTCTAGGTATCTTTGCTACTTGTTAGCATCGGTATTTGGGGATTTCTCAACGTAGCCATCTATCTACGTTCGAGACTTGGTTTTTGAGGGCCGAACTTGTGCCGGTTCTTTTGCCGTTCGGTTTGCTATCGCTTTGTGGTGCCTCGCTGTGATCCTAGGGATCATCCACCCTCTTCCAAGGGTCATGGGCATCACGTTCTCGGTCGTAGCTTTTGGGGTTGATTTTGGGACAGTCGGCCAAAGTTTCGAAAGAAATTTTTGAGCTCCAATTCACCCCCCCCCCTCTGGTCGCCTTGCTAGTGCATTCTCGGTCCTTCAAAAATCAGATTGCGAGCAAAAGAGAGTCTCAGTTTGCACAGCTAAAAAGAAAACCCACGAATATCTCGAAAAGTCATCAACAACAACAAGCTCATACCACTTCCCCCCAACCGAGCTCACCCGAGCCGGACCAACAAGGTCCGTGTGCAAAAGCTCTCCAGGGCGCTTGGTCATGACCTGAGTCACTGGATGGTGGGGAGCGGCAACCATCTTCCCATGTATACAAGAGTGGCAAGCAAGATCCTTCTCCATGGATAACTTGGGCAATCCTCGGATTAGTCCAAGTGAACTAAGTCTTGCAAGCAAGTCGAAGCTCAAATGTCCTAGTCTCCTATGCCACTTCCAAAGATCAGAGGAAGAAGGTCCAGCCAAAAGACAACGAGAAGTGCCAAAAGACTCCGAGAAATTCGCACGAAAGACTTTTCCAAAGGGCGAAATCAAACACACAAGATTGCCCTGAGGATCCAAAATACGACTGAGATTCGGTTTAAAACGAATCTCATAGTCGTCGTCAAAGAGTTGCGAAACAGAAAAAAGGTTAAAATGCAAGTTAGAAACAAGAGCAACATCGCGCAACACAAAGTGCTCATTACCTCGCACCGACCCATGAGACAACACTTTACCTTTGCTATTGTCGCCGAAGGTGATAAACTCCTTTCCGGCGACTGGACTAAGACTGGAGAACCACTTGGCGTTTCCGGTCATGTGCCTCGAACACCCGGAATCCACCAACCAAACGTTCTCCAATCGTTTTACCTACATCAATAAAAAGACATAGGGTGAGCATACGGTCCAACACTGGGGTTAGTGAAGTAGGAAGAATACCAGTGTTGGGCCGGCTGCTCAAAAGAACGGTCAGCAGAAAAACCATTCCTAGCACGCCTACGGGGAAAGCGATCACCACGCTGAGGAAAACGTGGTCCGCTAAGGGAGGAGCGTCCATCGCGATACTCAAAACGCGGTGGTGGAAAACGCTCAACTACAAAGCCACCGCCATGGGGTCCGTAGCCTACAACTGCAGGCTCCCGCCGGGCACGACCTCCTCGTGGCCTAGGCCTAGGAACTTGAGGTTTTGGACCTCTAGGCCTAGCAACACGCCTCTGAACATTTGGCACATGTACATCATGGAAAGGATGGTACATGTCCGGGTTGTTCATCTCCTTTGCACAGCGCGCCTCTCTCTTGCGCCGAAAGCAAAACTCACTCAAGTGTCCATCTCTCCCACAGTGCTCACACTGGTACCTCACCGCTCTCATAGGGGGTTGTTGGTACTCACGGTAGTGGGTGTGGATCACTTTGCCCTTCTGTGGCATAAGCTCCTCTTGGATGGGTGGCATTGTGTCTAGCTTGTTCTTGAGGTGGTTTGGTTTTGGAGCCCAAGATTGTTTCTTGGGTGGAGCTCTCGGAGGTTCCACAAATACACCATCCTTGGTGTTAGGCTTTAGAGGCTCTTTGGGTGGAATCTTGGTAAGCTTGGGAGTAGTGGTGGAGTTGGGCTTCTCACACGGGTTCAGACCACTCGACTCTCCAATCTTCCCAAAAGATGAAGCGCACTCAACACCCTGAGCAAAGCCTACACCTGGACCTCCAGCAGCACTCTTGAACTGGGAGATCATCATCCCAAGCTGCGGCTCACCACTCGACACCCATGACAAGATAGTCTGAAGGTATGTGTTTTCCTCCTCGGTTTGCATCTTGTCATGCTTCACGTTTGCAATCTCCATCTCCAAACCCTCACAAAGAATGCACCTAGTCACACAAGTGCTACCCGAGCTGGCCTTCTTGAAACGACCCACGATTTCCTCGAAGGAAAATCCGCAGATACATCATAATGTGATAGTCCAAAGAGTCTCAAACCATCACATTATCAATATTTAGTTGTTACCATAGTTCATACAACGCGAAAGTACAGATTTACAAGTCATTACATCACATGGGAAACACCACCCAGTACAAACTATATCGGTAACGCACGCCTAACGATGCTGGAGTCGGTGTAGAGCGTCGGCGAGTGAAGGCTCCTCCTTCACAGACATTATCAAAGTTGTTGTAGCAGCGTGCGAAGACTCCGTCTTCATCTTCTCATCCAAACTTGCGTATAGGAACGAGGCTTCCTAGTCCATCTAGCTTCCACCATCGTCGCGGTAGAAGTCGTCCAACCTGTCGTTAATTTTCAGTACGGTTTGTACTGGCCACATTTTCCCATCCTATGCTTGCATTTGCTATGTGGTATGTGGAATGCAAGGGTAGAGCAAAAAGGAATCTATTTATGGCTGTAGTTTTCCTATGTAAGTAATCAATATTTTATAAATATATTCATCAAGTTTTAATCCATATACCCGGCCACATGGCCTTCGATTCGGTCATCGACCGAACATCCGGCCACACGGCCTTCCATCCATCCACACATCCACACATCTCACCACACTCTCACTCTCTAGGCGGCAAGGACGACTCCCACTCGTACCTTGCCTCAACGGCCAGCGCCGGACCTACCAACCCAGGGGGAGAAGAAGAAAGGACACCTCTCACTATCTCCGAGGGAAACTGAGCACCATAGTGTCGTCCATGACCGTGGACACGGCTATACGTATAGATCGATCAACTCTGCAGAGCGTGTACGCCTGGAACCACAGGTTAGCTATCCTCGACGATCCGACTCGTCTAAGCTGATTCCGAACTTCCCCCTAATCCGCAACGATGCCATCCTACCACTCAGCCCTGGGGCACCCCGGTGGAAAATCCACCGTAACGCTGAGACTGTGAGACGTGGATCCTGGCGTACCAAATAAAACACCACGTTGTCTTAGGAGGGTGTGGGTCTTCAGCCCTTACCTCCCTACACTTATCACCTTCCAGCCTAGCAGTAATGGCATCGTTTCGCCCAGGGGGTAGGAACGGTTCCCGCCCATACAAGAACAAGTGGTGCGCACGAAGGTACTTTGGTCTGATCACCCCAGCGCAATCGGGCCCTAAGGACCGGACAAGATACCTCCTCCTCGGGGCTTCCATCACCCCCGTGCTGACACAGCACCTCTATCCCGGGGATTCGCCCCACGAAGGCACTCCTCCCCAGGACCTCTTCTCAAGATCACAATGTACCCGCCACAGGTACTCCCTAGGGGATGCCCAGGTCACATCCCCTCGGCATGACTCGTCACCGGACTCGTCGTAGATCCTGTCCAGTCGACTCAACCCTCACCACACGCACCCAAGACACACGCCAAGATCTCCCCAAGTCATCATCCCGTTATCACGGCACCATGTGCCTTAGCCAACCACAAGCAACATCCACCAAGCATCACATCACAGATATAATGCGTAGTAGAAGCGAGTAGCAAGTATATATCGTAAGCGGTGTCTAGCCTAACAGCAGGTGTGCAGGGGGAAGGGTTGCGTCAAGGTATAGGCTTCACAAGCAATCTAACATGCAACCTATCACAGTTCATTTGCAAAAAGTAAAGCGCTAGCAGCTACATTATTGCATGTCTAATAGGATTCTACGAGGTTGGATGGGCTGTGGCACCTGTTACGTTGTTAGTCCAAGATCTCTGATGTCCTTGTAGTCGTTCTCCTCGGGTCCCGATGTCGTCCTCGGTCTCCTCCAGCGGGTTCCGTTCTGACCTTCGTTGCTTCCAACGCAACTACCTCGCGAGACCGACACACAAGACAAAGGAGCAATCAGAACACAGACACGACACTAGACTCGAAAGATGCTCAGGACACGAACAGAGAAAGGACTCAGCCCTCGCGGAGGACATCCGATCCTTGGGCTCGAAAAGACACAGGAGAGAATGCTTGCTAAGCACAAGGTCGAGTCACAACCTAGCTCGTACTTCCCGAGCCGACTGAGTCGACCTGTACGGCTTCAGTAAAATGGTTGAGACTAGATCTCGCCTTAAGCAGACACCACGCAAAAACAACACTAGCCCTCACGAAGCGAGTTCGTTTTCCTTGGGCTCAAAAGAGGCGAAGGAGAAACTCGGCTAAGCACGTCTACGTCACGTCCTCGATGTAGATGGTTTCCTACGGTCGATCGAGTCGACTCGCACAGAACCGAGGTCACGACATAGACCTTAGCTTTGCCGACTAAAACAAGGGTCCGATCTTTGATCCATCGTCATGGCTACGGACGGGATCGAATAGAACGACCATCGAGAAAAGAAAACAGTTCTGATATCTCTCGATCCACACGCCATTGTAATCGACGAGAACCGAGAAGAGGAAACAGAACAAGAAGAGAAAAGAGAAGCAAAGGTAGTCCCGCTTCCTTCTATGCACGCGCCATGGCAAGGACGGACATCGAAGGGAGCGACATGCCGAGAACACAAGCACTTAAACCATTCGTAGGGTACCTCAACCCGTGCGCACTAAATGGCACCAGGCGTTCCTAGAATCTGCAGCGGTGCGGTTGTCACCGCGAGGATCTAGGAGCGCTTCGGTATGGAATAGGTACAAGCATACAAGGGCTCAAGTGCGAAGAAGCAAAAGAGAGAAAAACGGGGATCCACATTCCTTTTGATCCACACGCCATAGTAGTAGACGGGAATCACAGGAATGGGATCAAGAAGCAAGACTACTACATAAACACGACCAACATGCAAAAGAGACATACCAAAAGACGGGGAACTTGGTTCCTCGGGTACTTCGATCCACGGTCATTGCATTTGACAGGGATCGGAGTGACGGGAAACAAAAGGAGATCGATCCACACCTTACTGGATCGGCGGAGATCGAAACAGAAAGAAGAAAAGAAAAGAGAAGAGCGAAGAGCAATCTCCGCATTCATTCAACCAACACGCCATGGCAAAGGCAGTAGCCGAAGAATGAGAGAAGCTCGACCTAAGCCAACTCGTAGGGCACCACGACCTCCGTGCAACTAAATTGGCACAACGTTATTCCTACGGCTCGTAGCGGTGCGGTTGTCACCGCGAGAGTCGGAGGAATGCTATGGTCAAAGCGGTGCAAGCATACGAGGTGGCTAGGTCAGAAAGAGTCAAATGGGTGGAGCCCGATGGTCATGGCGAGACAACTCGTGACCATGAGCTTCACCCAACACTAGTTGGCACTCGTCGTTCCATAGTCGTTGACTTCCAATCCTCCTCCCACTAGACTAGGTCACAGAGGGCTATCGTGTGCGGGTAACATCCGCATCGATATTGGAACCAATATCGAACCCTTAGTGGCCACGTCTTAGGGCTAGGGTCAGGAGCTAACGCTCGTAGCACTACGAAGCCAACCAAACAAACAACAACGACTACGAGGGACGAGTTACGCTCGGCGTCACGGTCACGGCGGGACGAACCCACGACCATAGCGTTCGAGCGAGTTACGACCCTCGACCGGCTCGAAGGCACGGTCCACAGACGAACAAAGGACCGGCTGGAAGGCACGGTCAACCACCAACTACGCTGACACGACGACAACTAACACACGTCCACAACTAGAGAGTAGCACATGTCCATAGCAATAGAGAAATAGACCGGCACGAAGGCTCGGCGCAGGCAGGTATAACACATGATGTGTAAGAGTGACATGATATGGACAAGAAGGAAAATAAATGAAATTGTGACGACGTCGAGGATGGCGTCGACGAGGGTTCAAATGTTCTACCTTGACGATGGCACGAAGCGATACCGAGGGTAGCGAGTGCACCCTCGGCCGAATGGCAGCGCGCCGTCGACCGGACCGCTGCGCGTGGTCGTCCGGTCAGCTGGGCGCGCCTTGGCCGATCTGCTGCGCGCAGTCGGCCGAATCAGTTGTGCGCACACGTCTGGACAGCAAGGCGCCATTGGCCGAACCGCAGGGCGCCGCTGACCGAACAACGACGCGGTAGCAGCGGTGCTGTTTCGCCTAGTGACTTGGTGTCTGCGTCGGCAAGGGCGCTGGTACGTTGTGGCAGCAGGCTTCCGGGAGGCGCCACAACCTCCGGCGGAGGCTCATGGTGAGACCGGCTTCCCTGCAACAGTGTATGACACGGCGCGAAGGCCGGACTCAGGCATACCAACGGGAGTGGAAAAAGGTGGGATTTTCGGGGATGCAGAGGCTCACCGGTGACTGGTGCTGTTAGAGGAGCACGGCGCGGTGGATGACAGAGGCAGGCACGGCACAGCGGCGTCCGAGGCAGCGACTCGCGGCACGACGTCGCGCGACGGCCGGCGACTGGCCGGGGACAGGTCGGCGTGGTTGCAGCTGGGGGTCGCCGGGGCAGGCCAGGAGGCGAGGCGGACGCGGTGGACACGGCCGGCGCGACGCGTCTGCCCACCAGCAGCCAGCGTGGCCACGGCTGGCGCGGGCGCGACCGACGCGGCTGCGGCCAGCGGTGCCTCGTCGGGACGCGGTGGGGGAGGCCGAGGCAGGACGGGGCGGTCAGCCGGCCAACTCGTCGTGACCGCGGCGTGGCGTGACACCAGTGCGGCCTCGCGGAGCAGGCGCTCGGCAAGGTGGCACGGGCGGATGCGATGGCGATGGCAGACTGAGGCCGAGGCTCGGTGCGTCGGCGTCGACGCGCGCTCGACGCGGGCGAGGCTGGGGTCGAGGCTGGCGAGTGATGCGCCGACGCGGCTAGCTGCCAGCCGTCGCGGCTTCGGCCGGCGAGCCCCTGGCTGGCACGACGCGACGCAGGGGCTCGACGCCGGGACGGCCGGCGCAAGCTCCGCTGCGGTAGACCTGTGCGGCCAGGCAGCGGCTGTAGGAGCAAGCAGAGAAGGAGGGCGAGGACGAGAGCAGGCAGGCAGCGATGGCGATTTGCACGAAGTGAAGGGAGAGGGGAAGGATGGCGGCGGCCGATGGGGAAGATGAACAGGAAGGGAGCGGCGGCCATGCCTTTTATACGACAACGACTAGGGCTCTCGAGGTGACGGACGGCGGGGAACCTCGGCGTCCGTACCCTAGGACGCGTGGAGCGCATCGGGAGGCGTGGGCGGCGCGCACAGAGCGGCGGCGTCACCCTGGCGGCGGCGGCGCAGTGCCTGGGGAGCGCCCGCTCTAGGGTTGCAAGGGCAGGGCGCGACTGCTGGGCCTTCGGGCCGCGCGTGCGAGCGGCCTGCGAGCGGTGCTGAGCCAGGCGAGGAGAGGGGGCCGAGTGGTGCTGGGCCGAAGTCAGCTGGCTGGCTGTCGCGTTGCGCAGCAGTCTCATATGGTACAACGCGTGCAACTGGCCGGCGGTGGCGTGCAAGCTTCTAGCTGCTGGTGGGATTGATTTTGATATGTATACGTGCAAGGTATATACACCGGTATATACACGTATACTGCTGCCTCCAAGTTGGCTTGCTTGCATCCGTGAGCTAGTATGCAGGTTTTTGTTCTAGAGAATAAACAGTCACGAAGAGGCTTGCTACCTAAGGAGATACGTGATTCATGCAGTGCTAATCAAACGAGCACATGTACAGGAGCATGCATGGTCACGCAGGCATTTGGAATGGCAGCGTCGTCGTTTAGTGATAGGCTAGATACGTACGTGCTGCTTGCTAGCCAAGGGATTAAGGAGGAAAATTGAAAGGTATTTGAAAGGAATTTAGGAAGGGATTCGGAATGGGAACAAAGCGAATCGAGGGGAATTTAGAGGACGACAAGTTCAGTGGAATCAGAATCAGTGGTTTGAAAGGGTTCCGATAAACATTCGAGGGGAACTCAGGAGAGGTTGGGTGGAGTCCATTAAAGTTCGAGAAAGAGTTGAAGGATGTTGAAAGAGACGAAGGAGGATATTCGACGGAGGATTTGAAAGAGACATTGCTATGGATCTATGCACTCCAACCCTAACACGACTCAAACCCTAATCCGACTCGACAACTTGAGCACACTCCAACAAGCAAATCTATATGAATGCAACGTTTCGTGAGCGAACAACACTGCGTTGACTAACGTTTGACCTAGCGGCTACATGCTCCACACATTGCATGAAAAAGTTTTAAAAAGCTCGTATTTTTGGTTAGTCAAAAACCCGGGATGTTACACTTCTCAAGAGACACAATCTTGGCATTCTTCTCTGCCAACTCGGTTTGCAAGCCAGCACATGACTTGCACGCACCCAACAGCGAGGATCTAGCCTTAAGCTCAACCACCTCTCCTACCAACGCAACATACTTACCTCTCATAGTGAGAAGGTCAGTCATGTGCGTGGTGCACATTGTTGACGCAAAAGTGACACCTCGCGCCAAGCACACAGCAAGCCGAAAAAGCTGGCTTCAATCGGGTGCCCGGAGTGTGTTGATTCCGGAGACGTGCCAGTCGGTTTGACCTGAAAACCAACAAGGGATAAAAACGTGAGAATACCTCTGGAACGTGTCGGGTGAGACCAGACAGTTCCATATGTACGGCTTTAAAAGCCAATCACGACGGCACACAGCTATAGAAGCTGTCTGTCAGAGCATGTTTGTAAAATCATTCGGCAAGTATGAAAACAGAGTATGTAAAGCATATTAACTGCCGAATACGTATGTAAGGAAAGACATGCTCGAACAGATTAGAGATGTTGTAAACAGGTAACTTGCCAAAATAGATCTACTCAAATAACACATGCATAGGCCAATCCAACTAATCTGCCGCACGTTTAGTCTTCATAAACCCGTCAGGTATAAACTCAAGCAAAGCTAATCCACCGCATGATACCACTTGCTATGAGTCTATGCCACTTCTTATAATTAGATTAATCCACCGCATGATACAATCTAATTATAACAAGCTAAAAGCATGCATATATTTGAATAGATCTATAAAAGCTCATTACTCATGTAAGCATAACCAAAATCGGCAAACCAGCCGAATTGGGGTCCATGAAGAAGGAACAAACAAGCAAGCACGGTTAAACTAATCTAAAACCTGCATCTGCCGCACGATACCTAGTTTTATCAGAGCTTAATCGTAAATGACATGCGTGAACCCACGACATGTAACAATCTGGATTGAACTTTGATCCGACCACCATGATATTATGATTAGCAAAAGCACAAGCAAACTTGTGAAAACAAGGCCGAACAAAGATCAATCTAGATTGGGCAAAAGAGTGTTACAAGAATTAAATAAATAAAACATGTAACACATGATAACTTGATGAATCTATCAGATCTGCCAAATCTAATAGAGCCGATAACTATTTTTACTCATGACTCAATCCGCCGCACGATACAAGGCACAAGCAAAAACTTCCCGTCATAAGCTTAAATCCGCCGCACGATACTAAGCTTAACATACGAGACTACTTGCATCATATCTAAATCCACCGCATGATACTAGACATGATAGCAAGGTTGCCGGGACTTACGGAGGTCGACGGATCGATGATTCCTCTCGATGAACTCGATGACACGACTAAGGACTCGAAGACGGCACGGGGCCGGTTTGTATTGATGTGGTTGTGAACCCTTTTTACAATGGTCGAGGGTTTATATTTATACCCTGGACGAAACATGTGTCCTAAACGATTACGACTTATACAATGAATTTTGGAAAGATACAAATACCATTCCTATTCTTCTCAGCGTCCTCCATTGTCACGTATTTTCTTGCGCAAGCCATTTTCATTTCCCGAATGGAGTCACTGTTTCGCAAAACAGCCAATTATACAGGCATTTGCCGAAATCCCGAAAACTAGCCGACCGCCCGGTCATTTACCGAATGCTCCCCTTACTGCTGGCTGGGCCCTCTTGTCATCCTCTCGTGCGTGCGAAAATCTGGTGTTAACACATCCCCTCAATTTCGGGATAAAAGTCAATTTTATTTCGAAATTGCCTGCAAGCTTCTCTCCTCTCTTAGGTTTTCACTTCTCGGCACTGTAGCCGCCGCCCAAGAAATTCAAATTTCTGCGCAATCGATTTCACTTCGAACTCTTGATGGTGACCGAAGACAAGATTCCAGAGGTAAACCTCACATATTCAGTAATCTCTTGCTAGTCTCTTCTTTCGGTTCACTTTCTCTCTCTATTCGCTATTTCTTGAAGGAATATAAGAACCAAATCCTGATTCCTTATGCTACCAACCCTGATTCCTATCTCCTTGGTCCAATGAGAAATTTTGACCCAACGGAGTTTATCGAGAAGGAAACCCAAAGAATTCCCTTCAAATCTGGAACTACTTCACCGAATCACTGGTCGAACACCTTCAAGAACTGGCCTTTTCCCCCAATTGCTGGATGGCAAAATTGGTATCGGAGGATGCTTGAAAAAAGCAGCAGTCACTAGGAAAATCAAGACATTAGCCACTGTTTGGAGTTATCTTTATCAGAAACACCCAGAAATGACCCTCTCCTGATAGCAGCTTCTCATTTC
This sequence comes from Coix lacryma-jobi var. lacryma-jobi, assembly GCA_009763385.1. Lineage (NCBI taxonomy): Eukaryota > Viridiplantae > Streptophyta > Magnoliopsida > Poales > Poaceae > Coix > Coix lacryma-jobi. The sequence goes on along the minus strand of CM019822.1, from coordinate 139,747,635 downwards.
TGGTCTAACGCCATCAATGCTTTCATCTTTGGCCATGGTATGATGACTATTACTTTAGCTGACGTCTTCATGATGACTAGTCTGAATGTAACATTGCCAGTATATCCTTACAAATACAAGAACAAAAGCAATCAGAGAGCTGTTAGTTCTGGATGCGGATGGGCTAAATACATTCAGACTTATATGGAGTCGTCCAATGCTGTCTCTGACAAAGAACTGAAAGCCTTTCTGAATATGTGGCTATGCAGATTCATCTTCTGTGGAAAATCCAATGAACCCACTTTGAACCATATGGTGATCGCTGAAGATTTATCTGCAGGCACTCAAATCCCGCTAGGCAAATACCTCTTGGGGTCTGTCTATCATATGATGCATCAAATTACTCTCTAGATGCACACGGGCAGAGAAATTTCTTGTGTGAACGGCCCCTGGTGGTTGGTCCAGATGTGGCTCCAACTATATATGCATCAAATAGTTTCTGTGAGCCTTCTCAACTTGAGTTTCCCTTCAATTAATTATGCTGAAGGCAAAACAGCAAGAGTTAAAGCCTGTCAGACTTATGGAGAAGCAGCATCATCTATCAGCATTGATATGGACATCGGTCATCTCTTCAAGCTATTCTTCAAAGGCTTTGGCAATGCACTTTGGCTTCCCTACAGAGAGAATGAAAATCTGACTCTCCCTTGCAAGTTTAACTACGAATCCGGCTGTGCAGATAAAACGTCTATTGAGATCTTCAACTCTTTCATCAAACCCTGTATTCTGCCAGCCGAATTTCACTATGGAAGATTAGTGTAGTCCACCTATGAGTTCTATTACCCAAACATGGTGGGCAGACAATTAGGATGTGGCCAATTGCCCCCTAGACTCTTCTTCTCAACAGTAATAAGACCCAGAGAAGTAATTATGGAAGGGATAATGGCTAAAAAAGTCTTTGAATTAGGATGGGAGTTGCCAATATACGAACCATCTCCATTTGGAATAGTAGACATTGCTCATCCTTTTTTTACTTTCTGGTGGGAAGAGTGGCGTGCCCACCTCTTCAATGTGCCAGTTCACCCCTTGTGTCAAAACTTGCAACCTGACTTTGCTTCCGACAGTGAGGTAATTTCACTACTTATTATTTTCCATTCTTGAATCCAATCTTTTCTAACAATCGGCCATATATAGGATCCCGAGCCTACACCTCCTGTCAGAGTGATCCAGTATTACCTGGCTGCACCCAATCCTGCTCTCGGTTTCAACGCTCCAGGCTTGAACATCTTCATAAAGACCCCTGCAACTTCAACTATTGTGCCCCCAGGAGGAGAGAGCAAAAGAAAGGCACCTGAGAATGCCCTTTTGTCCAGGAAACCAAGGACCAAAAGGACTAAACCATCTCCAAAGGTATGAATCTCCCATTTTGCGCTAAGCAACTTTATTTGGCAACAAATCTGATCAAATCTATGTTGCATCACTCGTTGCAGCCACAAGCCAAAGCCTTGAAATCAGGCAATACTTCATCAACCGCCAAACTATCTCCTGAAGCTCCTACCAAAAGGATCCAAGATGAAACTGAAGATCCAAAGACTCCTGAAGGTTCAAAAAATAAAGAGGTCGACGAGACCATAGGTAACGCGTTCGGCTATTCTTCCTTCTGTTGCCACATGCTTATGCCACAACTTGAAACAGATGAAATTTTAAAAGAACTGGAAGAAGAGCCATCTCCTGATCATACTCCAAGCACGCCTCCTCCGAATACTCAACAAAGTTCTCGAGCAAGCCAAGGCGCAGCGTCCTCTGATGATCAATCAGCCCAACAGGCAAAGTTCTGTACCTGAATTACATGGCTTTTACCAAAGACTTAGTCGGCTAACGCTTTTCTCTTTCCTCAGAAAAACACTAAAGAGCCGACCACGAGTTATTCTTTCCCTGCTGAAGATTATATCACCGAAAAAGGTGAAGAAAATGCTTCCCAACATACTTTATCAATAGAAAACCAAGCTCGGCTGAGGGAAATAATTACTCTGCTAAACAAGGACGTTGTCAATCTGGTTCAAGACGCAGATCAGATAAGAGATATTCTCGAGCTTATTGATGAAGATATTCCTTCCGCTCTTCTGACCCACTTGGAATCTGCAGCTTGTCTCGACAACTTTTTTGGAATGGTAAGGAGAGCAACTAAAAACATATCATCCAAGGCCGCCTTGCAGAATGACAGATCTTCAAAGAAGCTAGAACTTAAAGATTTGCATTCCAATATTCAAATCGCAAAAAATTCTCTGGTAACTTTGGAATCTGAACTGAAAGTTATGGAGGAAGACAAGAGCAGGTTAGAAGCTCAGTTAGCCAATCTGAATAATAAAATCCAATCTCACAGGGCTCATATGGCTGATCTGCCAAAGGACATAGAAGCAGCCTCGTTGAAGATAACTTCGGCTCTCAAAGAAGATCAACCAATCAAAGCCAAATTATCCAGAATCCAAAAATCCGAAGATGAAGATCAAAAAGTACTTGATCTGTCAGCCGAATCAGAGCCGAGGCCATAAAGACAATCAATCAGCTTTTGAACGAGTAAATATTGATCTTGTAACAAACCAAGCGTAGCATACTTCGTCTTTGTAAAACCATTTTGATACTTTTATGCTTCCACTCGCCTGAGAATGCAATCGGCTTCTCTCCCTTAACTTCCCTGTGATAAGATATAGCCGATTGTCTTCATTTTCTGATAGCCGAATGAACTTTTTTCAAAGAACTTAAAAATAATCGAGTGGCGTTCGACTTAGCTGAGCCTGGCCCAGTTAAAACAGCCCAGCCGAAAGGAAAACCCTATTCTTTCGCTTGGCATTCTTACTCCATTACTCCGTAGACTTTGCCATGACTCTTTCCCTGGCTTATAAATAAACCCTCTCTACAACCTCGATTAGCACTTGCAGTTGCGCATTTTAACCCCCGACTCTTCACTTCCTCTTGTCGGCTCAACCCAGAAGAAAACCCTAGTCCTGCAGCAATGGCAAACGGTGATGACCGCGGCAAACGACCTGCTGAAGGAGAAGCGGAGGGCAGCCGAGTACCGCAACGCCGGCGCCATGGGTAAGAATCGGTCATCTTGCCCCCTTGCAATCTCTATTTCCCTGTTTATCCATTGTTTCGATTTCGATTCTCTTCTTCTAGGATAAGATTTATTTCCAGCAGCCAAAGCCATCTTCTCCCCCGACCCAGAACTCCATCATCCGGATCCTCCAGCTCCTCCAACTCCTCTGATTCTTCCTCGGATTCCTCCTACTCCGACCGGTGGAGCCACCGCGATGCCTGCCATTTTAAGGAGGAAAGGGACAAGGCCCGAGAGGAGCTGAGTGAAATTTCTAAGCAGTACGGCATTGACCAGTTCGACTGGGAGGATCAGCGGAAACAACTCTGCGACGCAATTTCAGGTCAGTGAAATCTTCGCCCGATTCCCCTTATCGGACTCGTTTGCTTGATATACCCCCTTTTCTGTCCAGCATTATCTGCAGAGGTCGAGCGCCTGAAGGTCGCGGGAACCAGGGTAGCCAACAAGGTGAACGCCCAGGGGGAAACCGTGGAGGCGCGCCTTGATGATGCGGACGGCCGTGTCGATCGAGTTGCCATTCACGGCGTACACCATGGTGTTGCTTTGGGGTTGGCGGCGATGTCCACCCAGACGCGCGAGGACTTCTCCGCCATGCCGACTGGCTTCCATGGTGGGGATCTTCCAGAGGATATTGAAGATCTTCTAGAAAGTTATGAGGATCATGCGACCGTGCTTGCCCAGGCTTCTGATGCTCAATCTATCTTGAACAGGTTGTTTGATGAGTAGTTTGTACTTAGGGATGCCTGTAAATAAATTGCTCTTCCTTGCAAAACATCTGTTCCTGCGAAGTACTTGTCCGCAGTTTCCTGAATTACCGAAAACAAAACCCTCGCACGACATCATCTTTATTCAGTTAGACTAATATTTTTGCTCTAAAGGCGACATATGTCATGTCGGCTGTTCAAACATTTTTTCTGCTAAAGGCGATGCTTCTCATCGGCTAATTCATTGCATATGATTCTTATGTACCGACCTCTATGCTGGGATGAAATTTCTTAAGAAATCTCCCATTAATAGCTCTAGAAAACTCTTCCCCTAGCAAGGTCTTGAAAATATACGCGTTGCCAGGCACATGTCTTACTATCTGAAAAGGACCTTCCCAATTTTGAGACCATTTACCGAATGCTTTATCTTTCGCTCCAATTGGCAATACAACCTTCCAAACCAAATCCCCCTCTTCAAAGCGTTTTTCCTTGACCTTTTTATTGTAATACCTGGCAACACGTAATTTGTTCTTCTCTATATTCTCCAATGCCTTGAGACGAATTAGGTGCAGATCTTTTAGTTCGTTCATCATTAAACTCTCATAATCTTCCTTCTTTAATTCATTCTGCAATGTAACTCATCTCGAACTCGATTGTAACTCCCAAGGCAACACAGCACAATGTCCATAAACCAACTCGTAAGGAGATACTTGAGTAGACCCATGACATGCCATTCAGTAAGCCCACAATGCTTCACTTAAGACTGAATGCCACTTTTTCGGTTTCTCATCGATCTTCTTCTGGATAATCTTAATCATAATCTTATTGGATGCTTCAGCTTGACCATTGGCTTGCGCATAATAAGGAGAAGAATTACACAGCTTAATCCCCATTTCTTCAGCAAAATCACAAAATTCGGATGATGTAAACTGGGTCCCTTGATCCGTAGTTATAGTTTGAGGGATCCCAAATCTGTGAACTATATGCTCCTTGACAAAATTAATCATGTTCTCTGACGTAACATTCTTCAAAGGCACAGCTTCGACCCACTTGGTAAAGTAATCTGTAGCCAATAGTATGAATCTGTGTCCTTTACTAGAAGGAGGATGAATCTGACCAATCAAATCTATAGCCCATCCTCTAAATGGCCACGGCTTGATAATTGGATTCATAGCCGATGCTGGAACTCTTTGAACATTTCCGAATCTTTGACAATCTTGACACCCTTTATAATATTCAAAACAGTCTTCGAGCATAGTCGGCCAAAAATAACCGGTCCTTCTCATTATCCACTTCATTCGATAGGCCGATTGATGTGCGCCACATAACCCTTCATGTACTTCGTACATTAGTTTCCTAGCTTCTTCTTGACTTAGGCATTTCAAGAGCACCCCATCTATGGACTTATAGTACAACTGGCCGTCAAGAAGTGTAAACTTAATGGCTTTATATCTGAGCTTCCGAGAAACCTTTTGCGATGGATTTCTCAAGTAGTCGGTAATTTCTCTTCTCCAATCATCAGCCACATAACCTTCATCCAAAGCAAGAACTTCTTGATCTTCCCGATATCCTGAAACAACTTGAGCTAATTTATTTGCCTCTTCATTATGCCCCCTAGGGATATGATGCAAAGTTGCTATCTGGAAACATTTCAAAAGCTCCTAACATTCTTCGTAATACTCTCTCAATATGTCATTTTTGCATTCATATTGACCAATCAACTGGTTGATGACTAACTCAGAATCCCCGAAGATTTCGACAGCAATAGCTTTTATTTCCACAAGAAGCCGAAGTCCTCTGAGCAAGGCTTCATATTCTGCTTGGTTGTTGGTAACATAAAACTCAATGGGGATAGCATACCTGAAAGTTAATCCTCGTGGAGAAATCAAGAAAATACCAACACCACCACCTTTGCTGCAAGATGAACCATCGAAAAACAATGTCCAAGGTGCAATATTTATCATGTTAGCAGATGAATCACGATGATGAGTAACGAAATCGGCAATAACTTGACCTTTTACTGCCTTTGTCGATCCGTATCTTAAATCAAACTCTGACAATGCTAAAATCCACTTGCCAATTCTTCCGTTTAGAATAGGCATTGACAGCATGTGTTTTATTACGTCAAATTCAGAAATTAATATGCATTCGGCATTCAACAAGTAATGCCTAAACTTGGTGCATGAGTAATACACACATAAACAAAGCTTCTCCATAACCGAATACCTCATCTCTGGGTCTAACAATTTTCGGCTAATGTAGGCTATTACTCTTTCTTTCCATCCAAATTCTTGCATAAGAGCCGATCCTATCGTTAGCCCACCGGCTGCCACGTACAATCTGAAAGGCTTATCAAACCGAGGAGGTATTAATACCGGTGGCGCTTTCATATATTCTTTAATTTCATCAAAAGCTTTCTGTTGTACGTCACCCCTGAAAGTGCATTCGCCCCCAATGTGGGTTTTGGCTAATTAATGACAATCAAATTAGGGACTAACCGATTTTTAAAAGCATGTATGCAGGTGTTAGTCCTAAGAAAGATTTGAAACGTTGAAATCTCGTGAACAAAGCACGTAGGATACATTTGGACATAAAGATGCCTATCTCAAGTAGTGGTTTAAAATTTCAATTTTAAAATTGAGTTATAGGTAAGCCGGACTATGAAGAGGGTCACAACGTATGTTGGCTAGATGTGGAGAAAAGTGCTCAAATCGACTAACCTTAGTTCGCTTGAGAGACACCGCACAATCACGAACACGTAGAGGGTAATTTCATATGGTCGGTGGTACCGACCATGGGTGGTCGGTGGTACCGACCATGGCTTCTCTGCGCAACGCTCAAACACCCTCTCTGTGTTGGTCAAAAATGACCTGGCGGTAGTACCGCCATAACCTCGGTACTACCGGCCTCGGTGGTTCCGACCCCGGTCGGTAGTAACTTGGTTTTGCAACCCTCTCTGTGTAGAGTTGTATTTGACCTAGCGGTGGTACCGCCATAACCTCGGTACTACCGCCCGCGGTGGTACCGACCTATGGCCGGTAGTTTCCAAGTTTGCAAGGCTCTCTATCCGCGCTGCAATTTGGCCTGGCGGTAGTACCGCCATAACCTCGGTACTACCGCCCGCGGTGGTACCGACGCACGGCCGGTAGTAACCAAGTTTGCAGAGCTCCCTGTGTAGAATTGAAAATGGCCTGGCGGTGGTACCGCCATAACCTCGGTACCACCGACCTCGGAGGTACCGACCCTGGTCGGTAGTTTCCGAGGGTCCAAGTCCCTTCTCGTGAGGCTCTCTGTTCGCGGCCAATTTGGCCTGGCGGTAGTACCGCCATAACCTCGGTACTACCGCCCGCGGTGGTACCGACGTGAGGACGGTGGTTGCTTGTTTGGTCAGATCTGGATTCTTTCGACCGTTGTAAACTGGTCGGTGGTACCGGCGTGGGGTGGTTGGTGGTACCGACCAGCCTCGGGACTGAGGGAGTATAAATGCTTCCTCTCTTCACTTTCCACGGGAACCCACTCACTCCATACACTTATTGCTGACCTAACTCGAGACAAACACTCTCCAAGCATTGACTCATCCCCTCTCTCTCCCCCTTTGCTCCTAGATTCATTCCCTTGCGAGATTTGAGCTAGGGAAGTGAGATTCGAGAGTGGGAAGCATCAATCTTCGACTTGAGCACTTGGTTTCCATCTAGCCGGCTTGTTTTGTGTCTTTTACTCTTGAGCTCTTCGAGCTCTAGCCGGTTAGGTGTTCTTCGTGGTAGCCCGTATTGATTTACTTGTGAGGGCTCCCCGAAGCGTTTGTATTTCCCTGAGATTTCTAGTAGAGATACTCTCGTAGCCTTTGTGGTTGCTTGAGTGAGGCGAGGAGGTGAAATAGACTCCGACCTTTGTGGTCACCTCAACAACGAGGAAGTAGGCACTCCTTAGTGGATTGGCCGAACCTCGGGATAAATCGCGTGTCCCGTGTGCTTGTTGTTGTTGTTCCTATTTTCTCTACTTCACTTGTTTTTGTGTGCTTCGTGTTCTTCCTATCCCTATCTCTTTCTTAGGTGGGAAGGCTCGATCTACATCAAGGGGAGCAACCAAGGTTTGGTGAGAGTAGGTTTACCATCTATCATTCTTAGGAAAGTGGGCTAGAATCTTGTATTATCTTCATAGCTTACATTCATCGGATTTGTAGTTTCTTTTAGGATCCCGGTTGTGCCGTTTGTTTGTATCGGTAGTACCGGTGTTTCACACCCGGTAGTACCTACCCAAACAAATCAGCCTCTCCGGTTGCTATCTAACTACATCTTATAGTTTGTGAAGTTTCAGATAGTCAAAAATCACCTATTCACCCCCCCTCTAGGCTGATTCGGTCCTTTCAATTGGTATCGGAGCCTAACCCTTGTGTTAGCGCTTCACCACGTAAGGGAGAATCATGTCTACCATAAGTCAAGAACAACTTGATGAGATTGTCAAGCAGGTTACTGCTCAGGTAATTCAAGATCAAGCAAAGAAGCATGAAGATGAGATGAAGAGGATGAAAGATGAGATAGAGAGTTTGAGGCGAGCTTTGGAAAGCAAAGACGAATCATCCGGAAGCGGTGACAAGAAGAAGGAAGATGGAGAAAAAGGCAAGAGAGACAACGAGTTCTCTAGAGTGCATTATGACTATAGCCATATGGGCAAAGTCATTCAACTGCCTAGCGTCAATCTAGGCAAACCACCCGCCTTTGATGGAATCAACTACAATGATTGGGCGCACAAGATGAAGCTACACCTTCTTGCCGCAAGAGTTTGGGAGATTGTTGACAATGGACCAAGTCATGTTGAAGGTCAAGAGTTCACCGACAATGATGTGTTTGAGTTTCAACAAAATGTTCAAGCCGCATCATTGATTCTATCATGCCTAAAGCCTGAAGAAAGCAACAAGGTACATGGAATGGAGAATGCCAAGAAGATTTGGGATACCCTCAGGATATCATTTGAGGGTGATGCGAGTGTGAGGAAGTGCAACATAGAGCTTCTTCATGGAAAGATTGAGAACTTTGCAATCAAGAAAAGTGAGACCACTCAACAAATGTTTGACAGATTCATGACATTGGTCAATCAGATTAGAGCACTCGGAGACACAAAGTGGGATGACTACTCAGCTGGAAGAAAGCTATTAAGAGCATATAGAAAGAGGAACAAGAACCTTGCATCAATCATCATGGAGAGACCTAACTATGAGAGCATGAGACCTCATGAGATGCTTGCCAAGATAAAGCATCATGAAGTCTTGGATGATGAAGATATAGAAGATCAAGAGGCAAGCCACAAAAAGGTGGTAGCACTCAAGGCTAATCAAGAAGAAGGAAGCAAGGCCCGAGATGACTCTTCAAGCGAAGGAAGTGAAGACTCCGATGATGAGTTGGCCCTTATTGTGAAGAACTTTAGAAGATTCATGAGAAAGAAGATGCACAAGAAGGGCAAAGGTGGTTACTTCAAGAAGTCAAAGAAGAGGAATTGCTATGAGTGTGGAGCGGATGATCATTTCATTGCCGATTGTCCACAAAAGAAGAACAAGAACAAGTATAGCAAGAGTGATGACAAGAAGCATAGAAGAAGAAGAGGTGGTGAAGCTCATCTTGGTGAGGAGTGGTTCTCGGAAGATGACTCAAGTGATGAAGAGAAGAGCAAGAGCAAGGAGAAGAAGAAGGGAGCGGCCAACATCGCCATACACAAGACCTCTTCTCCAAGCCTCTTCTCCAACATGGCTACATCGACAACTTCGTCACGCTTGTTCGAGAACCTCTCCGACGACGAGGATGACTTCACTCATTCTTGCTTCATGGCTAAGAATGAGAAGGTATCATCCAACTCTCCTACTTGTTCTAGTGATGAATGTAGTGATGATGATATGGATGAATTTGAGCTTAGCATAATTAGAAAATTTGGCAAGAAAGGTGGAACTAAAATTATCAAATTGCTCACTAAATTAGAGAGTCGGAATGAGAGTCTTGCAATGCAAGGGGACTTGATCTCTCAAGAGAGAGAAAAGAACCGTGCATTGGAAGCCTCTCTTGCCGAGGAGAAGTTGAAGGTTGAGAAATTGACCGTGGAATTATCTTTAGCCAATGACTCCAACAAGAAGTTGGCTAAGGAGTGTTCCATGAGCAATGACTCAATTGCAAGCCTAAAGAATGAGGTTAGCATGGTTCAAGAGAGCCTCACAAGCTCTCAAAATAAGTATCAAACTCTTGAACTAAGCTACAACACTCTTTGGAGTAGTACCTCTTCAACTACTCCTAAGGACTCCGACAACTCTAATGCCTCAACTAGTAATGGTTGCAAAAGATGCTATAAACTTGATATAAATGCTTGTGCAACTAACCTTATTGAGATAGAAAAGAAAGACAAGGAGATTCATAGGTTGAACATGATCTTGAGGAATGGTTGCAAGTGTAAGGTGCAACAACCAAAAGATATCCTCAAGACCGCAAGGCACCCTTCTATCAAGGATGGAATTGGGTACAATAGGTATGGTGGTAAGGCCAATGGTAGAAAGATGGTCAATGGGGTACCTTTTGTTAATTTCACAAAGGGGTTCCTCTCTTTGACCTAATGAATAAGGCCAACAAGATTGCCAATCCAAAGGCTCCACTTACTAATGGTAAGATCAACAAGGAGAAGCAAGTGGAGGCCTCCAAGCAACAAAAGCCCATATCAAGAAGCTATACATGTGATTACTTGTGTTGTTGGGGGAAGGATGGTAAGATAGTAGTCAAGTATGTTGGTGCCCTCAAGAAGAGGGAAATTATGAGAAATGTTTGGGTGCCAAAAGCTTATGTGACTAACCCCCAAGGACCCAATCTCGTTTGGGTACCTAAATCTAGAACATAAACTTGTTTTGTAGGAATATGCCTCCGGTGGGTCAAGTTGGGTGTTGGATAGTGGATGCACCAATCATATGACCGGGGCAAAAGATATGTTCTCCTCCTTCCAACCAAGCAATGACTCATGCAACAATATCGTGTTTGGTGACAATGGTAAAGGAGAAGTGCTTGGTTTGGGTAAAATTGCTATCTCAACTGATAATTCCATATCTAATGTATTACTTGTGCATTCGTTGAGTTACAACTTGTTATCCGTTTCTCAACTTTGTGAAATGGGTTACGATTGTCTCTTTACGGATAAGGGTGTGACCGTCTCTAGAAGAAGGGATTCCTCTATTGCATTTAAAGGCGTGTTGAAGGGAAAACTTTACTTAGTTGACTTCTCAACTAGTAAGGTAGAACCTACAACATGTCTAATGGCAAAATCTAGCATGGGTTGGCTTTGGCATCGCCGACTAGCTCATGTTGGGATGAGGAACTTGGCCCAACTTCAAAGAGAAGGGCACATCCTTGGACTAACAAATGTTTCTTTTGAGAAAGATAGGATTTGCAGTGCGTGTCAAGCCTGGAAAGCAAGTTGGAGCAAAGCATCCAATCAAGAACATTGTGTCGACCACAAGACCATTGGAGCTATTGCATATGGACCTCATCGGACCCGTTGCTTATCAAAGCATCGGCGGTAACAAATACGGTTTCGTTATTGTTGATGACTATTCTCGTTTCACTTGGGTGTTCTTTTTAGCAGATAAAAGCGAAACGCAAGGCATCTTCAAGAAGTTTGCTAGAAGAGCACAAAATGAGTTCGACATCAAGATCAAGAAAGTGAGAAGCGACAATGGGACCGAGTTTAGGAACACCAACATAGAAGAGTATCTTGATGAAGAAGGGATCAAGCATGAGTTCTCCGTTCCATATACCCCACAACAAAATGGGGTTGTGGAAAGGAAGAATAGAACTCTTGTTGAAGCCGCAAGATCTATGTTGGATGAGTACAAGACTTCCCATGGCTTTTGGGCGGAGGCGATGAACACGGCGTGTCATGCAATCAACCGCCTCTACCTTCACAAGCTAAGAGGGAAGACGCCATATGAGCTTCTAACCGGTAACAAACCGAAGGCTGCATTACTTTCGAGTTTTTGGCTGCAAGTGTTTCATACTTAACAAGAGAGCCAAAAGTTCAAAGTTTGCACCTAAGGTACACGAAGGCTTTCTACTTGGTTATGGTACTAACGAACATGGCTACCGTGTATTCAATAATGCCACCGGCACTATTGAGTTAACGGTAGACGTGACTTTTGATGAATCCGACGGCTCTCAAAAGGAGCAAGTCAATGATGAGCTTGTAGGTAATGACGAGCCTCCATCCGAAGCTATCAAGAAGCTTGCAACCGGTGATGTGAGGCCCGTTGAAATACAAGATGATGAAGATGAACCATCACACACTCCACAAGATTCTCATATCCATCATGTGCATCCAAATGCGCATGATGAAGCTTCCGCAACTCCGATTGGTGGTAGTGTGGGTGATGTTCAAGTGATACATCAAGTTGATGATCAAACACAAGCTCAACATGAAGTCCGACAAGAAGATGGGGACATCAATGCATATGATGAAGATGATGAAGATGGACCCATCCAACGGAGATCACTTGTGCCACATCCTAAGAGTTCATCACTTAGTTCAACGGGATCATCCCGTTGACAACATATTGGGGAGCATACGGCGTGGGGTAACGACACGCTCTCGCTTAGCAAGTTTTTGTGAACATTACTTGTTTGTCTCCTCTTTGGAACCTCTTAGGGTGGAAGAAGCACTTGATGATCCAGACTGGGTGATGGCTATGCAAGAAGAGCTGAACAACTTCACCAGGAATGAAGTCTGGTCCTTGGTGGCAAGACCCAAGCAAAATGTGATAGGAACCAAATGGGTCTTCCGCAACAAGCAAGACGAGCATGGCGTGGTGACAAGGAACAAAGCACTGGTTGGTGGCTCAAGGTTTCACTCAAATCGAAGGTTTGGATTTTGGGGAAACCTATGCACCCGTAGCTAGGCTTGAGTCAATTCGTATATTACTTGCCTTTGCTACTCACCATGATTTCAAGCTATACCAAATGGATGTGAAAAGTGCATTCCTCAACTGGCCCCCTCTCCGAATTGGTTTATGTGGAGCAACCACCGGGTTTTGAGGATCCAAAATTCCCCAACCACGTCTACAAGCTCGACAAGGCGCTCTATGGGCTCAAACAAGCCCCTAGAGCTTGGTATGATTGTCTTAAGGACTTCCTACTCAAAAAGGGTTTTGAGATAGGAAGGGCCGATGCTACTTTATTTACTCGCAAAGTTGATAATGATATCTTTGTGTGCCAAATATATGTCGATGACATAATATTTGGTAGTACTAATGTTGCCTTTTGTGAGGAATTTAGTAGGATCATGACCAAAAGGTTCGAGATGTCCATGATGGGTGAGTTGAAGTACTTTCTTGGATTCCAAATCAAGCAACTCAAGGATGGCACTGTTCATCAGTCAAACCAAGTATACAAGAGACATGCTAAAGAAGTTTGAGATGGACAAGGCCAAACCCATCAAGACCCCTATGCCTACCAATGGACATCTTGATCTAAATGTGGATGGTAAGTCAGTGGACCAAAAGGTATATCGCTCTATGATCGGTTCATTACTTTACCTTTGTGCATCTAGGCCCGATATCATGCTTAGTGTGTGCATGTGTGCAAGGTTTCAAGCTAATCCGAAAGAATGTCATATTATGGCCGTTAAGAGAATTTTTCGATACTTAGTGCACACTCCGAATCTTGGCTTGTGGTATCCCCAAGGGCTCCACTTTCGATCTACTTGGCTATTCCGATTCGGACTATGCCGGTTGCAAGGTAGACCGAAAGAGCACTACCGGGACTTGCCAATTTATTGGGAGGTCTTTGGTGTCATGGAGTTCTAAGAAACAAAATAGTGTTGCCCTATCCACCGCCGAAGCCGAGTATGTGGCGGCCGGCGCATGCTGTGCTCAACTACTTTGGATGAAGCAAACACTAAAGGACTTCGGATGTGAGGAAACCAAAATTCCACTTTTGTGTGACAATGAGAGTGCTATCAAACTAGCAAACAATCCCGTAAACCATTCTCGCACAAAACACATAGACATCCGACACCATTTCTTGAGAGACCATGAAGCCAAAGGAGATATCGCAATACGCCATGTGAGCACCGAAAAACAACTAGCCGATATCTTCACAAAGCCTTTAGATGAGTCAAGATTTTGTGCTTTGAGGAGTGAACTAAATATCATTGATTCTCGTAACGTGGCTTGATGTCTTGCACATATTTGTTTTCACCTAGAGACCTAGATAAATGGTTTGACAAAATATTGTGTGTGATTTCAAAATCTATTTTGCATGCTTCACTTATGTCCATGGCTATGTATTGGTTATATGAAATCTGGACATGTTTAAAGTATGTGTAGTATACCACACAAGGCTCTTTTGAAAACCCTCTCTGTCCTCTCTGTTTTTGTGCTATTGGTGGTACCGCCATAGGGCGGTAGTACCGACGTCGGTAGTACCGGCCCTATGGGCGGTACCACCGACCGGGTTTGATCCGAGTATAAATGGGGCGCGGTGAATCCCTTTCAACCCTAGTCAAATCAGTTTGACCGCGCCGCCGCCTACCCGAGCCTTCTCCCCGTGCAGCCGCCGCACTTGGTTCCCCCCTTCCTCTCTCCACTCGATCTCCCTCCTCCTCCTCCCAAATCCAAATCCCTTCGGTGGAAAGGTGCTTTGAAGGTTGGAGATCGTCGTGGTGGTGTTCTTGAAGCCCGAAGTTTCCTCCTTCATTGGATTTCGACCTCTTCTTCACGAGTAGCAAGGTACTAGGGTGTTCATGCCCGATCTCTCAATGTACTTTGTTCTAGGTCGATTCCTTTGGTAGGATTGTTCTATCTAGTCTGAAGATGCTTCTAGGATGTATGGTTAGCAAGTTCATAGCGATTTGGTAGATTGGATTGAAGGAAACCGCACGCTGCTGTGCGGTCGGTAGTACCGCCCCCAGGGGTCGGTAGTACCGCCCGCGTGCAGCGAGCCGTTCTCCTTCCCGATTTCGATCGTCTTATTTGCTACATCCGTTGAAGTAATCTTTCCATCATCTTTGTCTCATGTTGGTATATGCTATCTTTGTCTAGATGAGCCAGAGGCCCTCTCGTGCTCGTTCCCCTAGTGATGATGATGAGGAGTATGCCGCCTTGGAGCAAGGTGGTCATGTGCAAGGGGCGCCGCTGCGTCGCAATCCCGGGTGCCGTGTTCGGTCTGGGAGTATGGATGACTCCTCTCGTCAGGTCCATGGACGCTCGTTCGCGGGCCACACGGGCCGTCGCAGCGTGGATAGCGCAAGGGGGAGCGGGAGCGGTCATGCCCGTGGTAGTGGGCATGCTGCTCCTTCACCTCCTCCGCCTCCTCAGCCTTCTCCGCCCCCTGTCGCTGGTCCGGCTGGACGCCTGCACAGCGTCATTGTGGGAGGAGTGCCTTCAGCTGGTCTCGATCGTGAGAGTCGCTCCATCGATCCTCAAGTTGGACCGGCATCCCCTCCGACTTCAGGGTTGATGCTTATCAACCGGGCATTTGAGATGCACCCTGAAGCCGAAGCCGTCATGATCGCTGTCCCCCGTGCTCTTCTTGGCAATCCCGTGGATTACTCCGATAGAAAGCGGGGTAACTTGATGAGGAGGCAGCAGTGAGGAGAACCCCTATCTGTTTGTTAGAGATGCTTCTGTGGATAGGAGGTTCTGGTCCAGGTTCCAGCAAGACTTCTATGTGTCAGTATGCTGGAAGGGTTTCTGTGCTAAGGGACATCCTCCTCTTTTTGCTCATAAGAGACTGGTTCTCTCCTCTCTGACCGACAAAGATTCTGAGGACATTCAGGCCCTGGTGCAGAGGTTAGAGGAGTGGAGAGTTTTGGGGCTGATCTCTGGCGAGCGCAGCTTCAACCAGGAGATTCTTTGCCAGTTCTGGGCAACTCTATTCATTGATCAGGAAGCTCGCGTGCTGCATTGGATGACCCAAGGGGTCCACTACAGATGTGACTTCGTCACATTTGCTCGTTTGTTGGGCTTCGACCATGTGGACAGAGATGCTCCTCGTCTTTCAGAGATGTATGGAGGGGGTATGTACTTAGAGCAGTTGCAGAGCTCAGGCGTCTATTTGGATGGTGCAGTGCCGACCTTCAAGGTCCCTGGCCTGAAGCCCGCTTACTACGTCCTCAACAACATCATGCGCCTGACTCTAGATCCCAAAATTGGAGATCAAGATAACTTGAGAGATGATGCTGCCAAGGTCCTAGTCCGCTTTGCTCTACCAGATGGACGGTTTAGTATCTCTCACTTTCTTTGGCAGAAGATCTCCGATGTATACAATGATCCTCACAAGGCCCTGCCATATGCTCCATACCTTATGCATATCATTGAGCATGTGGTTGGCGCCACCTTCGAGTATGATCGCACTATGAAGGAGTACAGTGCTCGGAAGTTCACCTCTGCTCCCTCAAAGGACAAAGAGAAGGTTGTTGAGGGTGATGAGGTTCCACCAGCAGCAGCAGCGCCTGGCGAGGCTTCTGGCTCAGAGCCGGCTCATGGCGAGGTCCCCCCTGCCACCGCTCCTCCTCCGCGTCATGAGAGGCGTAGGAGTGGCGGTCTTCGCTCCGCGCTCGGCAAGATCTTCTCCTGGATGTGCTACAGGGCCGACCGTGATGAGCAGTTTCAGCAGGACGTGCGTCAGCACCTTGGTCTTCCTCCGCGCTCTCCGGTCCGACCTCATCTAGATCCATTTGTAGAGTATGATGCTCAGGCTCGGCGCGGCGATGATGATGATGATGATGATGATGATGATGATGATGATGATGATGATGATGATGATGATGATTTCCAGCACCAGCAGCAGCCCCGGCAGCAGGCCCAGCAGCAGCCCCAGTTTCCAGGTGGTGGTGAGGCGGGTTTTTACAGCTCCATGCTGTATCCGCCCCATCAGTTCTATCCTCCGCCACCACCTCAGTACTAGCCTCCTCCCTTCTTCCCTGACTATGGTATGGGCACGTCCTTTGCTGGCGGGTCCACGTCATATCAAGGTGGGGGTGGTGGCTCGTACATGGGCTTTGCTGGCCCCGACGCCAATCCAGCTGGGAGTGGTGGCCCTCGCGACTCTACTCCTCCGCCGGATCCTTCTGCTCCTTCATCGTCCTATCCAGGTGGTGATGTCGGTGCCAGTGCCTTCTCCTCTCTTTTTGGTGATTCTTATCATGGTGGATCTTCCAGCGGCTATTACTAGCTCTTTGCTTATCTTGGCCTACCCGTTTTGGTACTTGATGCCAAAGGGGTAGTGTTAGGCTTATCTTGTTGTAATAGCTAGCTATGAGAGAGAGGGTAATTTTTGAGAACTAAGTGTGGTTTGCTACATTTTATTTGTGATGTGTTGTTGAGGATGTAAAACTTTTATGCTTAATGTTATATTCATGTTTGGTTCATCCTCATTATTGATGCTCTTGTCATGGTGATTGTTGTTTTCGATATGGCTATGTGATTTGAGTTCTTTTCTTTCTTCAATAGCCATTCGCTTTTCTTATTACATTGTTGTGTGAATCACCATGTCATACCATTTATGCAACACAAATTGATATATTTGATGTTGTCACACACTTAGGCACCCCACGGATTGCAAAATTTAGGGGGAGCTCTTGTTCTAGTGTATGCAACCTTGCTTTCTAATCAAGGTTTGAAATTCATATCCAAAGCATACACTAAGGGGGAGCTTCAACTAAATTTTGGAATTCAAAAGCTTCAATTCTTTCTATCCCTAATTGTAAGCCTAAGTTGGTTGTCATCAATTACCAAAAAGGGGGAGTTTGAAAGTGCATTCGCCCCCAATGTGGGTTTTGGCTAATTAATGACAATCAAATTAGGGACTAACCGATTTTTAAAAGCATGTATGCAGGTGTTAGTCCTAAGAAAGATTTGAAACGTTGAAATCTCATGAACAAAGCACGTAGGATACATTTGGACATAAAGATGCCTATCTCAAGTAGTGGTTTAAAATTTCAATTTTAAAATTGAGTTATAGGTAAGCCGGACTATGAAGAGGGTCACAAAGTAGGTTGGCTAGATGTGGAGAAAAGTGCTCAAATCGACTAACCTTAGTTCGCTTGAGAGACACCGCACAATCACGAACACGTAGAGGGTAATTTCATATGGTCGGTGGTACCGACCATGGCTTCTCTGCGCAACGCTCAAACACCCTCTCTGTGTTGGTCAAAAATGACCTGGCGGTAGTACCGCCATAACCTCGGTACTACCGGCCTCGGTGGTTCCGACCCCGGTCGGTAGTAACTTGGTTTTGCAACCCTCTCTGTGTAGAGTTGTATTTGACCTAGCGGTGGTACCGCCATAACCTCGGTACTACCGCCCGCGGTGGTACCGACCTATGGCCGGTAGTTTCCAAGTTTGCAAGGCTCTCTGTCCGCGCTGCAATTTGGCCTGGCGGTAGTACCGCCATAACCTCGGTACTACCGCCCGCGGTGGTACCGACGCACGGCCGGTAGTAACCAAGTTTGCAGAGCTCCCTGTGTAGAATTGAAAATGGCCTGGCGGTGGTACCGCCATAACCTCGGTACCACCGACCTCGGAGGTACCGACCCTGGTCGGTAGTTTCCGAGGGTCCAAGTCCCTTCTCGTGAGGCTCTCTGTTCGCGGCCAATTTGGCCTGGCGGTACCGCCATAACCTCGGTACTACCGCCCGCGGTGGTACCGACGTGAGGACGGTGGTTGCTTGTTTGGTCAGATCTGGATTCTTTCGACCGTTGTAAACTGGTCGGTGGTACCGGCCTGGGGTGGTCGGTGGTACCGACCAGCCTCGGGACTGGGGGAGTATAAATGCTTCCTCTCTTCACTTTCCACGGGAACCCACTCACTCCATACACTTATTGCTGACCTAACTCGAGACAAACACTCTCCAAGCATTGACTCATCTCCTCTCTGTCCCCCTTTGCTCCTAGATTCATTCCCTTGCGAGATTTGAGCTAGGGAAGTGAGATTCGAGAGTGGGAAGCATCAATCTTCGACTTGAGCACTTGGTTTCCATCTAGCCGGCTTGTTTTGTGTCTTTTACTCTTGAGCTCTTCGAGCTCTAGCCGGTTAGGTGTTCTTCGTGGTAGCCCGTATTGATTTACTTGTGAGGGCTCCCAGAAGCGTTTGTATTTCCCTGAGATTTCTAGTAGAGATACTCTCGTAGCCTTTGTGGTTGCTTGAGTGAGGCGAGGAGGTGAAATAGACTCCGACCTTTGTGGTCACCTCAACAACGAGGAAGTAGGCACTCCTTAGTGGATTGGCCGAACCTCGGGATAAATCGTGTGTCCCGTGTGCTTGTTGTTGTTGTCCCTATTTTCTCTACTTCACTTGTTTTTGTGTGCTTCGTGTTCTTCCTATCCCTATCTCTTTCTTAGGTGGGAAGGCTCGATCTACATCAAGGGGAGCAACCAAGGTTTGGTGAGAGTAGGTTTACCATCTATCATTCTTAGGAAAGTGGGCTAGAATCTTGTATTATCTTCATAGCTTACATTCATCGGATTTGTAGTTTCTTTTAGGATCCCGGTTGTGTCGTTTGTTTGTGTCGGTAGTACCGGTGTTTCACACCCTGTAGTACCTACCCAAACAAATCGGCCTCTCCGGTTGCTATCTAACTACATCTTATAGTTTGTGAAGTTTCAGATAGTCAAAAATCACCTATTCACCCCCCCCCCTCGAGGCTGATTCGGTCCTTTCAACCCCACACAAATTTTTGCTCTTTCTTGAGTTTCAGCAACGGGGAAAAAGGCAATACCCTTTCTGATAAGCCAGATATGAACCTTCTTACAAAGTTGATCTTGCCCAACAATGATTGCAACTCTGTGAGGTTAGTTGGAGGGACGACTTTATCTATTGCCTCCATGCTTTTCTTTCTGACTTCAATTCCCCCCTATGGATCAGAAACCCCAAAAACTCTCCTGCTGAAACTCCAAAGGCGCATTTGTTTGGATTCATTCTTAAACCATGCTTCCTTGTGCACTCTAGAGTCTTCCTCAAATCAATTAAATGTCCCACATGATTTCTGGACTTCACGACTACATCATCAATATAAACTTCTACAATTTTACCGATCAACTCATGGAAGATGTAATTCATAGCTCTTTGATAAGTTGCACCGGCATTCTTCAAACCGAACGTCATAACAACCCATTCAAACAGACCAATATGACCAGGTCACCTAAAAGCTGTCTTCGAAATGTCTTCTATTGCCATAAAGATTTGGTTGTAACCAGCGTTACCGTCCATGAAGCTGATGACCTTGTACCCAGCCGCTGCGTCAACAAGCAATTCGGCAACCGGCATCGGGTAACTATCCATTGGAGTAGCTCTATTGAGATCTCTGAAGTCAATGCAGACCCTCATCTTTCCATTCTTCTTATACACTGGAACTATATTCGAAATCCAATCTGCATATCTGCATGGTCGAATGAAATCCGCTTTCAATAACCTCTCAATTTCCTTTTTCACATCGGCCAGTACCTCTTCCTTAAAAATCTTCCGAGGAGGCTGCTTATAAGGGCGATACCCGGGTTTGATTGGCAGCCGATGTTCAACAATGGAGCGATCTAATCCAGGCATCTCTGTGTAATCCCATGCAAAACAATCTTTGAACTCCTTCAAAAGATTTATCAATTTCAATCTACACTCTGGATCCAAATTGGTGCTGACATATATCGGTCTCGCTTTAGCTTCACTACCGATATTCACTTCTTCTAACTTATCAGCCGACATGAAGCCTTGTCCCAATTTTCCTTCATTTCTGTCAATTGGGTTATCCATCCAAGGATTGCTTTGAGAACCAATCACTTGGATGAGCTTTCGCGTCCCACCGAGCGTGCCAAAAAGTGTGTTGACGCAAAATATGACACCTCGCGCCAAGCACACAGCAAGCCGAAAAAGCTGGCTTCGATCGGGTGCCCGGAGTGTGTTGATTCCGGAGACGTGCCAGTCGGTTTGACCTGAAAACCAACAAGGGATAAAAACGTGAGAATACCTCTGGAACGTGCCAGGTGAGACCAGACAGTTCCATATGTACGGCTTTAAAAGCCAATCACGACGGCACACAGCTATAGAAGCTGTCTGTCAGAGCATGTTTGTAAAATCATTCGACAAGTATGAAAACAGAGTATGTAAAGCATATTAACTGTCGAATACGTATGTAAGGAAAGACATGCTCGAACAGATTAGAGATGTTGTAAACAGGTAACTTGCCAAAATAGATCTACTCAAATAACACATGCATAGGCCAATCCAACTAATCTGCCGCACGTTTAGTCTTCATAAACCCGTTAGGTATAAACTCAAGCAAAGCTAATCCACCGCATGATACCACTTGCTATGAGTCTATGCCACTTCTTATAATTAGATTAATCCACTGCATGATACAATCTAATTATAACAAGCTAAAAGCATGCATATATTTGAATAGATCTATAAAAGCTCATTACTCATGTAAGCATAACCAAAATCGGCAAACCAGCCGAATTGGGGTCCATGAAGAAGGAACAAACAAGCAAGCACGGTTAAACTAATCTAAAACCTGCATCTGCCGCACGATACCTAGTTTTATCAGAGCTTAATCGTAAATGACATGCGTGAACCCACGACATGTAACAATCTGGATTGAACTTTGATCCGGCCACCATGATATTATGATTAGCAAAAGCACAAGCAAACTTGTGAAAACAAGGCCAAACAAAGATCAATCTAGATTGGGCAAAAGAGTGTTACAAGAATTAAATAAATAAAACATGTAACACATGATAACTTGATGAATCTATCAGATCTGCCAAATCTAATAGAGCCGATAACTATTTTTACTCATGACTCAATCCGCCGCACGATACAAGGCACAAGCAAAAACTTCCCGTCATAAGCTTAAATCCGCCGCACGATACTAAGCTTAACATACGAGACTACTTGCATCATATCTAAATCCACCGCATGATACTAGACATGATAGCAAGGTTGCCGGGACTTACGGAGGTCGACGGATCGATGATTCCTCTCGAAGAACTCGACGACACGACTAAGGACTCGAAGACGGCACGGGGTCGGTTTGTATTGATGTGGTTGTGAACCCTTTTTACAATGGTCGAGGGTTTATATTTATACCATGGACGAAACATGAGTCCTAAACGATTACGACTTATACAACAAATTTTGGAAAGATACAAATACCATTCCTATTCTTCTCAGCGTCCTCCATTGTCACGTATTTCCTTGCGCAAGCCATTTTCATTTCCCGAATGGAGTCACCATTTCGCAAAACAGCCAATTATACAGGCATTTGCCGAAATCCCAAAAACTAGCCGACCGCCCGGTCGTTTACCGAATGCTCCCCTTACTGCTGGCTGGGCCCTCTTGTCATCCTCTCGTGCGTGCGAAAATCTGGTGTTAACACACATCTCGCACTCACCCTCCTCAGAAATGACCACGGTGGACTTGGCAAACTCAAGCTCCTTCACCGTATCCTCCCACTTCTGCCTAAACTCCTTACGCTCTCTAGCAGCGCGCCTAAGCAGCTTATCTTGACTAAGGAGAGCGGCAGTAAGTTTCTCGACCTCAGCAGAAAGCTCATCGAGGGTCAGAGATACCTGGGATGTGTCGTCGTTGTCGTCGTTCCGAGGGACCTCCTCCAGCTCTTCGTTGACCTCCTTGCCGAGGGCCGTGGTGCAGAAGCCCTCGTCTTCGGTGAAGAAGCAGAGGCCGTTGAGCTTGTCCTCGATCCTCTTCTTCTTCTCGGACTCGTCGTCGCTTGAGGAAGCGGAGTCGTCATCCGAGTCGATGTCGCTGAGCGTGGCGAAGAATGCACGCTGCTCAGCCTGGGCATTCTCCAAGTACTTGGTCTTGATGTACTCCTTGTTGAAGCCGCCCTTCCGCTTGGGCTTCGCGGGGACGTACTTCTCCTTGCGCTTGCCGGAGTCGTACTTGTGCCCATGATCCGCCTTGCCGAAGGTCTGCTTGTTCTTCTTCGGGCAATTGGCGATGAAGTGGTTGGGGTCGCCGCACTCGAAATAGCCCGAGCGTCCTCCTCTGCGGCGACGGTTAATGCGGTTGTTATGGAACCGCGAGAACCGGTTGGCGAGCAATGCCAGCTCGTCATCCCCCATGAACTCCAGCTGCTCCTCTGTGACAGAAAGAAAAGAAGAAAGTGCAAAGCCTCCAGAGGTGTTAGCAGAAGAGCCAGAAAGCAAAGCCATCGACGGGCCAGAAGGATTCTCATAAGAAGCCCTCACCATGGCATCGATCTCACTGGACTTGAGCTTACTGAAGAGCTCGTCACACGTGAGGGTCACATAGTTAGGCGATTCGATGATCGCCTGAACCTTGGAATCCCACACCGACCGATCAAGAGTATGGAGTAGCTTGAGAGCTCTCTCATGATCGTCGAAAGGCAACACCTCCTTGTTGGCCCTCATCCTGTTGACAATCACCTGAAAGCGAGCGAATAAACTTTCTATGCTCTCGCCAGGCATGTGTCGAAAGTTCTCATACTCTCGCTTGAATGACTCGTAGAGACGGGTTTTGACTTGAGTGGTTCCCTCATGGAAACGCATGAGGGTAGCCCAAATCTCCCGAGCCGTAGCGAGGTGAGAAACACGATCAAACTCGGACATGCTCAAACAAGAGAAAAGAGCATTACGGGCTCGGCTATTGGCATCGTGCTCATCGATCTGACGCTGAGTGACACGTGCAGCCAAGACCACGTAATCAGCAGAGTTGCAAATATCCCAGATGGAAGCACCAATACTCTGCAGATAGGCGGACATGCGTATCTTCCAATACGCATAGTTCGTCCCATCGAAAAACGGCGGTTTGCCCACGCCGCGATCCATGTCGCCTTCTGTGGATCTGGAACCGGCTAAGGTGGAAGATCCTTAACCTGCTCCGATACCAATTGAAGGACCAAGAATGCAATAGCAAGGCGACCAGAGGGGGGTGCGGATACATGGGTGTATGCCGAGTCTCTGAGTGATGAGTGATTGTCAACTGGGATAATGCGCATGTTCTTTGGCTTGTGTTGTGCAGGTGTCGAGCACGGATACAGTGATCAAAGGCAAGGTGAAGGTCAAGTAGAGACGTGCCGTGCCGATGGACCGTGAGTGGCGAAGGGCGGACGTGAGGCTTGGACTGAGGGACCGGTGGCCCGAGGATCAGCTGTGGTGGCTGACAGCCTGGGACAGCGACGGGCGAAGACTTGCGGGCACGGTGTTGCTTGGGTCGAGGACCTGGAAACACGTGTCGGTGGACGGGTTGCACGGGAGGTGCATCCCCTCGACGGCTCGGTTTGGTGGTTGAGCCACAGAAAAACCACCGAGTGGACGGTTTCCAGGTTTGGGCCTCAAAACCTGGGCACTGATGGTTTCCGAGTTTGGGCCACAAAACTTGGGCTGAGGACCGTTTCCAGGTTTGGGCCTCAAAACCTGGGTGCTGCGGGTTTCTGAGTTTGGACCACAAAACTCAGGCGATGGACGGCTGGTTTCCCGGTTTGGGCCTCAAAACCGGGGGTTGGTCGTGAAGGCTGGTTTCCCGGTTTGGGCCTCAAAACCGGGGGCGAAGTCCGGGAAAAGGACGAGCGGAGCGGTGGTGGCACGTGGCGGCAATCGGTGAGGTTGCGTCGAGGCAACGCTACCAGTTGTGCGGGCGTGGCCATCGGATCACCAGCATCTTCGAGTTGGTCCAGAATAACCCTAGGGTTTAGCTGGTTCGCTCTGTAATTAGAGAGGGGTAGAGTAGGAATTAGAATTAGGATAAGTAGAGGGAGACACCCTCCTCCCATTTCATCTCAGTTATTTGCTCTTTGCTTCTAGGGTTTCCGGCTCTCCCAATCCCCTGTTGTGGCTACTGAGATCCGCAGAGAACCATACCTCTGTGTACTGGAGATTTTGAGGAAGTGAGACCGTAATCTCACTGTTGTAGCGTGTGGTAGCCACACGGTTGCAGATCGATGACTTGATTAGCATTTTGTTCGTGTTCTTCGCGTTCTTCGTTACTCCGCGATTTTCCCGTCACTCGATCTCCCTCTCTACTGCGTCTTTGCGAAATCCATTTGAATCAACTTGTTCTTTATAGTGAGGAGATCATTTCCACCAAAGGAATTTATCTAACTCCTCACGAGCAAGTAGATCTGGTTGATTTCATTTTTGTGGCTCTTTTTCATTCATACTCCTCTCCTTTCGATTTCTCGGAAATTGAATCGATTTGAGCGGATGATTTCTTGGGGATAGTCTCCTAACTTCCTCGTGATCATCCTCTCCAAGTTTGGGAACGTGGGATTGAGTTTTTATTCGGATTTGGGAAGAGTTGTGTGAGGGGCAACCGAAGTTGCCCTCACTGGGAGGTCGCGGACAGTCCGCCGTTCCTCCCACGGACAGTCCGCGCGTCGGGGACTTGGCCAGACCAGTGGCCGCGAGTCCTTGCTGTTTGGGTCTCGGTTGACCGGCGGACAGTCCGCTGGTATAAACCACGGACAGTCCGGGACTGTCCAGGGGACTTTCAGAACCAGTGCGTGTTTGCACTTTTGACCGGCGGACAGTCCGCCATCCCCTAGCGGACAGTTCGCAGTAGGGGCGGACAGTCCGGGATCCTAGGTCCGGACAGTCCGCGAGTTGGTTGTGTGTTCCGGTTTGGTGCGTCTGCTCTCCCGGCTTCTCCGCTCGGTTTCCGGACTTCTCGTTTGGCCCTAGAGTTGATCAAGGAACCTCTCTAGGTATCTTTGCTACTAGTTAGCATAGGTATTTAGGAGTTTCTTGACATAGTTGTCTATCTACGTTCGAGACTTGGTTTTTGAGGGTTGAACTTGCTCCAGTGCTTTTGGCGTTTAGTTCGCTATCGCTTTGTGGTGCCTCGCTGTGATCCTAGGGATCATCCACCCTCTTCCAAGGGTCGTGGGCATCACGGTTTCGATTGAAGCTCTTGGGGTTGATTTTGGGACAAAAGGCCAAAGTTTCGAAAGAAATATTTGAGCTCCCATTCACCCCCCCCCCCTCTGGTCGCCTTGCTATTGCATTCTCGGTCCTTCAATTGGTATCGGAGCAGGTTAAGGATCTTCCACCTTAGCCGGTTCCAGATCCACAGAAGGCGACATGGATCGCGGCGTGGGCAAATCGCCGTTTTTCGATGGGACGAACTATGCGTATTGGAAGATACGCATGTCCGCCTATCTGCAGAGTATTGGTGCTTCCATCTGGGATATTTGCAACTCTGCTGATTATGTGGTCTTGGCTGCACGTGTCACTCAGCGTCAGATCGATGAGCACGATGCCAATAGCCGAGCCCGTAATGCTCTTTTCTCTTGTTTGAGCATGTCCGAGTTTGATCGTGTTTCTCACCTCGCTACGGCTCGGGAGATTTGGGCTACCCTCATGCGTTTCCATGAGGGAACCTCTCAAGTCAAAACCCGTCTCTATGAGTCGTTCAAGCGAGAGTATGAGAACTTTCGACATATGCCTGGCGAGAGCATAGAAAGCTTTTTCGCACGCTTTCAGGTGATTGTCAACAGGATGAGGGCTAACAAGGAGCTGTTGCCTTTCGATGATCATGAGAGAGCTTTGAAGCTTTTGCATACTCTTGATCGATCGGTGTGGGATTCCAAGGTTCAGGCGATCATCGAATCGCCTAACTATGAGACCCTCACGTGCGACGAGCTCTTCAGTAAGCTCAAGTCCAGTGAGATCGATGCCATGGCGAGGGCTTCTTATGAAAATCCTTCTGGCCCGTCGATGGCTTTGGTTTCTGGCTCTTCTGCTAACCCCTCTGGAGGCTTTGCACTCTCTTCCCTTCTTTCTGTCATAGAGGAGCAGCTGGAGTTCATGGGGGATGACGAGTTGGCTTTGCTCGCCAACCGGTTCTCGCGGTTTCACAACAACCGCATGAACCGTCGCCGCGGAGGAGGACGCTCGGGATGTTTCGAGTGCGGCAAACCCAACCACTTCATCGCCAATTGCCCGAAGAAGAACAAGCAGACCTTCAGCAAGGCGGATCATGGGCACAAGTACGACTCCGACAAGCGCAAGGAGAAGTACATCCCCGCGAAGCAAAAGCGGAAGGGCGGCTTCAACAAGGAGTACATCAAGACGAAGTACTTGGAGAAGGCCCAGGCTGAGCAGCGTGCGTTCTTCGCCACGCTCAGCGACGTCGATGACTCGGATGACGACTCCGCTTCCTCAAGCGACGACGAGTCCGAGAAGAAGAAGAGGATCAAGGACAAGCTGAACGGCCTCTGGTTCTTCGCCGACGACGACGGCTTCTGCACCATGGCCCTCGGCAAGGAGGTCGACGGCGAGCTGGAGGACACCCCTCGGAACGACGACGACGACGATGACACCTCCCAGGTATCTCAGACCCCCGATGAGCTTTCTGCTGAGGTCGAGAAGCTTACTGCCGCGCTCCTTAGTCAGGATAAGTTGCTTAGGCGTGCTGCTAGAGAGCGCAAGGAGTTTAGGCAGAAGTGGGAGGATACAGTGAAGGAACTTGAATCTCTCAAGTCCACCGTAGTTGTTACCAATGAGGAGGAGTGTGAGATGTGCACCACACACATGACTGACCTTCTCACTTTGAGAAGCAAGTATGTTGTGTTGGTAGGAGAGGTGGATGAGCTGAAGGCCAGATCCTCGCTGTTGGGTGCGTGCAAGTCCTGTGCAGGCTTGCAATCTGAGTTGGCAGAGAAGAATGCCAAGATTGTGTCTCTTGAAGAGGCCAACTCAGGTAGCACGTGTGTGACTAGGTGCGTTCTTTGTGAGGGTTTGGAGATGGAGATTGCGAATGTGAAGCATGACAAGATGCAAACCGAGGAGGAAAACACATACCTTCGGACCATCTTGTCATTGGTGTCGAGTGGTGAGCCGCAGCTTGGGATGATGATCTCCCAGTTTAAGCGTGCTGCTGGAGGTCCTGGTGTTGGTTTTGCTCAGGGTGTTGATGTTTCTTCTTTTGGGAAGATTGGAGAGTCGAGTGGTCTGAACCCGTGTGAGAAGCCCAACTCCACCACTACTCCCAAGCTTACCAAGATTCCACCCAAAGAACCTCTCAAGCCTAACACCAAGGATGGGGTGTTTGTTGAACCTCCGAGAGCTCCACCCAAGAAACAGTCATGGGCTCCAAAACCAAACCACCTCAAGAACAAGCTAGACACCATGCCACCCATCCAAGAAGAGCTTATGCCACAGAAGGGCAAAGTGATCCACACCCACTACCGTGAGTACCAACAACCCCCTTTGAGAGTGGTGAGGTACCATTGTGAGCACTGTGGGAGAGATGGTCACTTGAGTGAGTTTTGTTTCCGGCGCAAGAGAGAGGCGCGCCGTGCAAAGGAGATGAACAACACGGACATGTACCATCCTTTCCATGATGTACATGCGCCGAATGTTCAGAGGCGTGCTGCTAGGCCTAGAGGTCCAAAACCTCAAGTTCCTAGGCCTAGGCCGCGAAGAGAACGTGCCCCGCGGGAGCCTGCAGTTATAGGCTATGGACCCCGTGGTGGTGGCTTTGTAGTTGAGCGTTTTCCCCCACCGCGTTTTGAGTATCGCGATGGACGCTCCTCCCTTAGCGGACCACGTTTTCCTCTACGTGGTGATCGCTCTTCCCGTAGGCGTGCTAGGAATGGTTTTTCTGCTAACCGTTCTTTTGAGCAGCCGGCCCAACACTGGTATTCTTCCTACTTCACTAACCCCAGTGTTGGACCGTATGCTCACCCTATGTCTTTTTATTGATGTAGGTAAAATGATTGGAGAACGTTTGGTTGGTGGATTCCGGTTGCTCGAGGCACATGACCGAAAATGCCAAGTGGTTCTCCAGTCTTAGTCCGGTCGCCGGAAAGGAGTTTATCACCTTCGGCGACAATAGTAAAGGTAAAGTATTGTCTCATGGGTCGATGCAAGTTAATGAGCACTTTGTGTTGCGCGATGTTGCTCTTGTTTCTAACTTGCATTTTAATCTTCTTTCTGTTTCGCAACTCTTTGATGATGACTATGAGATTCATTTTAAACCGAATCTCAGTCGTATTTTGGATCCTCAGGGCAATCTTGTGTGTTTGATTTCGCCCTTTGGAAAAGTCTTTCGCGCGAATTTCTCGGAGTCTTTTGGCATTTCTCGTTGTCTTATGGATGGACCTTCCTCCTCTGTTCTTTAGAAGTGGCATAGGAGACTTTGACATTTGAGCTTCGACTTGCTTGCAAGGCTTAGTTCACTTGGCCTAATCCGAGGATTGCCCAAATTATCCATGGAGAAGGATCTTGTTTGCCATTCTTGTAGACATGGGAAGATGGTTGCCCCTCCCCACCATCCAGTGACTCAGGTCATGACTAAGTGTCCTGGAGAGCTTTTGCACATGGACCTTGTTGGTCCGGCTCGGGTGAGCTCGATTGGGGGGAAGTGGTATGTGCTTGTTGTTGTTGACGACTTTTCGAGATATTCGTGGGTCTTCTTTTTAGATGAGAAGACCGAGACTTTCTCCTTTGCTCGCAATCTGATTTTGCGTCTTCAGAACGAGTTCCCTTTGAACTCGATGCGAGCTATTAGGAGTGATAATGGTTCTGAATTCAAGAATTCGGATTTTGAGAAGTTTTGTAACTCTCTGGGTTTAGAGCATCAGTTTTCTTCTCCCTACACACCGCCACAGAATGGTGTTGTAGAGAGGAAGAATCGGACCCTTGTAGAGATGGCCAGGACGATGCTCAATGAGCATAGGACTCCTAGGCGATATTGGGCCGAAGCGATGAGCACTGCATGCTACATTTCCAATCGCATTTTTCTCCGAGCTTTCTTGAAAAAGACTTCTTATGAGTTGCGTTTTGGAAAACTGCCCAAGGTGAGTTACTTTAGAGTCTTTGGTTGCCACTGTTTTATACTTAAGAAAGGCAACCTGGACAAATTTGAGTCTCGTTCTTCTGACGGTGTGTTTTTGGGTTATGGCACTCATACTCGCGCTTATCGTGTACTTAACCTTAACACTAACCAAGTCATGGACACATCTGATGTCACCTTCGACGAGACCATGGTTTGTCCTTCTTCTCGTTTTGAGCGTGCAGGTGATCATGAGGTTGGTGAGCCTCTCTTTGATGATGAGGATGAGGGTGCTGAAGGTATGGATAATCCAGCACCCCCTCCACCTGCTGTGCCACAAGGAGCGGCTTCTACTACGACTCATGGCCCCGACACTTCTTCATCTTGGGGGCCGTGGGATCCGCCACCTCGAGCGGTACCCTTTGTACCCAAGGAGGCGCCAGCTGCTGTTGAGGAGGAGGCTACATCAGCTCGGGAGGCACCACGACACATCCAGCGCCAGCACCCACCTCAACAGATGATCGGTAGCATCGGCGAACGTGTCACTCGGTCAAGGTCACAACAAATCTCTCACTTTGCTCATTCTGCATTTGTTGCTAATTTTGAACCCCGAGATGTTGGACACGCTTTATCTGATCCAGATTGGGTCAATGCCATGCATGAGGAGCTTGAAAACTTTGAAATAAATCGGGTTTGGGTTTTAGTTCCTTTTCCTCCTGAGTGTCACCCTATTGGGACAAAATGGGTTTTCAAAAACAAACAAGGAGAGGATGGCCATGTTGTGAGAAACAAGGCCAGACTAGTAGCCTAGGGGTATAGTCAGAAGGAGGGGATAGACTATGAGGAGACTTTTGCTCCTATAGCTCGTTTGGAGGCAACTAGGATACTCTTGGCTTTTGCTGCATCCAAAGGGTTTAAACTTTTTCAAATGGATGTCAAGAGTGCCTTCTTAAACGGCTACATAGAAGAAGAAGTATATGTGAGACAACCCCCCGGTTTCAAAAATCCCAAGTTTCCAAACCATGTTTTTAAACTTCACAAAGCTTTATATGGTTTGAAACAAGCCCCTAGAGCCTGGTATGATAGGTTGAAAACCTTTTTGCTTGCTAAGGGTTTTAAAATGGGATGTGTGGATAAAACGCTTTTTATGACACTCTCTTGGTCCAGATTTATGTGGATGATATCATTTTCGGTGGTTCTTCTCACGCTTTGGTTGCCAAGTTTGCAGACACTATGAGCAGGGAGTTTGAGATGAGCATGATGGGTGAGTTGACGTTTTTCCTCGGGTTGCAAATCAAGCAATCCCGAGAGGGGACGTTCGTGCACCAGGGCAAGTACACCAAGGACATCCTGAAGAAGTTCGACATGGGTGAGGCCAAGCCTCTTCCAACACCCATGCCGACCACGGCGGCCCTGGATGCGGATGTGGATGGAGAAGCTGTGGACCAGAAGGAGTACCGGAGTATGATCTGGTCGCTGCTGTACCTGACGGCGACACGCCCGGACATCCAGTTCGCGGTGTGTCTGTGCGCACGATTTCAGTCGTCGCCACGCACTTCTCACCGTCAGGCGGTCAAGCGCATTATGAGGTACTTATGCTTCACTCCTGAGTTCGGGATTTGGTATTCTGCTTCCTGCACCCTCTCCCTTTGTGGTTACTCTGAAGCCGATTTTGCTGGTTGCCGTATTGATCGCAAGTCCACTTCTGGGACTTGTTAGTTTATTGGTTATTCTCTTGTATCGTGGTCTTCTCGCAAGTAGTCTAGTGTCGCCCAGTCTACCACGGAGGCTGAGTATGTTGCTGCGGCTAGCTGCTGTTCCCAGTTGCTTTGGATGATGGCCACTTTGCGTGATTTTGGTCTGAGCTTTTCTCGCGTTCCTTTGCTTTGTGACAGCACAAGTGCTATTAGCGTTGCTAAGAACCCCGTGCTGCACTCTAAGACCAAACACATTGATGTGCGCTTTCATTTTCTGCGAGACCACTATGAGAAGGGTGATATCGACCTTCGCCATGTCGATACTCATCATCAGTTGGCTGATATTTTCACCAAGCCTTTGGACCAATCAACTTTTGCTAGGTTGAGAGGTGAGCTTGGTGTGTGTTTCCCCTTTTAGATGGGGGAAACATTATGACTCTTGTATCACAAACTGACTTTCTATTTTTCAATTGGTTTCTTCTTGCATCTTTTCTGCATTTCATCTTGCATATTTACATTCAGAGCTTCATGTATATAATCCTTAGAATCTGACTATGCTCTGTATAGTGTATGCTCCGATGCTTTACTTGTAGCTTATGCTCTTTCTGATCACTGATACATGTTGTGAGCTGAGCCATTTTGTGAACGGTGAACTTGTGTAATAAACCTAAAATCTGAAAATGTTCACCATTGAGATATGCAACTAGCATGTGTAGGATGTGTAGATTTCACTCGTGCTTTTCATATATGCTAGGTTGCTATGTCTCTAGTTCTGAGTCATTCACTTGCTTGCTATGTTCATATTCTGCTTTAAATTCTGAACCAAGTCAAGTATTTTGGAAAGATCGAGATGGGATTGCTTGTTAGCACATCACAGTTTCGAGACTGTTTCTCATTGCACTTTGAGTTAAACTTGAGCTGTGTAGTGTATGACCGAAACTGTTGCTTTAAGCTTCTGATTGCTTCTGCATAGGCTTCGCACAGTTGGAAAGTTAGGCAATGACAAGTTTTCAACCTCTCGCAATGACATGCTAAAATTTGAACTTGTGTAATCTAACCGCTGCAACTCTGATAAAATTTGGATACACAAGTCTATGTTTCATCCTATAGCATGATGATTGATCTGTGCTAGGGGTAGTTCACCTGGTATACATGTTTAGCACTTGTTTGACTTCCTGTCTATACATGTTTGGTGCTATTTTGATGGTGAATACCTTTTTTGGCTAAAAACTGCTCTTGTTGCTCAAATGTTCAGATTTCGTATTTAGTGATCAGTTTGAGCCTTTGCTAGCATTCTGTGCATTCTTTGAGTCATCGGATCAGCACTCTGTCGAGTATCTTCATATTCTATCGACTATATTCCTGAAGCTGCTAACTTGCATTTTTGACTCATATGCTTTTTGGAAGGGAGAGTTATTCTGTTAAGGGGGAGAAATTTGCTTGCTGGTGCATTTTCAACTAAGGGGGAGAAATTGCAAATCATATGTTCTCCGAGTGTTCAACTAAGGGGGAGAGAAACATTTTCAAAATCTTGTGCTTTCCGAGTTGATCTTAAGGGGAGATTTCTTGGTTGTGTGCACTTCTCGAGGGGGAGTTTGCTCGCTGCTGCGTTTTCAAGCTGGTAACAGCTGGTTCAGAGCATTTTTGGTAGCTAGTTGTTTTGAGCTTTTGCCTCTTTCTTGAGGGACTAGTACCTTTGCTCTTCAGTTGGTATCGAGCTTCCTCGCTAGCGGTGTTGAGCCCGTTCTGCCTCTTCTTGAGGGCTAGCTCTGTTTTGCTTGATTCTCAGTTGATTTTCCAATTGGTATCAAGTTTTCTCGCTAGCGGTGTTGAGCCTGTTCTACCTCTTCTTGAGGGCTAGCTTTGCTTTCCTTGGTTGCGTCGAGCCGTTGCCCATGTCTTTGGGAACCAAGTTGTCTTGCTCTTTCCACTTGACCTTCTTCGGCTTTGCTATGCTTTTGGGTCATTTGGTCGAGTTCTCTCTCTTTCTTCCTTCTTTCCTCTATTTTACTATGATTAGTGTTGGTAGTTGACAATGCACTCATCAAGGGGGAGATTGCGGATACATGGGTGTATGCCGAGTCTCTGAATGATGAGTGATTGTTAACTGGGATAATGCGCATGTTCTTTGGCTTGTGTTGTGCAGGTGTCGAGCACGGATACAGTGATCAAAGGCAAGGTGAAGGTCAAGTAGAGACGTGTCGTGCCGATGGACCGTGAGTGGCGAAGGGCGGACGTGAGGCTTGGACTGAGGGACCGGTGGCCCGAGGATCAGCTGTGGTGGCTGACAGCCTGGGACAGCAACGAGCGAAGACTTGCGGGCATGGTGTTGCTTGGGTCGAGGACCTGGGAACACGTGTCGGTGGACGGGGTGCACGGGCGGTGCATCCCCTCGATGGCTCGGTTTGGTGGTTGAGCCACAGAAAAACCACCGAGTGGACGGTTTCCAGGTTTGGGCCTCAAAACCTGGGCACTGATGGTTTCCGAGTTTGGGCCACAAAACTCGGGCTGAGGACGGTTTCCAGGTTTGGGCCTCAAAACCTGGGTGCTGCGGGTTTCTGAGTTTGGACCACAAAACTCAGGCGATGGACGGCTCGTTTCCCGGTTTGGGCCTCAAAACCGGGGGCGAAGTCTGGGAAAAGGACGAGCGGAGCGGTGGCGGCACGTGGCGGCAATCGGTGAGGTTGTGTCGAGGCAACGCTACCAGTTGTGCGGGCGTGGCCGTCGGATCACCAGCATCTTCGTGTTGGTCCAGAATAACCCTAGGGTTTAGCTGGTTCGCTCTGTAATTAGAGAGGGGTAGAGTAGGAATTAGAATTAGGATAAGTAGAGGGAGACACCCTCCTCCCATTTCATCTCAGTTATTTGCTCTTTGCTTCTAGGGTTTCCTGCTCTCCCAATCCCCTGCTGTGGCTACTGAGATCCGCAGAGAACCATACCTCTGTGTACTGGAGATTTTGAGGAAGTGAGACCGTAATCTCACTGTTGTAGCGTGTGGTAGCCACACGGTTGTAGATCGATGACTTGATTCGCGTTTTGTTCATGTTCTTCGCGTTCTTCGTTACTCCGCGATTTTCCCGTCACTCGATCTCCCTCTCTACTGCGTCTTTGCGAAATCCGTTTGAATCAACTTGTTCTTTATAGTGAGGAGATCATTTCCACCAAAGGAATTTATCTAACTCCTCACGAGCAAGTAGATCGGGTTGATTTCGTTTTCGTGGCGCTTTTTCATTCATACTCCTTGTTGACGCTCACTAATGCTCATAATTAACCATCAACTATTGCATGAAATGACACTAAATGAATTACAAAGCATAGTTGTAGGGTTTGAAAGTAACAAGTTCCACGAGTTTTGGTACTCTCACTTGTTTTGTAGGACATCAATATTTCACCATATAAAAGTATCTCAAGTGATGAATTGGAGTGCGCCATTGCGAAGGGCTCGTCGAGACGATTGAAACGGACATATCATTTGCTATATTCGGAGTCCCGGATGAAAAGATATTAATTTCGCATCGAAATCTGCAAAAGAAGGATCTAGAAGACACCCGAAGGCACCATGAGGCGGGCCACCACGTGGGCCCACTGGGCCAGACCGACCGGTCGGCCACGGAGCCCGTTTCACCTCCGCCTTCTGGAACCTTCTTCCACCGCCTCCTAGGATGCATCTCCACCGTCCCCGAAGTCGGTTTGATCTAACGGTGGGCGATAAACATGACGCGGATCGATGACATGGCGATTCCTTGCCCTCTACTCCACCTCGGGTTATATAAGCAGCCCCAGACCCCCCTCTGCAGCCATCTCCCTCTTCATTATTCATCTCCACATCAGAAACTAGGGTTCCAATGTAGAAGTAGAGGTCCCTCTAGATGAATCTCTTCTAGTTCATCTAGATTTAGATCTAGTTCGTCTAGTTCTAGTTCTAGTTGTCTAGTTCATCTAGTTGTAATTAGAGATCCAATTAGAAAGAGGAGAAGGAGAGATTAGAGAGGAGCTACGCTCTAATTCCAGAGGAGTCTTCAGAGATTTGGTATGCTTTTGTATCTTTTCTTATAAGACTTGTGCTTTAATATATTTATCTTCTCTAATTACTTTATGCTTTATTATATGATTAGTATAGTTGTTATATCTTGGCATGGGATCTTTGTTCGTATTGAGTGCTCTAGTTATCCTAGGTAATTAGAGTAGTAATCGATAGATTAGACATGGTGTTTAGTCTATAGGTTACCTGAGGTTGCGCTCAATCCCACAGAATAGTTGTGGTAGCCCCAGGGGTGACAGCTCTGTTAGGCCTTCGTAGTCCACCACGTTCGGATTGATGTTTCGTAGAGCTTTTGGCAGCCTTCTCCCAACTACCTTTTTCCCAGTCTTCTTCGAGAGTTGGAAAGGACCTGTTGCTCCAAAGTGTCAATGTTTATGACTGCTATATTTTTCATATTTGTTGCCTTAGAACCCAAGTAATAGAGAAGTATATAGGAACCTTGATTTCCCCCGTTGTCCTCCCACCATAGTTATCAATACAGTTATCATTGAATATCTTTTATGTTCTTTCATTCATATCATATATCATTCACTCCTGCTTTAGTCTATTTAGTACTCTGAGTTAGTAGATGCATGATAGTGAATTATCAGATTCTTGACCCTTGCTTCCCTGTGGTAAAATATAAATAACGATCCTGGAATACTCCCGGTAAAATGCTACAATGGTGTTCTGTGCGCTTGCGGAATCTTTCATATTCTATTTGCACTAACAAACGTCAACAAGCATTTTTGGCGCCGTTGCCGGGGAAGCAATTGGTGTAAAGATTTTAATAATGATCTTGATGTCTGCTAATTTAGTGTACCACTAGCTTTAATAGGATTACCCCTTGTTCTATTGAGTGTGGAATAGACAGGACATCAGACGTCGTTTCGACCTTATGGCGAACTTCCACAAGATTGAAGAACCCAGGGTGCCTGAACATTCAAGATCCATCATTAATTCTGGAGCCCTGCCATCTCAAAGGTTTGTGTATACACATATATTATTTATTCTAACCATGTGTAGATTGGAGAAAAGGTCGCCGTCACAACAAATCAACTCTCATCCCATGTGACGGATATTTACGCTGCGCCACTCACAAGTCCCAGTTGTGAGTCATGGTAAGTATGATCAAGGTGAGACAGTCTTGCTCATGGACTTTAAACTTTTTGAGTAGTTATCTTTTTAATTTCTTGCATTCCACTGCATGTTTACTTTGAATCATCCTTGCATCCACTACATTTAGTTAGGTTTTCTTTTATCAAATCCACATCATGTTTATTTCCTTATATGCATTCATGTCATCCGCATCTAAAAAAGAAAGAAAAAAATATTCCTCACTGTGATCATACCCTGTCATCTCTTTTTGAATAAATCTCTGTTATGCTCTCGTGCTATCTTTGTTTACCATAGTATGTTTTGGTTTGAAAGTACTTAAATTGAGTACTTTCATAGGCTTTTTAAATTAAGAGTGGTGCTTAGGTTAAATAGTCTACCTTAATCAAATTAGACACGGAGTTTGGTTTGATTATTGATCTGAAATTAGCTTGTGTAGACATTGGATATTTTGTTGGACTAACCCCTGCAGAGAACTCTAAATACACATTGGGAAAGTCCTGAGATGAATTCACATCAGAGATGAAGCAAGTCATACAGTGAACTGCATAATGAAGACTCAGCTCATTCATCATGGATGAAATAACTGTGAGTATTAAAGTTTATTTCAATTTATCTTCTACTGCAAGTATCTTGCCTTGAACCATGTTAAAATGCAGCCAACACATAAAATGCTAGTCTATGCTAAAGTAATCCTAAAATCATCTTTTCATTAGCATGGATGAATAACACATAAGTTGTGGATAACAACCCATGTTTCACATTCAGTACGATCCTTCGGGTATATGTCCACTAACATTTTGTAGGAGATGAGATTTGCTTATTCATGGTGTGAACTTAAAGATCCAAAAACCCAACCTGTTGATAGACAAAACTCATCATCATACAAGTGATGTCGAAGGCAGTCAAGCTTTGAGCCATCCCAAGGCCTAAGCCAGGACACTTATGAAGAGTAGGATGCAACTCACCCCGTATGGGTCAATTTATGCCTACGCTCATCATTGTCGAAGACATCAACACCGACACCAACAACAAATATCAGGGAGACGATATGCCACTACATCATAACATCTATGTGTCGTCCGAAGGAAGTTTGTTGGTGGTTCACTATGAAGACAAGTAGTGGAAGTTCTCCTCACTTCTAATCATTTCAACACAAGAGCTAGTTTGAGGGATGAGGTGGAACGACTTCAACAACAACAAGGTCTACAATTTCAACTCAGGAACATGTTGTTGAAGAAATTTGGGCATCCACCTACATCACAAGCCAGCTTGGGGGAGACACGATTCCGTTGTCCAGATGTGCTTCACGATCAAGGGTAGGAAGGAGAAATCTAGCTTCAAGACACTTTGATCTCCTACTCATCACTTTGATCAGTACAAGCCGCTAAACGCTGCCCCATCCAAGAAGAAGAATATGATCCATCACTCATTCTTGGAGGATCGTTGTCATCTATGTCGAACCTTGAGACGTCCACTTTTGGATCTTCGATCAAAAGGGTCGCTGCTTCTTTAACAAATACACCACTTATGAGCAGCCGAAGAAAACCAAGAGAAGACGTTGACTCAACCGATAAAGGAAGAACCAACTGCCAGGAATTGAGGGTTACATCATGAAGGATGAAGCCACTGCACTGCAAGAATTCAGAGATGGAGAGATAGTACCCGAGCCTAAAAATCAAGAGAATAGTTGACCAAGTCTCCATCATCTGGACCTGTTGAGAACAAGACTCAGCTGTCCCACTGAGAGATAGGCAAGAGAAGACAAGCTAGTCATGAACAACAACCAGCTAGACAAGAGAAGCTTTCACAAGGTGGTTCGACACCATCACTCTTCAATGATAAAGGTAACATTTCAAGGTAAGTGCCATCACTTTAAAAGCTTCTCTTTGATTCTGGTATGCACATAAATAAAGAACCAAACATGTTTAAGTTGCACCTCACATGATCCAACCTAATTAACTCAACATGTTCAGTTCTTTACTCTTTGTTCCTAGCTTTACTCTTGAATCTCACTATCTTAACCAAATGAGCTAAATTGTTATGCATCCAACCTTTGGAAGATAGTATATCACAATCATGAAAAGATTGACACATTATGCATAGATTATCCTTCCTTAGGTTAAGCAATCTGATCTATTAAATATTTTAAGATGCTACTTTCATGCTCATCTTTTGATCCAATCACTCATGTTAAGATTGAATAGAATACATAAACAACAAGTTTATCTTGCTCGATGTGCCTAAGGTTAGAGAGGAATGAACAAAACTTTTCGTTCTGTTGGTGTTTTTCCACCAACAGAGCCCATGCACTTGATCTCTACCTTGTCTTTATGAGCAGGACACACTCTTGAGCAAAACATGGAGGAGTTTGTCAACTCTCAAATTCTACAGAGTGAAGGTCCTGGATCTATAAGAACATGCACACTAAACAAGATGCTGCCAGCTTCCACAACTAATGCTTCACTTCAAATTGTTGGGCAAACGAAGAACATGAGTGACACCATATCAAGAGGTGTAGTTATCAAGTTCTACATATTAAATGACGCACCTCAAGAATGAACATGGTGAGAAGTCCTGTTCAGAGGACTTAAAACATTGAACCCTCGCCGAAAGGTAAATCGGTAGTTATCCATATTTATCTTTATTGCATTAGTTTCTATTTTTGCATATTTACATTCCATCATTATTTCTCCATAGCATATTTACTTTTCCGCATTAGCATTGCATAAAAAAAGAAAATAAAAATATTACACTGCATCATAAAACTTAAAGCCCCATGTAATTCTGTGGTGTGTAAAACCCCACATGAAAAATTCACTGTGGTGGCATAAAAACAAAAAAAATATAAATATGCATACATTCATCCTGTTGCATTTTCTCTTGAATCATAAAAAATATTAAAATACAAAAATATTGAGAAAGAGATCTTACTGAAACTCTAGACAACTAAGGCTTGAGTGGCCAACCACTAACGCTTAATCTATTCCACAAGTTTTGTTGTCTATTTGAGTTTCACAGGATTGAATGACCAAGAAAAGCTGACGAGCAAGTGAATGTTCCATTCACTGTTGGAGCACTATTTCAACAACCATCAACGTCAATCAAAGCTCCGATAGAGAAAGAACATTTTCACAGCCAGTCCGCTATATTACATGATCGAACGACTATGTCAGCATTCAGCTTGGGGGAAAGCACCCCCGTGTATCCAGGTAAGTATCCTTATCCTCTTAAGTTTTCTTTCTATACATAAATCTAAAAAAATATATACAAAAAAATGTGGGCACATGAAGGCTCACCATTAATTAAAAAGAAAAAAAAATATGGGCACATGAAGGCTCAATGCTATTAAAGGAACCGGCTTGGGGGAGACGCACCCCCGTTATCTTCGTAATCCAGGTATGTCTTATTCATTATCTTAGTTATTTATAATAAGTGTGTGTTAGGTTAAATAAATAGTGTGTTAAGTTTGTTTTAAAAAGTTGATAATAAAAGAAGAACTCTCTCTCTAATCTTTTACATGGAAATGATGAATAGTTGCTCTATCTAATTTCTTTCAAGTACCTAGCCTTCAACCATAAGTTCTCCTGATTAATAATGATGCTTCAAAATAAAATTAAATATATGGGTAGCAAATGCTTGATCCAGAGTCCAGGTAATTGACAGATATGATATGTGATGATCTGAGCTACTGTTATCTTGTTCTAAAACAACACTAGAGTTCCGGAGAGTTTCCAATATTAATATGACTAATAATAGCATTGAGTTAAATTAAGCTTTGTTGACCCTATGAGAAGTTATCATGCTATTGAGTTGAGATCACTTACACATTCCATCCATTTTCCACATAAATGCCCATGATTATTTATTCCTATCCTCTCAAAAGTTTGTTGGAAGCATGTGGATATTAAAAAAAAAGAAAAAAAATCCGAGGAAATAAAAAGGGACAAATGTCCAAAACCTCAAAAAGATAGATCCCGAGGAAATAAAAAGGGACAAGTGTCCGGAACCTCGAAAAAAAGAAAAAAAAAGAGAAGAAAATATCAAAAAAAAATGGGCACGTGCCCGCTAGTCGAATTAGCTTGATAGCCATGTGTCTCTGATAAACAAAAGAGAGTGATATATTTCAAAAGAGCATCCGACTCTAATTTCCGTACACATGCACTTCTCGATTCAACGGTGTGGTTGACTTTCTCTTTGGATCCATTGTTTAATTTGGCAACATATGTTTTTAATCCTTGCTGAAAATTCATAAAACTCTAGGATAATGGTGAAGTGAAAGAGCAAGAGACATAGTGCTTAATTTGATCGTTCTATCTTTCAATTACTCAAGATTCAAGGTAAAGTACTAAGCCCCGTGATGAATAATATGATACTTTTTTCTATTCCATATGAGAACTTTTGTTTGAATACATGTGTACTTGTTGGAAGTGAAGATATTGCAGCAACTCCTGATCCATTGTTGAGATTGGCTTTGCTCGGGACTAGCAAAGGTTAAGCTTGGGGGAACTTGTTGACGCTCACTAATGCTCATAACTAACCATCAACTATTGCATGAAATGACACTAAATGAATTACAAAGCATAGTTGTAGGGTTTGAAAGTAACAAGTTCCACGAGTTTTGGTGCTCTCACTTGTTTTGTAGGACATCAATATTTCACCATATAAAAGTATCTCAAGTGATGAATTGGAGTGCACCATTGCGAAGGGCTCGTCGAGACGATCGAAACGGACATATCATTTGCTATATTCGGAGTCCCGGATGAAAAGATATTAATTTTGCATCGAAATCTGCAAAAGAAGGATCTAGAAGACACCAGAAGGCACCACGAGGCGGGCCACCACGTGGGCGCACTAGGCCAGACCGACCGGTCCCATATGGAGACCGACCGGTCGGCAACGGAGCCCGTTTCGCCTCCGCCTTCTGGAACCTTCTTCCACCGCCTCCTAGGATGCATCTCCACCGTCCCCGAAGTCGGTTTGATCTAACGGTGGGCGATAAACATGACGCGGATCGATGACATGGCGATTCCTTGCCCTCTACTCCACCTCGGGCTATATAAGCAGCCCCAGACCCCCCTCTCCAAACATCTCCCTCTTCATTATTCATCTCCACATCAGAAACTAGGGTTCCAATGTAGAAGTAGAGGTCCCTCTAGATGAATCTCTTCTAGTTCATCTAGATTTAGATCTAGTTCGTCTAGTTCTAGTTCTAGTTGTCTAGTTCATCTAGTTGTAATTAGAGATCCAATTAGAAAGAGGAGAAGGAGAGATTAGAGAGGAGCTACGCTCTAATTCCAGAGGAGTCTTCAGAGATTTGGTATGCTTTTGTATCTTTTCTTATAAGACTTGTGCTTTAATATATTTATCTTCTCTAATTACTTTATGCTTTATTATATGATTAGTATAGTTGTTATATCTTGGCATGGGATCTTTGTTCGTATTGAGTGCTCTAGTTATCCTAGGTAATTAGAGTAGT
Source organism: Coix lacryma-jobi var. lacryma-jobi (assembly GCA_009763385.1). Lineage (NCBI taxonomy): Eukaryota > Viridiplantae > Streptophyta > Magnoliopsida > Poales > Poaceae > Coix > Coix lacryma-jobi. The sequence continues at coordinate 139,705,762 of CM019822.1, read as the reverse complement.
AATCGATAGATTAGACATGGTGTTTAGTCTATAGGTTACCTGAGGTTGCGCTCAATCCCACGGAATAGTTGTGGTAGCCCCAGGGGTGACAGCTCTGTTAGGCCTTCGTAGTCCACCACGTTCAGATTGATGTTTTGTAGAGCTTTTGGCAGCCTTCTCCCAACTACCTTTTTCCCAGTCTTCTTCGAGATTTGGAAAGGACCTGTTGCTACAAAGTGCCAATGTTTATGACTGCTATATCTTTTCATATTTGTTGCCTTAGAACCCAAGTAATAGAGAAGTATATAGGAACCTTGATTTCCCCCGTTGTCCTCCCACCATAGTTATCAATACAGTTATCATTGAATATCTTTTATGTGCTTTCATTCATATCATATATCATTCACTCCTGCTTTAGTCTATTTAGTACTCTGAGTTAGTAGATGCATGATAGTGAATTATCAGATTCTTGACCCTTACTTCCCTGTGGTAAAATATAAATAACGATCCTGGAATACTCCCGGTAAAATGCTACAATGGTGTTCTGTGCGCTTGCGGAATCTTTCATATTCTATTTGCACTAACAAACGCCAACACTCCTCTCCTTTCGATTTCCCGGTGATTGAATCGATTTGAGCGGATGATTTCTTGGGGATAGTCTCCTAACTACCTCGTGATCATCCTCTCCAAGTTTGGGAACGTGGGATTGAGTTTTGATTCGGATTTGGGAAGAGTTGTGTGAGGGGCGACCGAAATCGCCCTCACTGGGAGGTCGCGGACAGTCCGCCGTTCCTCCCGCGGACAGTCCGCGCGTCGGGGACTTGGTCAGACCAGTGGCCGCGAGTCCTTGCTGTTTGGGTCTCGGTTGACCGGCGGACAGTCCGCCGGTATAAACCGCGGACAGTCCGGGACTGTCCAGGGGACTTTCAGAACCAGTGCGTGTTTGCACTTTTGACCGGCGGACAGTCCGCCATCCCCTAGCGGACAGTCCGCAGTAGGGGCGGACAGTCCGGGATCCCAGGTCCGGACAGTCCGCGAGTTGGCTGTGTGTTCCGGTTTGGTGCGTTTGCTCTCCCGGCTTCTCCGCTCGGTTTTCGGACTTCTCGTTTGGCCCTAGAGTTGATCAAGGAACCTCTCTAGGTATCTTTGCTACACCTTCCCTTTTGATTTCCCGTTGATTTAGTTGATTTAAGCGGATGATTTCTTGGGGATAGTCTCCCAACTACCTCGTGATCATCCTCTCCAAGTTTGGGATCAAGGGATTTTGATTTGGATCGATTTGGAGGATATTTGAGTTGAGGGCGACCAAAATCGCCCTTTCTGGGCACTCGCGGACAGTCCGCCAATGTTCCCGCAGACAGTCCGCGCGTCGGGCTCCGACCGAGTCAGCGGTCGCGAGTCTCGGCTGTGTTGGCTCAACTTGACCGGCGGACAGTCCGTAGTTGGTGACCGCGGATAGTCCGGGAGTCGTGCAGGGGACTTTCAACAGCTGTGCTGTTTTTCGTTTTTGGCCGGTGGACAGTCCGCCAGGGGACCGCGGACAGTCCGCCCCTGACGTGGACAGTCCGAGACCGAGACTCCGGACAGTCCGGGAATTGGCTGAGTGTTGCATTTTAGTGCGTTTGCTCTCACGGCTTCTCCACTTGGTTTCCGGACTTCTCGTTTAGCCCTATAGTTCACTAAGGAACCTCTCTAGGTATCTTTGCTACTAGTTAGCATAGGTATTTAGGAGTTTCTCAACGTAGCCGTCTATCTACGTTCGAGACTTGGTTTTTGAGGGTTGAACTTGCTCCAGTGCTTTTGGCGTTTGGTTTGCTATCGCATTGTGGTGCCTCGCTGTGATCCTAGGGATCATCCACCCTCTTCCAAGGGTCGTGGGCATCACGGTTTCGATCGAAGCTCTTGGGGTTGATTTTGGGACAAAAGGCCAAAGTTTCGAAAGAAATATTTGAGCTCCCATTCACCCCCCCCCCCTCTGGTCGCATTGCTATTGCATTCTCGGTCCTTCAGGGGGGTGAATGGGAGCTCAAAAATTTCTCTCAAAACTTTGGCCTTTGTCCCACAAATCAACCCCCAAGAGCTTCGATCAAAACCGTGATGCCCACGACCCTTGGAAGAGGGTGGATGATCCCTAGGATCACAGCGAGGCACCACAAGGCGATAGCAAACCAAAAGCCAAAAGCACCGGCACAAGTTCGATCCTTAGAAATTGAGTCCCAAACGTAGATTGAAGGCTACGTCAGGAAATCCCCAAATACCGATGCTGACAAGTATCAAGGATACTTAGAGAAGTTCCTAGGTGAACTAAGAAGCCAACCGAGAGGTCCGGAAACCAAGCGAAGAAGTCGGGAGAGCAAACGCACTAAAACTCAACAAGCAGCCAACTCCCGGACTGTCCGCCAGTACACGGTCCCGGACTGTCCGGCTCAACCGCTGACTATCCGCGGGGGGATGGCGGACTGTCCACCGGCAAAATCCCCGAAACAGCACTGTTGCTGCAAGTCCCCTGGACGCTCCCGGACTGTCCGCGAGCTCCAACGGCGGACTGTCCGCCGGTCACTCGAAAGCAAAACGGCCGAGGAACACAGCCACTAGTCCGGCTCGTCCCCGACGCGCGGACTGTCCGCCGGTCAAACCGCGGACTGTCTGCGACCTCACAGTGAAGGCGATTTCGGTCGCCCTTCACACACAACCTCCAAAATCCGAATCAAATCACAATCCCACGTTCCCAAACTTTGAGAAGATGATCACGAGGTAGTTAGGAGACTATCCCCAAGAAATCATCCGCTCAAATCGATTCAATCAACGGGAAATCGAAGGGGAAGGTGTATGAACCGAAAACGCACCACGAAAAAGAAATCAACCCGATCTACTCGTGAGGAGTTAGATAAATTCCTTCGGTGGAAATGATCTCCTCACTATAAAGAACAAGTTGATTCAAGTGGAATTCGAAAAGATGCAGTAGGGAGGGCGATCTAGTGATGGGAAAATCGGGGAGAAACGAAGAACGCGAAGAACACGAACCAAAACGCGAATCAACGCATCGATCTGCAACCGTGTGGCTACCACACACTACAACAGTGAGATTACGGTCTCACTTCCTCAAAATCTCCAGTACACAGAGGTATGGTTCTCTGCGGATCTCAGTTGCTACAGCAGGGGATTGGGAGATCAGGAAAACCTAGAAGGCAAAGAGGAAATGGCTGAGATAGAATGGGAGGAGGGTGTCTCCCTCTACTTATCCTAATTCTAATTCCTACTCTACCCCTCACTAATTATAGAGCGAACCAGCTAAACCATTGGGTTATTCTGGACCAACTCGAAGATGCTGGTGATCCGACGGCCACGCCCACACAACTGGTAGCGTTGCATCGACGTAACCTTACCGATTGCCGCCACGTGCCGCCACCGCTCCGCTTGTCCTTTTCCCGGACTTCGCCCCCGGTTTTGAGGCCCAAACCTGGAAACCAGCCTTCACGACCAACCCCCGGTTTTGAGGCCCAAACCGGGAAACCCGCAGTCCATCGCCTGAGTTTTGTGGCCCAAACTCAGAAACCCGCAGCACCCAGGTTTTGAGGCCCAAACCTGGAAACCGTCCTCAAGCCCGAGTTTTGTGGCCCAAACTCGGAAACCATCAGCGCCCAGGTTTTGAGGCCCAAACCTAGAAACCGTCCACTCGGTGGTTTTTCTGTGGCTCAACCACCAAACCGAGCTGTAGAGGGGATGCACCGCCCGTGCACCCCGTCCACCGACACGTGTCCCCAGGTCCTTGACCCAAGCAACACCGTGCCCGCAAGTCTTCGCTCGTCGCTATCCCAGGCTGTCAGCCACCACAGCTGATCCTCGGGCCACCGATCCCTCAGTCCAAGCCTCACGTCCGCCCTTCGCCACTCTCGGTCCATCGGCACGGCACGTCTCTACTTGACCTTCACCTTGCCTTTGATCACTGTATCCGTGCTCGACACCTGCACAACACAAGCCAAAGAACATGCACATTATCCTAGTTGACAATCACTCATCACTCAGAGACTCGGCATACACCCATGTATCCGCAAAAAGCATTGGAACACTTGTCCCATGTGTCTACAGCGTTGCGATTGGTATAGAACCATTGCTTCGCTTTTCCTAGAAGAGAAAAGGGAAAGAGACGAAGATGGATGACTTCTTGGGTTATCCCCTTAATGGTGAAGGTGCCGCAAATCTCCAAAAATTGTTGGAGGTGAGCATTGGCATCCTCATGAGCTTTGCCACAGAACGGGCTAGCTTGGACCATCGTGATCAGAGCCGGTTTTAACTCAAAATTGAGGTTGGCATCGATCACGTCTGGTCTTGTCGCTACATCGGCGGCAGAAGGAGCAGAAAACTCACGAATGGTCTTGTTGTCCATCGTGAAGATAGAACAAGATAAGAAAGAAAGAAGTTGAAGAAGATGAAGGAAAAAGATAGGAAGGACAAAGGAAAGAAAGAATGGGGTAAGATGGGATTCGATAAGCGGGAGCTTAAGCAAAGATAAATTTGACAAGGACTCGAAGGATACATCGATTGCCTTCCCCGGCAACGGCGCCAGAAATGCTTGTTGGTAGTTCTTAACTTCACTAAAGATAGAGCTAGGCAACTATCCCCGGTAACGGCCCAGAAATGCTTGTTGACACTTGCCAACGTCGTTACTAGGAGTAGACTATGCAATCTATCCCTGGCAACGGCGCCAGAAATGCTTGAAGCAAGTCCAGTCACTATACCTAAAGGAGTGAAGCTAAAATAGCTATCTACTAATGTCAAATGGGGTTGTCAATCCCGACACTAGTAGGAGCTAGCTAGCGAGAATGCAATCTACTAGGAGGAGATTCTGCAAGCGCACAGAACTATCGTAGTAGCACTTCGCCTGGGAGTACCAGGTGTCGATTTATTTGATCCCAAGGGAAGGCTAGGGTGGTGTATGCGTCGAGTCAAGGAGGGGATGAGAGTCGAAGAATAAGAGAAGGGGAAAAGAGAGAAAAGAAGATGAAAGGCTAGAAAGAATATGTGGGTGGATAGGTAAGGATGAAATGGATGGTAAGGTAGGGTGGATGGATAGGTGGGTAAAGGAGAATAGGATAACTAAAGATAACTAACTAATAATTACTAACTACTCCTAGATGACTACGAAGCAAGATAGGCAAATGTCAATAAAGCAACCAAGTTAAGTATAGTTTTATTCCTATCTTATCAAGTATCGAGGCGTACTAGCCATTACCACTGACTTAGGTTGAACGCTAGCACAACGAGCCTTACTGTTAAACTGGGCCAACTACGTGGTGGAATTCAAGGCGCACAGGGCTGTCACCACCTGCTTGCTACCACAGCTATCCGGGGGTCCAGCCGTATCTGAAGGTAAGTCTATAACTAAGCACCACGCTTAATTATATTCTAACTATCTCTACCCTAGCTTTGAATAGAGACACCCTTGCGGACGTCAGAGCAAATACTTGACTTAATAAGATAAACACTAAACTAACTAAGCAACCTATTTGCAAAGATCAAACACTAAGCTCACTAGAGATTAACTACTATGGCTAAGTGAATTGAACTGTAGGATAGCTAGGCACTCAAGCAATCAATCAAGTATACCACTCAATACTGGTAAGTAGAATAAAGTAATACTTGAAATGATGAACTAGAATATAGTAAAGTGCTTGAGATACAAGAGCAAAACCTGAACTGGAGATGAAGGAAGACTCTTCCTAGCTCCAGGACCGATCACTCGCACACCTCTACTCTTGAGCTAAGCCTTGAGCAGCGCTTCCGCGAGGGCAAAGATGCCTTGCTCTACTAGCTACCTACTTGCCTAAGCTCTCTAAGCTTCTAACCTAACTCTCACTTGCTTCTCTTGCTTTGCTTCTCTTCGAAGTGTGGGATATGAAGGTGTGTCCAGGGGGGTATTTATAGCCCAAATGAGTGAGGGGGGGTTCTTATAGTGGGCAGCCAACCGACCTAGGGTTAGGTCAGGTGGCGGGCGCTACCCCCTACTAGCGGCCGCCAGTTCCCTGGCCGTTGGATGAACCGCCTCTGCTTCAACGGCATCCAGGTGGTTGTCCAAGGCGGTTTGGAGGTCGGTTGCATGTCCTAGCAACCGACATTCAGCCTTGATCCACGCCACTCCTCCCTGAGCCGTCCGATGCCACTGACCTAGTGACCAAGGGCCAGGATTTGGCCTTGGGGAGGTCACACGGATCGGTGACGTGGCAGGGGGTGACACTTGGGCCAACCCAAGTGGCGGGCGCCACCCCCCTTAGGCCCATTTGGGCCCTGCTGAGTGGGCTTGGCCTCTGGTGGGTCCATATGTCCCAATTTGGTTCAAATCCTGCATTCAAATAGAATTCTATGGACATGTGGAATTTGGTTAGTTTGAAACCTATTTGACTACATTTCATGCCTTTTTGGTGAACTTTAGGGTCAAATGTTGACGGTAAAACAGGTGTTTAAGGACCGTCAACAGGCCTAGCATGCTTGGGCAAGGGTGTGGGTTTTGGCTCTTCACAATTGTGAGCAAAGTGTCCTTCTTTTCCACACTCAAAACATCTTCCCAACTTCTTCTTCTTTGGCTTTGGGATGCTCTTGTGTTGCTTCATCTTCTCTTCGAGGTAGCCAATACCACTTCTATTGGTCTTCATTACGGTGTTCATGAGAAGCTCACTTTGAAGACATTGACCCTTGGTGAAGTTTCTCAACCCGGTGGTAAGGTGCTCTTTCTCTTTCTTAAGCTTGTCATTCTCTTGTTGGAGTTCCAATAGGGATGGTGTCATCTTGTAATCCCTCTCCATCTTCAATCTCTTGTTCTCTTCTTTTAGCATGTCAAGCTCAAGTGTCATGCTATAGTCTTCATCATGAGTTTGGATGACAACTTGCTTGGTGATTGATAGCTTCTCTAGATCAATCTTGAGCTTTGCATTCTCATTCTTGATCTTGACATAGTCATCATAGTGTTTGGCCTCAACCACTTTCTTGCCCTTGCTACTAGCTCTTTGCTCACCATGCTCACTAACCAAGTCCTCACAAGATGTTGCTATGTCACACTTAACAACAAGGTTAGGAGCATCATGTGTCTCATGTGAAAGCATATCATAAGCAACGGTAAGTGTATCATGATCTACTTTGACTTGAGTATATTGTTCTTTGAGCAAAGAATAGCTAGTGTTAAGGTCACTATGCATCTTTTCAAGTTTTTCATTTTTAGCTTTGAGCTCCTTGTTAGAGGACTTGATCTCCTTGATGGAAGATGACATAGTAGCAAGTTCATTCTTTAGCTCATCACTAGCATGTGTAGCATTTTTATACTTTTCAACAAGAGATTCATTATCATGAACAAGCCTTTCATTTTTAGCTCTAGTCTTTCTTATGATTCTTGAGTAGTTGTTAAGCAATTCAACAAGATCATCATAAGTGGGAGACTCAAATTCACCATCACTATTATCATCACTAGAGTCATCATCACTTTGTACCTTTCGATCACCTTTTGCCATGAGGCATAGGTGTGTAGAGGATGATGGCGACAGTGGTGGTGGTGGTGTAGAGGTCCCAATGACTAGAGCGGCCACCTTCTCCTTCTCATCATCACTATCTTCATTTGATGAGCCACCGGAGGAATCAATGTTGGTGAGCCAATCACCAACAATGTAGGCCTTGCCCCTTTTCTTGTGGTATTGCTTCTTCTTGCCTTCTTTCTTCTTGTAGGGCTTTTCATTCTTCTTCTCATCTTCACTTGATGAGTCATACTTCTTGCCCTTGTTCTTGTTCTTGTAGCTCTCTTTCTTGGGCTTGGTGCATTGGTGAGTTAGATGGCCAGTAGCAATCCATTTTGGAGATTGGCCTTCTCTTGCTACTTGTGAAGAACTTCTTCTTCCTTGAGTCAAAGTTGACTCTATTCTTGTGAAGCTTCTTCAACATCTTGGTGGTCGTCCTCACCATGAGAGCAATGTTGGAATCATCTTCTTCATCACTTGTGCTCTCATGATGCACCTCAATTGCCTTGGAATTGCCCTTCTTGTCATGGCTTGCTTTGAAGGCCAAGTCCTTTTTCTTGTCGGTGGAGGAGCCACCACTTGGTGTGATGTGCATGTACATCTCATGCGCATTGATCTTTCCTAAGACTTGTGTTGGTGTGGATGTGGAAAGATCATCTTGATGTAGCACGGTCACAATGTGTCCATACTTCTGAATTGGAAGGACACAAAGAATCTTCCTCACAACATCAGATGGTTGCATTTGTGTGAGGCCAAGTCCATTGAGCTCTTCTACAAGAATATTCAAGTGTGAGTACATTTCATTCGCACTTTCATGAGCAAGCATTTCAAAAGAGTGTAACTTTTGCATAACCAAATGATAACGCTCCTCACGCTCACTCTTGGTTCCCTCATGGAGAGCACAAATGTTAGCCCATAGATCATGGGCATTCTTGTGGTTCCGGACGCGGTTAAACACATCCTTGCAAATGCCTCTAAATATGATGTTTTTCGCTTTTGCATTCCACTTCTCATTCTCTTCTTCATGTGGCGTGAGGCTAGTGCCCTCCTTGGGTTTAGGGAACCCGGTTATTGCGGCTTCGCGGCATTTTACATCAACCGCTTCTAGGTATGACTCCATACGGATTTTCCAATATGGGAAGTCATCTCCCTCGAACATGGGAGGTGGTCCATCACCTCCGGACATCTTAACTCTAGGCAGTTAAGCCTAAATCGAGAGCACGAGGCTCCGATACCAATTGAAAGGATCAAGATGCCCAAGAGGGGGGTGAATTGGGCTTTTCTAAAACTTTAGCACAAATTAAAACCTATCAAGCCCAATTAAACCCTTCTGCCTAGAAGTGTGTTTCTATACTCTACCGCACAAAAGATAATCACTATGCCACTTCTACTCTAGCAAGGCAATTCAAATAAAGGATGAACAACAAGTAAATTGCGGAATTGAATTGCTCAAAGGTAAATGCGAATGTAAAAGAGTAGAGATGACACGACGATCTTTTTGCCGAGGTATCGAGGTGTCGGCACACCCCCTAGTCCTCGTTGGAGCACCCGAGCAAGGGTATCGCTCCCCCTTGATCTGCGCAAGGATCAAGTGCTCACTATGAGCCGATTCTTCGCCACTCCAACCCGGTGAATCGTTCACTACCGGTCACAAGCTTGCTTGGGTCATCCACAATGCCTCCGGATGCTCTCCAAGCTTCACGATCACCACCAAGCCGTCTAGGTGATGCCGATCACCAAGAGTAACAAGCTAGAACTCTCACTTGACCAAGCCAAGGCCAAAGAGATGGATGGATGCACACTTGCTACTCAATTCTCACTAGAAGGTCACTAATTCTCGCGATTAGCAATTCACTCAACCTCACTAGGGCTCTTGTTCTTTCTCACACTCATAATGTGTCTCTCAGCAGATGGAAATGGCAAGAACACTCTAACGGAGGAGGGGAGGAGTATAAATACTCCCCCTCAACCGGCCATCCAAAAGAGCACTGAACAGCACAGATTTCGGGGGCATCAGACGCTCCGATGCCTGGCATCGGACGCGCTGATGCCCTCGACCCAACGGTCAACTGTACTTTCTGTCAGACCTCTTAAAGGGACATCAGACGCTGGGCAGCGTCCGATGCCATCACATCGGAAGCGTCCGATGTGATTCTGACCTCTCTGGAACCTCTCTACATGGACATCGGATGCTGGCCCTCAGCGTCCGATGTGGCCCTCAGGGCACTCTCTCAGAACAGTGGCACATGCGCGTCCGATGTGATAACATCGGAGCGTCCGATGCCCACGCACTAGAGACTCTCAAGTCTAGTGAGCATCGGACGCGCGTCCGATGCCCACTAGGCCAGCGTCCGATGCCCACTAGGCCAGCGTCCGATGCCCTTTTCAAGGGCAAAACCAACTCGGATCGCGACACGGCCTTAACGACTTTTCATCCCCATGACATAAGGGCTCTCTCTGAGCTACCTAGGGCTATGAAATAACAAGTGTGCACCACACCTACCTCAATAGACTCATCTAGGTCAAGCTACTGATTCACGCTCCCCTCTATAGTACGGCCAAAGAAAAAACAAAGACCTAAGAATACCTAAGTGTCCTCCAACACCATATGACACTTATCCTAGTCTACCACCGTCTTCGTCGTCCATCCTTTGAAAACCGAAACGATTTTCATCGCCAGGGGACATGAACTTCATATGCCCGTATCGTCGCCATTACCATGACCTAACTCATCCCTGTTTCTGCAAAACACACGTTAGTCATAGTAATCTTGTGTTTCATCCAATCACCGAAACCCACTAGGGGCCAAGATGCGTTCAACCACGATGTTCATGATTCAAGCAGAAATTCTAGGGTAGGAGCGCATCTCCCAACCGGTAGCGCAAGAACCGACACACACTGGAAAGGCGTCACCAATTTTTGGCTAATTCCGTCAAACCAAAAGAGGACTCATGCCTAGAAAATCAATCGAGCTAAACTGAAAATTCTAGCCACAACCAAACTTCCTTCTTTAAAACCCTTTCAAATGCTAACTTACCAAAGTGATTTCAAAACATTTTAACACTTATGTTAACATTTTTCACAAAGAATTTTCCCAAGCTTTCTCATAGATCTCACCACGACGCTAAGCGCAACATGTATGCAAATGAGACTCACACTTAGTGGCACTAGATAACCAATGCAATTAAATATTTCTCCTCTTTATATTATGGTTATCTATGCTAAACTTAATCATGCACTCTATTGCATCTTGACCAGTGGCGGAGCTCGGATAGAAATTTAGGTGGGGCATATCGGGGACATATTTTTTGAATGATATTGCAAATTTTTTGAATGATATTACATAAGGACGCATATCAATAGCTAAAATATGACAAATTTTGATGCGATATCACCAGTTGTTGTGTTGCGCCTCTCATCTGCTCACTTTCGTTGTGACCATCCTCCACATCTAAACGCTCCTCCATGGCTGCAGCAGGCTTGCAGCCTTCCTGTTCCTGGCCGCCGGACTGTGGCGAGAAGAATGCTGGCACCGGCAGCAACGCACACGCAAGCAAGCAGCAGCTGCCGGCCAGCGGCGGCGCGTCGGCAGGCAGCAACAACACACGTGCAGGCTCGCAGCAGGCAAGACGGACCGCGAAGGCGTGGACTGGCGTCGAGCGGCCCGGAGGGCAAACGGAGGAGCAAATGATTTTGGGTACTATCCATTGGGCTGCCTGGCCTATTTAGCCTACTCTTCCATGGATCGTTTTCTATCGTAATCTATTCTACTTCCACCGCATCCGCCCTGTCTGTCCAACACTTGAACACTACCGCTCCTTCACTCGTCGGAAGGGAAGAAGACAAAGGGGTAGTAGAGGATCTCCTCCGGCGGTAGGTGGGGCAGCTGCCCCACCATGTCGTATGGGGAGCTCCGCCACTGGTCTTGACCGGCAAAACAAAATGGTCTTAGGTGTTATACGTTTGGCTTGAGCTCATATTGTTTTTTTCTTTCTACTTTTGTAAGTTGGAGCACTTGATCACAATCTTTTGGCCATCTCCCTCACATGCGTGCAATCTAACTTCACTACTTGGACTTAGATCAATCTATCTTTTAATCATAGTTAAGCATAAGGTTAGTCCAATAGATTTCATCAATTAGATAAAATCTAACTAGGCCTTTCACTTGTCGTCTCCACCGCCGCTAGAGCCCCTAACCGCCCGGCCGCCATTCCCACCGCTTGACCGGCCTGGCTCGGGCCCCGAGCCCTTTCTTCAAAGCCTGTCAGAGTTGGGGAAAAAGGGGACGTGGCAGGAGCTGGCACGTGGCCATGGGCGCAACGTGGGTGCAGGTGGGGTGCAGGTGTAGTACCCGGGGTGAGCTGGATGGAGTTGCGGCGCGAGCACAAGCGCAAGTTGCACGGGAGGAGCATGTCGGAGATGAGGAAGAGAGTGGGGTGTGGGTGCGGGCGTGGAAAAGGTAACTGACGGAAAGTCACCTTGTCTGACGACCGTTGTCGGTGATATCAAGAAAGGGGTACCCAAAACCTCCGCTTCAGAAAAGACATAACCAGCGTTACATAAGCCACCAGGCCGAAAGCCCATCAAGAGGAAGTGGGCCACAGTGGCCCACTAATCCAAGACGAACCTCGAGTCAGCACACACTCTTCGTCCCGCCCGAGCCCCCAGAGCTAGGCCTCGGGCTAGCGCAATTTCTCTGCCTCGCCCGAGCCATCCGAGCCAGGCCTCGGGCTAGCGCCCCTTCTCCGTTCCGCCTGAGCCCTCCGCGTCAAGTACCGGGTGAAAGCCTCACCATGCATCTCCAAAACCTCCACACGAAGGAGTCGAGCCCTAGCATCAGAAGCTCCCTAGCGAAGGAAGCAAACCCCATACCTACCACTTGTACGACCCCAGAAGCATTAATTGCGCCTTGTCCACTCCGGTCAAAGCCCGCATGGCTACAGCAAGTGCACAGTCAGCCGTACCCTAGTAAAATCAAACTGCAGCCACTTTCCCCAAGAAACGGGCACGTCGTGCGGAGCTATCGCCCCATACCACGCATTATACCTCCCGAGGACGCCCCTCGAGGTACATACAACACCATGTCCCGCATACGGTCAGGGACTCGACCGCTCCCATCCAGCCTCGGTTTCAACCGTGAAGGTCTCGGCCACACCCTCGAGCACGGGTCTACCGGGACTAGTCTGCACTCCAACAACTCCCGACGCGACATCTTTACCCACACCGGCGCATGGGCGTCGTCCTTCACCCCCGTCACCGGGCACGTCGCCACAGGACAAGGAGCGTCGCTACAGCGGCACCGACATGACCGACATCGTCATCGCTGATGTCATCAGTGACATAATTGCCTACGACAGCCCTAAAACTATGTAACCCCGTGCCTCCTCTTCATCTATAAAGGGGACGTCGGGGCTTAGGCAAAAGGGAGGAGACTCAAGCACTCAAGTCTCCAAGCTCTCCACCATCGCTTGTATTCGCCCCTGTACAAGCACTTCGGTGCAAGATAATACAATCTCCCCTCCCCGCTGGACGTAGGACCTTCTCTTGCCCGAATCAGGATAAGCCGTCTGTATTCTTCTTGCATCACCATCCGGATCAGGGAACACGCGCACACAAATTCACTCGTTGGTGTAGACCCCCGGGTCCGAAACACCGACAACCGTCATCGAGCATTTCTGTTAACGTTAACAAGTTGGTGCACATAAAATAACATACTCCCTCTGTATCGGAAAATAGAAGTCGTTTTGCACATGGTTTGGGTCAAACATTGGAAATATAAATCATGAATAACTTTTAAATTTAAGTTTAGAGATATAAAAATCATATAAATAAATTTGTCTTTAAAAGTACTTTCATAAAAATATAGATATATCACTCTACAACAAATATTTTTAAAGAAATAAGTGGTCAAAGTTATGCTTTGAAGACCGTATCGCTGTCCTAAACGACTTCTATTGCGATACGGAGGGAGTATGATTTGGTTTCATCTTGCATAAATGCCCTGTGGCCTTTAGTAATAAGTTGGTCGGAAATTCCTGTCTGGCTGTCTCCGTGTGCTTACTTTTCTTCTATGATTTTTTCGAGCCAAAGTAGTGTAGTAAATTGACGGAGAAGCAAGAAGAATAAAGTGTTAATGTCTAAAAATTACTTCCCTAAATTAAATTCACTCCCTCTGTCCATATTTTCTTATCTAGATTATATTAGCTATCCCTAATTTCAGTGTTATCTTAACAAAATCCCATTGCCGTGGTGACATTAAAAAATGATGTACGTCCATCTTAGATCTTGTAAATATATGTTAATCCACGTGGTTTATAAGAAATTGAGCTCCAAACTTTGTAGATTGAAGACCTTCGAGTGATCAGATATGTTACCTTAGGGTCACATGCACATCTTATAGGCAACTGAACAGCCAACCAAACCTTATGCAAGGTACCCAGTTACTGTTCAACAGTTTATTTGCAGAAAAAAAATACACCGAGACAAACATAACAGCACAAAGCTGTAGCCTTCATCCCAAAATGATACAGTACACCAATGGATCGAGAAAAATGCTTATCATGAGATTCATGGGACCTTAGTCACAGCCCACAAAAGAAGGAACTCAGTATTTTCATTATCCTGCCAACAGTAAATACGCCCTAACTAATTTAGGGCGGGCTGCAATTGCAGCTTGGCAGGACAAAACACAAAGCACAGATACACACGCACACAAGCACATCGGCCGTATCAATATACACCTGGATCCATCCTTGTTACTGAGCTCAGCTGAACAAATTGGGAATGCAGGCTCCTGAGTCAGGATTCTGCTGCTCCTTCCAGATACGGCCTGTGACCCGCAGTTTCAGCTCTTTCCTATCTCCACCTGAGAAGAAGAGAGCCATGTTGCGCTGAATTATTAGGCCGTCATGGCTGTCCCTAACCTTCCGGTGGCTGTCCCGGATACTGCGGGGAGTTCCCTCCCATATCATCTTCCTGCCATTTGCACCAACCTCAAGGCTATAGCTGTAGTTCCTAGCATCATTTTCATCACCCATAAACCGGAGGAAAGCCATGTATACTGGCGCCATTCCAAGTTGAAATGCCTCAAAGTGCAAGCAAAAGTACTGCCCAAAACAATGAAAAACCTAGAAGGAGATAAGATAGTATCAGACTAAATTCACTTGATTCAAAAATAGATAAAGCACAACTTTCTTATATCATCATACTAGTGAAATGAGGTGAGAAAATCTTGTTTCATTAGCTGAATACATACCATGTGTTTGATTCACGAATTACCAATGAGGGATGTTGAAAATAACTGATGATGGAATAAGTAAACATCTAAACTAACATAAATTTACAGAACTGATAAAACAAGGCAATCAAGAGACTACTATAACTTAATTCAAACATAGATAAAGCATAACTTCCTTGATCATGTGGTATAATATGGTAAAAAACAGTTTTCTCAGCTGCAGCATTTTAACTTATTTCCAATGTGGGACATTAAAGACAACTGAGGCTAAGATACAAAAAAAAAATCTGCATTACTACATATCTTGTCTAATTGATTAATAAAGAAAGCAATCAAGAGATCAAGAAAACTATAAATATATGTGGATACTTACAGTTAGCATCCAGGTTGCATTTTCAACCTCTCTTGGGTTGGATTTGACATAGCGGTGATTAAATGTACATCCAGAGTGCATGTCCACTTTATGATCATCTCGTAGATGTGCCACAAGAAAAGGAATATCCCCAACAACTGAGCATTCAGAACCAGCATAGGGGCAGTTGTATGGCCTAAAATTACACTGTGACTCATGCTTGAGTTTGCTGTAGTATGGGAAGACTTCTGGACATCCAAGGGAGTAGTATTTGCAGGGGAGCTCAAGTGATTCAGCCACTTTTTCTAATGCCAGACACCTGATGTCACCGAGCTCTTGTCGACAGGTTGGACAGCGGTTGTGCACCCGAGTTTTGCAGGTGGAACACAGAGTATGACCATTTTGGCACTGAAACATAGGGAAACATATCAGTCTGTTACAAGCTAATTTTTATGTCAACTGTTGAGTCATGACATTCAAATGCTAAACCTAGAAAATTCAAAGTTTCATTTACATGGTTTCTAGAAGAGATGAACAACAGGGAATGGAAAATAGTTATCAACAAACATATATTGTTCAATGTACTAGAACAAAAAAGGATTATCCTAACACAATGGATATGAAAGATGCGTACACACAGCTTCATCTCTTAAAGATTTATGCGACATACTATAAAATTCAGACCACACAGCAACATTTGGTATGTACTTCGTTTTAACCTTTACTGGTGTACTGCAAAGATTGCTTGACTTGTAAATTCTAAAAGCTCCAAAACAAGCTAAGTTTGCAGAAAAGGACACCACATAATTGCAATATAATTGAATATACAACTAATTATTGAACATACAACTAATTAACCTTTCTTACAGATGTGTACCCTAATGTGCCCTATCCTTATATAAGAAATCCTTTGTGTTCTCTGGTAAGTTATCATCCAATTGGAAAACTATGAAAATATGTTAAGATGGTTAGCTCAAGCCCTGTGAGTAAGAAACAAAGAAACTTCAACACCCCTGCCCCCAACACACAATAAGAGTAAAGGAAAAGGAAATCAAATAGGAAGGTAGACAAAAAGAAAATGCACAATACTGTGGCATTCTAGTACTTGCTATTGGCTAGTCAAGGGATCATTTTCAGTAAGTACATAGAGTTTTTTCCACTTCACTTCCAAATGAGGATTTTATATATAGAGAGGCAAGTAATGAGCTCAAAAACAAATTTTGAAGATGCCTAGTCAGCAACCAAACTACTGAAGAGAACTGCATAACTCATCAAGCAACAGGAAACTTATTGGTCGAGATTTTTACTGGTCAGTTCAGAATCAAACATGAAAGCATTAGAGCACCCCATGGTTGAATGAATGTTGTGTTATTTGTGTCTCCAAAAGACACATATTGGCATCATGGTGTGCTATTCAGGAAAATATCACAGAACATCAATAAAACCTTATCAGTATATAAGGTTATTGTTTTAACACACTCCAGTGAGGAATATATAAGGCGTGCAAAGTAAATCAATTCAACAATTATTGAAATGTTCAATTTTGGAGAGACAAAATTTGCTGTGGGAACTATGCAATAGCAGTAATCCCCAAAGAATTCTGTAGGCACAGAGGATCCAAAATAAATAACAGTAACTTAAAGAACAAATTAATCAATTAAACCAAAAGGACACCTCTAGTTTGCAAAAACCATACCTTTCTCACGTATATGGGCACAAAAGCATGCAAACACAACATCCTTTAAAGCACAAATAAACTAGAAAAGGAAACTGTTGAGACATTTTTATTAGATACATAGAAGGGCGTAGATGTTGCTCCCAAAGGAACCTAGCACTTTGTAAACATCTGCCCTCACCCTCATTTTTGCTTCTCAGTGTTAAATATACTACAAGCATCGAATAGACAAATGCCATGACTGACCAGGTTAATTCAATCCTCATCTGTTAATGCTCTGTCGCATATTCTGATTCCAGGCACACGCATAAACTCACTCAAACGAGATGCTACACTTTGCAACACGCTGATTTCATTAGAAGACTAGAGACCACTGAGGAACAGCTAAACACAATCCATTAGTACTAACGATTATGGAAGGAAACTATATTGATAACATCAACATGCCAAAGCGACAGTTACAATCATATCCTATGATTCTCTGTATCTAAGCTGCAATTATTACACAGTTAGCTACACGGTTTGCAGGAAGCAGAGCATGAGCAAGACACATGGCCAAGCATCTGTGATAGTTGAAGAAGCAAAAGTTATTCCCCTTATCAGTTATCAATCAAATGTACCGATTACGCATGCCCGGGGACAGAAAGATTGCGGGGAATTAAGCGGCCAGGTGTCCCCATGACCAAGAACCCCGAGCACAAGCAACAAAGATCCTACTCCTATACTGGGAGTAGGAGCAGATCACGCAACCCTGGCAGGGCTAACATGCCAAGATCCCGAAACGAAGGCACGAAAGGAATCGCACCTGGTGGATGGGCGGGTACATGGAGTTGGTGCAGACGGGGCACTCGAGCAGCTCGTGCACGCCCGTGGCCGGAGATATGACCAGCGGCCCCGCTCCCGCTACCGGCCCGGCGGCACCGGCGCGGTCGGAGACGACGACCACGTTGACGGCGGCCGCGGCGGCGGTACCGGCGGTGGAGGAGGATTTGAGGAAGGGGCGGGGGAGCTGGGACGAGGTGACGGCGGCGGTGTCGTCGTCGTCCTCCATGCCGTCGGAGTAGGACACGCACTCTATGCTGTCCAGCTCCATGTCCCGCAGCAGATCGAGCGGAATCTTGACGGTGCCCAAGTTTTGTGCCGAGGCTCAGATTCGGCAGTTTCTCTCTCCCCCTTCCTCGCGCGGCGGGCCCGGATTGTTGGACAAGGTGCTCTGGGCTCCGAGGACTCGATCGAAGAACTCCACGGCCGCGGGCTGCGAAGGAGGAGGGGAAGGGGGAGCGGAGCAGAGGGGATGATAGATTGATGGTGATTGGTGAAGGGAGGAAATGCAAATGGGGAGAGGCCGAGGGAGGAATGTGTGGGGTCGGCGGTTGCGGCGGGTGGTGGTGGGGGCACTTGATTGTGCTATGATGCGGCGGTGGGGGTGGGGGGTACCAGGCACGGCGTGGGCAGAGCCCTTTTTCGGGTGGGTTTTATGACGGCCTGCACGCAGCGCCTGCTACTGTAGTGTGCGGTGTGGTGCGGCGCACGTTCAAATTTGAACCTGTCGCCCGGCGGACGCAGCCAGGAGGACAGCGGGCGTGGGCTGGCCGCCGCCGGGGCACATGTCATTTGCGGTGGCTAGTTGTGCGCGGACACCAGCATGGTAAAAGAAGTCGTTTCAGACACTGACACGGTCTCCAAAACATAACTTTGATCACTTATTTTTTTAAAAATATTTATTGGAAAGTGGTTTTTTTAAAAATATTTATTGGAAAGTGGTATGTGTATACTTTTATGAAAGTATTTTTCAAGATAAATTTATTTATATAATTTTTATATCTTTAAACTCAATAATTTAAAAGTTATTCATAATTTATATTTCCAATGTTTGACTCAAACCTTGTCCAAAACAACTTCTTTTACCAAACTGGAGGGAGTATATACATCCGATAAATACTTTGGTTTTGGCAGCAAAAAAAAAACTTTCAACAATATATACATCCGACAAATACTTTTGTTGTATAGAAAGATTCTAGGATTTCATCTCTCTTCTTTCGCCATTTTGGTGCAACCTCTCTCCCTTTGCCACTTGTCTTAAATTTACTAGGATCGTGCCCGTATGTTGCAACGAGGACAAAATAATATCACAATAATTTAAGTTTAGACATGATATACTATACTACCAAAGAAACAATTTTGAGTGTGATAATTGCAATATTCGGTTTATAGCTGACCATCAATATTACTGCATGAGGCTTCAAGTTTTGATATGAAATCAAAATAATCTAGTCCATATTGTATAACAATTCATTAAGACTACCTATTCTACATCGTTCTTGTCCATGGTACGTTCAAAAATATTGTAGCCACGAAGGAATATAAATTCTCCTATAATATGTTCATATTGAAACATTCATCTTGTGAAGCCAAGGGTGGTTAGTTGCACTTAATAAACATCCAAATGCAAAATAGTTAGTAAATAAAGTAACAAAAGTGACCAAGGTTCCTGTAAAAAAACAGAACTAATAAATTTTCTTAAATTTAGAACTAATGAGTTTTCTTCTGCTTGGTTGTTATTTTGCTCCACACAACCCTTGCTATGGAAGCAATTTTAGACCAACAACTACAACTACCTAAAAGGCTGAAACATAATAACTTTGATTTTGCCCAAGGAAGTAGCCACAACCAAGGTTAATGTTCAGAGTAACAGGACTATATCAAAACCAAAAAAGATGTAAAGGGCTAAACCACTGTATTGATCACGGTCCAACAAAGTCAAAAGAAACACAAGTAAAAAACACATGAACCACCGTATTGATTCATTTTTTAGTGGCATACAAAATTACAAATGACAATATTAACTCAAATATTAAGCAAACGCATAGGGTTTTTTTCCATCTTGTTAACTCTGCACAAACAAAAGTCTCTTGCGGCTCTACCTGCACAGTTGGATAAAAATATCCTCACCTAACTTATAGATGAGTTGTGTGGACAGATTATTAATCAAAATGTATTCAGGTGCACTATGCACAGACTGTGATCTTACGCAACTGTTAGCAAACCATCGGTCAAAAAGCACTCAAGCAAACAAGTGAAGCATCAACCATTAACTCTAATTTATGAATTCATTCTCTAACCGTAAATAGTGAACTCAAAGAGCTAGCTAGAGGCTATTTGCACCAAACAGGACAAAGGGCAGAATATGGAAACAAAAGAATTATTGTGGGGTAACCAAGACAATGTTGTTCTCACGGACCAAGTTCAGGATGTGAAGAAATATCCAACTCTACAGTTTATGAATGTCTCAAGCAAAAATATAGCCATGAATACACTTAAAGTATAGTGTAGTTTTAAGAGACTATAGCAGTGTAGTTTGAAGAGATAATTCCTGGGTTTAGAACAAGATGCTCGTACCACGCGTCATGTAGATAGTATTTAGCTTCTTGCAGTACTTTGTTTCTCACCTGTGAGAAATGAAGGTAATAACCATATGTAAGTAAAATGGAAAACATGCTTTGATTTTCATATGCGATGCTAAAATTATTAATCAAGAATTTGGTGTGCTAATGACCAGACAGTTTTAATGCACATGTTCCTTTGATCCTCACTGATGGTGAGGATTCGGTTCTGTCCCATCAAGCACTAAATAAACTACATTCAAACTGAAATGGCCCCACAACAATTCTATCAACCACATAAATAAAATCAAACAATAATTACAATTTATCCTAATTTTCCCTAATGGCCAATTTTGTGGTCCAAACATCCTATCTGCTTCTGACCATGCTGTGCAGTCATGAAGTGTCCTCTGGTGTAGAAAATCCAAATTTATAAGTGAAGTGATATCTCGCCTACTATCATGCAGTCGTTCCTCCAAATCTCTGCAAGAGAAACAATTGACCTATCACGGAGTCATTGCTTATAGTCCAGATGAACAAAATTTAGGAACCCAAGAAAATAATTATAATAAGCACCTCTAAATATCAAATACACATAGTTTTGTTTTTTTGCATGTAATATAACTCGGCAATGAAGGATAAACTGAGGGATCTCAACTGCATTTGCATACACTGAATCAAGATAAAACAGTTCGAAAAGCTTCCTGCCCCCAGATGTTGTGGTAAACCAGCACAAATAGATCATAAGAGAAACTAAGATTTTGTATACCTTCTTGTGTACAAGAGATGATGGATTTTTGGTTTTTTTTAAAGATGCTTGTCTTTTAGTTTTAGTTGGTCAATTATAAACAAAATATGGGTATATCAGTCCTACATCTTATTATCGCTGTTAATCAAAGAGGCAAAACAAAGTCAGTAAGTTCAGTGCGCACATGATTAAAATATGAAAAGAACTGATGCTGGCGTGGAGAAGGGCACATGATTTACAAATATGGATATACCAGTCCTTATTTTTTGACATCACCTTATGGCGTGGGGAAGGGATGAATCAAACCATTCACGAGGACTGATGCTTCATCATGACTCCAGACATTTCACAGCAACTAAGGAAAAAAGAGAACTATTACGCCAGATGACGATTCCTCTACCAATATTTGTAGAGAAAAGAATAGCCTACCACCTCCAGGCTTATGTAAACTCAAGAAAAACTCCTATAAAGAATGGTCAAGTATTAACACATGGCAAGTGACATATTAAAGGTTGGAAATTTCACCTAGTACAAATAATAACATGGATTAAAATCACTAATTAGTAAAATTACTCGGGCAGCAGCAGGGGGTGCCCAAGCAAGGGCAGAACTGCAGTAGGGCTAGGATGTAGTGTACAGGGGCACTGCTTGGCCGCTTGGTGCCTGTGTCAAAAATTTCTACAAAACACTTAGAGCAACTAATTAGTCAATTAGAAAGCGAAGCTTTTTTCTCTAGCTCTACCAAGTGTTGCAAGCCACCTATCCAAGCAATTCTAGTGTATTATAATCACTATGGCACACAAGAGCTATGCCACTACTCTCTAAACTAGTGAGTTAGCAAGAAATAATTACTTCTAACTAGAGAGTTACTTCTAACAACAACTATCACTACACAAGAAAGAATGAAAGTAAATGCAAGTAATAGAGATGGTTACCGCCGCCAGCAAGAGACAATCAATCACTATATGAATTCCAATTAACACCGGGAGATATCCAATGAGACAAAACACACACAGTTTTCTCCTAAGGTTCACGTGCTTGCCGGGACGCTACTCCCCGTTGTGTCGACCACACACTTGGTGGTTCGGCGGCTAATAGGTGTTTCACAAACCTAGCTCAACAAATGAGCACCGCAAGAACCCACTCACAAGTGAGGGTAGCTCAATGACACGAGCAATCCACTAGAGTACCTTTTGCGATCTCCCATGGGGACAAGGTCAAGAACACCTTACAAGAACATGATTGGGGGCGGATACAATCACCAAATCCCCTCACCAATCACCAAATCACCAACCGTCTAGGTGACGGTAATTACCAAGAGTAATAAGAAATCAACAATCACAATCACCACCTAGTGCCACCAAATTGAATCACAAATGCACACACTAGGGTTTCCCCAAATCCTCTCTCAAATGAGCACCAAGCTATGAGATGGAGAGGAGAGGAAGGAGATGCTCTTCAAGCTCACAAGATCAACACAGGCTCTCAATCTCTCTTAGGGTTAGCACAAAGCTTGGGAGAAAGAGATGAGAGAGGAGCTCGTTCTTCTCTTTTGGTTCTTGCAAGAATGAGCAAAGGGAGAAGAATAGAGAGCAAATGTGTGTGTGAGAGAATTAACAAAGGGAGAGCAAAGCAGCCCTAAGTAGCAGCCAGCCAAAAACAACAGTTGGACGTTGGATCTGAGTTGAACCGGATATTCCGGGTAGGGACAAGAAAATATTCGGCGAGCACCTCACTGTCTTGCGAACTGAGCTACAATTGGAAATAGCTGGAATATCCGGCTACGGCCGAGAATAAATCCGGCTAGGGGTTCTCTGTTAGTGCTGTTGCTACTCTTCTCTTTCCTTTTTTTTCTTTCAAGTGCTATTTCTTCTAAAAAGAATCAAAAGAAATTTAGCATAAGAGATAGCACTTTCACAGAGATTTTTAGGGTTAATCTCACCACGTCATTAAGTGCTTAATTATATGCAAATGAGACTCACACTTGGTGGCACTAGATAACCATTATAATTAAAGATTTCCCCTCTTTATAGTACGATTATTGTTGGTATAAATTAACGCACACTCTACTTTATCTGCAAGCGCACAGATAAAATCTACCGATGTAGCACTTCACCGGAGTAACCCAGTTTTAATATCGAACCCAAAGGAACGGATAGTGTTAAGTCTCAAGTGTATAACCCCTGAGTAACTAACAAGGACGGAGAAGCTAAAAGTATAGAGGGGATCACTAAGGCTATCTAAATCCAACTTAAGAGTGATATGTTTATATTATTCTTAATGGGGAAGTTGCCATAAAAGGTCACAAACAGAGTATGATTCTTTTATGCAAATGTATAATCCTACCGAGCCTACACACGGGTAAGTGGACTATAGAAGAATCAACAAGGCTATAAGAGTCACCCTTGCGAACAACCACTACTACCGGCGTTATAGGAGCCAAATATGAGCTATCAAGTCTAAGCACTGAAAGGATCAAGATGCCCAAGAGGGGGGGGGGTGAATTGGGCTTTTCTAAAACTTCTTGCGATAATAAAACCTATCAAGCCCCAATTAACCCCCTAGTGCCTAGAAGTGTGTTTGACAAGAATCAATTGCACAAAAGACTATCGCTAAACCATTTCTACTCTAGCATGGCAATTCAACTTATGAAAGAACAACAAGTAAATGCGGAATTGAATTGCTCAAAGGTAAATGCGTAGAGAAAAGAGTAGAGATGACACGATGATCTTTTTGCCGAGGTATCGAGGTGTCGGCACACCCCCTAGTCCTCGTTGGAGCACCCGCGCAAGGGTATCGCTCCCCCTTGATCCGCGCAAGGATCAAGTGCTCACTACGAGCTGATTCTTCGCCACTCCGGCCCGGTGAATCGCTCGCTACCGATCACAACTTGGCTTGGGTCATCCACAATGCCTCCGGATGATCACCAAGCTCTCCGATCGCCACCAAGCCGTCTAGGTGATGCCGATCACCAAGAGTAACAAGCAAGAACTCTCACTTGACCAACGCAAGGCTAATGAGATGGGTGGATGCACACTTGCTACTCTCTATTCACTAATGAGGTGTTTGATCACTCAATTATCAAATCTCTCAACCTCACTAGGCCTCTTGCACTCACTTGGAATCACAATGTGTTTGGCAACCTTTCAAATGAGCAAGAGTAACAGCATGAATGAGGGGGAGGCATATTTATACCCCCAACTCGAAACATGCACGAAGGGGTAAGTCCAGCCAGTTTACACACTGACCGGACGCACTGTCGGGGTGACCGGACGTGTCCGGTCAGTGCCCAACGGCTACGTGACGTCTACCCTGACACCTGTACGAAGCGTTGATCGGACGCTCTCATGCGTCCGGTCACCACTGACCGGACGCGTCCGGTCAATGTTTTTGCTCTCTGGAACCTCTCTGCATGCGACCGGACTCACCTCCCTGGTGCGTCCGGTCGATTACTGAGGAGCGTCCGGTCACAGCCAGACCCGCTCCTCAGCCAACACTACTGACCGGACGCGTCCGGTCAATAGGGTTGGAGCGTCCGGTCACTGTTAGAAGTCCAAAACGACTTCGGTTTGCGACGCTCCCTTCACGAACTTTCTTCCTTATGATCTTAGGGACCTTTCTAAGCTACCTAGGGCTTTGGTTAACAAGTGTGCACCACACCTAACTCAAAAGTCTCACCTAGGTCAAGCTACCCATTCAAACCCCTCTTAATAGTACGGCCAAAGATAAAACAAAGACCTATGCTACTCTAAGTGTCCTTCAACACCAAATGACACTTAGAACTAGCCTATCACCGTCTTCGTCGTCCATCCTTTGAAAACCGAACGAATTCCATCAATAAGGGGGCATGAATACCATAGTGCCCTCACGATCATCATTACCATGACCTAACTCAACTGTTTCTGCAAAACACACGTTAGTCATAGTAATTTACTGTTGTCATCCAATCACCGAAACCCAGTGGGGGCCTAGATGCTCACAAGCACCACGCTTACACTATCCAACTACTCTAACTCTAGAGCGACTAGAATTAAAGTACTCAAAAGAGAGTCATTAAACCTTAAGAATAATAAGAACAATGGCTCAAACTTAAATATAGATGTTGATTACCGAAACAATCGTTGAAGCAAGTTGACGAAGAACTTGAATCCACAGGTACAAGATGAAGAAGTTGATCCGACAGGCCGGAGCTCCTTCTTGATCTCTTCCTCTCTCTCTCTCTTCTAGTTCTAGTATAAGACTAGGTTCTAAACCTAAACTAGAGGGGTAACTAGTCTTCTACTTGATAGCTGGCTCTTGATTACAACTGGATGAACTAGATCTAATTCTAGATGAACTAGAAGATATTCATCTAGAGGGACCTCTACTTCTAATTGAAACCCTAGTTTCTGATGTGGAGATGAATAATGAAGATGGAGATGCCTGGAGAGGGGGGTCTGGGGTTGCTTATATAGTCCGAGGTGGAGTAGGGGGCAAGGAATCACCATGTAATCGATCCGCGTCTCGTTTATCGCCCACCGTTGGATCAAACCGATTTCAGGGACGGTGGAGATGCATCCTAGGAGGCGGTGGAAGAAGGTTCTAGAAGGCGGAGGCGAAACGGCCTCCGTGGCCGACCGATCGGTCTCCAAGTGGGACCGGTCGGTCTATCCCAGTGGGCCCATGTGGTGGGCCGCCTCGTGGTGTCTTCTGGTGTCTTCTAGATCCTTCTTTTGCAGATTTCATTGCGAAATTAATATCTTTTCATCCGGGACTCCGAATATAGCAAATGATATGTCCGTTTCGATTGTCTCGACGAGCCCTTCGCAATGGTCCACTCCAATTCATCACTTGAGATACTTTTATATGGTGAAATATTGATGTCCTACAAAACAAGTGAGAGCACCAAAACTCGTGGAATTTGTTAGTTTCAAACCCTACAACTATGCTTTGTAATTCATTTAGTGTCATTTTATGCAATAGTTGATGGTTAATTATGAGCATTAGTGAGCGTCAACAAGTTCCCCCAAGCTTATCCATTTGCTAGTCCCTTAGCAAAGTCAAACCCAAAAGTGGATCAGGAGTTGCTACAATATCTTTGCTTCCAACAAGTACACATGTATTCAAACAAAAGTTCTCATATGGAATAGAAAAAAGTATCATATTATTTATCACGGGGCTTAGTACTTTACCTTGAATCCTGAGTAGTTGAAAGATAGAACGATCAAATCAAGCACTATGTCTCTAGTTCTTTTACTTCACCATTATCCCGGAGTTTTATGAATTTTCAAAAGCTTTAATACATGTGTTGTCAAATTAAACAATGGATCCAAAGAGAAAGTCAACCAACCATTGAATCAAGAAGTGCATGTGTATGGAAAAATGGAGTCGGATGCTCTTTTGAATATATTCACTCTCTTCTGTTTATCAGAGACATATGCTATTAGGCTAATTCTACTGTCGGGCACGTGCCCATTTTTTTCTGACATTTTTTTTTTATTTTGAGGTTCCGGACACTTGTCCCTTTTTATTTCCTCGGGATCTATCTTTTTGAGGTTCCGGACACTTGTCCCTTTTTATTTCCTCGGATCTCTCTTTTTTTTTCTTTTCTCTGTTTTTTTAATAGCCATATGCTTCCAACAAACTTCTGAGAGGGTAGCAACAGATAATTATGAGCATTTATGCGCAAGATGGATGAAATGTGCAAGTGATCTCAATTCAATGGTATGATAACTTCCCACAGGGTCACAAAGCTTAATCTAACTCAATGCAATTATTAGTCATGTTTATATTTAGAAATCTCGAGAACTTTAGTGTTTTTAGAACAAGATAATAGCAGCTCAGATCATCACATGTCATATCCCAATTATCTATACCTTAGATTATGTATTTGCCATCCATGTATTTAATTTTATTTTAAGGCATCATTATTAATGAGGAGAACTCATGCTTTGAAGACTAGATACTTGAAAGAAATTAGACAGAGCAACCATTCATCATTTCCATGCAAAAGATTAGAGAGATAGGGTTCTTCTTTGGTCATCAACTTCTTAAAACAAACTAGACACACTATTTTATTTATGTAATCTAACACACTTTAAGATAAAGCTAATAATAGTAGTAGTAGTAATAATAAAGACATACCTGAATCGCGAAGATAACGGGGGTGCGTCTCCCCCAAGCTGGTTCCCTTAATAGCGTTGAGCCTTCATGTACCCATATATTTTTGTCTCTTTTTTAATCAATGGTGAGCCTTCATGTGCCCACATTTTTTTGTTCTTTTCTTTTTAGGGGTGAGCCTTCATGTGCTCATATATTTTTGGTGTTTTGAATTTATTTATAGAATAAAAACTTAAGAGGATAAAGATACTTACGTGGATACATGGGGGTGCCTTCCCCTAAGCTGAATGTTGACGTAGTCGTTCGATCTTGCAATGTAGCAGACTGACAGTGGATATGTCCTTCCACTATTAGAGCTTGATTGATATTTGTTAGTTGAAACAGTGCTCCAGTAGTGGATGGAACATTCACTTGCTCGTCAGCTTTTCTTGACCTTTCAAATCCTGTGAAACTCAAATAGACAACAAAACTTGTGGAACAGATTAAGCATTAGTGATTGGCCACTCAAGCCTTAGTTGTCCAGAATTTCAGTAAGATCTCTTTCTCAATATTTTTATATTTTTATGATGCAAGAGAAAATGCAACAGGATGAATGCATTCATTTTTATTATTTATGCCACCATGGTGAACATTCCTGTGGGTTTTTACACACCAAAGATTTATTCACATGGGGCTTTATGGTTTATGATGTAGTGTAACAAATGCAATATTTTTATTTTCTTTTCTAATGTAATGCAGAAAAATGTGTTGTGAATTAAATATGATGATGTAAGAAATGGTTATGGATTAAATATGAGAAATATGCAGGAATGTAAATACGAGGATAACTACCGGTTTTTACCTTTTGGCGAAGGTTCGGATATTTAGGTCCGACGAACCGGACCTTCCCTTGGTTCAGACCTCCCAAGGTATGTCAGACGTTTGGAAAGTTGTTATTGATTGTACCTCTGAGGTGCAGATATTTTCTTTCATACTTTCTTGGTCTGAGTCTTCACTTCCTGTGGTTCACTGTCTTGAGGTTTCTCTTGTTCTTTCTTTTCTGGGACAGTGTCGATAGCATTGAGAACACAAGGTTGATATGTGCCCTTGTGGTTCCCTTCCTGAGTGATGAGTGATCGATCAACGGGCAACATGTCTCTTGGCTGTGTTGATGTGCAGGTGCGGAGCTCGGAGACAGTGGTCAAAGGTGAGGTGAAGGTCAAGCGGGACGTGTCGTGCCGACGGACCGGGAGCGGTGAAGGGCGAACGTGGAGCTTGGACTGACGGACCGGGAGACTTGAGGACCAGCTGTGGTAGCTGGCACGTGACGTCGACAAGCAAGAAGACATGGGGATGTGCGGTGCATCGGCCGAGTCGGGAGGAAGGTGATGGCGTCGTGACACTTGGCGGGAGGCCGAGAAGGATGGCGAATGCACTGTGCCCAGCGTGGAGGCTGGACATGCTCCGGCATCGGTGCTGGAACTCGGGGTGTGCGAACCACATCCCGTCTACAGCACGGGTTCGGTAGCTGAGCCTCAAAAAGCTACCATCGACGGTTTCCGAGTTTGGGCCACAAAACTCGGGGTGGCCGGTTTCCGAGTTTGGGCCTCAAAACTCGGTGAGGACGGTTTCCAGGTTTGGGCCTCAAAACCTGGGCGCGCGGGTTTCTGAGTTTGGGCCACGAAACTCAGCCGGAGGACAGGTTTCCCGGTTTCAGCCTCAAAACCGGGGGAAGGCCCAGGTTTCCCGGTTTCGGCCTCAAAACCGGGGGGAGGTCCGCAAAAAGGACGGTCGACACGTGGCGGTGTGGAGAGGCTGGCGCAGCGGCGTAGCTATCCACAAGGAAGGCGCGGTGGTCGGCAGGGCGGCACGTGGCGGCATCCTGAGGCTTGCGTCGAGGCGAAGCTAAGGGTGAGGAAGGCGCGGGGCCGTCGGATCAACGTCAAGCAGAGTTGGATCGGGATACCCCTAGGGTTGGCCGTTTCGCTCACCTACCTAGGGTTAGAAGGGGATTATTGTTTAGACTATAAATAAGAGAGGCACCCCTCCTCTCCTGTGAGCCTTTCAGCCATTTGTTCTAAGTACTCTCTCTCTCTAGTCCTTAGCTTAGACTCGAATCATACCTGGTTGTAGAGGATCCACAGAGAAGACTCAATCATGCCTCTGTGTTTTTGGGAAGTTTAGGAAGTGAGACCGTAATCTCACGTTTGTAGCGTGTGTTTGCCACACGGTTGCAATTTCCGGCTTGAGATTCGTGTTTTGGTTGTGTTCTTCGCGGATTGCCTTTTTGGTCCTATTTTCCCGTCGCTTGATCTCTTTGCTTGGTGCGTCTTTTGCAAATCCACTTGAACCAAGTTGTTCTAGATCGTGAGGCAATCCTTTCCACCAAAGGAATCGATCTCAAACCTCACGGTCTAGGAGATCGAACGATTTTTAGTTTGGATCACGTTCTTGCTCCCTTGCCCCGAATTCTCTCGATTCACCGATTTAGAGTTAGGTTCGAGCCATGATCTCTTAGGAGTAGCTCACTAACATCCTTGTGACTCCTCAGATCGAATCCTAGGCCTAGAGCACTCGATTCGGAGGAGATCGAACTGAATCACCAAAGAACTGCACAGAAATCGGGGGCATCGGACGCTCGGCACCGGAGCATCGGACGCTGCAGTCATAGCATCGGACGCTCCAGTGACACGTGTCAATCTGGGTGTTTTTGAGTGGGCATCGGACGCAGGGCATCGGATGCTCCTGTCCTGACCATCGGACGTTCCGTTGTCCATCGGACGCATCCGAGGGTTGAGCATCGGACGCTGGGTGATCACTGTTCACAGTGTCCGATGACTATGCAGTAGGGTTCCCAAGAGGCACTGTTTGCATCGGACGCCGCAGAGGTTTTGGCATCGGACGCTCATCAGCATCCGATGCTACTATGATTGCACAGTTTCTTTCGCTGTTCGTTCGTGTGACTTCGGATTTGATTTCCGGTTTTTGCGTTGGGTCCCTAGAGTCGTATAGTGTCTCGCTGTGCTTCTTGGAAGCATCCACCCTACATCTAGGATCGTAGACATTATCCGAGTTCTAGACTTGCCTCTGGGGTGACTTCTGGGACAGTGGCTAAGAGTTTCTGAGAAGAAATTTTAAAGCTCCCATTCACCCCCCCCTCTGGTCGCTTTTCGGTCCTTCAATTGGTATCGGAGCCGGTTAAGGATCTCTTCTACCTTAATCGGTTTCGGATCCTAAGGGCGACATGGATCGAGGGAATGGCAAGGTTCCCTACTTCGATGGGACGAACTATCCCTATTGGAAGATTCAGATGCGTGCTTATCTTTGCAGCATCAGTTCTTCCATTTGGGAAATATGCGAGGATGCTGATTATGTGGTTCTTGCGGCTCGAGTTGGTCAGCACCAGATTGACCAACACAAGGCCAACTCTAAGGCCCGTAATGCGCTTTTGGCCAACCTCTCTCTTCCTGAGTTCGAGCGTGTCTCTGAGCTTGAGACGGCACGAGAGATCTGGGTGAAGCTTCAAAGCTATCACGAGGGGACCGCTCAGGTCAAGACCAGACTCTTCGAGACGTACAAGCGCGAGTACGAGAACTTTGTTCAGTTGGAGGGAGAGACGATTGACGCTATGTTCGCTCGTTTTCAAACGATTGTGAACAAGATGCGTGCCAATCGGGCTAACCTACCCTATGACGATCATGAGAGGGCACTCAAGCTGCTATACGCCCTGGATCAGAGGGTATGGGAGGTGAAGGTGTCGACTATCATTGAGTCTGCTTCCTACGACACCCTCACCGTGGACGAGCTTTTCAGCAAGCTCAAGTCCACCGAGATCGATCACTTGACTCAGGCCAAGCTGAAGAACCCATCTTCACATTCCATGGCTTTGGTCTCAGGCAAGGGTGGATCGACTCTTTCCGCTGACGCTTCACCACCTTCCTTTGCTTTGTCTTCTTTGCTTTCAGTGACTGAGGAGCAGGTGGAGGCGTTGGACGATGACGAGCTCGCCCTCATCATCACCCGGTTCTCGCGGTTTCACAACAACCGCCTGAATCGCCGGCGTGGTGGCGCACGTGAGGGCTGCTACGGATGTGGAGATCCGAATCACTTCGTTGCGAACTGCCCCAAGCGCGACAAGTCCTTCCCCGGCAAGAACCGCGACTCCAGGCGCAAGGGTAAGCCAGAGAACAAGGTCGGGAAGAAGAAGAAGGGAGGCTACCGCCGAGAGGACATGGAGAAGGCTTTCGACGCCGGCAAGAAGGCTTTCGACGCCGGCAAGCGCGCCTTCCTCGCCAACCTCAGCGATGGCGAGAAGTCCTCCGACGGCGACTCCAGCGACGATGGGTCCGAGCTCAAGACTGAAGAACGCTTCAACGGACTCTGCTTCTTCGGCGATTCCTCCAAGAACTTCTGCACCATGGCCCTAGATGGAGAGGACTGCAAGCGCCAGGACAAGGACGACGACACCGACGACGACGACGCTTCCGAGGTATCATCCTCTTCTCTTATCGATCGTCTTACCGGTGAGCGTGATTCTCTCGCTGAGATAGTCCTAGGTCAGGATAAGACCCTCAAGCGAGCTATCCGTGAGCGAAATGAGTTTAAGGCTAAGATGAATGATGCGCTTAAGGAGCTTGAATTCGCCAAGTCTGAGGTGAAGGTGACAGATGAGGAGGAGTGTGAGGAGTGCACGATGCATATGACAAACTTTGCCACCCTGCAAACCAAGTATGCCTCTTTGATTGAGGTGTATGATGAACTGAAGAGTAGGCTAGACTTGGTGGGTGATTGCAAGGAGTGTCCCTCCCTGAAGAAGGAGCTGGAGGAGGTGAAGGCGAGGCCTTCTTTGTTGGGTGCGTGCAAGCTTTGTCCTAGCTTGCGAACTGAGTTGGCAGAAGCTAGTGCCAAGCTTGCTGAAGCCATGAAGGCCAGCTTAGTTAGCACCTTGTCCGCTCCATGTGAGCGATGCGTGGGGATGGAGCTTGAGATTGCCAACTGCCGGCATACCAGGAGGCAAACCGAGGAAGAAAACACATACCTTCGGTCCATCCTGAGTTGGGTGTCATGCAGTGAGCCGCAGTTGGGCATGATGATCAGCCAGTTCAAGAGGGGAACTGATTGCTCGGGAGTAGGCTTTACCTTAGGTGGGAAGGGCGCTAGTACCTTTGGTAAGATCGGTGAGTTTAGCGGAGTGAATTCGAGTGAGAAACCATCCGCTATCCCTAAGCTCACCAAGATCACCCCACCTGAGCCTCCCAAGTCTGTCACCAAGGATGGCATCCTTGATGAACCTCCCAAGGCTCCACCTCGCAAGCAAGTGTGGGTTCCCAAACCTAACCATCTTAGGAACACACTTGACAATCTTCCTGACGTCTCTAGTGATCCCCCTCCGAAGGGCAAGAAGCCGGCTAGGATGAACCACACTCGCAACCATAGAAACCAACAACCCAAGAGAGTGGTGAGGTTTGAGTGCGAGTACTGTCACCGTGAGGGTCACCTAGCTGAGTTTTGCTTTCGGAGGAAGAGAGACGCTAGGAAGGAGTTGGAGCTGAACAACCAGGCCAGGCACCACCCTCTCCATGGTGTGCAGGGTCGGGGAGTTCAGAGGCAGGGCGCTAGGCCTGGAGGTGCACCCCCTCAGGTTGCTAGGCCCCAGGCAGCTAGACCATGGGGTGGTGGTCGTGCCCGTCACGGTTCCGGTCGTCCTTTATACGATCGTGAGCCGAGTGTAAGAGGTTTTGCTGCTCATAGCGGACCACCTTTTCAGTATGGTGGTGATCGTTTTGCTCAGATGTGACAGGTAGGTCAGTTTGGAGTTTTTCCGTTCCATAGCGGACCATCCTTTCAGGTTGGTGGTGATCACTATCCACCCATGGGACGAGGACAGCTTGGTGTTGCTACTAACACTTTTTCTGGGCCTATGACACAGCACTGGTATCCTTCTCAGTATACTAACCCCAGTGTTGTGCCATACGCTCATTTCCTGCCTTTCTATTGATGCAGGAACTTCGGTTGGAGAACATGTGGCTCATGGATTCCGGGTGTTCGCGCCACATGACCGGAAGGAAGGAATGGTTCTCCAGCCTTAGCCCCGTGATGCACAAGGAGTACGTCACTTTTGGGGATAATAGTAGAGGTAAGGTTGTCTCTCATGGGGCTATTCGGCTCAATGAGAGCTTTGTTCTCAAGGATGTTGCTTTGGTTTCTAACTTGCACTATAATTTGCTTTCTGTTTCGCAACTTCTTGAGGATGATTTTGAAGTGCGCTTTAAGAAGGGTCTAAGTCGCGTTCTAGACCCTCGGGGAGATCTTGTTTGTTGGATTGTTCCCTTTGGTCGTGTTTTCAGAGCCGATTTTTCTCGTTCTTTCGGCTCTACTAGATGTTTGATGGCTGGTCCTTCTTCTGATTTGTGGAAGTGGCATAGGAGGCTCGGTCACTTGAGTTTTGACTTGCTTGCAAGACTTAGCTCACTTGG
This sequence comes from Coix lacryma-jobi var. lacryma-jobi, assembly GCA_009763385.1. Classification (NCBI taxonomy): domain Eukaryota; kingdom Viridiplantae; phylum Streptophyta; class Magnoliopsida; order Poales; family Poaceae; genus Coix; species Coix lacryma-jobi. Next base: position 139,672,335 of record CM019822.1, on the reverse strand, counting down.
CCTAATCCAAGGATTGCCCAAGCTTAAGTTTCAGAAGGACCTTGTTTGCCATCCCTGTCGTCACGGGAAGATGGTTGCTGCTTCTCACCCACCTGTCAATCAGGTGATGACCAAGCGACCCGGCGAGCTTTTACATATGGACACAGTTGGTCCAGCTCGGGTTTGCTCAGCGGGTGGGAAGTGGTACGTTCTAGTGATCGTTGACGATTTTTCGAGGTACTCTTGGGTATTTTTCTTGGAGGGTAAGGATGAAGTTTTTCCTTTTGCTCGTGATTTGATTTTGAAGTTGAAAACTGAGTTTCCCCCTGATACCATTAGAGCTATTCGTAGTGATAATGGTACTGAGTTTGATAACTCCCAGTTTGCCTCCTTCTGTTCTTCTAATGGAATCGAGCATCAGTTTTCTTCTCCTTATGTCCCTCAGCAAAACGGTGTTGTTGAGCGAAAGAACCGGACCCTTGTTGAGATGGCCAGGATGATGCTCGATGAGCATAGGACTCCTAGGCGGTTTTGGGCCGAGGCGATCAACACCGCTTGCCATGTTTCAAATCGCATCTTTCTTCGAGCTTTCATGAAGAAAACTTCTTATGAGCTGCGTTTTGGACGTGTACCCAAGGTGTCTCATTTTCGGGTGTTTGGTTGTAAGTGCTTTATCCTGAAACAAGGCAATTTGGACAAGTTTGAATCTCGCTCTACTGATGGCGTGTTTCTTGGTTATGCTTCGCATTCGCGCGCTTATCGAGTTCTTAACCTTGAAACTAACCGGATAGTGGAGACCTGCGAGGTCACATTCGACGAGACTATGCCTTGTGTCTCTTCTGTTTTTGATGTTGCAGGAGAACAAGAGCTGGGAGAGACTATCTTTGTGGAGGAGGAGCAGGAGAATGCCGATTGGGGTGATCCCGAGCCAACTCCACTGGCTGCCCCCGTCGACCCTGCGACGACTACATCAGCTCGAGGACCCGATCCCATGACTTCTTCTTCTTGGGGTCCTCTGGAGCCACCTCTCCAGCGAGCACCGGTTGATCATGAGAGAGCGACAGCATCTGGCGAGGGGGAGGCTACTTCGGCGAGGCAAGCGCCCCGAAGCATTCAGCATGCCCATCCCCCACAGCAGATGATCGGCGGCATCGACCAGCGAGTCACGCGGTCACGAGCGTATGAAATCTCCCACTTCGCTCATTCTGCTTTCGTTGCTTCTTTTGAGCCCAAAGATGTTGGACACGCACTTTCTGATTCTAACTGGGTCAATGCCATGCATGAGGAGTTAGAAAACTTTGAGCGAAACCAAGTTTGGACCCTAGTTCCACCACCACCAGAATGCCACCCTATAGGTACCAAATGGGTTTTCAAGAACAAAGAGGGTGAGGATGGGATGGTAGTGAGAAACAAGGCTAGGCTAGTAGCCCAGGGTTTTTGCCAAAAAGAGGGGATAGACTATGAGGAAACCTTTGCCCCTGTAGCCCGTTTAGAAGCCATCAGAATCCTTCTAGCCTTTGCTGCTTCGAAGGGTTTTAAGCTGTATCAGATGGATGTTAAGAGTGCTTTTCTGAATGGGTATATAGAGGAAGAGGTTTATGTTAGGCAACCCCCAGGTTTCGAGGATCCCAAGTTTCCAAACCATGTTTATAAACTTTCAAAAGCTTTGTATGGTTTGAAACAAGCCCCGAGAGCGTGGTACGATCGTTTGAAAACCTTCTTACTCTCCAAGGGTTTTAAAATGGGACGGGTCGATAGAACTTTGTTTCTCCTCAAGCAAGGCAACGATATCCTGCTAGTCCAAATTTACGTGGATGACATCATCTTTGGTGGCTCTTCTCATGCTCTTGTTGCAAAGTTTTCAGATACTATGAGCAGGGAGTTCGAGATGAGTATGATGGGCGAGTTGACTTTCTTCCTCGGGTTGCAAATTAAGCAAACCCGGGACGGGACGTTTGTACATCAAGGCAAATACACAAAAGACATCCTGAAGAAATTCGACATGGGCGAGGCCAAGCCTCTTACAACGCCCATGCCGACGACTGCGGCGATGGATGCGGACCAAGACGGAGAGCCGGTTGACCAGAAGGAGTACAGGAGCATGATTGGCTCGCTCCTGTACCTGACGGCGACGAGGCCAGATATACAGTTCGCTGTGTGTCTGTGTGCTCGTTTTCAGGCGTCCCCTCGGAATTCTCACAAGCAAGCAGTCAAGCGCATCATGAGGTACCTCCGATACACTCCTGAGTTCGGACTTTGGTACTCTTCTTCTTCGACTCTTTCGCTTTGTGGGTATTCCGATGCGGATTTTGCTGGCTGTCGGATTGAGCGCAAGTCTACTTCTGGGACATGTCAGTTTCTTGGCTCTTCCTTGGTTTCATGGTCTTCTCGCAAGCAGTCGAGCGTAGCCCAGTCTACTACAGAAGCCGAATATGTTGCCGCTGCCTCTTGTGCTTCGCAGCTTTTATGGATGGTTGCTACTTTGCGAGATTTTGGTCTAGATTTCAGTCGGGTTCCTTTGCTTTGCGATAGCACTTCTGCCATTAGTGTAGCAAAGAACCCTGTTCTTCACTCCAAGACCAAACACATCGATGTTCGCTTTCACTTTCTTCGTGATCATTATGAGAAAGGCGACATTGATCTTAGGCATGTAGACACCCATAACCAGGTTGCGGATATTTTCACCAAGCCGTTGGATCTCTCAACTTTTGCTAGGTTGAGAGGTGAGCTTGGTGTGTGTTTCCCCTTTTAGATGGGGGAAGCATTTTGATCATGTACCATAGACTAACTTTCTGATCCTTTTTTGTTTTTGGGTCTTGAGTCTTTTTAGTTTAGCTTTGGCTCCGATTCTGACTTCATCATATGTTCATCTTGCATCTTCAAGCTTCGTGTCTATATTCTTGAGAATGAATCCATGCTCTGATTAGTGTATGCTTCGATGATATATGATGCTTGTAGCTTAGGCTCATGTTGATCACTGATACATGTTGTGAGCTAAGCTATTTTTCAGAATGATGAACATGACTAATGAACTTAAAACTTGATATATGTTCACCATTGAGATTGGTAAAGAGCATGTGTAGGATGTGTTGAGGTCACTTGAGCTATTTCACATATGCTAGGTTGCTATGTCTCTAGTTCTGAGTCATTCACTTGCTTGGATTGTTCATATTCTGCTTAAAATGAACCAAGTTGTAGTGAATTGAAAAGATCGAGATGGGATTGCTTTGTCAACACATCACGGTATCGAGACAGTTTCTCATGGCACTTTGAGTTAAACTTGAGTCGTGTAGTGTAAGACCGAAACCGATGCTTTAAGCTTCTGATTGCATTTGCATAGGCTTAGCACGGTTGAAAAGTTAGGCAATGTCAAGCTTTCAACCTCTCGCAATCACATGCTGATTTTGAACTTGTGTTAATGACCGCTGCAAATTCTCCGATAAAATCTAAAAACACAAGTCTATGTTTCATTCTATAGCATGATGGTTGAACTTTGCTAGGGGTAGTTCACCTTGTATACATGGTTTAGCACTTGTTGACTTCCTGTCTATACATGTTTAGTGCTATTTTAATGGTGAAACCTCTTTCAGAATGGCTTAAAACTGCTCACTTGGCTTATGTTTTCATATCTTGTATTTAGTGATCAGTTTGAGCCTTTGCTAGCACTTGTGTATGTTACTATGTAGTCGGATCAGCACTCATTAGAGCATTTATTCACTCTTTCGAGTATATATTTGAAGCTGCTAACATGCATTTTTTAACTCTTATGCATGAGTTTAACTCCGATAGGCATGACCTTAGCTTCGTTTGACTTACTTGAGCTCTTTTTCCCTTGTTCTTTTGATTGCAAATTGCCCCCAAGGGGGAGAAAATTTTGTGGTGTCAATTTGCAATTTCTGCTTCACTTGTTGAGGGGGAGTCTTTGAGTAAGGGGGAGTTCTGCCTTCTTCGATATCGATTTTCTCAGCTAGTTGCGTCGAGTCCTTGTGCCTCTGTCTTGAGGAACTAGCTATCTTCATCCTTTTGTGAAGATTCTTGATTGGTATCGTGTCTACTGCTGGTTGTGTTGAGCCTCTGTGCCTCTATCTTGAGGGACTAGCAGTAGCTGCTTTCTTTTGCAGTCTTCAGTTGGTATTCGAGCTTTCAGCTAGCGGTGTTGAGCCCTTTCTGCCTCTTCTTGAGGACTAGCTTGTCTTTGACTTGGTTGCGTCGAGCCGTTGCCCATGTCTTTGGGAACCAAGTCTTGTGCTCTGATTTTGATCGAGCTTTGCTCCTTGATGAGTTGTTCCGATCTCTTGCTTGGTTGTGTCGAACCTTTGCCCATGTCTTTGGGAACCAAGCTTTGCTTATCTTGAGCTGTTCGTCTTCAGCCTTTTCTTTGGCTTTTGGACATCTCAAGTGAGTTTTTTCTCCTTCTATCTACTTCTGCTTTCTTTTATCTTTGGTTACGGTTACTATGAGTTGACGATGCACTCATCAAGGGGGAGATTGAGAACACAACGTTGATATGTGCCCTTGTGGTTCCCTTCCTGAGTGATGAGTGATCGATCAACGGGCAACATGTCTCTTGGCTGTGTTGATGTGCAGGTGCGGAGCTCGGAGACAGTGGTCAAAGGTGAGGTGAAGGTCAAGCGGGACGTGTCGTGCCGACGGACCGGGAGCGGTGAAGGGCGAACGTGGAGCTTGGACTGACGGACCGGGAGACCTGAGGACCAGCTGTGGTAGCTGGCACGTGACGTCGACAAGCAAGAAGACATGGGGATGTGCGGTGCATCGGCCGAGTCGGGAGGAAGGTGATGGCGTCGTGACACTTGGCGGGAGGCCGAGAAGGATGGCGAATGCACTGTGCCCGGCGTGGAGGCTGGACATGCTCCGGCATCGGTGCTGGAACTCGAGGTGTGCGAACCACATCCCGTCTACAGCACGGGTTCGGTAGCTGAGCCTCAAAAAGCTACCATCGACGGTTTCCGAGTTTGGGCCACAAAACTCGGGGTGGCCGGTTTCCGAGTTTGGGCCTCAAAACTCGGTGAGGACGGTTTCCAGGTTTGGGCCTCAAAACCTGGGCGCGCGGGTTTCTGAGTTTGGGCCACAAAACTCAGCCGGAGGACAGGTTTCCCAGTTTCAGCCTCAAAACCGGGGGAAGGCCCAGGTTTCCCGGTTTCAGCCTCAAAACCGGGGGAGGTCCGCAAAAAGGACGGTCGACACGTGGCGGTGTGGAGAGGCTGGCGCGGCGGCGTAGCTATCCACAAGGAAGGCGCGGTGGTCGGCAGGGCGGCACGTGGCGGCATCCTGAGGCTTGCGTCGAGGCGAAGCTAAGGGTGAGGAAGGCGCGGGGCCGTCGGATCAACGTCAAGCAGAGTTGGATCGGGATACCCCTAGGGTTGGCCGTTTCGCTCACCTACCTAGGGTTAGAAGGGGATTATTGTTTAGACTATAAATAAGAGAGGCACCCCTCCTCTCCTGTGAGCCTTTCAGCCATTTGTTCTAAGTACTCTCTCTCTCTAGTCCTTAGCTTAGACTCGAATCATACCTGGTTGTAGAGGATCCACAGAGAAGACTCAATCATGCCTCTGTGTTTTTGGGAAGTTTAGGAAGTGAGACCGTAATCTCACGTTTGTAGCGTGTGTTTGCCACACGGTTGCAATTTCCGGCTTGAGATTCGTGTTTTGGTTGTGTTCTTCGCGGATTGCCTTTTTGGTCCTATTTTCCCGTCGCTTGATCTCTTTGCTTGGTGCGTCTTTTGCAAATCCACTTGAACCAAGTTGTTCTAGATCGTGAGGCAATCCTTTCCACCAAAGGAATCGATCTCAAACCTCACGGTCTAGGAGATCGAACGATTTTTAGTTTGGATCACGTTCTTGCTCCCTTGCCCCGAATTCTCTCGATTCACCGATTTGGAGTTAGGTTCGAGCCATGATCTCTTAGGAGTAGCTCACTAACATCCTTGTGACTCCTCAGATCGAATCCTAGGCCTAGAGCACTCGATTCGGAGGAGATCGAACTGAATCACCAAAGAACTGCACAGAAATCGGGGGCATCGGACGCTCGGCACCGGAGCATCGGACGCTGCAGTGACACGTGTCAATCTGGGTGTTTTTGAGTGGGCATCGGACGCAGGGCATCGGATGCTCCTGTCCTGACCATCGGACGTTCCGTTGTCCATCGGACGCATCCGAGGGTTGAGCATCGGACGCTGGGTGATCACTGTTCACAGCGTCCGATGACTATGCAGTAGGGTTCCCAAGAGGCACTGTTTGCATCGGACGCCGCAGAGGTTTTGGCATCGAACGCTCATCAGCATCCGATGCTACTGTGACTGCACAGTTTCGTTCGCTGTTCGTTCGTGTGACTTCGGATTTGATTTCCGGTTTTTGCGTTGGGTCCCTAGAGTCGTATAGTGTCTCGCTGTGCTTCTTGGAAGCATCCACCCTACATCTAGGGTCGTAGACATTATCCGAGTTCTAGACTTGCCTCTGGGGTGACTTCTGGGACAGTGGCTAAGAGTTTCTGAGAAGAAATTTTAAAGCTCCCATTCACCCCCCCCTCTGGTCGCTTTTCGGTCCTTCATCCTTCGTCATGATTGGCCTCTCTATTCTTGATAGTTTGTCTTCCTTGGCTTTGAGAGCGGCGTCTTTCACTTCTATTCTTCTTGGGTGCTTCATTAGGCATTTAGTTGATGAAGTTGCATTGTGCCTTTCCTCCAGGAAAGTGAAAATGGATATCCTCTTGTAGATGATTGCACATGTAGCGTAGAGGAATGATCTTTCTAGGATGAGGTGGACATCATTGTCTTCTCACATGTCAAGGATCAAGAAGTCTGTGGGGACTTCATGACGTCTTCCATCATTCCTTCTTGTTTATGCCTCTTGATATGGTGTCACTCTTGTTCTTCGTTTGCCCAACAGTTTGAAATGAAGCATTAATTATGGAAGCTGGCAGCATCTTGCTCAGTGTGCATGTTCTTGTAGATCTAGGACCTTCACTCTGTAGAATTTGTGAGTGATAAACTTCTCCATGTTTTGCTCAAGAGTGTGTCCTGCTCATTGTCGGTGTTTGTTAACCGGCAACTCGTCTTGAGTGATCTCAGACGATTTGTTCGGTGGGGATCGGTGTTCGTAGGACTCGACGATTACACAGGGACAACGATTTATACTAGTTCAGGCCGCTAAGTAGCGTAATACCTTACGTCCAGTGCGGCGTGTGCCTTGTGTATTGCTTATGATTCAATGTTCGATGATCTAGGACCTGCGCCCGGTTCCCCTTATATATTCGGGTGAGCCTCAGCGCAGACCGAGTCCTAGCCGGTTACAACAGTGGAGTCCTATTCTAATTACAGGACTTCCTTTTACAACTCGGCTAAGTTACAAACTAGAGTCCTAATCCAAGCACATTGTGTTACAAGTCTTCGGATCTCTAAAAGCCATCCCAGATTAGTCGGAGTAATCATCGATAGATGATATCTCTGACATCCTGGTCCGTCAAGCCCCCAAGCTCTTCATCATTTCTTCACGATGTTACCTTCTAGTTTCTTCTTGAGAATCCCCGAGTAATGTCTTGAGAAATCCTGAAGTGCTCTGAAGTTTAAAGAATTTCCATGGCGTGCACTTTTCTCAAAAAGTGCACCCTATGGGTGTAGCCCCCGAGCCTCTTGTTATTTACAATAACTTTGAGGATCTTTTTAGAGCCTTGTCCAAGTAATTCCTAAATAAGAAAAAACATTTCCTTTATAGATTATACCCTGTAGCCCCCGAGCCTAAGGTCCGAGTACTATAGTACTCGGTGCTTGGGATCTTCAAAAAAGGTATTCTATCAAGGTCTTAAGGAGTCGAACCATGACACCAGTGTATTGCTTAAACCATCCGAGTAATAAGTACTCAGCTTCAGGTGGGTAATGTTTTCAACAAACATCCCGTATCACCCCCCACTGAATAAAAATTACCATGAGTCCAGCAATAATTGACTGGTAACTGTTCCAGCTATACGTAATAATGGTGTTTGTCGTTTTCTGCAACTGCAAACTTTGTCGTCTTCGTCTTATATATGTCACTGTTATTAGGTGCTGGAACTACTCAAGGGACTTCAAGCGGCGCGGTCCCTGAAGAATCTTCGGCTTCAGACCCTCTTCTGAAACATCCTCTCTTGAAGCTACCCAAGCCGCTGAAGCTCGTGAAGTAAGTGCTCTGCTTTGTAGAGTGTACACAGAGTTCTGATACTGACGTTAATACTTGTCTGCTTGTAGGAAAGCAAAAGTAGATGCAACGACCTCGAGTGTCGTTCCTGATCCTCAGGCGGTAGAGGAGTCGGAGCCGCTGGCCATGGATGACTCCAGCGTGCCGCCAACCTTCAGTCAGGTAGATCCGCTGCCTGGCTCCTCTCCGTCCAAGTCTCAGGTCGAAGCCGCTCCTAACGCGGATGCTCTTCCATTGCCTCAGGTTGGTTGGCCGTACTCCATCTTTCATTCTCCCGCTCAATTGGAGTTTGACCGGGTTTGGAATGACTGGTTTTTTCGTACACGACAGCCAGACGAACCTTCCCTGGACATGGTCTTGACGGAGATTGATGCAGAGGCTTCAGCTCGTCAACATGGGGGGTCCTTAGACGCACCCGAGTCATCGCGACAAGGGGCGACTCTTGACATGTCCGGGTATGACCAGGATCTTACCCGGCTGAAGGAGCTACGTGATCAGGTGAGGGCTCCTGTTGAAGCTCTTCACCAATTTGTTGAGGTAAGAGTCTCAATCTCTTCTTGTTATACTGTAAACTCATCCGAGTACTCACGATATTATTGTATTATAGTCCTTTGACTTCAAGGTTAGAGATCAAGTCACCCGGATCCGCCAGGAGTTGTCTCGTGAAAACCAGGAGCTCCGGGACTATATTGCCCAGGACCAAATTAGTCAGAAGGTAGCCACCCAGGTTTTGCATAATCGCATTAATGAACTCCAAGGCAACCTCAAGGAAGTGGTAGCGGAGCATGACGCTGCTAACGACCGAGAGGTTGGGCTGATAACCAAGTCCGCTGCCATGGAACAGAAGTTGAAGGAGTTCAAGAAGAGTTCTAAAAAGCAGCTTGAAGGTATACTTGGAGTTTCTGTGTCGTTCTGCTCCATAATATTAGTCGGATGACATGATAACTGACTGTTGCATATGCAGATGCGAATAAGCTGGCTTCTGGATGGCAGAACGCCTTCAATCGGAAGCAGGCGGAGCTTGAAGAGGTATTTGCTAACGCGCAGAGTACTCTTCAAGAAGCCAAATTGATGCGTGAGGGTGCTGACCGGGACCTTCTGCAGGCTTTGAAGTCTACGAAGGAGTCACGGGATTCCCTGATGGCCTTGGAGCAAGCTGTCGAGCCCCTGGTCAACATGATTCCGGCGCCGGCAGGAGTCGAGGAGTCTTTGATTGAACGGGCCAAGGCTGCTCCTGGGCGGCTGGCGCAATACATCAAAGATATGTCAATCTCCGTGGTGCAGGGTCTGATGGCAACGCTGCGGCTGCATCTGCCGTCCTTTGACCTATCCGCTCTGATGACCCTTCCTGAGGGCAAAGGTGATGAGGACCTTGCGGCAATGCAAGAAGAGGTGAAGACCGCCACGGAGGAGTACTCACAGATATTAGATCTTGTAGAGTAGTCTAGGCTCCTCAGTCCCTGCATTTTGTATCTCCCGAAAACAATTGTTATGGAAAAAATATTGGTTACTTTTGAATCTCATAGATTTCATAAGCAATCAACTCCGTATTGCGAGATAGTTCTTCGACAATGGGTTGTTTTTGTTGAATTGTGGATGTATGACCAGACGTCTAATTAGACGAGTCTATCCGAGTGCTCTCTTAGCACTTTGATGTGGGTCATATAACTTCGTTTCTCTAGCAATTGTGTAGAGTACGCAGTTTTGCCCGAGTACTACTCTTAGTACCCTTGTTCAAGGGATAATTCTGATCAGGCACCTCTTGAAGGACCGTAACGTTGGTTCCTTCTGGGTGGATCATATCCTCTTGGAGATCGCAGCTTGAGTGCGAAGGTAGGTGGACCTCTGTCCAGTAGATATGTAACAAGGTGAGTACTGTCCCGCCTTGTTACGCCCTATAGGAGCTAGTCTCCACTATGGTGGATTCCATATTCACTATGGGCTGATAGCCGGATGTTAAGCCGTACTACCTTGTGAGTTGTATTGAGCTTGAAGCTCGTAACTCAAGTATGGTTTCCGCTGAACCAATCTATCCGAGTAATATTAAATATTAGTCGGAGGTAAGCCTTGCTATTGCAGAGACTATTATGCGACTAAATAGGCATGATGAGTTGTAGAAAATAGCCTGGATAAAAGTTCTTGTGTCGTATGAACTTCAAACTTTATTAATATCTGACTAATAAATACAATTGCCCTGAGTCGAAATTGTAGCGTAGTCTTAAGTATGGAATTTCTTCAAGTGCTCAATATCCCATGAATTTGGCAATGGAGATCCATCTTCAGTGACTAGCTCAAAGGACCCGGGTCTTGTTACTTTGGATACAATATAGGGACCTTCCCATGGACTCATGAGCTTGTGGCGTCCTGTAGTGTTCTGAATTTTCTTCAACACCATGTCGCCCACTTGAAAGGTACGGTGATGGACGTTTTTATCGTAGTAACATCTCATCCCTTGGAGGTACCTCGCTGATTGAAAGAGTGCGGTTAGTCGGGCTTCTTCAAGGCTGTCGACTTCTAACCGCCTGGTATCATCAGCTTCGCCCTCGTTGTACTGCTCTGTTCGTGGGGAGTTCCAGATTAAGTCAGCCGGTAGGATTGCTTCAGTGCCATATACCAGAAAGAAAGGTGTTTGGCCTGTTGCCCGACTTCGTTGTGTTCGTAGCCCCCAGACTACCTTAGGCAATTCTTCAACCCACTTTCCGCCGTGATCTTTTAGGAGGTCAAATAGCCTTGGTTTTAATCCAGCGAGAATCAGGGCATTTGCTCTTTCAACTTGGCCATTGGACTGTGGGTGAGCTACTGATGCGTAGTCTATCTTGATTCCACAGTCGCTGGCCCATGACTTGAATTCGATAGCCGTAAAGGGGGACCCAAGATCAGTGATGATTCTGTGCGGCATTCCAAAGCGATGAAAGATGCTCTGCATGAATTGGACTGACTTGGAAGCATTGAACTTGACCAAGGGCATGTACTCGATCCATTTTGTGAACCTATCAATTGCAACATAGATGTACTCGAATCCGCCTGGGGCACGCTTGAGAGGACCCACCATATCGAGTCCCCAGCATGAGAAGGGTCATGATGGAGGGATGCATATCAGTTCATGTGCGGGTACATGCTGCTGCTTGGCAAAGAACTGGCATGATTGACAGCGGCGGACTAAGTCTTCTGCGTCTTTCAAGGCTGAGGGCCAATAGTACCCTGATCTGAAGATCTTTCCGACGAGAGTCCTTGAGGCTGCATGGTTACCACAACATCCAGAGTGAACTTCATTTAAGATTTCCCTGCCTTCTTCTGGTGAAATACACTTGAGGAGGACACCTGATGAAGCTCCGCGTCGATACAGTTTGTCTCCGACTAGAACATAGTTTTTGCTACGTCTGGTGACTTGCTCTGCGGCAGTTTTGTCACTTGGTAGCTTATGCTCTTTGAAGTAGTCAATGAAGACGTGGGTCCAGTCGGGTGCTATAGATAGGACCTGGGTGGAAGGTACTGGCTCGAACTCTTCCTTCTCTTGGATTGAAGGCTTGGATAGCTCATGTACAAAGGTACCACTGGGAACTTGTGCCCTGTCAGAACCCAATTTTGCGAGTATATCTGCTGCCACGTTAAGATCCTGGGTAACATGAATGAGTTCCAGTCCTGCAAAGTGTTTTTCCGGCTTGCGGACTTCAACACAATAGGCATTCATTGTTTCCTTGGTGCAGTCCCAGTCTTTATTAACTTGGTGAATGACTACGGAAGAATCGCCATTGACTAGTAGTCGCTTGATGCCCAAAGTGACTGCTAGTTTAAGTCCATGAAGTAATGCCTCGTACTCTGCTTCATTGTTGGTGGCCGGCCACAATATTTGTAGAACGTATTTGAGTTGTTCGCCAGCTGGTGATACAAGAAGAACTCCGGCTCCTGCTCCTCCGAGTTTTAAGGACCCATCGAAGTACATCTTCCAATGATCAGGAATAGTGCTGCCTTGGATCTGCTGTATTTCTGTCCACTCGGCGACGAAATCAGCTAGAGCCTGTGACTTGATAGCTTTCCTGGGAGTGAATTTGATGTTGAGTGCGCCTAATTCAACTGCCCACTTGGAGATTCTTCCAGTAGCATCGCGGTTGTGAAGGATTTCTCCTAAAGGAAAATCCGTGACTACCGTGATCTCATGAGCTTCGAAGTAGTGTCGTAGCTTTCTTGAGGATATGAGTAACGCATAGAGCAGTTTCTGTACTTGCAGGTACCTGACCTTCGAGTCGGAGAGTACCTCGCTGATGTAGTAAACTGGTCATTGGGTGTTGTAGATGTGCTTGTCGTCTTTGCGCTCCACCACGATTGCAGTACTCACAACGTGTGTGGTAGCTGCAATATACAGCATCATCGGTTCCCTGGGCTCCGGCGGCGTCAGTATGGGTGAATTGGTAAGATAGCCTTTGAGTTGTTCAAAAGCCCTGTCCGCTTCTTCCGTCCACTGGAATTTATCACCGGCTTTGAGCAATTTGAAGAAAGGTAATCCCTTCTCTCCTAGCCGTGAGATGAATCGATTTAACGCAGCCATGCACCCGGTGAGCTTCTGAACATCTCTGACGGAGGTAGGTGGTTTCATGTTGATGATGGCTGTGATCTGCTTTTGACTAGCCTCGATGCCTCGATGACTAACAAGGAATCCGAGTAATTGTCCTGAGGGTACCCCGAAGACGCATTTGGTTGGATTGAGTCTCCATTGATACACGCGTAATCGGTTGAAGGTTTCCTCTAGGTCTGATATCAGGGTAGTCGGATCCTTTGTTTTTATGACCACATCATCAACATAAGCTTCTGCATTGCGGCCGATCTGATCACCCAGACAATCTTGGATGGCACATTGATAAGTAGCCCCCGCGTTCTTCGGTCCAAAGGACATGGTTTTGTAACAGTATGCTCCGAAGGGAGTAATGAATGATGTCTTGGGTTGGTCTTCTTCTTTGAGAGCAATCTGATGGTACCCGGAGCAACAATCCAGAAAGGATAACAAGGCGGAACCTGCGGTGGCATCAACTATTTGATCTATCCTTGGTAATCCGAAAGGATCCTTTGGACAATGCCTGTTGAGGTCTGTGTAGTCGACACACATGCGCCACTCAGCAGAGTTCTTCTTGACTAGCACTGGGTTAGCTAACCACTCGGGGTGAAGGATTTCTCTGATGAATCCGGCCGCGAGTAGCTTGGCTATTTCCTTCTTGATTGCCTCTTTCTTCTCTGGTGAGAACCGTCATAATCTTTGCTTGATAGGTCTAGAGCCTTCCTTTAACTCCAATTTGTGCTAAGCCAAGTTCCTTGGGACCCCAGGCATGTCTGCTGGTTTCCAAGCAAATATGTCTTTGTTTGCTCTAAGGAACTTGGTGAGCGCGAGTTCCTATTCTTCAGATAGGTGAGCGCTGATGACCGCTGTCTTGGAGGGATCACCAGTTTCCAGATCAATATTCTTTGTGGATACCTCTGCTGACGGTTGGATAGTACTCGCCTTTTTGGTTGGGATTTCCGAATCTCCGGGCTGAGTATTATGCACCATCTGAGCGAGTTCTTGTACTTCCTGGGCGAGTTGAGCTTTTTCAGCGATTTGGACAACCTCTGTGTCGCAATCAAATGATCGCTTCAAGTCGCCTCTGAAGGTTACGATTCCTTTAGGACCCGGCATCTTCAATAGGAGATACGGGTAGTGGGGTATTGCCATGAACTTGGCGATAGCAGGTCGCCCAAATATGGCGTGATACGACGATTCGAAGTCGGTGAAGGACCGAGAAAGCACTAGCAAGGCGACCAGAGGGGGGGGGGGGTGAATGGGAGCTCAAAAATTTCTCTCGAAACTTTGGCCAAATGTCCCAAAATCAACCCCCAAAAGTTACGACCGAAACCGTGATGCCCACGACCCTTGGAAGAGGGTGGATGATCCCTAGGATCACAGCGAGGCACCACAAAGCGATAGCAAACCGAACGGCAAAAACACCGAGACAAGTTCAACCCTCAAAAACCAAGTCCCGAACGTAGATAGACGGCTACGTCGAGAAATCCCTAAATACCTATGCTAACGAGTAGCAAAGATACCTAGAGAGGTTCCTTGGTCAACTACAAGGCCAAACGAGAAGTCTGAAAACTAAGCGAGGAAGCCGGGAGAGCAAACGCACAAAACCGGAAGCTTCAGGCAATCCGCGGACTGTCCGGCCCTGGGGTCCCGGACTGTCCGCCCCTATTGCGGACTGTCCGCGAGGGGATCCCGGACTGTCCGCCGGTCAAAAACCTGAAACAGCACAGTTGCTGCAAACTCCCTGGACAGTCCCGGACTGTCCGCGGTTTACACCGGCGGACTGTCCGCCGGTCAACCGAGACCAAAAACTCAGAGACTCGCGGCCACTGCTCTGGCCAAGTCCCCGACGCGCGGACTGTCCGCGAGGGGATCCCGGACTGTCCGCCGGTCAAAAACCTAAAACAGCACAGTTGCTGCAAACTCCCTGGACAGTCCCGGACTGTCCGCGGTTTACACCGGCGGACTGTCCGCCGGTCAACCGAGACCAAAAACTGTCCGCCGGTCAACGCGAATCAACACATCGATCTGCAACCGTGTGGCTACCACACGCTACAACAGTGAGGTTACGGCCTCACTTCCTCAAAATCTCCAGTACACAGAGGTATGGTTCTCTGCGGATCTCAGCTAGCTACAGCAGGAGATTGGGAGAGCAGGAAACCCTAGAAGCAAAGAGCAAATGACTGAGATAGATGGGGAGGTGGGTGTCTCCCCCTACTTATCCTAATTCTAACTATTCCTAATTCCTACTCTACCCCTAACTACGTACAGAGCGAACCAGCTAAACCCTAAGGTTATTCTGGACCAACTCGATGGTAGGTGGATCCGACGGCCACGCCCGCACAACTCGTAGCGTTGCCTCGACGCAACCTTCCGATTGCCGCCACGTGCCGCCACCGCTCTGCCGTCCTTTTCCCGGACGTCGCACCCCCGGTTTTGAGGCCCAAACCGGGAAACCAGCCTTCACGACCAACCCCCGGTTTTGAGGCCCAAACCGGGAAACCAGCCCACCAGCGCCTGAGTTTTGTGGCCCAAACTCAGCAAACCCGCAGCACCCAGGTTTTGAGGCCCAAACCTGGAAACCGTCCTCAGCCCGAGTTTTGTGGCCAAACTCGGAAACCATCCGCGCCCAGGTTTTGAGGCCCAAACCTGGAAACCGTCCACCCGATGGTTTTTCTCTGGCTCTACCACCAAACCGAAGCTGTAGAGGGGATGCACCGCCCGTGCACCCCGTCCACCGACACGTGTCCCCAGGTCCACGACCCAGGCAACACCGTGCCCGCAAGTCTTCGCTCATCGCTGTCCCAGGCTGTCAGCCACCACAGCTGATCCTCGGGCCACCGGTCCCTCAGTCCAAGCCTCACGTCCGCCCTTCGCCACTCTCGGTCCATCGGCACGGCACGTCTCTACTTGACCTTCACCTTGCCTCTGATCACTGTATCCGTGCTCGACACCTGCACAACACAAGCCAAAGAACATGCGCATTATCCCAGTTGACAATCACTCATCACTCAGAAACTCGGCATACACCCATGTATCCGTAATCTCCCCCTTGATGAGTGCATTGTCAACTACCAACACAAATCATAATGAAAGAAAGAAGGAAGAAAGAAGAAGAGAGAACTCAACCAAATGACCCAAAAGCATAGCAAAGCCGAAGAAGGTCAAGTGGAAGGAGCAAAACAACTTGGTCCCCAAAGACATGGGCAACGGCTCAACGCAACCAAGCAAAGCAAAGCTAGCCCTCAAGAAGAGGTAGAATAGGCTCAACACCGCTAGCAAAACCAATTGAGAAATCAAAGCAAAATGCTAGTCCCTCAAGATAGAGGCACAGAGGCTCAACACAACTAGCAAAGAAAGCTCGATACCAAAACCTTACGGCCAACAAGAAGCAAAGCAAGCTCCCCCTTGCATGATGCACACAACCAGGAAAACTAAGCTCCCCCTTGCATGATGCACACAACCAGGAAAACTCCCCCTTAGTTGAACTTCGAGGAAGCATATGATTTGCAATTTCTCCCCCTTAGTTGAAAAGGCACTTATCAAGTAAAAGTTCTCCCCCTCAGAAAATGCACCAAACAAAAGTGCCAACAAGAGAAAAACTCCTCCTTCGAACATGCATATGAGTCAAAATGCAAGTTAGCAGCTTCAGGGATATAATCAAGAAAATGCAAGGATGCTCTAAACAGTATAGTTCCAACGACTCACTGAAAAGCATACTAGCTAGCAAAGGCTCAAACTGATCACCAAATATGAAATATGAACATATGAGTAAAGTGAGCAGTTTTTAGCCAAGAAAGTATTCACCATCAAAATAGCACAAGACATGTATAGACAGGAAATTCGACAAGTGCTAAACATGTATACATGGTGAACTGCCCCTAGCAAAGTTCAGTCATCATGCTGCAGAATGAAACATAGACTTGTGTTTTCAAATATTAATCGGAGTTGCAGCGGTAAAATTACACAAGTGCAGAATTCAGCATGTGACTGCGAGAGGTTGAAAGCTTGTCATTGCCTAACTTTCCAGCTGTGCGAAGCCTATGCAGAAGCAATCAGAAGCTTAAAGCAACAGTTTCGGTCATACACTACACAGCTCAAGTTTAACTCAAAGTGCAATGAGAAACAGTCTCGAAACTATGATGTGCTAACAAGCAATCCCATCTCGATCTTTCCAAAATACTTGACTTGGTTCAGAATTTAAAGCAGAATATGAACATAGCAAGCAAGTGAATGACTCAGAACTAGAGACATAGCAACCTAGCATATATGAAAAGCACGAGTGAAATCTACACATCCTACACATGCTAGTTGCATATCTCAATGGTGAACATTTTCAGATTTTAGGTTTATTACACAAGTTCACCGTTCACAAAATGGCTCAGCTCACAACATGTAGCAGTGATCAGAAAGAGCATAAGCTACAAGTAAAGCATCGGAGCATACACTATACAGAGCATAGTCACATTCTAAGGATTATATACATGAAGCTCTGAATGTAAATATGCAAGATGAAATGCAGAAAAGATGCAAGAAGAAACCAATTGAAAAATAGAAAGTCAGTTTGTGATACAAGAGTCATAATGTTTCCCCCATCTAAAAGGGGAAACACACACCAAGCTCACCTCTCAACCTAGCAAAAGTTGATTGGTCCAAAGGCTTGGTGAAAATATCAGCCAACTGATGATGAGTATCGACATGGCGAAGGTCGATATCACCCTTCTCATAGTGGTCTCGCAGAAAATGAAAGCGCACATCAATGTGTTTGGTCTTAGAGTGCAGCACGGGGTTCTTAGCAACGCTAATAGCACTTGTGCTGTCACAAAGCAAAGGAACGCGAGAAAAGCTCAGACCAAAATCACACAAAGTGGCCATCATCCAAAGCAACTGGGAACAGCAGCTAGCCGCAGCAACATACTCAGCCTCCGTGGTAGACTGGGCGACACTAGACTACTTGCGAGAAGACCACGATACAAGAGAATAACCAATAAACTGACAAGTCCCAGAAGTGGACTTGCGATCAATACGGCAACCAGCAAAATCGGCATCAGAGTAACCACAAAGGGAGAGGGTGCAGGAAGCAGAATACCAAATCCTGAACTCAGGAGTGAAGCATAAGTACCTCATAATGCGCTTGACCGCCTGACAGTGAGAAGTGCGTGGCGACGACTGAAATCGTGCGCACAAACACACCGCGAACTGGATGTCCGGGCGTGTCGCCGTCAGGTACAGCAGCGACCCGATCATACTCCGGTACTCCTTCTGGTCCACAGCTTCTCCATCCACATCCGCATCCAGGGCCGCCGTGGTCGGCATGGGTGTTGGAAGAGGCTTGGCCTCACCCATGTCGAACTTCTTCAGGATGTCCTTGGTGTACTTGCCCTGGTGCACGAACGTCCCCTCTCGGGATTG
The DNA here is from genome assembly GCA_009763385.1 of Coix lacryma-jobi var. lacryma-jobi. NCBI lineage: Eukaryota > Viridiplantae > Streptophyta > Magnoliopsida > Poales > Poaceae > Coix > Coix lacryma-jobi. The sequence goes on along the minus strand of CM019822.1, from coordinate 139,654,206 downwards.
CTTGATTTGCAACCCGAGGAAAAACGTCAACTCGCCCATCATGCTCATCTCAAACTCCCTGCTCATAGTGTCTGCAAACTTGGCAACCAAAGCGTGAGAAGAACCACCGAAAATGATATCATCCACATAAATCTGGACCAAGAGAGTGTCATAAAAAGCGTTTTATCCACACATCCCATTTTAAAACCCTTAGCAAGCAAAAAGGTTTTCAACCTATCATACCAGGCTCTAGGGGCTTGTTTCAAACCATATAAAGCTTTGTATAGACAGGAAGTCAAACAAGTGCTAAACATGTATACCAGGTGAACTACCCCTAGCACAGATCAATCATCATGCTATAGGATGAAACATAGACTTGTGTATCCAAATTTTATCAGAGTTGCAGCGGTTAGATTACACAAGTTCAAATTTTAGCATGTCATTGCGAGAGGTTGAAAACTTGTCATTGCCTAACTTTCCAACTGTGCGAAGCCTATGCAGAAGCAATCAGAAGCTTAAAGCAACAGTTTCGGTCATACACTACACAGCTCAAGTTTAACTCAAAGTGCAATGAGAAACAGTCTCGATACCGTGATGTGTTGACAAGCAAATCCCATCTCGATCTTTTCAAATTCACTTAAAAACTTGGTTCAAATTTTATTGACAGAATATGACCAAACCAAGCAAGTGACTGACTCAGAACTAGAGACATAGCAACCTAGCATATATGAAAAGCACGAGTGAACTCAACACATCCTACACATGCTAGTTGCATATCTCAATGGTGAACATTTTCAAGTTTTATGTATGTTAAGCAGGTTCACCATTCAAAAATAGCTCAGCTCACAACATGTATCAGTGATCAGAAAGAGCATAAGCTACAAGCATCAACATAAGCATCAGAGCATACTACATAGAGCATAATCACATTTTAAGGATTATATACATGAAGCTCAGAATGTAAAAGCGTATGCCAAAATGCAAATGAAAATAAAGACAAATGAAAAAGAGTCAGTTTATAATACAAGAACCAAAATGTTTCCCCCAGCTAAAAGGGGAAACACAGACCAATCTCACCCCTCAACCGATTAAATGTTGATTCGTCTAAAGGCTTGGTGAAAATATCAGCCAACTGATGATGAGTATCGACATGGCGAAGGTCGATATCACCCTTCTCATAGTGGTCTCGCAGAAAATGAAAGCGCACATCAATGTGTTTGGTCTTCGAGTGAAGCACGGGGTTCTTAGCAACACTAATCGCACTCGTGCTGTCACAAAGCAAAGGTACACGAGAGAAGCTCAGACCAAAATCACGCAAAGTGGCCATCATCCAAAGCAACTGGGAACAGCAGCTAGCCGCAGCAACATACTCAGCCTCCGTGGTAGACTGGGCGACACTAGACTGCTTGCGAGAAGACCACGATACAAGAGAAGAACCAATAAATTGGCAAGTCCCAGAAGTGGACTTGCGCTCAATGCGACAACCAGCAAAATCGGCATCGGAATAACCGCAAAGGGAGAGGGTGGAGGAAGCTGAATACCAAATCCCGAACTCAGGTGTGAAACGAAGGTACCTGAAAATACGCTTCACCGCCTGACGGTGAGAAGTGCGTGGCGACCCTTGAAAGCGCGCACACAGACACACTGCGAACTGGATGTCCGGGCGTGTCGCCGTCAGGTAGAGCAGCGACCCGATCATGCTTCGGTACTCCTTCTGGTCCACAGCTTCTCCATCCTTGTCCGCATCCAGGGCCGTCGTGGACGACATGGGTGTTGGAAGAGGCTTGGCCTCACCCATATCAAACCTCTTCAGCAAGTCCTTGGTATACTTGCCCTGGTGCACAAACGTCCCTTCTCGGGATTGCTTGATTTGCAACCCGAGAAAAAACGTCAACTCCCCCATCATGCTCATCTCAAATTCCCTGCTCATTGTATCTGCAAACTTGGCAACCAAAGCGTGAGAAGAACCACCGAAAATGATATCATCCACGTAAATCTGGACCAAGAGAGTATTAGTGCCTTGCTTGAGGAGAAAGAGCGTTTTATCTACACATCCCATTTTAAAACCCTTAGCAAGCAAAAAGGTTTTCAACCTATCATACCAGGCTCTAGGGGCTTGTTTCAAACCATACAAGGCTTTGTGGAGTTTAAAGACATGGTTTGGAAACTTGGGATTTTCAAAACCGGGGGGTTGTCTAACATATACCTCCTCTTCTATGTAGCCGTTCAAGAAGGCACTCTTGACATCCATTTGAAAGAGTTTGAAACCTTTGGATGCAGCAAAAGCCAAGAGTATCCTAATTGCCTCCAAACGAGCTACCGGAGCAAATGTCTCCTCATAGTCTATCCCCTCCTTCTGACTATATCCCTGGGCTACGAGTCTGGCCTTGTTTCTCACAACATGGCCATCTTCTCCCTGTTTGTTTTTGAAAACCCATTTTGTCCCAATTGGATGACACTCAGAAGGTGGAGACACTAGAACCCAAACCCGATTTCTCTCAAAGTTCTCAAGCTCCTCATGCATGGCATTGACCCAATCTGGATCCGTCAAAGCGTGTCCAACATCCCGGGGTTCAAAATCAGCAACAAATGTAGAATGAGCAAAGTGAGAGATTTGCCTTGACCGGGTGACGCGTTCGTCGATGCTGCCGATCATCTACTGAGGCGGGTGCTGGCGCTGAATGTGTCGTGGCACCTCCCTTGCCGAAGTGGCCTCCCCCTCAACAGCAGCTGGTGCCTCCCTGGGTACGAAAGGTACCGCTCGGGGTGGCGGATCCCACGGCCCCCCAGGAAGAAGACGTGTCAGGGCCGTGAGTCGTAGTAGAAGCCGCTCCTAGCGGCACAACAGGTGGAGGGGGTGCTGGATCATCCATACCTTCAGCACCCTCGTCCTCGTCATCAAAAAGAGGCTCACCAACCTCATGATCACCTGCACGCTCAAAACGAGAAGAAGGACAAACCATGGTCTCGTCGAAGGTGACATCGGATGTCTCCATGACTCGGTTAGTGTCAAGGTTAAGTACACGATAAGCTCGAGTGTGAGTGCCATAACCCAGAAACACACCGTCAGAAGAACAAGACTCAAATTTGTCCAAGTTGCCCTTTTTGAGTATAAAACAATGGCAACCAAAAACTCGAAAATAACTCACCTTGGGCAGTTTTCCAAAACACAACTCATAAGTCTTTTTCAAGAAAGCTCGAAGAAAAATGCGATTGGAAATATAGCATGCAGTGCTCATAGCTTCGGCCCAATATCGCCTAGGAGTCCTATGCTCATCGAGCATCGTCCTGGCCATCTCTACAAGGGTCCGATTTTTCCTCTCTACAACACCATTTTGTGGCGGTGTGTACGGAGAAGAAAACTGATGCTCCAGGCCCAAAGAGTTACAAAACTTCTCAAAATCCGAATTCTTGAATTCGGAACCATTATCACTCCTAATAGCTCGCATCGAGTTCAAAGGGAACTCGTTCTGAAGACGCAAAATCAGATTGCGAGCAAAGGAGAAAGTCTCGGTCTTCTCAGCTAAAAAGAAGACCCACGAATATCTCGAAAAGTCATCAACAACAACAAGCACATACCACTTCCCCCCAACCGAGCTCACCCGAGCCGGACCAACAAGGTCCATGTGCAAAAGCTCTCCAGGGAGCGAGCTTGGTCATGACCTGAGTCACTGGATGGTGGGGAGCGGCAACCATCTTCCCATGTCTACAAGAGTGGCAAACAAGATCCTTCTCCATGGATAACTTGGGCAATCCTCGGATTAGGCCAAGTGAACTCAGGCTTGCAAGCAAGTCGAAGCTCAAATGTCCAAGTCTCCTATGCCACTTCCAAAGATCAGAGGAGGAAGGTCCAGCCACAAGACAACGAGAAGTACCAAAAGACTCCGAGAAATTCGCACGAAAGACTTTACCAAAGGGCGAAATCATACAAACAAGATTGCCCTGAGGATCCAAAATGCGACTGAGATTCGGCTTAAAACGAATCTCATAGTCGTCGTCAAAGAGTTGCGAAACAGAAAGAAGGTTAAAATGCAAGTTAGAAACAAGAGCAACATCGCGCAACACAAAGTGCTCATTAACTCGCACCGACCCACGAGACAACACTTTACCTTTGCTATTGTCGCCGAAGGTGATAAACTCCTTTCCGGCGACCGGACTAAGACTGGAGAACCACTTGGCATTTTCGGTCATGTGCCTCGAACAACCGGAATCCACCAACCAAACGTTCTCCAATCATTTTACCTACATCAATAAAAAGACATAGGGTGAGCATACGGTCCAACACTGGGGTTAGTGAAGTAGGAATGAAAGTGCATTTGCCCCCAATGTGGGTTTTGGCTAATTAATGACAATCAAATTAGGGACTAACCAGTTTATAAAAGCATGTATGCAGGTGTTAGTCCTTTGAATGATTTGAAACGTTGAAATCTCGTGAACAAAGCACGTAGGATATTTTTGGACATAAAGATGCCTAGCTCAAGTGGTAGTTTAAAATTTCAATTTTAAACTTGAGTTATAGGTAAGCCGGACTATGAAGAGGGTCACAAAGTAAGTTGGCTAGATGTGGAGAAAAGTGCTCAAATCGACTAACCTTAGTTCGCTTGAGAGACACCGCACAATCACGAACACGTAGAGGGTAATTTCATATGGTCGGTGGTACCGACCATGGGTGGTCGGTGGTACCGACCACGGCTTCTCTGCGCAGCGCTCAAACACCCTCTCTGTGTTGGTCAAAAATGACCTGGCGGTAGTACCGCCATAACCTCGGTACTACCGCCCGCGGTGGTACCGACGCAAGGTCGGTAGTAACCTGGTTTTGCAACCCTCTCTGTGTAGAGTTGTATTTGACCTAGCGGTGGTACCGCCATATCCTCGGTACTACCGCCCGCGGTGGTACCGACCCATGGCCGGTAGTTTCCAAGTTTGCAAGGCTCTCTGTCCGCGCTGATTTTGGCCTGGCGGTAGTACCGCCATTACCTCGGTAGTACCGCCCCCGGTGCTACCGACCCAAGGCCGGTGGTAACCAAGTTTGCAGAGCTCCCTGTGTAGAATTGAAAATGGCCTGGCGGTAGTACCGCCATAACCTCGGTAGTACCGCCCGCGGTGGTACCGACCGAGGTCGGTAGTATCTTGGTTTCGCGAAGCTCTCTGTGTTGAGTTGAAAATGGCCTGGCGGTGGTACCGCCATAACCTCGGTACCACCGACCTCGGAGGTACCGACTTTTGGGCGGTAGTTTCCGAGGGACCAAGTCCCTTTGTGAGATGCTCTCTGTTCGCGGCCAATTTGGCCTGGCGGTAGTACCGCCATAACCTCGGTACTACCGCCCGCGGTGGTACCGACGTGAGGACGGTGGTTGCTTGTTTGGTCAGATCTGGATTCTTTCGACCGTTGTGAACTGGTCGGTGGTACCGGCCAGGGGTGGTCGGTGGTACCGACCAGCCTCGGGGCTGAGGGAGTATAAATGCCTCCCCTCTTCACTTTCCACGGTGATCCACTCACTCCATACACTTATTGCTGACCTAACTCGAGAAAAACACTCTCCAAGCATTGACTCACCGCTCTCTCTCCCCCTTTGCTCCTAGATTCATTCCCTTGCGAGATTTAAGCTAGGGAAGTGAGATTCGAGAGTGGGAAGCATCAATCTTCGACTTGAGCACTTGGTTTCCATCTTGCCGGCTTGCTTTGTGTCTTTTACTCTTGAGCTCTTTGAGCTCTAGCCGGTTAGGTGTTCGTCGTGGTAGCCCGTATTGATTTACTTGTGAGGGCTCCCCGAAGCGTTTGTATTTCCCTGAGATTTCTAGTAGAGATACTCTCGTAGCCTTTGTGGTTGCTTGAGTGAGGCGAGGAGGTGAAATAGACTCCGACCTTTGTGGTCACCTCAACAACGAGGAAGTAGGCACTCCTTAGTGGATTGGCCGAACCTCGGGATAAATCGCGTGTCCCGTGTGCTTGTTGTTCTTGTCCCTATTTTCTCTACTTCACTTGTTATTGTGTTCTTCGTGTTCTTCCTATCCCTATCTCTTTCTTAGGTTGGGAAGGATCGATCTACATCAAGGGGAGCAACCAAGGTTTGGTGAGAGTAAATTTACCATATATCATTCTTAGGAAAGTGGGCTAGAAACTTGTATTATCTTCATAGCTTACATTCATCGGATTTGTAGTTTCTTTTAGGATCCCGGTTGTGCCGTTTGTTTGTGTCGGTAGTACCGGTGTTTCACACCCGGTAGTACCTACCCAAACAAACCGGCCTCTCCGGTTGCTATCTAACTACATCTTATAGTTTGTAAAGTTTCAGATAGTCAAAAATCACCTATTCACCCCCCTCTAGGCTGATTCGGTCCTTTCAATTGGTATCGGAGCCTAACCCTTGTGTTAGCGCTTCACCGCGTAAGGGAGAATCATGTCTACCATAAGTCAAGAATAGCTTGATTAGATTGTCAAGAAGGTTACTGCTCAGATAATTCAAGATCAAGCAAAGAAGCATGAAGATGAGATGAAGAGAATGAAAGATGAGATGGAGAGTTTGAGGCGAGCTTTGGACAACAAAGCCAAATCATCCGAAAGCGATGACAAGAAGAAGGAAGATGAAGAGAAAGGCAAGAAATACACCGAGTTCACTAGAGTGCCATATGACTATAGCCATATGGGCAAGGTCATGCAATTGCCTAGCGTCAATCTAGGCAAACCACCCGCCTTTGATGGAATCAACTACAATGATTGGGCACACAAGATGAAGCTACACCTTCTTGCCACAAGAGTTTGGGAGATTGTTGACAATGGACCAAGTCATGTTGAAGGTCAAGAGTTCACCGACAATGATGTGTTTGAGTTTCAACAAAATGTTCAAGCCGCATCATTGATTCTATCATGCCTTAAGCCTGAAGAAAGCAACAAGGTACATGGAATGGAGAATGCCAAGAAGATTTGGGATACCCTCAGGATATCATATGAGGGTGATGCGAGTGTGAGGAAGTGTAACATAGAGCTTCTTCATGGAAAGATTGAGAAGTTTGCAATCAAGAAAAGTGAGACCACTCAACAAATGTTTGATAGATTCATGACATTGGTCAATCAGATTAGAGCTCTCGGAGACACAAAGTGGGATGACTACTCAGCTGGAAGAAAGCTATTAAGAGCATATAGAAAGAGTAACAAGAACCTTGCATCAATCATCATGGAGAGACCTAACTATGAGAGCATGGGACCTCATGAGATGCTTGCCAAGATAAAGCATCATGAAGTCTTGGATGATGAAGATATAGAAGATCAAGAGGCAAGTCACAAGAAGGTGGTAGCACTCAAGGCTAATCAAGAAGAAGGAAGCAAGGCCCGAGATGACTCTTCAAGCGAAGGAAGTGAAGACTCCGATGATGAGTTGGCCCTTATTGTGAAGAACTTTAGAAGATTCATGAGAAAGAAGATGCACAAGAAGGGCAAAGGTGGTTACTTCAAGAAGTCAAAGAAGAGGAATTGCTATGAGTGTGGAGCGGATGATCATTTCATTGCCGATTGTCCACAAAAGAAGAACAAGAACAAGTATAGCAAGAGTGATGACAAGAAGCATAGAAGAAGAAGAGGTGGTGAAGCTCATCTTGGTGAGGAGTGGTTCTCGGAAGATGACTCAAGTGATGAAGAGAAGAGCAAGAGCAAGGAGAAGGAGAAGGGAGCGGCCAACATTGCCATACACAAGACCTCTTCTCCTAGCCTCTTCTCCAACATAGCTACTTCAACAACTTCATCACGCTTGTTCGAGAACCTCTCCGACAACGAGGATGACTTCACTCATTCTTGCTTCATGGCTAAGAATGAGAAGGTATCACCTAACTCTCCTACTTATTCTAGCAATGAATATAGTGATGATGAATTGGATGAATTTGAGCTTAGCATAATTAGAAAGTTTGGAAAGAAAGGTGGAGCTAAAATCATAAAATTGCTCACTAAATTAGAGAGTCGGAATGAGAGTCTTGCAATGCAAGGGGACTTGATCTCTCAAGAGAGAGAAAAAAACCGTGCATTGGAAGCCTCTCTTGCCGAGGAGAAGTTGAAGGTTGAGAAATTGATCGTGGAACTATCTTTAGCCAATGACTCCAACAAGAAGTTGGCTAAGGAGTGTTCCATGAGCAATGACTCAATTGCAAGCCTAAAGAATGAGGTTAGCATGGTTCAAGAGAGCCTCACAAGCTCTCAAAATAAGTATCAAACTCTTGAACTAAGCTACAACACTCTTTTGAGTAGTACCTCTTCAACTACTCCTAAGGACTCCGACAACTCTAATGCCTCAACTAGTAATGGTTGCAAAAGATGCTATAAACTTGATATAAATGCTTGTGCAACTAACCTTGTTGAGATAGAAAAGAAAGACAAGGAGATTCATAGGTTGAACATGATCTTGAGGAATGGTTGCAAGTGTAAGGTGCAACAACCAAAAGATATCCTCAAGACCGCAAGGCACCCTTCCATCAAGGATGGAATTGGGTACAATAGGTATTGTGGTAAGGCCAATGGTAGAAAGATGGTCAATGGGGTACCTTTTGTTAACTTTAACAAAGGGGTTCCTCTCTTTGACCTAATGAACAAGGCCAACAAGATTGCCAATCCAAAGGCTTCACTTGCTAATGGTAAGATCAACAAAGAAAAGCAAGTGGAGGCCCCCAAGCAACAAAAGCCCATATCAAGAAGCTATACATGTGATTATTTGTGTTGTTGAGGTGATGATGGCAAGATAGTAGTCAAGTATGTTGGTGCCCTCAAGAAGAGGGAAATTATGAGAAATGTTTGGGTACCAAAAGCTTATGTGACTAACCCCCAAGGACCCAATCTAGTTTGGGTACCTAAATCAAGAACATAATCTTGTTTTGTAGGAATATGCCTCCGGTGGGTCAAGTTGGGTGTTGGATAGTGGATGCACCAATCATATGACCGGGGCAAAAGATATGTTCTCCTCCTTTCAACCAAGCAACGACTCATGCAACAACATTGTGTTTGGTGACAATGGTAAAGGAGAAGTGCTTGGTTTGGGTAAAATTGCTATCTCAACTGACAATTTCATATCTATTGTATTACTTGTGCATTCGTTGAGTTACAATTTGTTATCCGTTTCTCAACTTTGTGAAATGGGTTACGATTGTCTCTTTACGGATAAGGGTGTGACCGTCTCTAGAAGAAGGGATTCCTCTATTGCATTTAAAGGCGTGTTGAAAGGAAAACTTTACTTAGTTGACTTCTCAACTAGTAAGGTAGAACCTACAACATGTCTAATGGCAAAATCTAGCATGGGTTGGCTTTGGCATCGTCGACTAGCTCATGTTGGGATGAGGAACTTGGCCCAACTTCAAAGAGAAGGGCACATCCTTGGACTAACAAATGTTTCTTTTGAGAAAGATAGGATTTGCAGTGCGTGTCAAGCCGGAAAGCAAGTTGGAGCAAAGCATCCAATCAAGAACATTGTGTCGACCACAAGACCATTGGAGCTATTGCATATGGACCTCATTGGACTCGTTGCTTATCAAAGCATCGGCGGTAACAAATACGGTTTCGTTATTGTTGATGACTATTCTCGTTTCACTTGGGTGTTCTTTTTAGCAGATAAAAGCGAAACGCAAGGCATCTTCAAGAAGTTTGCTAGAAGAGCACAAAATGAGTTCGACATCAAGATCAAGAAAGTGAGAAGCGACAACGGGACCGAGTTTAGGAACACCAACATAGAAGAGTATCTTGATGAAGAAGGGATCAAGCATGAGTTCTCCGTTCCATATACCCCACAACAAAATGGGGTTGTGGAAAGGAAGAATAGAACTCTTGTTGAAGCCACAAGATCTATGTTGGACGAGTACAAGACTTCCCATGGCTTTTGGGTAGAGGCAATGAACACGGCGTGTCATGCAATCAACCGCCTCTACCTTCACAAGCTAAGAGGGAAGACGCCATATGAGCTTCTAACCGGTAACAAACCAAAGGTGCATTACTTTCGAGTTTTTGGCTGCAAGTGTTTCATACTTAACAAGAGGGCCAAAAGTTCAAAGTTTGCACCTAAGGTACACGAAGGCTTTCTACTTGGTTATGGTACTAACGAACATGGCTACCGTGTATTCAATAATGCCACCGACACTATTGAGTTAACGGTAGATGTGACTTTTGATGAATCCGATGGCTCTCAAAAGGAGCAAGTCAATGATGAGCTTGTAGGTAATGACGAGCCTCCATCCGAAGCTATCAAGAAGCTTGCAACCGGTGATGTGAGACCCGTTGAAATACAAGATGATGAAGATGAACCATCACACACTCCACAAGATTCTCATATCCATCATGTGCATCCAAATGCGCATGATGAAGCTTCCGCAACTCCGAATGGTGGTAGTGTGGGTGATGTTCAACTGATGCATCAAGTTGATGATCAAACACAAGCTCAACATGAAGTCCGACAAGAAGATGAGGACATCAATGCATATGATGAAGATGATGAAGATGGACCCATCCAACGAAGATCACTTGTGCCACATCCAAGAGTTCATCATACAGTTCAACGGGATCATCCCGTTGACAACATATTAGGGAGCATACGGCGTGGGGTAACGACACGCTCTCGTTTAGCAAATTTTTGTGAACATTACTTGTTTGTCTCCTCTTTGGAACCTCTTAGGGTGGAAGAAGCACTTGACGATCCGGACTGGGTGATGGCTATGCAAGAAGAGCTGAACAACTTCACTAGGAATGAAGTCTGGTCCTTGGTGGAAAGGCCCAAGCAAAATGTGATAGGAACCAAATGGGTCTTCCGCAACAAGCAAGACGAGCATGGCGTGGTGACAAGGAACAAAGCACGGTTGGTGGCTCAAGGTTTCACTCAAATCGAAGGTTTGGATTTTGTGGAAACCTATGCACCTGTAGCTAGGCTCGAGTCAATTCGTATATTACTTGCCTTTGCTACTCACCATGATTTCAAGCTATACCAAATGGATGTGAAAAGTGCATTCCTCAACGGCCCCCTCTCCGAATTGGTCTATGTGGAGCAACCACCGGGTTTTGAGGAACCAAAGTTTCCCAACCACGTCTACAAGCTCGACAAGGCGCTCTATGGGCTTAAACAAGCCCCTAGAGCTTGGTATGATTGTCTTAAGGACTTCCTACTCAAAAAGGGTTTTGAGATAGGAAGGGCCGATGCTACTTTATTTACTCGCAAAGTTGATAATGATATCTTTGTGTGCCAAATATATGTCGATGACATAATATTTGGTAGTACTAATGTTGCCTTTTGTGAGGAATTTAGTAGGATCATGACCAAAAGGTTCGAGATGTCCATGATGGGAGAGTTGAAGTACTTTCTTGGATTCCAAATCAAGCAACTCAAGGATGACACGTTCATCAGTCAAACCAAGTATACAAGAGACATGCTAAAGAAGTTTGAGATGGACAAGGCCAAACCCATCAAGACCCCTATGCCTACCAATGGACATCTTGATCTAAATGTGGATGGTAAGTCAGTGGACCAAAAGGTATATCGCTCTATGATCGGTTCATTACTTTACCTTTGTGCATCTAGGCCCGATATTATGCTTAGTGTGTGCATGTGTGCAAGGTTTCAAGCTAATCCAAAAGAATGTCATATTATGGCCGTTAAGAGAATTTTTCGATACTTAGTGCACACTCCGAATCTTGGCTTGTGGTATCCCAAGGGCTCCACTTTCGATCTACTTGGCTATTCCGATTCGGACTATGCCGGTTGCAAGGTAGACCGAAAGAGTACTACCGGGACTTGCCAATTTATTGGGAGGTCTTTGGTGTCATGGAGTTCTAAGAAACAAAATAGTGTTGCCCTATCCACCGCCGAAGCCGAGTATGTGGCGGCCGACGCTTGCTGTGCTCAACTACTTTGGATGAAGCAAACACTAAAGGACTTCGGATGTGAGGAAACCAAAATTCCACTTTTGTGTGACAATGAGAGTGCTATCAAACTAGCAAACAATCCTGTAAACCACTCTCGCACAAAACACATAGACATCCGACACCATTTCTTGAGAGACCATGAAGCCAAAGGAGATATCGCAATACGCCATGTGAGCACCGAAAAACAACTAGCCGATATCTTCACAAAGCCTTTAGATGAGTCAAGATTTTGTGCTTTGAGGAGTGAACTAAATATCATTGATTCTCGTAACGTGGCTTGATGTCTTGCACATATTTGTTTTCACCTAGAGACCTAGATAAATGGTTTGACAAAATATTGTGTATGATTTCAAAATATATTTTGCATACTTCACTTATGTCCATGGCTATGTATTGGTTATATGAAATCTGGACATGTTTGAAGTATGTGTAGTATACCACACAAGGCTCTCTTGAAATCCCTCTCTGTCCTCTCTGTTTTTGTGCTGTCGGTGGTACCGGCCCTATGGGCGGTACCACCGACCGGGTTTGACCCGAGTATAAAAAGGGGCGCGGTGAATCTTTTCTACCCCTAGTCAATCCGTTTTGACCGCACCGCCTCCTGCCTCCTTCAGCCGCCGCCCGAGCCCGTGCGCCGCCGCTCCGTTCCTTCTCCTCGATCTCCCTCCTCCTCCACCCAAATCCAAATCCCTTCGGTGGAAAGGTGCTTTGAAGGTTGGAGATCGTCGTGGTGGTGTTCTTGAAGCCCGAAGTTTCCTCCTTCATTGGATTTCGACCTCTTCTTCACGAGTAGCAAGGTACTAGGGTGTTCATGCCCGATCTCTCAATGTACTTTGTTCTAGGTCGATTCCTTTGGTAGGATTGTTCTATCTAGTATGAAGATGCTTCTAGGATGTATGGTTAGCAAGTTCATAGCGATTTGGTAGATTGGATTGAAGGAAACCGCACGCTGCTGTGCAGTCGGTAGTACCGCCCCCATGGGTCGGTAGTACCGCCCGCGCGCAGCGAGCCGTTCTCCTTCCCGATTTCGATCGTCTTATTTGCTACATCCGTTGAAGTAATCTTTCCATCATCTTTGTCTCATGTTGGTCTATGCTATCTTTGTCTAGATGAGCCGGAGGCCCTCTCGTGCTCGTTCCCCTAGTGATGATGATGAGGAGTATGCTTCCTTGGAGCAAGGTGGTCATGTGCAAGGGGCGCCGCCGCGTCGCAATCCCGGGCGCCGTGTTCGGTCTGAGAGTATGGATGACTCCTCTCGTCAGGTCTGTGGACGCTCGTCCGCGGGCCACACGGGCCGTCGCAGCGTGGATAGCGCAAGGGGGAGCGGGAGCGGTCATGCCCGTGGCAGTGGGCATGCTGCTCCTTCGCCTCCTCCGCCTCCTCAGCCTTCTCCGCCCCCTGTCGCTGGTCCGGCTGGACGCCTGCACAACGTCATTGTGGGAGGAGTGCCTTCAGCTGGTCTCGATCGTGAGGGTCGCTCCATCGATCCTCAAGTTGGACCGGCATCCCCTCCGACTTCAGGGTTGATGCTTATCAACCGGGCATTTGAGATGCACCCTGAAGCCGAAGCCGTCATGACCATTGTCCCCCGTGCTCTTCTTGGCAATCCCGTGGATTACTCTGATAGAAAGCGGGGTAACTTGATGAGGAGGCAGCGTGAGGAGAACCCCTATCTGCTTGTTAGAGATGCTTCTGTGGATAGGAGGTTCTGGTCCAGGTTCCAGCAAGACTTCTATGTGTCAGTATGCTGGAAGGGTTTCTGTGCTAAGGGACATCCTCCTCTTTTTGCTCATAAGAGACTGGTTCTCTCCTCTCTGACCGACAAAGATTCTGAGGACATTCAGGCCCTGGTGCAGAGGTTAGAGGAGTGGAGAGTTTTGGGGCTGATCTCTGGCGAGCGCAGCTTCAACCAGGAGATTCTCTGTCAGTTTTGGGCTACTCTGTTCATTGATCAGGAAGCTCGCGTGCTGCATTGGATGACCCAAGGGGTCCACTACAGATGTGACTTCGTCACATTTTCTCGTTTGTTGGGCTTCGACCATGTGGACAGAGATGCTCCTCGTCTTTCAGAGATGTATGGAGGGGGTATGTACTTAGAGCAGTTGCAGAGCTCAGGCGTCTATTTGGATGGTGCAGTGGCGACCTTCAAGGTCCCTGGCCTGAAGCCCGCTTACTACGTCCTCAACAACATCATGCGCCTGACTCTGGATCCCAAAATTGGAGATCAAGATAACTTGAGAGATGATGCTGCCAAGGTCCTAGTCCGCTTTGCTCTGCCAGATGGACGGTTTAGTATCTCTCACTTTCTTTGGCAGAAGATCTCCGATGTATACAATGATCCTCACAAGGCCCTGCCATATGCTCCATACCTTATGCATATCATTGAGCATGTGGTTGGCGCCACCTTCGAGTATGATCGCACCATGAAGGAGTACAGTGTTCGCAAGTTCACCTCGGCTCCTTCCAAGGACAAAGAAAAAGTTGATGAAGGTGGTGAGGTCCCAGCAGATGCAGCAGCGCCTGGCGAGGCTCAGCCGGGTGGTGGAGATGTTCCCCGTGCTACCGCTCCTCCTCCGCGTCGTGAGAGGCGTAGGAGTGGCGGTATTCGCTCCGCCCTTGGCAAGATCTTTGAGTGGATGTGCTATCGGGCCGATCGCGACGAGCGACATCAGCAGGAGGTGCGTCAGCATCTCGGTCTTCCTCCGCGCTCTCCGGTCCGACCCCATCCAGATCCGTTTGCTGAGTACGATGCTCAGGCCCGGCGCGGTGATGATGATGATGATGATGATGATGATGGTGGTGGTCTCCCCCAGCAGCAGCCCCAGCAGCAGGCCCAGCAGCAGCCCCAGTTTCCAGGTGGTGGTGAGGCGGGTTTTTACAGCTCCATGTTGTATCCGCCCCATCAGTTCTATCCTCCGCCACCACCTCAGTACCAGCCTCATCCCTTCTTCCCTGACTATGGTATGGGCACGTCCTTTGCTGGCGGGTCCACGTCATATCAAGGTGGGGGTGGTAGCTCGTACATGGGCTTTGCTGGCCCCGAAGCCGATCCAGCTGGGAGTGGTGGCCCTCGTGACTCTACACCACCACCTGATTCTTCTGCTCCGTCATCCTTCCCTGGTGGTGACGTTGGTGAGAGTGCCTATTCCTCTCTCTTCGGGGGCTCTTATCATGAGGGATCTTCCTGCAGCTATTATTGATTCTTTGCTTATCTTGGCCTACCCGCTTTGGTACTTGATGCCAAAGGGGGAGTGTTAGGCTTATCTTGTTGTAATAGCTGTGAGAGAGGGTAATCTTTGAGACTAAGTGTGTTATGCTACATTTTATTTGTGATGTGCTGAGGATGTAAAACATTTATGCTTAATGTTATATTCATGTATGGTTCATCCTCGATATTTATGCTCTTGTCATGATGATTGTTGTTTTTGATATGGCTATGTGATTTGAGTTCTTTTCTTTCTTCAATAGCCATTCGCTTTTCTTATTACATTGTTATGTGAATCACCATGTCATACCGTTTATGCATCACAAATTGATATATTTGATGTTGTCACACACTTAGGCACCCCACAGATTGCAAAATTTAGGGGGAGCTCTTGTTCTTGTGTATGCAACCTTGCTTTCTAATCAAGGTTTGAAATTCATATCCAAAGCATACACTAAGGGGGAGCTTCAACTAAATTTTGGAATTCAAAAGCTTCAATTCTTTCTATCCCTAATTGTAAGCCTAAGTTGGTTGTCATCAATTACCAAAAAGGGGGAGTTTGAAAGTGCATTCGCCCCCAATGTGGGTTTTGGCTAATTAATGACAATCAAATTAGGGACTAACCAGTTTATAAAAGCATGTATGCAGGTGTTAGTCCTTTGAAAGATTTGAAACGTTGAAATCTCGTGAACAAAGCACGTAGGATATTTTTGGACATAAAGATGCCTAGCTCAAGTGGTAGTTTAAAATTTCAATTTTAAACTTGAGTTATAGGTAAGCCGGACTATGAAGAGGGTCACAAAGTAAGTTGGCTAGATGTGGAGAAAAGTGCTCAAATCGACTAACCTTAGTTCGCTTGAGAGACACCGCACAATCACGAACACGTAGAGGGTAATTTCATATGGTCGGTGGTACCGACCACGGCTTCTCTACGCAGCGCTCAAACACCCTCTCTGTGTTGGTCAAAAATGACCTGGCGGTAGTACCGCCATAACCTCGGTACTACCGCCCGCGGTGGTACCGACGCAAGGTCGGTAGTAACCTGGTTTTGCAACCCTCTCTGTGTAGAGTTGTATTTGACCTAGCGGTGGTACCGCCATATCCTCGGTACTACCGCCCGCGGTGGTACCGACCCATGGCCGGTAGTTTCCAAGTTTGCAAGGCTCTCTGTCCGCGCTGATTTTGGCCTGGCGGTAGTACCGCCATTACCTCGGTAGTACCGCCCCCGGTGCTACCGACCCAAGGCCGGTGGTAACCAAGTTTGCAGAGCTCCCTGTGTAGAATTGAAAATGGCCTGGCGGTAGTACCGCCATAACCTCGGTAGTACCGCCCGCGGTGGTACCGACCGAGGTCGGTAGTATCTTGGTTTCGCGAAGCTCTCTGTGTTGAGTTGAAAATGGCCTGGCGGTGGTACCGCCATAACCTCGGTACCACCGACCTCGGAGGTACCGACTTTTGGGCGGTAGTTTCCGAGGGACCAAGTCCCTTTGTGAGATGCTCTCTGTTCGCGGCCAATTTGGCCTGGCGGTAGTACCGCCATAACCTCGGTACTACCGCCCGCGGTGGTACCGACGTGAGGACGGTGGTTGCTTGTTTGGTCAGATCTGGATTCTTTCGACCGTTGTGAACTGGTCGGTGGTACCGGCCAGGGGTGGTCGGTGGTACCGACCAGCCTCGGGGCTGAGGGAGTATAAATGCCTCCCCTCTTCACTTTCCACGGTGATCCACTCACTCCATACACTTATTGCTGACCTAACTCGAGACAAACACTCTCCAAGCATTGACTCACCCCTCTCTCTCCCCCTTTGCTCCTAGATTCATTCCCTTGCGAGATTTGAGCTAGGAAAGTGAGATTCGAGAGTGGGAAGCATCAATCTTCGACTTGAGCACTTGGTTTCCATCTTGCCGGCTTGCTTTGTGTCTTTTACTCTTGAGCTCTTTGAGCTCTAGCCGGTTAGGTGTTCTTCGTGGTATCCCGTATTGATTTACTTGTGAGGGCTCCCCGAAGCGTTTGTATTTCCCTGAGATTTCTAGTAGAGATACTCTCGTAGCCTTTGTGGTTGCTTGAGTGAGGCGAGGAGGTGAAATAGACTCCGACCTTTGTGGTCACCTCAACAACGAGGAAGTAGGCACTCCTTAGTGGATTGGCCAAACCTCGGGATAAATCGCGTGTCCCGTGTGCTTGTTGTTGTTGTCCCTATTTTCTCTACTTCACTTGTTATTGTGTTCTTCGTGTTCTTCCTATCCCTATCTCTTTCTTAGGTTGGGAAGGCTCGATCTACATCAAGGGGAGCAACCAAGGTTTGGTGAGAGTAAATTTACCATATATCATTCTTAGGAAAGTGGGCTAGAAACTTGTATTATCTTCATAGCTTACATTCATCGGATTTGTAGTTTCTTTTAGGATCCCGGTTGTGCCGTTTGTTTGTGTCGGTAGTACCGGTGTTTCACACCCGGTAGTACCTACCCAAACAAACCGGCCTCTCCGGTTGCTATCTAACTACATCTTATAGTTTGTAAAGTTTCAGATAGTCAAAAATCACCTATTCACCCCCCCTCTAGGCTGATTCGGTCCTTTCAAGGAAGAATACCAGTGTTGGGCCGGCTGCTCAAAAGAACGGTTAGCAGAAAAACCATTCCTAGCACGCCTACGGGGAAAGCGATCACCACGCTGAGGAAAACGTGGTCTGCTAAGGGAAGAGCGTGCATCGCGATACTCAAAACGCGGTGGGGGAAAACGCTCAACTATAAAGCCACCGCCACGGGGTCCATAGCCTACAACCGCAGGCTCCCGCCGGGCACGACCTCTCCGCTGCCTAGGCCTGGCAACTTGAGGTTCTGGACCTCCGGGCCTAGCAGCTCTCCTTGGAGCTCTCCTCTGAACTTTCGGCACATGTACATCATGGAAAGGATGGTACATGTCCGGATTGTTCATCTCCCTAGCACGACGCACCTCTCTCTTGCGCCGAAAGCAGAACTCACTCAAGTGTCCATCTCTCCCACAATGCTCACAATGGTACCTCACCGCTCTCAAAGGGGGTTGTTGGTACTCACGGTAGTGGGTGTCGATCACTTTGCCCTTCTGTGGCATAAGCTCCTCCTGAATGGGTGGCATGGTGTCAAGCTTGTTCTTGAGGTGGTTTGGTTTTGGTGGCCATGATTGTTTCTTTGGTGGAGCTATCGAAGGTTCAACAAAGACCCCATCCTTGGTGTTAGGCTTGAGAGGCTCTTTGGGCGGAAGCTTGGTAAGTTTGGGAGTAGTGGTGGAGTTGGGCTTCTCACTCGGGTTCAAACCACTCGACTCTCCAATCTTCCCAAAAGCAGAAACATCAACGCCCGGAGCAAAGCCTACACCAGGACCTCCAGCAGCTCGCTTGAATTGGGAGATCATCATCCCGAGCTGTGGCTCACCGCTAGACACTCATGACAAGATGGTCCGAAGGTATGTGTTTTCCTCCTCGGTTTGCATCTTGTCATGCTTCACATTAGCGATCTCCATCTCCAAACCCTCACAAAGAACACACCTAGCCACACATGTGCTACCTGAGTTGGCCTCTTCAAGAGACACAATCTTGGCATTCTTCTCTGCCAACTCAGATTGCAAGACAGGACAAGTCTTGCATGCACCCAACAGCATGGGTCTAGCCCGGAGCTCATCCACCTCTCCTACCAACGCAGCATACTTACCTCTCAGAGTGAGAAGGTCAGTCATGTGCTTGGTGCACATCTCACACTCCTCCTCCTCGGTGACAACAACGGTGGACTTGACAGATTCAAGTTCCTTCACCGTATCCTCCCACTTCTGGCTAAACTCCTTGCGCTCTCTAGCGGCACGCCTAAGCAACTTATCCTGACTAAGGAGCGCGACAGTAAGCTTCTCGACCTCAGCAGAAAGTTCATCGGGGGTTAGAGATACCTGGGAGGTGTCGTCGTCATCGTCGTCGTTCCGAGGAGTCTCCTCCAGCTCACCGTCGACCTCCTTGCCGAGGGCCATGGTGCAGAAGCCGTCGTCGTCGGCGAAGAAGCAGAGACCGTTCAGCTTGTCCTCGATCTTCTTCTTCTTCTCGGACTTGTCGTCGCTTGAGGAAGCGGAGTCGTCATTCGAGTCGTCGACGTCGCTGAGCGTGGCGAAGAAAGCACGCTGCTCAGCCTGGGCCTTCTCCAAGTACTTCGTCTTGATGTACTCCTTGTTGAAGCCGCCCTTCCGCTTGTACCTTGCGGGGACGTACTTCTCCTTGCGCTTGCCGGAGTCGTACTTGTGCCCATGATCGCCCTTCCCAGATGAGTGCTTCTTCTTGGGACAGTTGGCGATGAAGTGGTTGGGGTCGCCGCACTCGTAGCATCCCGAGCGTCCTCCTCCACGGTGACGGTTCATGCGATTGTTGTGGAACCGCGAGAACCGGTTGGCGAGCATAGCCAACTCGTCATCCCCCAAAAACTCCAGCTGCTCCTCTATGACAGAAAAGAGAGAAGAAAGTGCAAAACCTCCAGAGGGGTTAGCAGAAGAGCCAAAAAGCAAAGCCATAGACGGGCCAGAAGGATTTTCATAAGAAGCCCTCGCCATGGCATCGATCTCACTGGACTTGAGCTTACTGAAGAGCTCGTCGCACGTGAGGATCTCATAGTTAGGCGATTCGATGATCGCCTGAACCTTGGAATCCCACACCGACCGATCAAGAGAATGCAAAAGCTTCAAAGCCCTCTCAAGATCGTCGAAAGGCAACAACTCCTTGTTAGCCCTCATCCTGTTGACAATCACCTGAAAGCGAGCGAATAAACTTTCTATGCTCTCGCCAGGCATATGTCGAAAGTTCTCATACTCTCGCTTGAACGACTCGTAGAGACGGGTTTTGACTTGAGAGGTTCCCTCATGGAAACGCATGAGGGTAGCCCAAATCTCCCGAGCCGTAGCGAGGTGAGAAACGCGATCAAACTCACTCATGCTCAAGCATGAGAAAAGAGCATTACGGGCTCAGCTATTGGCATCGTGCTCATCGATCTGAAGCTGAGAGACACGAGCAGCCAAGACCACGTAATCGGCAGAGTTGCAAATATCCCAAATGGAAGCACCCAAACTCTGCAGATAGGCCGACATGCATATCTTCCAATACACATAGTTCGTCCCATCGAAAAACGGCGGTTTGCCCACGTCGCGATCCATGTCGCCTTCTGTGGATCTGGAACCGGCTAAGGTGGAAGATCCTTAACCCGCTCCGATACCAATTGAAGGACCGAGAAAGCACTAGCAAGGCGACCAGGGGGGGGGGGTGAATGGGAGCTCAAAAATTTCTCTCGAAACTTTGGCCAAATGTCCCAAAATCAACCCCCAAAAGTTACGACCGAAACCGTGATGCCCACGACCCTTGGAAGAGGGTGGATGATCCCAAGGATCACAGCGAGGCACCACAAAGCGATAGCAAACCGAACGGCAAAAACACCGAGACAAGTTCGACCCTCAAAAACCAAGTCCCGAACGTAGATAGATGGCTACGTCGAGAAATCCCTAAATACCTATGCTAACGAGTAGCAAAGATACCTAGAGAGGTTCCTTGGTCAACTACAAGGCCAAACGAGAAGTCTGAAAACTAAGCGAGGAAGCCGGGAGAGCAAACGCACAAAACCGGAAGCTTCAGGCAATCCGCGGACTGTCCGGCCCTGGGGTCCCGGACTGTCCGCCCCTACTACGGACTGTCCGCGAGGGGATCCCGGACTGTCCGCCGGTCAAAAACCTGAAACAGCACAGATGCTGCAAACTCCCTGGACAGTCCCGGACTGTCCGCGGTTTACACCGGCGGACTGTCCGCCGGTCAACCGAGACCAAAAACTCAGAGACTCGCGGCCACTGCTCTGGCCAAGTCCCCGACGCGCGGACTGTCCGCGCCTGGGGTGGCGGACTGTCCGCCAACACCCAGTGAGGGCGATTTCGGTCGCCCTTCACCCAAATCTTCTCCAATTCGATTCAAACCAAAATCCCATGTTCCCAAACTTGGAGAGAATGATCACGGAGTAGTTAGGAGACTACCCCAAGAAATCATCCGCTCAAATTGACTCAAACACCGGGAAATCAAAAGGGGAGGAGGATGAACCGAAAACGCCACGAAAACGAAATCAACCCGATCTACTTGTTCGTGAGGAGTTAGATAAATTCCTTCAGTGGAAATGATCTCCTTTCAAATACGAACAAGTTGATTCAAACGGATTTTGCAAAGACGCACGAGAGAGGGAGATCGAGTGACGGGAAATTCGCGGAGAAACGAAGAACGCGAAGAACACGAACCAAAACGCGAATCAACACATCGATCTGCAACCGTGTGGCTACCACACGCTACAACAGTGAGGTTACGGCCTCACTTCCTCCAAATCTCCAGTACACAGAGGTATGGTTCTCTGCGGATCTCAGCTAGCTACAGCAGGGGATTGGGAGAGCAGGAAACCCTAGAAGCAAAGAGCAAATGACTGAGATAGATGGGGAGGTGGGTGTCTCCCCCTACTTATCCTAATTCTAACTATTCCTAATTCCTACTCTACCCCTAACTACTTACAGAGCGAACCAGCTAAACCCTAAGGTTATTCTGGACCAACTCGATGGTAGGTGGATCCGACGGCCACGCCCGCACAACTCGTAGCGTTGCCTCGACGCAACCTTCCGATTGCCGCCACGTGCCGCCACCGCTCTACCGTCCTTTTCCCGGACGTCGCACCCCCGGTTTTGAGGCCTAAACCGGGAAACCAACCTTCACGACCAACCCCCGGTTTTGAGGCCCAAACCGGGAAACCAGCCCACCAGCGCCTGAGTTTTGTGGCCCAAACTCAGCAAACCCGCAACACCCAGGTTTTGAGGCCCAAACCTGGAAACCGTCCTCAACCCGAGTTTTGTGGCCAAACTCGGAAACCATCCGCGCCCAGGTTTTGAGGCCCAAACCTGGAAACCGTCCACCCGATGGTTTTTCTCTGGCTCTACCACCAAACCGAAGCTGTAGAGGGGATGCACCGCCCGTGCACCCCGTCCACCGACACGTGTCCCCAGGTCCATGACCCAGGCAACACCGTGCCCGCAAGTCTTCGCTCGTCGCTGTCCCAGGCTGTCAGCCACCACAGCTGATCCTCGGGCCACCGGTCCCTCAGTCCAAGCCTCACGTCCGCCCTTCGCCACTCTCGGTCCATCGGCACGGCACGTCTCTACTTGACCTTCACCTTGCCTCTGATCACTGTATCCGTGCTCGACACCTGCACAACACAAGCCAAAGAACATGCGCATTATCCCAGTTGACAATCACTCATCACTCAGAAACTCAGCATACACCCATGTATCCGCAGTCGGCTACCTCGAAACTGATGTACTCCGTTCTGTAGTTGGTCGAAGTTCCAAAAGTGACGGGTAGTATGATCCTTCCGAGTGGTATAGCCGCTTTTCCGGGTACTATGCCATAGAAAGGAGCGGTTGATGGTGTAAGCTGAGTTGCAAGATCTAGATTCATCTTTCGTAGGGTGCTTGCAAAGATGACATTGAGTCCTGCCCCGCCATCGATGAGTACCCTACCAAGTGTATATCCCGCGACCGTAGGGTCCAATACTAGCGGGTAGTGCCCTGCATTGGAAACACTAGTCCATTGATCTGCTCTGGAGAAATTAATCGGATGCTCGGACCAGTCGAGGTATTTTGGTGTCGCTGGTTCGGTCGACATGATCTCTCGCAGGGAAAGCTTCTGGAGTCTCTTGCTATCGCTGGTAGTTACTCCCCCGAAGATGACGTTGATGGCTTCTTTGGGGTGCTGGAAACCACCGGCGTCCTGTTGAGGATCTTCAGCTGTCTTCTTGCCTTTGTCTTTCTTGTTCTTATTGAAGTCAGAGTTCAAGCCTCGCTCCTTGAGCTGTCGGCAGTGCCTTGCTTGATGTCCACCCTTCGGATGGAAGGGGCAGGGCCCGTCGAGTAAGTCATCAAAGGTGTATGGCTTGTTTCCCTTCTTCTGAGGTTCCATGGCGGCAACAGTATTGTCTCCTGCCCTTTTCCGGGTGTTTTGCTGTGGTGCCTGGTTGCCTCTTTGATTGTTTCCTCGATCACCTTGCGTGTTTCTATCAGGGAAACGTTCCTGTGTGCGTTCTTCTGTTGCCATCATGGAGTTTACAGCCCGATGGAACTCGTCCGCGGTGGTCGGGTCCTGCTTGATGAAATCTTTGTAATTGTACCTTTCGCAAATGCCGTTGCCAAAGAGGTCAATTACTTCTCTGTCTGTGATGTCGGATACTGTAGAGCGGATTTCTGAGAATCGCCTATAGTATTCCCGCATTGATTCATTTTTCTGCTGCTTGCAGGTTCTGAGCTTAGTTCGGGGATCTGATCTCTCTGGGACACCAACAAAGTTTTCAACGAAGATACAATGTAGTTGTTCCCAGGAGTCGATGGACTCGGGTTTAAGCCTATCAAACCAAGCAAGCGGCATTGTCTCTAGAGCCATTGGGAGGTAGAGTGCTTTGACGTCGTTGCTTCCACCAGCTAGCTCGACTGCTTGAGCATACAACCTGAGCCACCGTTTAGGTTCTGTCTTCTCGTCGTATTTTGAGTAATTCCCGGGTTTGAATTTGCGCGGGAACGAGACTGCTCGGAGCCTTTGGGAAAAGCAGGGGAAGCGATCAACTACGTCGGATGCTGCAACTGCGACTCCTCTATATGAAGATTCGGCTCCTCCCTCAGCTTGATCGGGTACTCGGTGGCCCAGGCGACTCCTTGCAGGGATACGACCGAGTCGTTCTTGAACCGACCGCCTCTGGCTCGGGTGAGATGAACCTTGCTCATCAGCTAGGGATTCAAGATTCCGCCCCCGTAGTTGGAGTGCGGTAGTCTGAAGCATGACCAGTCGTCGCTCCTCATCAGAGGTGCGGTTGGTCTTGGCTCCCATCTCCGTAGCTAGACCTAGTATGTTTTGATAGGGAGTCTGGAAGACTTTATGGCCGGCGACCCTCATGAACTCAGGTTCAAGGTTGCGAGAACAATCAGGGCGCCGTCTGTTAAGATCATCCTGGGAGTGATTCTCTTCAGTGCGAGCTTGACGCTCTGCCTCTGCTTCCAGACGCCTCCGGGTGTTGTACTCTTCTAGTCGTGCATTGTAGCGATCTACAGCTTCCTTGCGGTGAGTTGCTCGCCTTCTGCGGGCCTCCTTAGCTTGATTCCTTTGGATTTTTTCAGCCTTCAAGGACTCGGTTTCCCCGGGTCCTTCCGGATCATTGTCAGAGATCATACTCAGAGTTTCATCGTCTTGAAAGACATCTGGTGGGGTTGGTGGTCGTAGAGATGACTGATGCCCCGCCATGAAGACTTCACGAGTGTAGATCTGGTTTGATGATCCCGGTGTTACTGACTCCAAAGTAGAAGTGCTGGAGATTAGTTCCGTTGTGGAGTCATGTTCCTCAAAAGGGAGTTGATGTCCATGCTGATATGGAAGTTGCTGGTCAATTGTGCCAACCAGTCTAGCCGGGGCAGGCTGAATTGGCCAATGGACAATGTTACCCTCCTTGGTAGAGCTGAAAACGAGTCCTTTTTGAGCTCCCGTCAAAGGTATTTGTTGATACTCTTTGAATTTTGCACCAATCAGGTCCTGAAAGTTTTCAGCAGAGTTCCGCAGCCCGAAGGTGAAGCCATAGCAGGTATCCGGGTCCTTTTCTTCAGGGTTCGAGTAGGAGTAGGAGTCAGATGTCTCTGTATGGTCCCCAGGGTTCTGCGGGTCTTGGATTGCTAGATTTGCTAGGCTCTGGATGAGATCTTCTGTCTTTGGCGTGGCTTGCAGCTTCGATTCAGTGTCAAGCTGCCTGTGCAACTTTCCTTGATCATCCGCAATGCAAGTCCATGAGCCAAAAACGAAAATTGACCCCGCTGAGAACATGTTGTCGTGGTTCGCCGGGCTCTTGGTCGTCGAATCGCCGAAAGCCCCTACCTGGCGCGCCAGCTGTCGGTGTTTGTTAACCGGCAACTCGTCTTGAGTGATCTCAGACGATTTGTTCGGTGGGGATCGGCGTTCGTAGGACTCGACGATTACACAGGGACATCGATTTATACTGGTTCAGGCCGCTAAGTAGCATAATACCTTACGTCCAGTGCGGCGTGTGCCTTGTGTATTGCTTATGATTCAATGTTCGATGATCTAGGACCTGCGCCCGGTTCCCCTTATATATTCGGGTGAGCCTCAGCACAGACCGAGTCCTAGCCGGTTACAACAGTGGAGTCCTATTCTAATTACAGGACTTCCTTTTACAACTCGGCTAAGTTACAAACTAGAGTCCTAATCCAAGCACATTGTGTTACAAGTCTTCGGATCTCTAAAAGCCATCCCAAATTAGTCGGAGTAATCATCGATAGATGATATCTCTGACATCCTGGTCCGTCACTCATAAAGACAAGGTAGAGATCAAGTGCATGGGTTCTGTTGGTGGAAAAACACCAACAGAACCAAAAGTTTTGTTTATTCCTCTCTAACCTTAGGCACATTGCACAAGACAAACTTGTTGTTTATATGTTCTATTTATTCTTAACCTGAGTGATATGATCAGAGGATGAGCATAAGAGTAGCATCTTAAAATATTTAACAGATCAAATTACTTAACCCAAGGAAGGATAATCTATGCATAAAGTGTCGATCTTTTCATAATTGAGATATATCATCTTCCAAAGGTTAGATGCACAACATTTTAGCTCATTTGGTTAAGACAGTGAGATTCAAGAGAGTAAAGCTATGAACAAGGATCAAAGGACTGAATATGTTGAGTTGATTAGGTTGGATCAAGTGAGGTGCAACTTAAACATGTTTAGTTCTTTATTTATGTTCATACTAGAATCAAGAAGAAGCTTTTAATGTGATGGTTACTTACCTTGAAATGTTATTTTGTCATTGGAAAGTGATTGTGTTGAACCACCTTGTGGAAGCTCCTCTTGTCTAGCTGGTTGTTGTTTATGAATGGCTTGTCTTCTCTTGTTTGTCTCACAGTGTGATTGAGAGGAGGAAGATCACAGTGGAATCATCTTTATAGGTATTGACCTTCCTTCTCTTGTGTCGACTTATCATTGAAGGCGCATTATTCCTTGAGTATGCTGACTAGGATCCTCTCTCTTTCTTGTATTAATTCTGTACTATGAGGATGTAGGGATAGTTCCGCATTCTTCTCTTGTCAACCTTTCTTGTTTTTCTTTAATTATTGGGTTGGCAAGAGACTTGAATTTAGAGCTGCTACTCGAGTGCCTCTATGATAGTCCTTTGTCTTGTAGTGTCACAACTGAGACTTGTTCTCTCAACAGTATCTAGATGATGGAGATCTTATCGACTGTTCTTCTTGATTTGCTGGCTCAGGTACTATCTCTTCATCTTCTAACTCTTGTGGTGCAGTGGCTTCATCCTTCATGATGCCCTCCTCAATTCTTGGCAGTTGGCTCTCCCTTCGAGGTCTTCTCTTGGTTCTCTTTGGCTGCTCATAAGTAATGTAGATATTAAAGATGCAGCGAAAGATCCAAAAGTTGACTTCTCTAGGTTCGGCAAAGATGATAACATTGATGGTTTTCAAGAACGATCTTCCAAGAATGAGTGGTGGATCATATTCTTCTTCTCGACTGAGACAACATCTAGTGGTTTGTACTGATCAAAGTGGTGAGTAGGAGATCAATATGTCTTGAAGCTGATTTTCTCCTTCCTCCCCTTTGATTGTGAAACACATCTAGATAACAGAATTGTCTCTCCCAGGCTGGCTTGTGATGTAGATGGACTCCCAACAAAATGTTCATGTGTTTGACTTGTAGATCTTGTTATTGTTGTAGTGGTACCATCTTGTCTCCCAAGCTAGCTCTTGATTAGAAAAGAAGGTAACTCCTCACTTCTTGTCTTGATGTCTTGGATAATGATGATTGCAGGCATAAGTTGTCTCATATGAGGTAAGTTGCATCCTGTTTGTCATTAGTGCCCAAGCAAGACTCAAAGCTAGGCTAGCACCATTTGTGATTTGAGAGTAGGTTTGTGTGTCTATGGTTTGAGTTTTGGATCTTCAATGTTCAGACCAAACCATGGATGAACAAAATCTCTCTCCTGTGTAATGTTAGTGGACATATACCCGAAGGATTGCAAGAATTTGAAGCATGGGTTATTATCCACAACTTATGTATTGTGCATCTATGCTAATAAAAAGATGTTTTTAGGATTACTTTAGCATAAGCTAGTATTTTATGTGTTGGCCGCACTTTAACATGATTCAAGGCAAAAGATAACTTGCAGTAGAAGACAAAATAAATAAACTTTGATACTCACAGTTCTTTCATCCATGATGAATGAGCTGAGTCTTCACTGTGCAAGAGTTGTTGAAGTTCATTGTACGCCTTGCTTCATCTCTAGTGTGAGTTCATCTCCGGACTTTTCCCAAATTGATATTGAAAGTTTCCTGCAGGGGTTTAGTCCAACAAAATATCCAATATCTACTATAGCATACTATCAGTTCAGAAATCAACCTAGACACCACATCTAATTTGATCTAGGAAGGCATTTTAACCTAAGCACCATACTTAATTTAAAAGCCTTTAGAGGTAAAATCAGCACACCTTTTAGCTCAAGAATCAAACCAGACGCCATGTCTTACTTTAATTCATGAAACAGTTAAACTAAGCTCCATGCTTAATTTAAAAGGTGTATGATAATACTTCAAAACCAAAGAATATACTATAGCAAATAAAGATAACATGAAAGAATTGCAGAGATTTATTCAGATGGTGATGAAAGAGTATGATTAGTATATGAACATATCCTAAAGGTAGGGACAACCAACATAGCAACATGGCAAGAAATATTCTTAGAAAGTCTATTCCCCAAGCTTGGATTTTGCACAAATCAAGATTGAATGAATGTAATTCAATGTTGCATGATGATTGGTGGGACATACCTTGTGTTTGTTGTTCCTTCGTTCTTTTCTGCTCCAGACCTGGGAAGGTTAGTGACAAAATACCCGAAGGAATATTTTCACAATTATATTTCTATGCTCATTACAAGGACAGTGCAGCAGAAAGGTAGGCATAGCTCATAACCAGGTATTATGATGGGGTATAAGGATTCTACTGGTTATAGCTTGCTCATGGGGTAGTGATAGATAAGAGTGGAATTCAAAAACAACATTCACAAGAATGAAAACAAAAATAATGAAAAGACTGGGACAGAAAGGAAAAAGATAAAAGTATGATTACAAGGTCAAACTAAGACTTTAGATGATCTACCGTTCCCCGACAACGGCGCCAGAAATGCTTGTTGGTATAAATTAATGCACACTCTACTTTATCTACAAGCGCACAGATAAAATCTACCGATGTAGCACTTCACTGGAGTAACCCAGTTTTAATATCGAACCCAAAGGAACAGATAGTGTTAAGTCTCAAGTGTATAACCCCTGAGTAACTAACAAGGACGGAGAAGCTAAAAGTATAGAGGGGATCACTAAGGCTATCTAAATCCAACTTAAGAGTGATATGTTTATATTATTCTTAATGGGGAAGTTGCCATAAAAGGTCACAAACAGAGTATGATTCTTTTATGCAAATGTATAATCCTACCGAGCCTACACACGGGTAAGTGGACTATAGAAGAATCAACAAGGCTATAAGAGTCACCCTTGCGAACAACCACTACTACCGGCGTTATAGGAGGCAAATATAAGCTATCAAGTCTAAGCACCACGCTTACACTATCCAACTACTCTAACTCTAGAGCGACTAGAATTAAAGTACTCAAAAGAGAGTCATTAAACCTTAAGAATAATAAGAACAATGGCTCAAACTTAAATATAGATGTTGATTACCGAAACAATCGTTGAAGCAAGTTGACGAAGAACTTGAATCCACAGGTACAAGATGAAGAAGTTGATCCGACAGGCCGGAGCTCCTTCTTGATCTCTTCCTCTCTCTCTCTTCTAGTTCTAGTATAAGACTAGGTTCTAAACCTAAACTAGAGGGGTAACTAGTCTTCTACTTGATAGCTGGCTCTTGATTACAACTGGATGAACTAGATCTAATTCTAGATGAACTAGAAGATATTCATCTAGAGGGACCTCTACTTCTAATTGAAACCCTAGTTTCTGATGTGGAGAT
This sequence comes from Coix lacryma-jobi var. lacryma-jobi, assembly GCA_009763385.1. NCBI lineage: Eukaryota > Viridiplantae > Streptophyta > Magnoliopsida > Poales > Poaceae > Coix > Coix lacryma-jobi. Next base: position 139,625,040 of record CM019822.1, on the reverse strand, counting down.
GAATAATGAAGATGGAGATGCCTGGAGAGGGGGGTCTGGGGTTGCTTATATAGCCCGAGGTGGAGTAGGGGGCAAGGAATCGCCATGTCATCGATCCGCGTCTCGTTTATCGCCCACCGTTGGATCAAACCGACTTCAGGGACGGTGGAGATGCATCCTAGGAGGTGGTGGAAGAAGGTTCCAGAAGGCGGAGGCGAAACGGCCTCCGTGGCCGACCGGTCGGTCTCCAAGTGGGACCGGTCGGTCTGGCCCAGTGGGCCCACATGGTGGGCCGCCTCGTGGTGTCTTCTAGTGTCTTCTAGATCCTTCTTTTGCAGATTTCGTTGCGAGTTAATATCTTTTCATTCGGGACTCCGAATATAGCAAATGATATGTCCGTTTCGATCGTCTCGACGAGCCCTTTGCAATGGTCCACTCCAATTCATCACTTGAGATACTTTTATATGGTGAAATATTGATGTCCTACAAAACAAGTGAGAGCACCAAAACTCGTGGAATTTGTTAGTTTCAAACCCTACAACTATGCTTTGTAATTCATTTAGTGTCATTTCATGCAATAGTTGATGGTTAATTATGAGCATTAGTGAGCGTCAACAGTTATCTATCCTAAACCCGATCACACACTCTATTGTGTCTTGATCGGCAAAACAAATGCTCTATTTTATACCTTTGCCTTCAGCCCATAGGATATTGTTTTTCTCTTTATTCTTTTCCAAATGTGGAGAAATTAATCATCAATTTGACCATCACCATCACATTTGAGTGTCATCTAGCTCCACCTTGGAGTGAACCAACCTATCTCATATATCACTTGGAGCAAGAGGTTAGTTCACTTAGGTTTCATCAATTATCCAAAACCAAACTAGGGTTTTCACTGTGCGCCTGGCACTTGATGACCTAGCCAACTGAAGAGCTGCGGAGAACAGCGAGGGCGACTACGGCGTGCAATGCCGAGAGCGGAGGCAAGTCCACTGGCCTAGTCTTCTGGGTCGTTGGGAGCTTGGCGAGAGCGGCAACTGTGGCGCTCGCCGGCGAGGGCGATGACGCGGGTACGAGGGTGAGGGCGAGGGTGAGAGTGAGAGCAGAGAACAGCGGCACGCGAGGAGTGAGGTCGGCAGGCAATGACGGCGCCATGGATTTGGCTTGGTTTATCCTATCGGTGGCGTGGCCTCTGGCTACTGGAGGGATGAGATATCGCGACATAGGAAGGAAGGTTCTGGAACGTGCGAGGATTGGGGAACAGATGAGTGTCGAAGAATCTAGAATCCATTTTTATCAGGCGAAGATTGTGAGGATGGCGGGGTGAGGCCAGGTGGAGCGAAGCGCGGGGAAGGCTTAGCGCGCTAGGGAATCGAGCGAGGGAGCGAGGTATCGCACGCTGGATGGCGATTCCTCTACCAATATTTTAGTTTTGAGATAAAGACATGTCAAGCTACTACTTGTGTGGAAGGTTGTCAAGATTAGAATCCTAGGTAGTATCTTTTTTGAAGTGATGATAGTAACATTATAGAATTGTAGTATCGAGAACTCTCACAACTAAAAAGACTAAAAGATGGACACTAATTTAATGTGATAATCTAACTTCGCCTCGTCCCTCTCCCTACTTGCGATTTCCGCTCCATCTCCCCCAAGAAAATGTCTGACACTTCTAGACGCCATAACACCTCCCCAGCCAGTGCCGCCGCCTCGACTCCCCCGAATGCCAGGATGCCTCCTCGACCTGTGTCGTTGGCTCCACGCTGCTGGACTCACCAACGCCTCCACGTACGCGTCGGCTCGACACCGTCAAACGCCATGTCACATCTCCGACCTGCGCTGCCGCTTCCACACCACCATACTCACTACTGCTGTGTCATGCTGCCCAGACGAGTGCCCAGAGATCAGCGAGATCTAGTGACCCATGACACCCTCTACTTCAACCTCAACCCCGGTGTCAAGGATGATGAGGACATGACACCTTCAGATACGACCGTTGATTATAAGGTGAGCTCGTTCCTACATTGATGGAAAGCTTATTTGATAAGCTTTCAAATAGATCTAGTCCCACCTCAATATCACGTCGACAAGGTCTTCAAATTGTTACGACAATCTGCTACTATTTCTGTCGGGTGCTATGACGTCGACATGGGCTTGTCATGCAACCTTGGGACCCTGGCCCAAGTGGGAGCACGCCCAAAATAAGTGTATAAGAGCACAAGGATGTTCAAGGACGTCCTCCTCCTTGGCCACCACCTTAGAAGGGCAGCCAAGTTGTCCAACCCAAGTTGGAGGCCCAATCTGTGTCAAGTTCGAGTCTATCTCGGAATCCAGGAGCAGCCAACGGTAAAATGGACGCCCAGGTCACATACGGACTCCGTTTTTGATGATCCACATAAGGATGGAAAGATAATGTGATAAGCTAACCAATAGCTTTGGTTTGAGGTCAAAACTCCATCAGAATCAACAGGAATCATCAAAACAAGTTGACATCTAGAATCTGTCAGGGTGCTGGGCCGTTTGGGCCTTGTAACTTGTTAGGGCACTTTAGGGACGTGAGTAGGAGTCCTTGGATACCTACTAGGCTATATAATCAATAGCCGCCGCCCATGTTAGGGTTTGGGTTTTGCTTAAATTAATCTATCAAGAACAGTTTCACCGTTTCTGCGGTTTGTGAGACCCGAACTCGGGAACTTGATCATTCATCTACAATTTGGTTACATTCTACCTTGTTCTTGCTTGTGTTCTTCGATTTGAAGGCATGGATTAGCCTTCTTGGCGAGGTCAACCGTGCAATGCCGGTTGATAACCAGAGGAGACGTGGTGCTGCGATTGTGGGGTTTCAGATCGTGTTGTTTGGAAGCCGGATCGACTTGTGTCTCGTTTCCACCAAATCGAGAGTTACCAGAACCTTTCGGAAGATCGGGAACCCTTGTTCACATGAAGTGTTAATCAAAGCTTCAGGTATACCGTCAGGTTCATATCTACCATTAGTTTCGAGTGTTTTTCCATCGTCCCATAGTCCAGTGCCATATTTATTTTCCTGTCCTAGAACCTTCCGCGCCATAGCCTTTGCATATTTCGGTTTCAGAGTTCGTAGTGTTGAGTTTGTGTCCTAGGTCAAGGTCTTGTTGCTGATTTAGATTGTGTTCTTTACTTGTTTGTGTTGATCTCTCCATCCACCACCATCTCGTATCACCATCGATTTGCATCTTGTGTCCACATAAAACTTTGATTCAGACTGCCTTCCATGAAACCATCATAATTTTTGCGTCTGAACTCGAAACAGGGAGAATTTTATATCTACGGATAACGCCAGAAAATTTTAGATCCGTTTCATCCTAGCAAAGTTGGGTTTGTAAAAATTAGAATTGTCAAATTCAATCAGGAAAATCGAGTTTTCAAGTCCACAAGTTTTGAAATACCTTTCATAGAACAATCCTAATTTTCTATAGACCACATCTTTTATCCAATTGAGCTCAATTTTTTGTATTTTGTTCTTGTGTGATTCCTACAGAGAAGAAAATATCAAAAGGTCAAAAGCAAGAAAAAAGTTTGAACAAGAAAAAAATAGTAAAAGAGAAGAGAAGAGAAAAGGAGCACACAAGGAACACATAATAGCTCTGTTATTTGTGGTGTCTTTTGTCTTTCCTATCCGTTGCTACCTTTCATATTTGTTTTCTTTCATCCTTGTTTCACTCTCTTGTTTATCACAACTGGTGATAGGAACATATATAGGCCATCAACTTGGATGAGTGCTTTGGAAATTTATTCAATATTGCTATCTGTTACTGACTTGTGTGCCACATATATATTATTCTCTTTGTTTGTGAAAGGATCAAATTAGCCTAGAGGGGGGGGGGGGGTGAATAGGTGATTCTAAAAATCTAAAACTCAAAAAATCAAAAATAGAGGTCAAATAACAGCCGGTACTACCAGTCTGTTTAGGCCGGTACTACAGGGTGATGAACACCGGTACTACCGACGCAAACAAACGGTACTACCGACAACCTACAGAAAGCTACGAATTCAAAGTGAGCGAGATGCAATTTCAGATCTATAAATTACCCCACTTCCCTAAGTGTTGTAGATGAAGATTATAGCCTTCCCAAGTCTTGATTCCTTGCCAAAGTGTGGATCGAGCCTTTCCAACCTAAGAATGAGAGAGAGGGGAGGAAGAACACGAAGAACACAAGCACAAGTGTAATATGCAAAGTAGAGAGAACAACAAGCACACATGACACACGATTTATCCTGAGATTCGGCCAAACCACTAAGGAATGCCTACGTCCTCATTGTTGAGGTGACCACTAAGGTCGGAGTCTCTTTCACCTCCTTGACTCACTCAATCAACCACAAAGATTAGCCGAGTTTCTCCACTAAGAATCACAAGGGTAATAAAAACGCTTCGGGGAGCCGTCACAAATGAATCAACACGGGCTACCACCGAAAACACCTAATCGGCTAGGGTTCCAAGAACCCAAGAGTAATAAATACAAACCAAGCCAGCAAGATGAGGGAAACAAGTGCTCAAGTCGTAGATCGAAGCTTCCCGCTCTCTAATCTCACTTCCCTAGCTCAAAGGTTGCAAAGGATTGAATCTAGGAGCAAAGAGGGAGAGAGAGGGGCTGAGTCAATGCTTGGGAGCTATTTTGTCTCGGGTTAGGTCACAATGAATGAGTGGGTAACCGTTAGAAGTAAAGAGAGTGGCTATTTATACTAGTCACCCTTTTCTGGCAGTTGCCGGTAGTACCGGGCCCAAAGGCCGGTAGTACCGACCAACTTTATGACTGTTGGGACAACGTTGCTGACACACCCGGTACTACCGACGGGATGGCCGGTACTACCGGTAGGCCAAAACTCTGCTAGGACCTGAGACTCTGCTCTGCTGGAAATAAATCGCGGTACTACGGACCGAAGGGGTCGGTACTACCAGGGCCGGTACTACCGGCTGAAGGCCGGTACTACCGATAGGACAAAATCTGGCCAAGACCAGCAAGCCTGCGTGCTGCCCTTAAATAGCGGTACTACTGACCACCACGACCGGTACTACCGGCTGTCTCAGCCAGGGCACATTATGCCTCTATGTGATCGTGAGAGCATGGTGTCTCTCAAGCGCAAGATGTTAGACGTTATGATCACTTTTCTCCACATCTAGCTAGCCTAATTTATATCCCTCTTGATAGTCTGGCTTGCCTATCACTCAAGATTAAAAAATAAAATATTAATCCACCACTTGAGCAAGGCATCTTTTCTCCAACAAAATTTAACGTGCTTTGTTCACGGAATTTCATTGTTGTAATTCTTTCTAAGGACTAACACCTGCATACATGCCTTTATAAATCTGTTAGTCCCTAATTTGTTTATCATTAATTATCCAAAACCCACATCGAGGGCGAATGCACTTACAAACTCCCTCTTTTTGGTAATTGATGACAACCAACTTAGGCTTATAATAATGATAGAAAGAATTAAAGCTTTTGAATTCCAATGTTTAGTTCAAGCTCCCCCTTAGTGTGTGCTTTGAGTTTGAATCTCAAACCTTGATTATAGGCAAGGTTGCATACACTAGAACAAGAGCTCCTCCTAAATTTTCCAATCCGTGGGGTGCCTAAGTGTGTGACAACATGTATAATGATAAAACATGATGCATGAACATGGTGAGTCACATAACAATAAAGCAAAAGAACTTGAATGGCTATGGTAGAAATAAAAATACTTAAAGAACACATAGCCATACGAAAATAACAATCATTAACCATTACATGAGCATCAAGTAGAGGTCCAATATGAAAGATATTACAATAAGCATAAACTATCAAGACTCTACCACATCACAAATGACATAGTTCAACACAAATTTCAAGTAGTTCACCACACACTTAGTTCACCAACACGATAACAAGCGCACATAGCTACCCTATTACATCATAGAAAGGCCTAACACTCCCCCTTTGGTAACAAGTACCAAAAAGGGTAGGCCACGAGAAAGCATCGATATCTACATGTACCCATATCCGCCACCATAGCCATAGCCACCATAGCCATAACCATAACCCGCAGAAGCACCACCGAAGATTGACTCATAAGAGCACTAGCTCCTGCATCTCCATCAGGATGCTCTGAAGGATCTCCAACGGTGTGGCCTATAGCATCAGGAGGAGTAGAAGGAGCACCAAAACCACTACCAGCAGGGTCAGCACCTGGATCGGCGAAGCCACTGAAAGAGCCACCACCTCCACCATCATAGGAAGTAGATCCACCACCAAGAGACGGATCCGTGCCATGAGGTTCATAGGTCTATGGAGGAGGAGGAGGAACTGCATCACCACCACCACCATCATCATCATCATCATCTTCACCAGCAGCAGCATCAACAATATTCTGGGCATCAAACTCATCAAAAGGGTCCTCAAACCGACGAAGAGGAGAGGCGGGAGGAATCCCAAGTTTCTCCTCGACGCGACTCATGCGACGATCATCTCTCTCCACCTTGTAGCAAAACCATGAGAAGAACTTGTGGGGAGCACAACGAGCCGCACCGCCACGCCTCTCGCAGCGATGAGTAGGAGCATCATTAACATCCTCATTCGCTTGCTCCTGACCCTGTGCACCACCTGCAGCAGCTCCAACAGCAGAAGTGCCTACATCATCATCTCGCCCAACTGAAGAGAAGTCCGAACGACATACTCATTTGTGCAATGATCATTCTCAAAGGTAGGCACAACCACCTGCTCAATAACATGCATAAGATAAGGAGCATAGGGCAAGTCCTTATGAGGGTCCATGTAAGCCTCTAAAATATTCTACCACAAAAAGTGAGAGACACTGAATCTCCCATTAGCATTTGCAAATTGATAGAGGATCTTGGGAGCATCAATTCTGAGGTTGGTGTTGTCCCCACCCTTAGGATCAAGAGTTAATCTCATCAAGTTGTTGAGGACAAAATAGTAAGACTTGAGACCATTAACCTGGAAAGCAGCTCTATTGTCTGGCAAGTAAATCCGAGCAGCCTCAAGCTCTTCCACACTCAAACCACCACCATATACCTCAGAAAGTCTAGGAGCCATCCGGTCTTCATTGTTGAAACCTAAAAGGCTGGCAAAAGTGACAAAATCACAGCGGTAATGAATACCTTGTGTCATCCAATGTAGCACCTGCCTTGGATGGTCAATCCAAAGAGTGGCCCAGAACTTACAGATGATCTCCTGATTCCAGAACTTCTCACCAGAGATAAGAGCAAGAAACCTCCAATCTTCTAGCCTTTCAACCAAAGCGTTCATTTCTGCATTGTTTTTGTCTGTCAAATATTGGAGACGAAGATGCTTATGCTCAAACAAAGGTGGCCTCCCTTTCGCACAGAAACCCTTCCAAATGATAGACATGTAGTAATCTTGCTGAAAGCGAGACCAAAACCTCCGATTGACTGAGTCATCCCTCACATAGAGATACAGATTCTTCAACCTTTGTAGCCTCAAATCTCCAACCCTCCTCCTCTCTGAATAGTCCATGAAATGCCCTGGATTGCTTGGACACACTATCTTTGCATTAGGCTGATGATGAGAGCGAAGAAGACGATTGATCAACACCATGCCAAAATGAGTTGGAGAACTTTGTCCAAACCGAGGATCAATGCAGCGACCCTCGGTCTTGACATCGTTCCCCGACATCCTTCCACCAACAATGTCGCTATGAAAGCGCGCCCCACGGCTCGTAGGAGGTGGAGGAGGCATTGCGTCCCCAGCACCACTGCCACTAGCATCATCACCTCCATGGCTAACACTCCGACGGCTTGTGGACGAACGCCCACGTACCACCCGAGTGGGATCCTTGCTGCTACCATCCGAAGGGCGAGCACAGCGCGAGGGATTGCGCCGCTGCACATCTTGCTCCATAGCAGTGATTTCTTCTTCTTCTTCTCCAAACATGTGCTCCCTTGTCTCACGTGTATGAAGAGCTTCACGAGAGCCCCTCCGGTCATGAGCCATCTAGAAAAGAGGACACAGACCAAGATAAGACACTAGCAACATACAAGAAACTCAAAGGATGCGGCAAAAGGAGCGACGATACATGAATGGGGGAAGAAAACTGCTCTCTGCAGGCCGTCAGTACTACCGGCCGCACTGCAGAGTGCGGTTTCTTCCAACAATTCCACAAAATCACCAACAAACTTGCATAATAAGCATCCTAGAAGTATCTATGCACTAGAGACATCAATCCATCAAGAGGAATCAGCCTAGAACAAGGTACATTGAGAAATTGGGAAAGAACACCCTAGTACCTCATTGCTCGGGATGAAGAGGCCGAAATCCACCAATGGAGACCTCCCCGACCTTCAAGAACACCACCAACGCGATCTCCTTGCTCCAAAGCACTCACACACCAAAGGGATTGGAGTTTGGGTGGAGGAGAAGGGAGATCGAGGTGGGGATCGACAAGAACGCCGCCGGGGTGCTCGAGAATCAAAGCCTGGTCTAACCACGCAGTAGAAAAAGAGATGGGATAAGAAAAAGATTCCACCACGGGCTTTTACACCCAGGGTAAAACCCTGGCCGGTACTACTGGCTGCACCACCCGGTACTACCGGTTCACTATACTGCTCTCAAACCCTGTTACAACCGGGCACAGGACAGTACCACCGGGGGCCAGTACTACCGCCCAAAGACCCGGTACTACCGACATTTAAATTCCAGCAAACAAAAGTCTATCTAGGTGAACTTTGTGTGGCAAACTACAAACACTTCATGCATGTCCAGATTTCATTCAATCAATACATAACTATGGCATAATAAAATGTGCAAAAAGGATTTGAAAACATATACAAGTTTCATCAAAAAGATTTTGTCTATGTCTCTAGGTGAAAACAAAGTATGTGCAAGTCATCAAGCCACGTTACGAGAATCGATGATATTTAGCTCACTCCTTAAAGCACAAAATCTTGACTCATCTAGAGGCTTTGTGAAGATATCGGCTAGTTGTTTTTCGGTGCTCACATGGAGTAAAGCGATATCTCCTTTGGCTTTGTGGTCTCTCAAAAAGTGATGTCAGATGTCTATGTGCTTTGTGCGAGAATGGTTTACAGGATTTTTTACCAACTTAATGGCACTCTCATTGTCACACAAAAGGGGAATCTTGGTTTCCTCACATTCAAAGTCTTTCAGGGTCTGCTTCATCCAAAATAGTTGGGCACAACATGCGCCGGCCACCACATACTCGGCTTCGCCAGTTGACAAGGCAACACTATTTTGTTTCTTAGAGCTCCACGACACCAAGGACCTTCCAATAAATTTGCAAGTCCCGGTAGTGCTCTTTCGATCTACTTTGCAACCGACATAGTCCGAATCAGAGTAGCCAAGTAAATCAAAAGTGGAGCCCTTAGGATACCACAAGCCAAGATTAGGAGTGTGCACATACTAAGTATCAAAAGATTCTCTTAACGGCCATGAGATGACATTCTTTCGGATTAGCTTGAAACCTTGCACACATGCACACGCTAAGCATAATATCAAGCCTAGATGCACAAAGGTAAAGCAATGAACCGATCATAGAGCGATATACCTTTTGGTCCACCGACTTACCATCCTCATTTAGGTCAAGATGTCCATTGGTTGGCATAGGTGTCTTGATGGGCTTGGCCTTGTCCATCTCAAACTTCTTGAGCATATCTCTTGTATACTTGGTTTGACTTATGAACGTGCCATCCTTGAGTTTCTTGATTTGAAATCCAAGAAAGAACTTGAACTCAACCATCATGGACATCTCAAACCTTTTGGTCATAATCCTACTAAATTTCTCGCAAAAAGCCATATTAGTACTACCAAATATTATGTCATCTACATAAATTTGGCACACAAAGATATCATCATTGACTTTGTGAGTAAATAAAGTGGGATCGGCCTTGCCTATCTCAAACCCTTATTTGAGTAGGAAGTCCTTTAGACAATCATACCAAGCTCTAGGGGCTTGCTTAAGCCCATAGAGTGCCTTGTCGAGCTTGTAGACATGGTTGGGAAATTTTGGATCTTCAAAACCCGGTGGTTGCTCCACATACACCAATTTGGAGATGGGGCCATTGAGGAATGCACTTTTCACGTCCATTTGGTATAGCTTAAAATCATGGTGAGTAGCAAAGGCATGTAATATACGAATTGACTCAAGCCTAGCTATGGGTGCATAGGTCTCCCCAAAATCCAAACCTTCGACTTGAGTGAAACCTTGAGCGACCAACCGTGCTTTGTTCCTTGTAACCACGCCATGCTCGCCTTGCTTGTTGTGGAAAACCCATTTGGTTCCAATCACATTTTGCTTGGGCCTTTCCACCAAGGACTAGACTTCATTCCTTGTGAAGTTGTTCAATTCTTCTTGCATAGCTATCACCCAATCTGGATCACCAAGTGCATCTTCCACCCTAAGAGGTTCCAAAGAGGAGACAAACAAGTAATGTTCACAAAAATTTGCTAAACGTGAACGTGTCGTTACACCACGTCGTATGCTCCCAAAATATTATCAATGGGATGATCTCGTTGAATTGTATGATGCACTCTTGGATGTGGCACTAGTGATATCCTTTGAATGAGTCCATCTTCATCAATATCATGTTCTTGATCATTGGGGTGATCAAGATCATGTGTGTGGATGTCTTCATCAACTTGTTGGTCACTATGTTGAGCTTGAGCTTGATCATCAATTTGATGTGGCACTTGAGCTTCATTTGCACTTCCACCAATCAGAGTTCTTGATGCGGAAGCTTCACCATGTGCATTCGGATGCACATGATGGGTAGAAGAGTCTTATGGAACATGCAAAAGATCATCTTCATCTTGAATCTCAATAGGCCTCACATCACCGGTGGCAAGCTTCTTGATAGCTTCGGATGGAGGCATATCATTACCTACAAGCTCATCATTGACTTGCTCCTTTTGAGAGCCATCAGATTCATCAAAAGTCACGTCTACCGTTAATTCAATAGTGTCAGTGACATTATTGAATACACGGTAGCCATGTTCGTTAGTACCATAACCAAGTAGAAAGCCTTCGTGTACCTTAGGTGCAAACTTAAAGCTTTTGGCTTTCTTGTTAAGTATGAAATACTTACAACCAAAACCCTAAAGTAATGCACCTTTGGTTTGTTACCGGTTAGAAGCTCATATGGAGTCTTGTCTCTTAGCTTGTGGAGATAGAGGCGGTTGATAGCATGACATGCGGTGTTCATTGCCTCCGCCCAAAAGTCATGAGAGGTCTTGTACTCATCCAACATGGATCTTGTGGCTTCAACAAGAGTTCGGTTCTTCCTCCCCACAACACCATTTTGTTGTGGAGTGTATGGAACCGAAAACTCATGTTTGATTCCTTCATCATCAAGATATTCTTCTATGTTGGTGTTCCTAAATTCGGTCCCGTTGTCACTTCTCACTTTCTTGATCTTGAGCTCAAACTCATTTTGAGCCCTTCTTGCAAACTTCTTGAAGATGCCTTGAGTCTCACTTTTATCTACTAAAAAGAACACCCAAGTGAAGTGAGAATAATCATCAACAATGACAAAACAATACTTATTGCCACCAATGCTTTGTAAGTAATGGGTCCGATGAGATCCATATGTAGTAGCTCCAATGGTCTTGTGGTTGTCACAATGTTCTTCATTGGATGCTTGGATCCAACTTGCTTTTCGGCTTGGCATGCACTACAAATCCTATCTTTCTCAAAAGAAACATTGGTTAGTCCAAGGATGTGCCCTTCCCTTTGAAGTTGGGCCAAGTTCCTCATACCAACATGGGCTAGACGGCGATGCCAAAGCCAACCCATGCTAGATTTTGCAATTAAGCATGTCTTAGGTTCCACTTTACTAGTTGTGAAGTCAACCAAGTAAAGCTTTCCCTTCAACACACCCTTAAATGCAATAGAGGAATCCCTTCTTCTATAGACGGTCACACCCTTATCCGTAAAGAGACAATCGTAACCCATTTCACAAAGTTGAGAAACGGATAACAAATTGGAACTCAACGAATGCACAAGTAAAACATTTGATACGGAATTATCGTTGAGATAGAAATTTTACGCAAACCAAGTACTTCTCCTTTTCCATTGTCACCAAACACAATGTTGTCACATGAATCATGGCTTGGTTGAAAAGAAGTGAACATGTCCTTTGCCCCGGTCATATGATTGGTGCATTCGCTATCCAACACCCAACTTGTTCCACCAGAGGCATATTCCTACAAAACAAGATTAAGTTCTTGATTTAGGTACCCAAGTAGGATTGGGTCCTAGGGGGTTAGTCACATAAGTCTTGGGAACCCAAGCACTCTTCATGATCTCTCTCTTCTTGAGTGCACCAACATACTTCACAACAATCTTTCCATCCTTGCCTCAACAACACATATAATCACTAGCATAGCTACGTGAAATGGGCACTTATTGCTTTGGGGTCTCCACTTGCTTATTCTTGTTGATCTTGTCATTTACAAGTGTTGCCTTTGGATTGGTAATCTTGTTGGCCTTGTTCATGAGGTCAAAGAGTGGAACCCGTTTGCTAAAGTTAAAAAAGGGTACCCCATTGACCATCTTCCTTCCATTGGCTTTTCCATCATACTTGCTATAGCCAATGCCATCTTTGATGGATGGATGTCTTGCGGTCTTGAGAATGTCCTTTGGTTGTCGCACCTTACATTTGCAACCATTCTTCAAGATCGTGTTCAACCTTTGGATCTCCTTGTCTTTCTTCTCTAACTCAACAAGGTTAGTTGCACAAGCATTTACATCAACTTTATAACATCTTTTGCAACCTTTACTAGTTGAAGCGTTAGAGCTATCAGAATCTTTAGGAGTGATTGAAGAGGTGCTATTCCAAAGAGTATTGTAGCTTAGTTCAAGATTTTGGTATTTCTCTTGTAAGCTTGTGAGGCTTTCTTGAACCAAGCTAACATTATTCTTTAGATTAGCAATTAAGTCATTGCTCGTGGAACACTCCTTAGTCAATTTCTTGTTAGAGTCATTGGCTAAAGATAGTTCCACGGTCAATTTCTCAACCTTCAACTTCTCCTCGGCAAGAGACGCTTTCAATGCAAGGTTCTTTTCTTTCTCTTGAGAAATCAAGTCATCTTGCATTGCAAGACTCGCATTTCAACTCTGTAACTTAGTTAGCAATTTTATTATTTTAGGTCCACCTTTGTTTCCAAATTTTCTTATCATGTTTTGCTCCTATTCATTAACATCATCATCACTACTTTCATCACAAGAACCTATGGGAGAGATAGGTGGTACCTTCTCATCCTTAGCCATAACGCAAGAATGAGTGAAGTCATCTTCATCATTGGAGAGATGCTCAAATAGGCATGATGAAGTAGGTGATGTAGCAACATTGGTGAAGAGGCTTGGAGAAGAGGTCTTGTGAATAGCAACATTGGCGGCTCCCTTCTCCTTCTCCTTCCCTTTGCTCTTCTCTTCATCACTTGAGTCATCATTCGAATAGCATTCTTCACCAATGTGAGCTTCACCTCCTCTTCTTCTTCTTTGCTTCTTGTCATCATTCTTGTTATACTTGTTCTTGTTCTTCTTTTGTGGATAATTGGCTATGAAGTGATGATCCGCACCACACTCATAGCAATTTCTCTTCTTTGTCTTCTTGTAGTTACCACCTTTGCCTTTCTTGAACATCTTCTTTCTCATGAATCTTCTAAAGTTCTTGACAAGAAGTGTGATCTCTTCATCTGAATCATCACTTCCTTCACTTGATGAATCACTTTGAACCTTTCTTCCTTCTTTTTGGTTAGCCTTGAAAGCCACTATCTTCTTGTTGCTTGCTTCTTGGTCTTCTATGGCTTCATCATCTAAGACTTCATGATGCTTTATTTTGGCAAGCATCTCATGAGGTCCCATGGTCTCATAGTTTGGTCTCTCCATAATGATGGATGTAAGGGTCTTGTTCTTCTTTCTATAAGCTCTCAATAGCTTTCTAGCAACAGCATTGTCATGCCACTTGGTTCTCCAAGAGCTCTTATCTTGTTGATCATGGTCATATATCTATCAAACATTTATTGGGTGGTTTCACCATTCTTGATTGTGAAGTTCTCAATCTTCCCTTGAAGTAGCTCTATGTTGCACTTTCTCACACTTGCATCACCCTCAAAAGATATCTTGAGAGTGTCCCAAATTTGCTTTGCAATCTCCATGCCATGGACCTTGTGAAGGGTCGAGATGGCGGACTAGAGGGGGGTGAATAGTCCTTTCTATAAATAATCGTACCGGCTAACCGAAACAAATGCGGAATGAAGGACCGAGAATGCAATAGCAAGGCGACCAGAGGGGGGGGGGGTGAATGGGAGCTCAAAAATTTCTCTCGAAACTTTGGCCTTTGTCCCACAAATCAACCCCCAAAAGCTTCGATCGAAACCGTGATGCCCATGACCCTTGGAAGAGGGTGGATGATCCCTAGGATCACAGCGAGGCACCACAAAGAGATAGCAAGCCAAACGGCAAAAGCACCGATACAAGTTCAACCCCTAAAAACCAAGTCCCGAACGTAGATGGAAGATTACGTCGAGAAATCCCCAAACAACAATGCTAACAAGTAGCAAAGATACCTCGAGAGGTTCCTTGATCAACTCTAGGGCCAAACGAGAAGTCCGAAAACCAAGCGGTGAAGCCGGGAGAGCAAACGCACTAAACCGCAACACACAGCCAAATCCCGGACTGTCCGGACCCTTGGTCCCGGACTGTCCGCGCCAGGGGCGGACTGTCCGCGGTTCCCTGGCGGACTGTCCACCGGTCAAAAGTGCAACACAGCACAGTTGCTGAAAGTCCTCTGCTCGGGCCCGGACTGTCCGCGCCTGTCAACGGCGGACTGTCCACCGGTCACCCGAGGCAAACACAGCCGAGCCGCGCGACCACTGCTCGGTCGGAGCCCGACGCGCGGACTGTCTGCGCCCCAATGGCGGACTGTCCGCGAGTGCCCAGTGAGGGAGATTTTGGTCGCCCTCAACTCAAATCTCCCCAAATCCAATTCAACTCAAAATCCCTAGTTCCCAAACTTGGAGAGGATGATCACGAGGTAGTTTGGAGACTATCCCTAAGAAATCATCCGCTCAAATCAACTCAATCACCGGGAAATCGAAAGGGAAGGAGTATGAACGAAAAAGCGCCACAAAAACGAAATCAACCTGATCTACTTTCGTGAGGAGTTAGATGAATTCCTTCGGTGGAAATGATCTCCTCACTATAAAGAACAAGTTGATTCAAACGGATTTCGCAAAGACGTTGTAGAGAGGGAGATCGAGTGACGGGAAAATCACGGAGAAACGAAGAATGCGAAGAACACGAACAAAACGCGAATCAACACATCGATCTGCAACCATGTGGCTACCACACACTACAACAGTGAGATTACGGTCTCACTTCCTCAAAATCTCCAGTACACAGAGGTATGGTTCTCTGCGGATCTCAGTTGCTACAGCAGGGGATTGGGAGAGCAGGAAAACCTAGAAGGCAAAGAGCAAATGACTGAGATAGGATGGGAGGTGGGTGTCTCCCTCTACTTATCCTAATTCTAATTCCCACTCTACCTCTAACTAATTACAGAGCAAACTAGCTAAACTCTAGGGTTATTCTGGACCAACTCGAAGATGTTGGTGATCCGACGGCCACGCCCGCACAACTGGTAGCGTTGCCTCGACGCAACCTCACCGATTGCCGCCACGTGCCGCCACCGCTCCGCCCGTCCTTTTCCTGGACTTCGCCCCAGGTTTTGAGGCCCAAACCGGGAAACCAGCCTTCACGACCAACCCCCGGTTTTGAGGCCCAAACCGGGAAACCAGCCGTCCATCGCCTGAGTTTTGTGGCCCAAACTCAGAAACCCGCAGCACCCAGGTTTTGAGGCCCAAACCTGGAAACCGTCCTCAGCCCGAGTTTTGTGGCCCAAACTCGGAAACCATTAGCGCCCAGGTTTTGAGGCCCAAACCTGGAAACCGTCCACTCGGTGGTTTTTCTGTGGCTCAACCACCAAACCGAGCCGTAGAGGGGATGCACCGCCCGTGCACCCCGTCCACCGACACGTGTCCCCAGGTCCTCGACCCAAGCAACACCGTGCCCGCAAGTCTTCGCTCGTCGCTGTCCCTGGCTGTCAGCCACCACAGCTGATCCTCGGGCCACCGGTCCCTCAGTCCAAGCCTCACGTCCGCCCTTCGCCACTCTCGGTCCATCGGCACGGCACGTCTCTACTTGACCTTTGTTGATGGTCCTTAAACACCTGTTTTACCATCAACATTTTACCCTAAAGTCCACCGAAAAGGCATGAAATGTAGTCAAATAGGTTTCAAACTAACCAAATTCCACATGTCCATAGATTTTTATTTGAATGCAGGAATTTGGACCAAATTTGGACATTTGAACCACCAGAGGCCAAACCCACTCACCAGGGCCCAATTGGGCCTTAGGGGGGTGGCGCCCGCCACCCCTAGGTGGCGCCCGCCACTAGGGTTTGGCCCAGAATCCCCCCTGCCACGTCACTGATCCATGTGACCACCCCAAGGCCAAATCTTGGCCCTTGGTCACTAGGTCAGTTTGATTGGAGGGCTATGGAGGGGAGTGGCGTGGA
Source organism: Coix lacryma-jobi var. lacryma-jobi (assembly GCA_009763385.1). Lineage (NCBI taxonomy): Eukaryota > Viridiplantae > Streptophyta > Magnoliopsida > Poales > Poaceae > Coix > Coix lacryma-jobi. Next base: position 139,608,476 of record CM019822.1, on the reverse strand, counting down.
TCATGACCTAAGTCAGTTGCTAGGACATGCAACCGACCTCCAAACCGCCTTGGACAACCACCTGGAGGCCGTAGGATCAGTGATGATGCATCCAACGGCCACGGGACTGGCGGCCGCCAGTAGGGGGTGGCGCCCGCCACCTGACCTAACCCTAGGTCAGTTGGCTGCCCCCTATAAGTACCCCCCTCACTCCACAAGGCTATAAATACCCCCCTGAGGCATCACTTCATTCACATCCCAGATATCCCAGTACCATCACACACGAAGAGAAGCAACACAAGCAAGAGAAGCAGAGAGTTAGGTTAGAAGCTCAGAGAGCTTAGGCAAGTAGGTTAGCTAGTAGAGAGAGTATAGCTCTAGTGCCCTCGCTACAACACGACTCTTAGTTTAGCACAGCTCAGCCTAAGTCCTTGGTAAAAGGAGCGTAGAGCTTGCTAAGAGAGAAGCGGGTGCGAACGACTGGCATCAGAGGTCAGTTGATTTCCCGGCGTCTCTGGTCTGGTTTGCTCTCTTGCATCTCAGGTACATTTATCTTTATCTCAGTATTACTTTAAGCATTACTTTCAGTATTACTTTCAGTATTACTTTATCAAGTACCTTGAGTGTGACCTAGCTATCCTACAGTTCAATTCACTTAGCCATAGTAGTTAATCTCTAGTGTGCTTAGTGATTGATCTTTGCCAATAGGTTGCTTAGTTAGTTTAGTGTTTATCTTATTAAGTCAAGTATTTGCTCTGACGTCCGCAAGGGTGTCTCTATTCAAAGCTAGGGTAGAGATAGTTAGAATATAGTTAAGCGTGGTGCTTAGTTATAGACTTACCTTCAGATACGGCTGGACCCCCGGATAGCTGTGGTAGCAAGCAGGTGGTGACAACCCTGTGCGCCTTGAATTCCACCACGTAGTTGGCCCAGTTTAACAGTAAGGCTCGTTGTGCTAGCATTCAACCTAAGTAAGTGGTAAAGGCTAGTACGCCTCGATTCTTGACAAGATAGGAATAAAACTATACTTAACTTAGTTGCTTTATTGACTTTTGCCTGCCTTGCTTCGTAACTATCTTGCTTCGTAGTTATCTTGCTCTGTGGTTATCTAGGAGTAGTTATTAGTCAGTAGTTAGTTATCTTAGTTATCCTTTAGTTACCCTTTTATCTACCTATCCATCCACCTTACCTTAGCCATCCATATCATCCTTACCTATCCACCCATACATTCTTTCTAGCCTTCCATCCTCTCTTTTCCCTTCTCCCCTTTTCCCTTTTCTCTTTTCTTCGACTCTCATCCCCTCCTTGACTCAACTCATACACCACCCTAGCCTTCCCTTGGGATCAAATAAATTGACACCTGGTACTCCCAGGCGAAGTGCTACTACGATAGTTCTGTGCGCTTGCAGAATCTCCTCTTGGTAGATTGCAATCTCTCTAGCTAGCTCCTACTAGTGTCGGGTTTGACAACCCTGCTTGGCATTAGTAGATAGCTACTTTAGTTACCCTATCCTAGGTGTAGCTAAGAACTACCAACAAGCATTTCTGGCGCCGTTGCCGGGGAAGGCAATCGGTGTATCGGTTGAGTCCGTGTCGAATTTATCTTCGCTTAAGCTCCCGCTTAGCGAATCCCATCTTACCCCATTCTTTGTTTCCTTAGTCCTTCTTATATTTTTCCTTCATCTTCCACAACTTCTTCCTTTCTTATCTCGTTCTATCTTCACGATGGCCAATAAGACCATTCGTGAATTTTCTGCTCCTTCTGCCGCTAATGTAGCGATAGGACCAGACGTGATCGATTGCAACCTCCACTTTGAGTTGAAACCGGCTCTGATCACGATGGTCCAAGCTAGCCCGTTCTGTGGCAAAGCTCATGAGGATGCCAATGCTCACCTCCAACATTTTTTGGAGATTTGCGGCACCTTCACCATTAAGGGGATAACCCAAGAAGCCATCCGTCTTCGTCTCTTTCCTTTCTCTTTGCTAGGAAAAGCGAAGCAATGGTTCTATACCGATTGCAACGCTGTAGACACATGGGACAAGTGTTCCAATGCTTTTCTCGCCAAATTCTTTCCTTTGGGTAAGACGAATGCTCTGCGCAACAAAATCTCCAGCTTTACGCAACAAGCCGAGGAATCTATTCCCGAGGCTTGGGAGAGGTTGCAAGAGTATGTCGCTGCTTGTCCGTACCATGGTATGGAGGACTGGCTATTGATCCAGAACTTCTACCATGGCCTAACCCCACTCTCTAGAAGCTATTTGGATGCCGCCGCCGGCGGTGCATTCTTTTCTCTGAATGTTGCAGATGCTAAGGCTCTCATAGAGAAGATGGTGTCGAACCAAGGATGGAATGACGAGAGACTACAACCCCGTAAGCGAGGTATGTATTCCCTTAAGGAAGCCGACATGATCGTGGCCAAGATGGACCTGCTGGCAAAGAAGCTGGACAGCTGTGAGAAGATGAACCAACAAGAGAGTGTCCAATCTCTGGAATCCTACATGACTTGTGAAGTCTGTGGAGAAACCGGACATTCTGGGAGCCACTACCCCGAGCTACATGAAGATTTGAACTTCATCAACAACAGCAACGGTTTCCGTCAACAGAATCAAGGATGGAATCGGCCTGCAAACTCTCAAGGTAACAATTCATTCCCCCGCTCTAATTTTCATAATTCTGATAGTCTCTCATTCTTGAAAAATTTAGTTTACTCACAAGATAGAACTACTGAATTCTTGAATAAGAAATTAATGTCGAATGATAAAACCCTTGAGAATATAAATGCTAAATTGGAAGATTTCTCATCTGCTCTGAAAACTCAATTAAGCTTTAATAAGATGTTAGAAACCCAATTAGCTCAACTTGCTGCTATCATACCATCTTTTGAAGCTGGCAAAATTCCTGCTAAACCTGACATGGAAACTGCAAATATGGTTGAAATAAAACATTTTAACTATTATGAAGATCAAACCATAACTGTTAAAAAGGGTGATCCTGGTAGTCCCATAATTAGATGCTCAATCTTTGGTGAAGTCTTTAAAAATGCCATGTGTGATTTAGGATCGAGTGTGAACATTTTATCTAAAGATTTCTATGAAAACTCGTTCTTTCCACCCATGTCATCCACATCTGCCTATGTTGTGCTAGCTGATCAATCCACTTGCTATGTAGAAGGAATAGTTAATGACTTACCTGTTCATATTAGAGGTTCGTATGTTCCTGCTGATTTCATAATACTAGATATGGGAAATAGGAAAGATGTGCTTCTAATCTTAGGTAGACCCTTCTTGAACACTGTGGATGCCTGCATATATGTGGGAAGTGGTAAAATGCAAATGACATTAGGAGGGAGGAAGGAAATATTCTCCTTTTCTCATGGTCCCGCATATGCCGCTAACATGCAGGTAGCAAAACCCGTTCGTACCAAGAAGAGGCGCCCAAGAACAAGGTGGAACAGAAAGAAAGAACCACCTCCTCCTGAGTTGTGTAATTCACATAACAAAGGAGAGGTGCCAAAAGAAGAAGAACCCGATGGAGTACTAAGAGAAGAAGTGCCCAAGGAAGAAGATCCACCTGATAAGGATGAAACTCCATGGACGTAAGGTATGGTTTTACTTTTAATTTTTATTTCCCTTCAAATTTCCCTTTTTCAAATAAACAACATATGTCATGCATGCAACTAAAAAAAATCACCAGTTATCATTAGTTATATGCATAGGTATATGTTAACTTAGCTAGAATAATAAAATAGGATAGTTTCCCTTTTCACAACATTAGATAGTTTCCCTTTTAATAAAATGAGAACAAGAGCTCCGACCAAGAAAGAAGAAGGCCCTTCACCAAGCAAGAAGCCAGCTTGGGGGAGACTTCCGCTCCAATAAGGTATGTCTCAAGCCTACACTTTACATTCAGTTCTTAAATTTTATATCTTTTGAATGTCACATGCTTGCCTAAATAACCACTCCATGAATAAAATTGATAAAATCTGCTTAAACAAGTTGAAACCTGAATAAGATTTGAAATATGTCATGCAAATGCTATTGTTATGGTTTGAATGACTAGTCTTATCTAAGTTGTAGCTTTTGTGGGTTGCACATGTTTTAACTAAAATCATGCTTAGTGAGTAAAGTTAGTAAGAAATGGAGTAATTCTTTAAACTTGCTAAGGTGAAATTAGGACCTAATCTAGAGGATTTCTTTTAAAAATCATGAAAACCCTGCTAAAAGTTCCTCCTGGATTTTATCCCATCCCACCACCAGCCAAATATTTGTTAGTCATTAGTCAAAACCACAAAGAGCTTTGTCTGTGTTGAGCTTTGTTAGACCTCATAGATCTTAGTAGAGAAGCTTACATATCTTTTGAATCAAGATTCACACACACCCACCATAAATTGCCTACTCTCCACTTTGGAAGTTTGCAACCACCAAATAAATTGCTTATTCTCTACACCGGAGATATGCAAAACCTTGCCAAACATCCCATTGCTAGCCTTATGCTATTCCTACACTGGGAATAAGCATTTCTCCCTCTTCCCCCTTTTTCATTTCTGAAATCCTTTCCTATAGATATCTGGAGAAATCTAGAGCTAAAGAGAGAGAGAGAAAAAAATGAGCAAAGTAGCTCAAGAAAGGACTATGTCCTAAAAAAAAAGTGAGCAAAGTAGCTCAAAAGAGGACTATGTCCTAAGAAAATGTGAGGACACATCTTTTGTCTACTCACTATGTATCCAAAAAGAGAGAGAGAGAGAGAGAGAGAGAGAGAATTATCATTAGCTCTAGACCCCAGAAATTAACTAGGAAGGATTATGAAATATCTCTCTATACACTTCCACATAACCACACATGCACATCTTGATCAATTTTTATGATTTGCTGCTCCTTATGATCTGAGTGTCTAGCTTAGCAATAAACATCAGGCAATTTTCTCATTATTCTTAGCCTACCTATAACTCCACATATCATTCTTTAGAAATAGGAGAGGCTACATTTTGGCCTAAGTGAGGATTTAAACACCATTGAGTGATTGAGTGAATCTTGGAGGACTTAAGCAAGTTGTTATCTTTTGAAAACTTTGAAAAACCTCCAGACAGAATCCTAGTCAAACCTAAGCAAGATAAAAGTTTCCTATCTACTGCTTTATTTCACTCTTGCATGTTTGAAGTGAAAAGCTATAAGCCCCACATTGCTATGATTAATGATATATGCTAAGTTATTTCTCACTATACAATATGCACTTGCAGACATCTTAAGTTGCTATCCATTTCATGCTCAATGCTGAAACCGCATTGTTGCTCGAGGACGAGCAACTGGTTAGCTTGGGGAAACCAGCCGTCCATCGCCTGAGTTTTGTGGCCCAAACTCAGAAACCCGCAGCACCCAGGTTTTGAGTGAAGGACCGAGAGTGCAATCAGAAAGCGACCAGAGGGGGGGGTGAATGGGAGCTACAAATTTTCCTTTCGGAAACTTGTCGCCACTGTCCCGAGAATCAACCCCAAAGGCACAACCGATGCGCGTGATGTCCACGACCCAAGAGAATGGGTGGATGTTCCCTAAGAACACAGCGGGACACCACAAAAACTTTCTCACCCAAGTTCACGCAAGTCAACTAGTGACAGGATGGACTTTGGGTAACCTCAACCTCCCCCGAGCAACGCGAGGGGGATTCAGGCTATTTTGCAAAGCGGGAAGTCCGATTTCTGTAGAGCACGAAGTCAGAAATCCAACGCAAAAACCCAAAACCAAATCCGAAGTCGAACGATCAAACTGCGGACGAACCAGTGAAGAAATCACTGCATCGGACGCTGGCAGCGTCCGATGGCCAAGCACCGGACGCGTCCGATGCAAACAGGACCTCTCTGGAACCTTACTGGACTGGCATCGGACGCTGCTACAGTGAAACCCTAGCGTTAGATGCTAGACCCCCGGCGCGTCCGATGGCAACAGACGCTCCGATGGTCAGCGTCCGATGCTCCTTCAAAAACACTGTCAGACGACACGTGGCACCGGACGCTTCGATGGAAACGACTCAGCGTCCGATGCTCAAGAACACAGCGTCCGATGGTCCCGATACTGCACTGTTCTTCCGCGAAAATCACCCGATCTCCTCCGAATCAAAAGCACTAAGGCTTAGACTTGGTATGAGGAGTTCCTAGGAGGTTAGTGAGCTATCCCAAAGAGATCATGGCTCGAACCTAACTCCAAATCGGTGAATTGGAAGAATTCGGGACAAAAGGAACAAACTCAATCCAAAACAAAAATCGACCAATCTACTAGCTCGTGAGGTTAGAGATGATTTCCTTCGGTGGAAAGAAGTGCCTCACGATCTAGAACAACTTGGTTCAAACGGATTTGCAAGAGATGCACTGAGCAAAGAGATCGATCGACGGGAAAAACGTGGAGAAAAGTAATCCGCGAAGAACACAATCAAAACACGAATCACAACCACGAAATTGCAACCGTGTGGCTACCACACGCTACAACAGTGAGATTACGGTCTCACTTCCTCAAAATCTTACGGGCACAGAGGTATTGTTCTCTTCTCTGTGGATCTCAGGTTTGCTACAGCAGGGGAGTGGGAGAGCAGGAAAACCTAGAAAGCAAAGAGCAAATGGCTGAGATCAATGGGGAGGTGGGTGTCTCCCCCTACTTATCCTAATTCTAACTATTCCTAATTCCCACTCTACCCCTAACTACTTACAGAGCGAACCAGCTAAACCCTAAGGTTATTCTGGACCAACTCGTGGTAGGTGGTGATCCGACGGCCACGCCCGCACAACTCGTAGCGTTGCCTCGACGCAACCTGCCGATTGCCGCCACGTGCCGCCACCGCTCTGCGTCTTCTTCACGGACTCCACCCCCGGTTTTGTGGCCCAAACCGGGAAACCAGCCTTCACAGCCAACCCTCGGTTTTGAGGCCCAAACCGGGAAACCAGCCCACCGTAGCCTGAGTTTTGTGGCCCAAACTCAGCAAACCCGCAGCACCTAGGTTTTGAGGCCCAAACCTGGAAACCGTCCTCAGCCCGAGTTTTGTGGCCAAACTCGGAAACCATCCGTGCCCAGGTTTTGAGGCCCAAACCTGGAAACCGTCCACTCGATGGTTTTTCTCTGGCTCTACCACCAAACCGAAGCTGTAGAGGGGATGCACCGCCCGTGCACCCCGTCCACCGACACGTGTCCCCAGGTCCTCGACCTGAGCAACACCATGTCCCACAAGTTTTCGCTCGTCGCTGTCCCAGGCTGCTAGCCACCACAGCTGATCCTCAGGCCACCGGTCCCTCAGTCCAAGCCTCACGTCCGCCCTTCACCGCTCCCGGTCCGTCGACACGGCACGTCTCTACTTGACCTTCACCTTGCCCTCGATCACTGTCTCTGTGCTCGACACCTGCACAACACAAGCCAAAGAACCTGCGATCAAACTCGTTGACAATCACTCATCACTCGAGACTCGGCATACACCCATGTATCCGCAATCTCCCCCTTGATGAGTGCATTGTCAACTACACGCACAAATCATAATGGAAATAGAAGAAGGAAGAAGGAGAAGAGAGAACTCGACCAAATGACCCAAAAGCATAGCAAAGCCGAAGAAGGTCAAGTGGAAAGAGCAAGACAACTTGGTCCCCAAAGACATGGGCAACGGCTCGACACGACCAAGCAAAGCAAAACTAGCCCTCAAGAAGAGGTAGAATAGGCTCAACACCGCTAGCAGATACCAATTGAAAAATCAAAGAAAAATGCTAGTCCCTTAAGATAGAGGCACAGAGGCTCAACACAACTAGCAAGAAAGCTCGACATCGACTGAAAAACTCGATACCAACTGAACCCAACGGAAGCAAAGATGTGACTGCTAGTCCCTCAAGATAGAGGCAAAGTCTCAACACGACTAGCAAAGCGCTCCGAACCAATTGGAAGTTTCAAAAAATCAGCACGAGCAAACTCCCCCTTGCATGGTGCACACAACCGATTCCTCTCCCCTTAGTGATACATGGGAGGCATGATTTGTCCAAATTTTCTCCCCCTTAGTTGAAAATGCACAATCAAGCAACAGGAACTGAAAACAATTTTCTCCCCCTTAGAAAACGCACCAACAAAAGTGCCAACAAGAGAAGTTCTTCCCCTTCCAAAATGCATATGAGTCATAATGCAAGTTAGCAGCTTCAGGAATATAGTCAAGAAAATGCAAGGATGCTCTAAACAGTATAGCTCCAACGACTCACTGGAAAGCATACAAGCTAGCGAAGGCTCAAACTGATCACCAAATATGAAATATGAACATATGAGCAAAGTGAGCAGTTTTTCGCCAAAAAAGTATTCACCATCAAAATTAGCACTAAACATGTATAGACAGGAAATCAGACAAGTGCTAAACATGTATACAAGGTGAACTACCCCTAGCAAAGTTCAACCATCATGCTATAGAATGAAACATAGACTTGTGTATCCAAATTTTATCGGAGTTGCAGCGGTTAAGATTCCACAAGTTCAAATTTCAGCATATAATTGCGAGAGGTTGAAAGCTTGTCATTGCCTAACTTTTCAACTGTGCAAAGCCTATGCAGAAGCAATCAGAAGCTTAAAGCAACAGTTTCGGTCATACACTACACAGCTCAAGTTTAACTCAAAGTGCAATGAGAAACAGTCTCGAAACTGTGATGTGTTGACAAGCAATCCCATCTCGATCTTTTCAATTCACTTAAAACTTGGTTCAGATTTTATGGACAGAATATGAACAGACCAAGCAAGTGACAGACTCAGAACTAGAGACATAGCAACCTAGCATAAATGAAAAGCACGAGTGAATTCAACACATCCTACACATGCTAGTTGCATATCTCAATGGTGAACATTTTCAAGTTTATGTTTGTTAAGCAGATTCACCATTCAAAAAATAGCTTAGCTCACAACATGTATTAGTGATCAGAAGAAGCATAAGCTACTAGCATCAACAAATAGCATCGGAGCATACTAAACAGAGCATAATTACATTCTAAAGATTATATACATGAAGCTCAGAATGTAAAAGCGTATGCTGAAATGCAGAAGAAAGACAAAACAAACGAGAAAATAGTCAGTCTATGATACAAGATCCAAAATGTTTCCCCCATCTAAAAGAGGAAACACACACCAAGCTCACCCCTCAACCGATTAAAGGTTGATTCGTCCAAAGGCTTGGTGAAAATATCAGCCAACTAATGATGAGTATCGACATGGCGAAGGTCGATATCACCCTTCTCATAGTGGTCTCGCAAAAAGTGAAAGCGCACATCAATGTGTTTGGTCTTCGAGTGAAGCACGGGGTTCTTAGCAATGCTAATCGCACTCGTGCTGTCACAAAGCAAGGGAACACGAGAAAAGCTCAGACCAAAATCACGCAAAGTGGCCATCATCCAAAGCAACTGGGAACAACAGCTAGCCGCAGCAACATACTCAGCCTCCGTGGTAGACTGGGCGACACTAGACTGCTTGCGAGAAGACCACGATACAAGAGAAGAACCAATAAATTGCAAGTCCCAGAGGTGGACTTGCGCTCAATGCGACAACCAGCAAAATCGGCATCGGAATAACCGCACAGGGAGAGGGTGGAGGAAGCTGAATACCAAATCCCGAACTCAGGTGTGAAACGAAGGTACCTGAAAATGCGCTTGACCGCCTGACGGTGAGAAGTGCGCGGCGACGCCTGAAAGCGCGCACACAGACACACCGCGAACTGGATGTCCGGGCGTGTCGCCGTCAGGTAGAGCAGCGACCCGATCATGCTTCGGTACTCCTTCTGGTCCACGGCTTCTCCATCCTTGTCCGCATCCAGGGCCGTGGTGGTCGACATGGGTGTTGGAAGAGGCTTGGCCTCAACCATATCGAACCTCTTCAACAAGTCCTTGGTATACTTGCCCTAGTGCACAAACGTCCCTTCTCGGGATTGCTTAATTTGCAATCCGAGAAAGAAAGTCAGCTCGCCCATCATACTCATCTCGAACTCCCTGCTCATAGTATCTGCAAACTTGGCAACCAAAGCATGAGAAGAACCACCGAAAATGATATCATCCACGTAAATCTGGACCAAGAGAGTGTCTTTGCCTTGCTTGAGGAGAAAGAGCGTTTTATCCACACATCCCATTTTAAAACCCTTAGCAAGCAAAAAGGTTTTCAACCTATCATACCAGGTTCTAGGGGCTTGTTTCAAACCATATAAACTTTGTGGAGTTTGAAAACATGGTTTGGAAACTTGGGATTTTCAAAACCGGGGGGTTGTTCAACATAAACCTCTTCTTCTATGTAGCCGTTTAAGAAGGCACTCTTGACATCCATTTGAAAAAGTTTGAAACCTTTGGATGTTGCAAAAGCCAAGAGTATCCTAATAGCCTCCAAACAAGTTACAGGAGCAAAGGTCTCCTCATAGTCTATCCCCTCCTTCTGACTATAGCCCTTCGCTACAAGCCTGGCCTTGTTTCTAACAACGTGGCCATCCTCTCCTTGCTTGTTTTTGAAAACCCATTTTGTCCCAATAGGCTTACAGTCTGGAGGAGGTGGAACTAAAACCCAAACCCGATTTTGCTCAAAGTTCTCTAACTCCTCATGCATGGCATTGACCCAATCTGGATCCGTCAAAGCGTGTCCAACATCTCGGGGCTCAAAATTAGCAACAAAAGCAGAATGAGCAAAGTGAGAGATTTGAGACCTGGACCGAGTGACAGGTTCGTCGATGCTGCCGATCATCTGCTGAGGGGGGTGTTGGCGCTGGATGTGTCGCGGCGCCTCCCGTGCAGAAGTGATCTCCCCCTCAACAGCAGCTGGTGCCTCCCCGGGTACAAAAGGTACCGCTCGGGGTGGCGGATCCCATGGCCCCCAGGAAGAAGACGTGTCGGGGCCGTGAGTCGTCGTAGAAGCCGCTCCTTGTGGCAAAGCAGGTGGAGGGGGTGCTGGATCATCCATACTTTCAGCACCCTCGTCCTCGTCATCAAAAAGAGGCTCACCAACCTCATGATCACCTGCACGCTCAAAACGAGAAGAAGGACAAACCATGGTCTCGTCGAAGGTGACATCTGATGTCTCCATGACTCGGTTGGTGTCAAGGTTAAGTACACGATAAGCTCGAGTGTGAGTGCCATAACCCAAAAACACACCGTCAGAAGAACGAGACTCAAACTTGTCCAAGTTGCCCTTTTTGAGTATAAAACAATGGCAACCAAAAACTCGAAAATAACTCACCTTGGGCAGTTTTCCAAAACGCAACTCATAAGAAGTCTTTTTCAAGAAAGCTTGGAGAAAAATGCGATTTGAAATGTAGCATGCAGTGCTCATAGCTTCGGCCCAATATCGCCTAGGAGTCCTATGCTCATCGAGCATCGTCCTGGCCATCTCTACAAGGGTCCGATTCTTCCTCTCTACAACACCATTCTGTGGCGGTGTGTAGGGGGAAGAAAACTGATGCTCTAAATCCAAGGAGTTACAAAACTTTTCAAAATCTGAATTCTTGAATTCGGAACCATTGTCACTCCTAATAGCTCGCATCGAGTTCAAAGGGAACTCGTTCTGAAGCCGTAAAATCAGATGGCGAGCAAAGGAGAAAGTCTCGGTCTTCTCAGCTAAAAAGAAGACCCACGAATATCTCGAAAAGTCGTCAACAACAACAAGCACATACCACTTCCCCCCAACCGAGCTCACCCGAGCCGGACCAACAAGGTCCATGTGCAAAAGCTCTCCAGGGCGCTTGGTCATGACCTGAGTCACTGGATGGTGGGGAGCGGCAACCATCTTCCGGTGTCTACAAGAATGGCAAACAAGATCCTTCTCCATCGATAACTTGGGCAATCCTCGAATTAGGCCAAGTGAGCTAAGCCTTGCTAGCAGGTCGAAGCTCAATTGTCCAAGTCTCCTATGCCACTTCCAAAGATCAGAGGAGGAAGGTCCAGCCACAAGACAACGAGAAATGCCAAAAGACTCCGAGAAATTCGCACGAAAGACTTTTCCAAAGGGCGAAATCATACAAACAAGATTGCCCTGAGGATCCAAAATACGACTGAGATTCGGTTTAAAACGAATCTCATAGTCGTCGTCAAAGAGTTGCGAAATAGAAAGAAGGTTAAAATGCAAGTTAGAAATAAGAGCAACATCGCGCAACACAAAGTGCTCATGAACTCGCACCGACCCACGAGACAAAACCTTACCTTTGCTATTGTCGCCGAAGGTGATAAACTCCTTTCCGGCGACAGGACTAAGACTGGAGAACCACTTGGCGTTTTCGGTCATGTGCCTCGAGCAACCGGAATCCACCAACCAAACGTTCTCCAATCGTTTTACCTACATCAATAAAAAGACATAGGGTGAGCATACGGTCCAACACTGGGGTTAGTGAAGTTGGAAGAATACAAGTGTTGGGCCGGCTGCTCAAAAGAACGGTTAGCAAAAAAACCATTCCTAGCACGCCTACGGGGAAAGCGATCACCACGTTGAGGAAAACGTGGTCCGCTAGGGGTGGAGCGTCCATCGCGATACTCAAAACGCGGTGGAGGAAAACGCTCTACAACAAAGCCACCGCCATGCGGTCCATAGCCTACAACTGCAGGCTCCCGCCGGGCACGTCCTCTCCGCTGCCTAGGCCTGGGAACTTGAGGTTCTAGACCTCTGGGCCTAGCAGCACATCTCGGTGCTCTCCTCTGAACATTCGGCGCATGTACATCATGGAAAGGATGGTACATGTCCGCATTGTTCATCTCCCTAGCACGGCGCGCCTCTCTCTTGCGCCGAAAGCAGAACTCACTCAAGTGTCCATCTCTCCCACAGTGCTCACAATGGTACCTCACCGCTCTCAAAGGGGGTTGTTGGTACTCATGGTGGTGGGTGTGGATCACTTTGCCCTTCTGTGGCATAAGCTCCTCCTGGATGGGTGGCATGGTGTCAAGCTTATTCTTGAGGTGGTTTGGTTTTGGAGCCCATGATTGTTCCTTTGGTGGAGCTCTCGGAGGTTCAACAAAGATCCCATCCTTGGTGTTAGGCTTGAGAGGCTCTCTGGGTGGAATCTTGGTAAGCTTGGAAGTAGTGGTGGAGTTGGGCTTCTCACATGGGTTAAGACCACTCGACTCTCCAATCTTCCCAAAAGATGACATATCAACAACCGGAGCAAAACCTACACCAGGACCTCCAGCAGCTCGCTTGAATTGGGAGATCATCATCCCGAGCTATGGCTCACCACTAGATACCCATGACAAGATGGTCCGAAGGTATGTGTTTTCCTCCTCGGTTTGCATCTTGTCATGCTTCACATTTGCTATCTCCATCTCCAAACCCTCACAAAGAACACACCTAGCCGCACAAGTGCTACCCGAGCTAGCCTTCTCAAGAGACTCAATCTTGGCATCCTTCTCTGCCAACTCGGTTTGCAAGACTGGACAGGACTTGCACGCACCCAACAACAGGGGTCTATCCCGGAGCTCATCCACCTCTCCAACCAAAGCAGCATACTTACCTCTCAAGGTGAGAAGGTCAGTCATGTGCTTGGTGCACATCTCACACTCAGCCTCCTCAGCAACGACCACGGTGGACTTAGCGAACTCAAGCTCCCTCACCATGTCCTCCCACTTCTGCCTAAACTCCTTGCGCTCTCTAGCAGCACGCTTGAACAACTTATCTTGACTAAGCAAGGCGGCAATAAGCTTTTCGACCTCAGCAGAAAGCTCGTCGTGGGTGAGAGATACCTGAGAGGTGTCATCGTCGTCGTCGTTCCGAGGGGTGTCCTCCAGCTTGCCGTCGACCTCATCACCAAGGGCCATGGTGCAGAGGCAGTCGTCGTCGGCGAAGAAGCAGAGACCATTCAGCTTGTCCTCGATCTTCTTCTTCTTCTCGGACTCGTCATCGCTTGAGCAAGCGGAGTCATCATCCGAGCCGTCGACGTCGCTGAGCGTGGCGAAGAACGCACGCTGCTCAGCCTGGGCCTTCTCCAAGTACTTCTTCTTGATGTACTCCTTGTCGAAGCCGCCCCTCTGCTTGTGCCTCGCGGGGAAATACTTCTCCTTGCGCTTGCCGGAGTCATACTTGTGCCCATGATCGCCCTTCCCAGATGTGTGCTTCTTCTTGGGACAGTTGGCGATGAAGTGGTCGGGGTCGCCGCACTCAAAGCATCCTGAGCGTCCTCCTCCATGGCGACAGTTCATGCGGTTGTTGTGGAACCGCGAGAACCGGTTGGCGAGCATTGCCAACTCGTCATCCCCCAAAGACTCCAGCTGGTCCTCTGTGACAGAAAAGAGTGAAGAAAGTGCAAATCCTCCAGAGGGGTTAGCAGAAGAGCCAGAAACCAAAGCCATAGTCGGGCCGGAAGGATTTTCATAAGAAGCCCTCGACATGGCGTCAATCTCACTAGACTTGAGCTTACTGAAGAGCTCGTCGCAAGTGAGGGTCTCATAGTTAGACGATTCGATGATTGCCTGGACCTTTGAGTCCCACACCGACCGATCAAGAGTGTGCAAAAGCTTCAAGGCCCTCTCATGATCATCAAAAGGCAACAGCTCCTTGTTCGCTCTCATCTTGTTGACAATGACCTGAAAGCGAGCGAATAAACTCTCTATGCTCTCGCCAGGCATGTGTCGAAAGTTCTCGTACTCCCGCTTGTGTGACTCGTAGAGACAGGATTTGACTTGAGTGGTTCCCTCATGGAAGCGCATGAGGGTTGCCCAAATCTCACGAGCCGTGGGGAGGTGAGAAACGCGATCAAACTCGGACATGCTTAAACAGGAGAAAAGAGCATTACGCGCTCGGCTATTGGCATCGTGCTCATGCATCTGAAGTTGAGTAACACGAGCAGCCAAGACGACGTAATCGTCCCTGTTGCAAATTTCCCAGACAGAAGAGCCCATGCTCTGAAGATAGGCCGACATGCGTATCTTCCAATACGCATAGTTCGTCCCATCAAAGAACGGCGGTTTGCCCACGCCGCGGTCCATGTCGCCTTCTGTGGATCTGGAACCGGCTAAGGTGAAAGATCCTTAACCTGCTACGATACCAATTGAAGGACCGAGAGTGCAATCAGAAAGCGACCAGAGGGGGGGGGGTGAATGAGAGCTACAAATTTTCCTTTCGGAAACTTGTCGCCACTGTCCCGAGAATCAACCCCAAAGGCACAATCGATGCGCGTGATGTCCACGACCCAAGAGAATGGGTGGATGTTCCCTAAGAACACAGCGGGACACCACAAAAACTTCCTCACCCAAGTTCACGCAAGTCAACTAGTGACAGGGTGGACTTTGGGTAACCTCAACCTCCCCCGAGCAACGCGAGGGGGATTCAGGCTATTTTGCAAAGCGGGAAGTCCGATTTCTGTAGAGCACGAAGTCAGAAATCCAACGCAAAAACCCAAAACCAAATCCGAAGTCGAACAATCAAACTGCGGACGAACCAGTGAAGAAATCACTGCATCGGACGCTGGCAGCCTCCGATGGCCAAGCACCAGACGCGTCCGATGCAAACAGGACCTCTCTGGAACCTTACTGGACTGGCATCGGACGCTGCTACAGTGAAACCCTAGCGTCCGATGCTAGACCCCCGACGCGTCCGATGGCAACGGACGCTCCGATGGTCAGCGTCCGATGCTCCTTCAAAAACACTGTCAGACGACACGTGGCACCGGACGCTCCGATGGAAACGACTCAGCGTCCGATGGTCCCGATACTGCACTATTCTTCCGCGAAAATCACTCGATCTCCTCCGAATCAAAAGCACTAAGGCTTAGACTTGGTATGAGGAGTTCCTAGGAGGTTAGTGAGCTATCCCAAAGAGATCATGGCTCGAACCTAACTCCAATACGGTGAATTGGAAGAATTCGGGACAAAAGGAACAAACTCGATCCAAAACGAAAATCGACCGATCTACTAGCTCGTGAGGTTAGAGATGATTTCCTTCGGTGGAAAGAAGTGCCTCACGATCTAGAACAACTTGGTTCAAACAGATTTGCAAGAGATGCACCGAGCAAAGAGATCGATCGATGGGAAAAACGTGGAGAAAAGTAATCCGCGAAGAACACAATCAAAACATGAATCACAACCACGAAATTGCAACCGTGTGGCTACCACACGCTACAACAGTGAGATTACGGTCTCACTTCCTCAAAATCTTACGGGCACAGAGGTATTGTTCTCTTCTCTGTGGATCTCAGGTTTGCTACAGCACGGGAGTGGGAGAGCAGGAAACCTAGAAAGCAAAGAGCAAATGGCTGAGAGCAATAGGGAGGTGGGTGTCTCCCCCTACTTATCCTAATTCTAACTATTCCTAATTCCCACTCTACCCCTAACTACTTACAGAGCGAACAAGCTAAACCCTAAGGTTATTCTGGACCAACTCGTGGTAGGTGGTGATCCGACGGCCACACCCGCACAACTCGTAGCGTTGCCTCGACGCAACCTCCCGATTGCCACCACGTGCCGCCACCGCTCTGCGTCCTCTTCACGGACTCCACCCCCGGTTTTGTGGCCCAAACCAGGAAACCAGCCTTCACAGCCAACCCCCGGTTTTGAGGCCCAAACCGGGAAACCGGGCCACCGTAGCCTGAGTTTTGTGGCCCAAACTCAGCAAACCCGCAGCACCTAGGTTTTGAGGCCCAAACCTGGAAACCGTCCTCAGTCCGAGTTTTGTGGCCAAACTCGGAAACCATCCGCGCCCAGGTTTTGAGGCCCAAACGTGGAAACCGTCCACTCGATGGTTTTTCTCTGGCTCTATGCGGATACATGGGTGTATGCCGAGTCTCTCAGTGATGAGTGATTGTCAACTGGGATGATGCGCATGTTCTTTGGCTTGTGTTGTGCAGGTGTCGAGCACAGATGCAATGATCGAAGGCGAGGTGAAGGTCAAGTAGAGACGTGCCGTGACGATGGACCGAGAGTGGCGAAGGGCGGACGTGAGGCTTGGACTGAGGGACCAGAGGCCCGAGGATCAGCTGTGGTGGCTGGCAGCCTGTGGCAGCTACAAGTGAAGACTTGCGGTCATGTGTTGCCTGAGTCGTGGACTTGGGGACACGTGTCGGTGGACGGGGTGCACGGGAGGTGCATCCCATCTACGACGTCGGTTTGGTGGTTGAGCCAGAGAAAAACCATCGGGTGGACGGTTTCCAGGTTTGGGCCTCAAAACCTGGGTGCGGATGGTTTCCGAGTTTGGCCACAAAACTCGGGCTGAGGACGGTTTCCAGGTTTGGGCCTCAAAACCTGGGCGCTGAGGGTTTGCTGAGTTTGGCCTCAAAACTCAGAAGCTGGTGGGCTGGTTTCCCGGTTTGGGCCTCAAAACCGGGGGTTGGCTGTGAAGGCTGGTTTCCCGGTTTGGGCCTCAAAACCGGGGGTGCAACGTCCAGGAAAAGGACGTGGAGCGAGGACGGCACGTGGCGGCAATCGGGAGGTTGCGTCGAGGCAACGCTACGAGTTGTGCGAGCATGGCCGTCGGATCTACCTACCACCGAGTTGGTCCAGAATAACCTTAGGGTTTAGCTGGCTCGCTCTATAATTAGAGAGGGGTAGAATAGGAATATAGTAGGAATTAGAAATAGGTTAAGTAGGGGGAGACACCCTCCTCCCCAAATGATCTCAGTCATTTGCTCTTTGCTTCTAGGGTTTCCTGTTCTCCCACTCCTCTGCTGTAGCGAACCTGAGATCCACAAAGAAGAGAACAATACCTCTGTGTTCATGAGATTTTGAGGAAGTGAGACCGTAATCTCACTGTTGTAGCGTGTGGTAGCCACACGGTTGCAATTCGTGGTTGTGATTCGCGTTTCGTTAGTGTTCTTCGCGGAATCCTTTTTCTCCACGTTTTTCCCATCGCTCGATCTCTTTGCTCGGTTCGTTGTTTGCAAATCCGTTTGAACCAAGTTGTTCTAGATCGTGAGGCACTTCTTTCCACCGAAGGAATTAATCTCTAACCTCACGGTCTAGGAGATCGATCGATTTTCGTTTCGGGTCAAGTTTTCTCCCTTCCCCCAAAATTCTTCGATTCATCGATTTGGAGATAGGTTCGAGCCATGATCTCTTAGAGATAGCTCACTATCCTCCTTATGACTCCTCTAACCAAGTTTGATCCCTAGAGGAATTGTTTTGGGTGAGATTGAGTCAAATCTGGGGACGAACTGCCCAGTTTCGGGGTGACCGGACGCTCGGCTCGGGGTGACCGGACGCTGGAGAGTGAGTCCGGTCGTTGAACAGCTCTCTGAACTTTGTGTGTGTTTCCCTGAACTTTGGAATCCCACACCGATCGATCAAGAGTATGCAAAAGCTTCAAAGCTCTCTCATGATCATCGAAAGGCAACAGCTCCTTGTTAGCCCTCATCCTATTGACAATCACCTGAAAGCGAGCGAATAAACTTTCTATGCTCTCGCCAGGCATATGTCGAAAGTTCTCATACGCTGAGAGTGAGTCCGGTCATTGAACAGCTCACTGCTGTGTTTCGTGCTCTGACCGGACGCACTGGTTGCTCACTGACCGGACTCATCCATGGCACTGTTCACCGTGTGTGCTTTCTACTGACCGGACGCACTGCCTTCGACCGGACGCTCCAGACTCGTGAGTCCGGTCCAACTCAGTGAGGTCTCAGATCAGCATTTGTGTGACCGAACGCGTCCGGTCCCTGCTGACCGGACGCTAGCCAGAGTCCGGTCGTGACTGTTCTGCGCGTTTTCATTCGCCGGTTGTTCGTTCGGTGTCGGATTTGGTTTTCGTCTTTTGCGTTGGTTTTCTAGAGTTGTGTAGTGTCCCGCTGTGCTTCTTGGAAGCATCCACCCTACATCTAGGGTCGTGGACACTAGCAAGCTCTAGGGTTTGCCTTTGGGGTTGATTTACGGGATAGTGGCAACAAGTTTCCGAAAGGAATTTTGAAGCTCCCATTCACCCCTCCTCTGGTCGCTTTCTGGTAGCATTCTCGGTCCTTCAATTGGTATCGGAGCGGGTTAAGGATCTTCCACCTTAGCCGGTTCCAGATCCACAGAAGGCGACATGGATCGCGGCGTGGGCAAACCGCCGTTTTTTGATGGGACGAACTATGCGTATTGGAAGATACGCATGTCGGCCTGTATGCAGAGTTTGGGTTCTTCCATCTGGGATATTTGCAACTCTGCCGATTACGTGGTCTTGGCTGCTCGTGTATCTCAGCTTCAGATCGATGAGCACGATGCCAATAGCCGAGCCCGTAATGCTCTTTTCTCATGTTTGAGCATGAGTGAGTTTGATCGCGTTTCTCACCTCGCTACGGCTCGGGAGATTTGGGCTACCCTCATGCGTTTCCATGAGGGAACCTCTCAAGTCAAAACCCGTCTCTACGAGTCGTTCAAGGGAGAGTATGAGAACTTTCGACATATGCCTGGCGAGAGCATAGAAAGTTTATTCGCTCGCTTTCAGGTGATTGTCAATAGGATGAGGGCTAACAAGGAGCTGTTGCCTTTCGATGATCATGAGAGAGCTTTGAAGCTTTTGCATACTCTTGATCGATCGGTGTGGGATTCCAAAGTTCAGGCGATCATCGAATCACCTAACTATGAGACCCTCACGTGCGACGAGCTCTTCAGTAAGCTCAAGTCCAGTGAGATTGACGCCATGGCGAGGGCTTCTTATGAGAATCCTTCTGGCCCGACTATGGCTTTGGTTTCTGGCTCTTCTAACCCTTATGGAGGTTTTGCTCTTTGGTCTCTCTTTTCTGTCACAGAGGACCAGCTGGAGTCTTTGGGGGATGACGAGTTGGCAATGCTCACCAACCGGTTCTCGCGGTTTCACAACAACCGCATGAACCGTCGCCGCGGAGGAGGACGTTCAGGATCCTACGAGTGCGGCGACCCCGATCACTTCATCGCCAACTGTCCCAAGAAGAAGCATTCATCTGGGAAGGGCGATCATGGGCACAAGTACGACTCTGGCAAGCGCAAGGAGAAGTACGTCCCCGCGAGGCACAAGCGAAGGGGCGGCTTCGACAAGGAGTACATCAAGAAGAAGTACTTGGAGAAGGCCCAGGCTGAGCAGCGTGCGTTCTTCGCCACGCTCAGCGACGTCGACGGCTCGGATGACGACTCCGCTTGCTCAAGCGACGACGAGTCCGAGAAGAAGAAGAGGATCGAGGACAAGCTGAACGGCCTCTACTTCTTCGCCGACGACGACGGCTTCTGCACCATGACCCTCGACGGCGAGCTGGTGAACTCCCCTCGGAACGACGACGACGACACCTCCCAGGTATCTCTCACCCACGATGAGCTTTCAGCTGAGGTAGAGAAGCTTACTGCCGCCTTGCTTAGTCAGGATAAGCTGCTTAGGCATGCTGCTAAAGAGCGCAAGGAGTTTAGGCAGAAGTGGGAGGATACGGTGAAGGAACTTGATTCTGTCAAGTCCACCGTAGTTGTCACAGATGAGGAGGAGTGTGAGGCGTGCACCACCCACATGACTGATCTTCTCACTTTGAGAAGTAAGTATGTTGCGTTGGTAGGAGAGGTGGATGAGCTCCGGGCTAGACCCATGCTGTTGGGTGCGTGCAAGACTTGTCCTGTCTTGCAATCCGAGTTGGCAGAGAAGAATGCCAAGATTGTGTCTCTTGAGGAGGCCAGCTCGGGTAGCACTTGTGTGACTAGGTGCGCTTTGTGCGAGGGTTTGGAGATGGAGATTGCCAATGTGAAGCATGACAAGATGCAAACCGAGGAGGAAAACACATACCTTCGGACCATCTTGTCATGGGTGTCTTGTGGTGAGCCACAGCTCGGGATGATGATTTCTCAATTCAAGCGAGCTGCTGGAGGTCCTGGTGTAGGCTTTGCTCAGGGTGTTGATCTTTCTGCTTTTGGGAAGATTGGAGAGTCGAGTGGTCTGAATCCGAGTGAGAAGCCCAACTCCACCACTACTCCCAAACTTACCAAGCTTCCACCCAAAGAGCCTCTCAAGCCTAACACCAAGGATGGGGTCTTTGTTGAGCCTCCGAGAGCTCCACCCAAGAACCAGCAATGGGCTCCCAAACCCAACCACCTAAAGAACAAGCTGGACACAATGCCACCTATCCAGGAGGAGTTGCCACAGAAGGGCAAGGTGATCCACACCCACAACCGTGTGTACCAACAACCCCCTTTGAGAGTGGTGAGGTACCATTGTGAGCATTGTGGGAGAGATGGACACTTGAGCGAGTTCTGCTTTCGGCGCAAGAGAGAGGCGCGTCATGCTAGGGAGATGAACAACCCGGACATGTACCATCCTTTCCATGATGTACATGTGCCGAATGTTCAGAGGAGAGCACCGAGATGTGCTGCTAGGCCCAGAGGTCCAGAACCTCAAGTTCCCAGGCCTAGGCAGCAGAGAGCTCCGAGGAGAGACGCTAGGCCTAGAGGTGTTGAGCCTCAAGTCCCTAGGCGTAGGCCTCGTAGAGAGCGTGCCCGGCGGGAGCCTGCATTTGTAGGCTATGGACCCCGTGGCGGTGGCTTTGCAGTTGAGCATTTTCCCCCACCGCATTTTGAGTATCGCGATGGACGCTCCTCCCTTAGCGGACCACGTTTTCCACAACGTGGTGATCGCTCCTCCCGTAGGCGTGCTAGGAATGGTTTTTCTGCTAACCGTTCTTTTGAGCAGCCGGCCGAACACTGGTATTCCCCTTACTTCACTAACCCCAGTGTTGGCCCGTATGCTCACCCTATGTCTTTTTATTGATGTAGGTAAAACGATTGGAGAACGTTTGGTTGGTGGATTCCGGGTGTTCGAGGCACATGACCGGAAACACCAAGTGGTTCTCCAGTCTTAGTCCGGTCGCCGGAAAGGAGTATATCACCTTCGGCGACAACAGCAAAGGTAAGGTGCTGTCTCGTGGGTTTGTGCGAGTTAATGAGCACTTTGTGTTGCGCGATGTTGCTCTTGTTTCTAACTTGCATTTTAACCTTCTTTCTGTTTCGCAACTCTTTGATGATGACTATGAGATTTGTTTTAAACCGAATCTCAGTCGCATTTTGGATCCTCAGGGCAATCTTGTGTGTTTGATTTCGCCCTTTGGAAAAGTCTTTCGTGCGAATTTCTCGGAGTCTTTTGGTACTTCTCGTTGTCTTGTGGCTGGACCTTCCTCTTTTGATCTTTGGAAGTGGCATAGGAGACTTGGACATTTGAGCTTCGACTTGCTTGCAAGGCTTAGTTCACTTGGCCTAATCCGAGGATTGCCCAAGTTATCTATGGAAAAGGATCTTGTTTGCCACTCTTGTAGACACGGGAAGATGGTTGCCGCTCCCCACCATCCAGTGACTCAGGTCATGACCAAGCACCCTGGAGAGATTTTGCACATGGACCTTGTTGGTCCGGCTTGGGTGAGCTCGGTTGGGGGGAAGTGGTATGTGCTTGTTCTTGTCGACGATTTTTCGAGATATTCGTGGGTCTTCTTTTTAGCTGAGAAGACCGAGACTTTCTCCTTTGCTCGCAATCTGATTTTGCGTCTTCAGAATGAGTTCCCTTTGAACTCTATGCGAGCAATTCGGAGTGATAATGGTTCCGAATTCAAGAATTCGGATTTTGAGAAGTTTTGTGACTCTTTTGGGTTAGAGCATCAGTTTTCTTCCCCCTACACACCGCCTCAGAATGGTGTTGTAGAAAGGAAGAATCGGACCCTTGTAGAGAAGGCCAGGACGATGCTCGATGAGCATAGGACTCCTAGGCGATATTGGGCCGAAGCTATGAACACTGCATGCTATATTTCCAATCGCATTTTTCTTCGAGCTTTCTTGAAAAAGACCTCTTATGAGTTGCGTTTTGGAAAACTACCCAAGGTGAGCTATTTTCGAGTTTTTGGTTGCCATTGTTTTATACTCAAAAAGGGCAACTTGGACAAGTTTGAGTTTCGTTCTTCTGACGGTGTGTTTTTGGGTTATGGCACTCATACTCGTGCTTATCGTGTACTTAACCTTGACACTAACTGAGTCATGGAGACATCCGATGTCACCTTCGACGAGACCATGGTTTGTCCTTCTTCTCGTTTTGAGCGTGCAGGTGATCATGAGGTTTGCGAATCTCTTTTCGATGATGAAGAAGAAGGTGCTGAAGGGATAGATGACCCAGCACCTCCTCCACCTGTTGTGCCGCAAAGAGCGGCCTCTACGACGACTCACGGCCCCGACACATCGTCTTCCTGGGGGCCATGAGATCCGCCACCCCGAGCGGTACCCATTGTACTCGGGGAGGCACCAGCTGCTGTTGAGGGGGAGGCCACTTCGGCAAGGGAGGCGCCACGACACATACAGCGCCAGCACCCGCCTCAGCAGATGATCGGCAGCATCGACGAACGCGTCACCCGGTCAAGGCAAATCTCTCACTTTGCTCATTCTGCATTTGTTGCTGATTTTGAACCCCGGGATGTTGGACACGCTTTGACGGATCCTGATTGGGTCAATGCCATGCATGAGGAGCTTGAGAACTTTGAGAGAAATCGGGTTTGGGTTCTAGTGTCTCCACCTTCTGAGTGTCATCCTATTGGGACAAAATGGGTTTTCAAAAACAAACAGTGAGAAGATGGCCATGTTGTGAGAAACAAGGCCAGACTCGTAGCCCAGGGATATAGTCAGAAGGAGAGGATAGACTATGAGGAGACATTTGCTCCTGTAGCTCGTTTGGAGGCAATTAGGATACTCTTGGCTTTTGCTGCATCCAAAGGTTTCAAACTATTTCAAATGGATGTCAAGAGTGCCTTCTTAAACGGCTACATAGAAGAGGAGGTGTATGTTAGACAACCCCCCGATTTCGAAAATCCCAAGTTTCCAAACCATGTCTTTAAACTTCACAAAGCTTTGTATGGTTTGAAACAAGCCCCTAGAGCCTGGTATGATAGGTTGAAAACCTTTTTGCTTGCTAAGGGTTTTAAAATGGGATGTGTAGATAAAACGCTCTTTCTCCTCAAGCAAGGCAGTGATACTCTCTTGGTCCAAATTTACGTGGATGATATCATTTTCGGTGGTTCTTCTCACGCTTTGGTTGCCAAGTTTGTAGACATTATGAGCAGGGAGTTCGAGATGAGCATGATGGGCAAGCTGACGTTTTTCCTCGGGTTGCAAATCAAGCAAACCCGGGAAGGAACGTTTGTGCACCAGGGCAAGTACACCAGAGATATCCTGAAGAAGTTTGACATGGGTGAGGCCAAGCCTCTTCCAACACCCATGGCGACCACGACGGCCCTGGATGCGGACAAGGAGGGAGAAGCAGTGGACCAGAAGGAGTACCGGAGTATGATCGGATCGCTGCTGTACCTGACGGCGACACGCCCGGACATCCAGTTCGCGGTGTGTCTTTGCGCGCGATTTCAGTCTTCGCCGCGCACCTCTCACCGTCAGGCAGTCAAGCGCATTATGAGGTACTTATCATTCTCTCCAGAATTCGGGATTTGGTATTCTGCTTCCTCCACCCTTTCCCTTTGCGGTTATTCCGATGCCGATTTTGCTGGTTGCCGTATTGATCGCAAGTCCACTTCTGGGACTTGCCAGTTTATTGGTTCTTCTCTTGTTTCGTGGTCCTCTCGCAAGCAGTCTAGCGTCGCCCAGTCTACCACGGAGGCTGAGTATGTTGCTGCGGCTAGCTGTTGTTCCCAGTTACTCTGGATGATGGCCACTTTGCGTGATTTTGGTCTGAGCTTTTCTCGTGTTCCATTGCTTTGTGACAGCATGAGTGCGATTAGCATTGCTAAGAACCCCGTGCTTCACTCGAAGACCAAACACATTGATGTGCGCTTTCACTTTCTGCGAGACCACTATGAGAAGGGTGATATCGACCTTCGCCATGTCGATACTCATCATCAGCTTGCTGATGTTTTACCAAGCCTTTGGACCAATCAACCTTTAATCGGTTGAGAGGTGAGCTTGGTGTGTGTTTCCCCTTTTAGATGGGGGAAACACTTTGGATTTTGTATGATACACTGACTTTTTGTTTTCAGTTGTTTTTGCTTCTTTTTGATTTCTTCGTGCATCTTTTGCATTTCAGCATACGCTTTTATATTCTGAGCTTCATGTGTATAATCTGAAGAATGTAACTATGCTCTGTGTAGTTTTTGCTCTGATGCTTTATGTTGATGTTGTAGCTTATGCTCTTTCTGATCACTAGTACATACTATGAGCTGAGCCATTTTTGAATGGTGAATTTGATAATGAACTTAAAACTTGAAAATGTTCACCATTGAGATATGCAACTAGCATGTGTAGGATGTGTTGAAATCACATGTGCTTTTCATATATGCTAGGTTGCTATGTCTCTAGTATTGAGTCATTCACTTGCTTGGTATATCATATTCTGTTTAAAATCTGAGCCAAGTTAAGTGATTTGGAAAGATCGAGATGGGTTTGCTTGTTAGCACCTCACAGTTTCGAGACTGTTTCTCATTGCACTTTGAGTTAAACTTGAGCTGTGTAGTGTATGACCGAAACTATTGCTTTAAGCTTCTGATTGCTTATGCATAGGCTTCGCACAGTTGGAAAGTTAGGCAATAACAAGCATTCAACCTCTCGCAATCACATGCTGTTTTCTGAACTTGTGTAATTTCACCGCTGCAACTCCGATTAAAATCTGAAATCACAAGTATATGCCTAAATTGGTATCAGCATGATGTTTGAACTATGCTAGGGGTAGTTCACCTTGAATACATGATTAGCACTTGTTTGACTTCCTGTCTATACATGTTTGTGCTATTTTGATGGTGAATACCTTTTCGGCTACAAACTGCTCTTTTGCTCTCATTTCAGACTTAGTGACAAGTTTGAGCCTTTGCTAGCATTCTGTGCATTTTTCAGAGTCATCGGATCAGATCTCTGTAGAGCATCTTTGCACTCTTTTGAGTATACTCTTGAAGCTCCTAACTTGCATTTTGACTCATATGCATTTTGGAAGGGGGAGAACCTCTCTTGTTGGCACTTTTTGTTGGTGCATTTTCAACTAAGGGGGAGAAATTGCAAATCATTACCCTCCGTTGCAAATCATTACCCTCCGTTTCAGCTAAGGGGGAGCCTTCCTGGTTGTTTGCACTTTTCGAGGGGGAGTTTTTCTTGTTTCCTGTTGGCCATAAGGCGTTGGTATCGAGCTTTCTTTGCTAGTTGTGTTGAGCCTCTGTGCCTCTGTCTTGAGGGACTAGCATTTTTGCTTCGATATTTTCAATTGGTTTTTGCTAGTGGTGTTGAGCCTGTTCTACCTCTTCTTGAGGGCTAGCTTTGCTTTGCTTGGTTGCGTCGAGCCGTTGCCCATGTCTTTGGGGACCAAGTTCTTTCGCTCTTTCCACTTGACCTTCTTCGGCTTTGCTATGCTTTTGGGTCATTTGGTTGAGTTCTCTTCGTCTCCTTCTTCCTTCTTCTCTGTCTATTATGATTTGTGTTGGTAGTGGACAATGCACTCATCAAGGGGGAGATTGCGGATACATGGGTGTATGCCGAGTCTCTGAGTGATGAGTGATTGTCAACTGGGATGATGCGCATGTTCTTTGGCTTGTGTTGTGCAGGTGTCGAGCACGGATGCAGTGATCGAAGGCGAGGTGAAGGTCAAGTAGAGATGTGTCGTGCCGATGGACCGAGAGTGGCGAAGGGCGGACGTGAGGCTTGGACTGAGGGACCAGAGGCCCGAGGATCAGCTGTGGTGGCTGGCAGCCTGTGGCAGCTACAAGTGAAGACTTGCGGTCATGTGTTGCCTGAGTCGTGGACTTGGGGACACGTGTCGGTGGACGGGGTGCACGGGAGGTGCATCCCATCTACGACGTCGGTTTGGTGGTTGAGCCAAAGAAAAACCATCGGGTGGACGGTTTCCAGGTTTGGGCCTCAAAACCTGGGTGCGGATGGTTTCTGAGTTTGGCCACAAAACTCAGGCTGAGGATGGTTTCCAGGTTTGGGCCTCAAAACCTGGGCGCTGAGGGTTTGCTGAGTTTGGCCTCAAAACTCAGAAGCAGGTGGGCTGGTTTCCCGGTTTGGGCCTCAAAACCGGGGGTTGGCTGTGAAGGCTGGTTTCCCGGTTTGGGCCTGGGTGCGACGTCCAGGAAAAGGACGCGGAGCGAGGGCGGCACATGGCGGCAATCGGGAGGTTGTGTCGAGGCAACGCTACGAGTTGTGCGAGCGTGGCCGTCGGATCTACCTACCACCGAGTTGGTCCAGAATAACCTTAGGGTTTAGCTGGCTCGATCTATAATTAGAGAGGGGTAGAATAGGAATAGAGTAGGAATTAGAAATAGATTAAGTAGGGGGAGACACCCTCCTCCCCAAATGATCTCAGTCATTTGCTCTTTGCTTCTAGGGTTTCCTGTTCTCCCACTCCTCTGCTGTAGCGAACCTGAGATCCACAGAGAAGAGAACAATACCTCTGTGTTCATGAGATTTTGAGGAAGTGAGACCGTAATCTCACTGTTGTAGCGTGTGGTAGCCACACGGTTGCAATTCGTGGTTGTGATTCGCGTTTCGTTCGTGTTCTTCGCGGAATCCTTTTTCTCCACGTTTTTCCCGTCGCTCGATCTCTTTGCTCGGTTCGTTGTTTGCAAATCCGTTTGAACCAAGTTGTTCTAGATCGTGAGGCACTTCTTTCCACCGAAGGAATTAATATCTAACCTCACGGTCTAGGAGATCGATCAATTTTCGTTTCGGGTCAAGTTTTCTCCCTTCCCCCGAAATTCTTCGATTCATCGATTTGGAGATAGGTTCGAGCCATGATCTCTTAGAGATAGCTCACTATACTCCTTGTGACTCCTCTCACCAAGTTTGATCCCTAGAGGATTTGTTTTAGGTGAGATCGAGTCGAATCGGTGGACGAACTGCCCAGTTTCGGGGTGACCGGACGCTCGCCACGGGATGACCGGACGCTGAGAGTGAGTCCGGTCGTTGAACAGCTCACTGCTGTGTTTCGTGCTCTGACCGGACGCACTGGTTGCTCACTGACCGGACTCATCCATGGCACTGTTCACCGTGTGTGCTTTCTACTGACCGGACGCACTGCCTTCGACCGGACGCTCCAGACTCATGAGTCCGGTCCAACTCAGTGAGGTCTCAGATCAGCATTTGTGTGACCGGACGCGTCCGGTCCCTGCTGACCGGACGCTAGCCAAAGTCCGGTCGTGACTGTTCTGCGCGTTTTCATTCGCCGGTTGTTCGTTCGGTGTCGGATTTGGTTTTCGTCTTTTGCGTTGGTTTTCTAGAGTTGTGTAGTGTCCCGCTGTGCTTCTTGGAAGCATCCACCCTACATCTAGGGTCGTGGACACTAGCAAGCTCTAGGGTTTGCCTTTGGGGTTGATTTACGGGATAGTGGCAACAAGTTTCCGAAAGGAATTTTGAAGCTCCCATTCACCCCTCCTCTGGTCGCTTTCTGGTAGCATTCTCGGTCCTTCAATTGGTATCGGAGCGGGTTAAGGATCTTCCACCTTAGCCGGTTCCAGATCCACAGAAGGCGACATGGATCGCGGCGTGGGCAAACCGCCGTTTTTTGATGGGACGAACTATGCGTATTGGAAGATACGCATGTCGGCCTATCTGCAGAGTTTGGGTTCTTCCATCTGGGATATTTGCAACTCTGCCGATTATGTGGTCTTGGCTGCTCGTGTCTCTCAGCTTCAGATCGATGAGCATGATGCCAATAGCCGAGCCCGTAATGCTCTTTTCTCATGTTTGAGCATGAGTGAGTTTGATCGCGTTTCTCACCTCGCTACGGCTCGGGAGATTTGCGCTACCCTCATGCGTTTCCATGAGGGAACCTCTCAAGTCAAAACCCGTATCTACGAGTCGTTCAAGGGAGAGTATGAGAACTTTCGAAATATGCCTGGCGAGAGCATAGAAAGTTTATTCGCTCGCTTTCAGGTGATTGTCAATAGGATGAGGGCTAACAAGGAGCTGTTGCCTTTCGATGATCATGAGAGAGCTTTGAAGCTTTTGCATACTCTTGATCGATCGGTGTGGGATTCCAAAGTTCAGGGAAACACACACAAAGTTCAGAGAGCTGTTCAACGACCGGACTCACTCTCCAGCGTCCGGTCACCCCGAGCCGAGCGTCCGGTCACCCCGAAACTGGGCAGTTCGTCCCCCGATTTGACTCAATCTCACCCAAAACAATTCCTCTAGGGATCAAACTTGGTTAGAGGAGTCATAAGGAGGATAGTGAGCTATCTCTAAGAGATCATGGCTCGAACCTATCTCCAAATCGATGAATCGAAGAAATTCGGGGGAAGGGAGAAAAACTTGATCCGAAATGACAATCGATCGATCTACTAGCTCGTGAGGTTAGAGGTGGATTCCTTCGGTGGAAAGATGTGCCTCATGATCTAGAACATCTTGGTTCAAACGGATTTGCAAAAGACGCACCAAGCAAACAGATCGATCGACGGGAAAAACGTGGAGAAAAGCAACCCGCGAAGAACACGAACAAAACGCGAATCACAACCACGAATTTGCAACCGTGTGGCTACCACACGCTACAATAGTGAGATTACGGTCTCACTTCCTCAAAATCTCACGGACACAGGGGTATTGTTCTCTTCTCTGTGGATCTCAGTTTGCTACAGCAGAGGATGGGGAGAGCAGGAAACCCTAGAAGCAAAAGAGCAAATGACTGAGATAGAATGGGAGGAGGGTGTCTCCCTCTACTTATCCTAATTCTAATTCCTACTCTACCCCTCTCTAATTACAGAGCGAGCCAGCTAAACCCTAGGGTTATTCTGGACCAACTCGAAGATGCTGGTGATCTGATGGCCACGGCCGCACAACTGGTAGCGTTGCCTCGACGCAACCTCACCGATTGCCGCCACGTGCCACCACCGCTCCGCTCGTCCTTTTCCCGGACTTCGCCCCCGGTTTTGTGGCCCAAACCGGGAAACCAGCCTTCATGACCAACCCCCAGTTTTGAGGCCCAAACCGGGAAACCAGCCGTCCATCGCCTGAGTTTTGTGGTCCAAACTCAGCAAACCCGCAGCACCCAGGTTTTGAGGCCCAAACCTGGAAACCGTCCTCAGCCTGAGTTTTGTGGCCCAAACTCGGAAACCATCAGCGCCCAGGTTTTGAGGCCCAAACCTGGAAACCGTCCACTCGGTGGTTTTTCTGTGGCTCAACCACCAAACCGAGCCGTAGATGGGATGCACCACCCGTGCACCCCGTCCACCGACATGTGTCCCCAAGTCCTCGACTCGAGCAACACCGTGCCCGCAAGTCTTCGCTCGTCGCTGTCCCAGGCTGCCAGCCACCACAGCTGATCCTCGGGCCACCGGTCCCTCAGTCCAAGCCTCACGTCCGCCCTTCGCCACTCTCGGTCCATCGGCACGACACATCTCTACTTGACCTTCACCTTGCCTTTGATCACTGTATCCGTGCTCGACACCTACACAACACAAGCCAAAGAACATGCGCATTATCCCAGTTGACAATCACTCATCACTCAGAGACTCGGCATACACCCATGTATCCGCAATCTCCCCCTTGATGAGTGCATTGTCAGCTACCAACACAAATCATAATAGAATAGAGGAAGGAAGGAGGAAGGAGAGAGAACTCGACCAAATGACCCAAAAGCATAGCAAAGCCGAAGAAGGTCAAGTGGAAAGAGCAAGACAACTTGGTCCCCAAAGACATGGGCAACGGCTCGACGCAACCAAGCAAAGCAAAGCTAGCCCTCAAGAAGAGGTAGAACAAGCTCAACACCGTTAGCGGGAAAGCTCGATACCAATTGAAAGATCAACTGAAAATCAAGCAAAACAGAGCTAGCCCTCAGGAAGAGGCAGAACGGGCTCAACACCGCTAGCGAAGAAGCTCGATACCAACTGAAGAAGGCATAAAAAGCAAAGGTGCTAGTCCCTCAAGAAAGAGGCAAGGGCTCAACACAACTAGCTACCAAGAATGCTCCAAACCAACTGTTACCAGCTCAGAAACTTAGCAACGAGCAAACTCCCCCTCAATTAGTGCACACAACCAGAAAATCTCTCCTTAAGTTCAACTCGGAAAGCAAAGATTTGAAGATATTTTCTCCCCCTTAGTCGAACACAGAGAGCACATATGATTTGTTAATATTTTCTCCCCCTTAGTTGAAAATGCACTATCAAGAATCTCCCCTCCAAAATGCATATGAATCAAAATGCAAGTTAGCAGCTTCAGGAATATAGTCGATAGAATATGAAGATGCTCGACAGAGTGCAGAGCCGATGACTCATAAAATGCACAGAATGTTAGCAGAGGCTCAACCTGATCACCAAATACGAAATCTAAACATTTGAGCAAAATGAGCAGTTTTCAGCCAAAAAGGTATTCACCATCAAGATAGCACTAAACAAGTATAGACAAGAAGTCAACCAAGTGCTAAACATGTATACAAGGTAAACTACCCCTAGCAAGGTTCAACCATCATGCTATAGAATGAAACATAGACTTGTGTATCCAGATTTTATCGGAGTTGCAGCGGTTAAATTACACAAGTTCAAATTTCAGCATGTGATTGCGAGAGGTTGAAAACTTGTCTTGCCTAACTTTTCAACTGTGCGAAGCCTATGCAGAAGCAATCAGAAGCTTAAAGCAACAGTTTCGGTCATACACTACACAGCTCAAGTTTAACTCAAAGTGCAATGAGAAACAGTCTCGAAACTGTGATGTGCTGACAAGCAATCCCATCTCGATCTTTCCAATTCACTTTAACTTGGTTCAAATTGAAAGCAGTATATGAACAGACCAAGCAAGTGAATGACTCAGAACTAGAGACATAGCAACCTAGCATATATGAGAAGCACAAGTGATTTCAACACATTCTACACATGCTAGTTGCATATCTCAATAATGAACATTTTCAGGTTTTAGGTTCATTAAACAAGTTCACCATTCATAAAATAGCTCAGCTCACAACATGTATCAGTGATCAGAAAGAGCATAGGCTACAAGTAAAGCATCGAAGCATACACTACACAGAGCATAGTCACATTCTAAAGATTATATACATGAAGCTCTGAATGTAAATATGCAAGATGAAATGCAGAAAAGATGCATGAGAAAAACCAATTGAAAAACAAAAGGTCAGTTTATGATACAAGAGTCAAAATGTTTCCCCCATCTAAAAGGGAAACATACACCAAGCTCACCTCTCAACCTAGCAAAAGTTGATTGGTCCAAAGGCTTGGTGAAAATATCAGCCAACTGATGATGAGAATCGACATGGCGAAGGTCGATATCACCCTTCTCATAGTGGTCTCGCAGAAAATGAAAGCGCACATCAATGTGTTTGGTCTTAGAGTGCAGCACGGGGTTCTTAGCAACGCTAATAGCACTCGTGCTGTCACAAAGCAAAGGAACGCGAGAAAAGCTCAGACCAAAATCACGCAAAGTGGCCATCATCCAAAGCAACTGGGAACAGCAGCTAGCCGCAACAACATACTCAACCTCCATGGTAGACTGGGCGACACTAGACTGCTTGCGAGAAGACCACGATACAAGAGAAGAACCAATAAACTGACAAGTCCTAGAAGTGGACTTGCGCTCAACGCGGCAACCAGCAAAATCGGCATCAGAATAACCGCAAAGGGAGAGAGTGGAAGAAGCAGAATACCAAATCCCAAATTCTGGAGTGAAGCATAAGTACCTCATAATGCGCTTGACCGCCTGACGGTGAGAAGTGCGCGGCGACGACTGAAATCGCGCGCACAGACACACCGCGAACAGGATGTCCGGGCGTGTCGTCGTCAGGTACAGCAGCGACCCGATCATACTCCGGTACTCCTTCTGGTCCACAGCTTCTCCATCCACATCCGCATCCAGGGCCGCCGTGGTCGGCATGGGTGTTGGAAGAGGCTTGGCCTCACCCATGTCGAACTTCTTCAGGATGTCCTTGGTGTACTTGCCCTGGTGCACGAACGTGCCCTCTCGGGATTGCTTGATTTGCAACCCGAGGAAAAATGTCAACTCGCCCATCATGATCATCTCAAACTCCATGCTCATAGTGTCTGCAAACTTGGCAACCAAAGCGTGAGAAGAACCACCGAAAATGATATCATCCACGTAAATCTGGACCAAGAGAGTGTCATTGCCTTGCTTGAGGAGAAAAAGCGTTTTATCCACACATCCCATTTTAAAACCCTTAGCAAGCAAAAAGGTTTTCAACCTATCATACCAGGCTCTAGGGGCTTGTTCCCCTCATAGTCTATCCCCTCCTTCTGACTGTACCCCTGGGCTACAAGTCTGGCCTTGTTTCTCACAACATGGCCATCTTCTCCTTGTTTGTTTTTGAAAACCCATTTTGTCCCAATAGGATGACACTCAGGAGGAAGAGGAACAAGAACCCAAACCCGATTTCTCTCAAAGTTTTCAAGCTCCTCATGCATGGCATTGACCCAATCCGGATCCGTCAAAGCGTGTCCAACATCTCGGGGTTCAAAATCAGCAACAAATGCAGAATGAGCAAAGTGAGAGATTTGTTGTGACCTTGACCGAGTGACACGTTCGCCAATGCTGCTGATCATCTGTTGAGGCGGGTGATGGCGCTGAATGTGTCGAGGCGCCTCCTGAGCTGATGTGGCCACCCCCTCAACAACAGCTGGTGCCTCCTCGGGTACTGTTGACACTTACTAACGTCGCTACCAAGAGTAGAGATAAACTCTATCCCCGGCAACGGCGCCAGAAATGCTTGTTGACACTTACTAACGTCGCTACCAAGAGTAGAGATAAACTCTATCCCCGGCAACGGCGCCAGAAATGCTTGTTGGTATAAATTAACGCACACTCTAATTTATCCGCAAGCGCACAGATAAAATCTACCGATGTAGCACTTCACCGGAGTAACCTAGATTTAATATCGAACCCAAAGGAACGGAAAGTGTTAAGTCTCAAAGTCTAACCCCTGAGTAGCTAACAAGGACGGAGAATCTAGAAGCATAGAGGGGATCACTAAGGCTATCTAATTCCAATTTAAGAGTGATATGTTTATATTATTCTTAGTGGGGAAGTTGCCATAAAAGGTCACAAACAGAGTATGAATCTTTTATGCAAATGTATAATCCTACCGAGCCTACACACGGGTAAGTGGACTATAGAAGAATCAACAAGGCTATAAGAGTCACCCTTGCGAACAACCACTACTACCGGCGTTATAGGAGGCATATATGAGCTATCAAGTCTAAGCACCACGCTTACACTATCCAACTACTCTAACTCTAGAATGACTAGAATTAAAGTACTCAAAAGAGAGTCATAAATCTTTAAGAATAATAAGAACAATAGCTCAAACTTAAATATAGACGTTGATTACCGAAACAATCGCTGAAGTTGATGATGAACTTGAATCCATAGGTACAAGATGAAGAAGTGGATCCGACAGGCCGGAGCTCCTTCTTGATCTCTTCCTCTCTCTCTCTCTCTTCTAGTTCTAGTATAAGACTAGGTTCTAAACCTAAACTAGAGGGGTAACTAGTCTTCTACTTGATAGCTGGCTCTTGATTACAACTAGATGAACTAGATCTAATTCTAGATGAACTAGAAGAGAGTCATCTAGAGGGACCTCTACTTCTAATTGAAACCCTAGTTTCTGATGTGGAGATGAATAATGAAGATGGAGATGCCTGGAGTGGGGGGTCTGGGGCTGCTTATATAGCCCTGAGGGATCAACCGCGGCCGTTGGATCAAACCGACTTAAGGTACGGCTAAGATGCATCCTAGAGGTCGGTGGAGGAAGCTTGCAGAAGACGAAAGCCAGCGGGCCCGGGGGAGACCGACCGGTCTCATGGTGGGACCGGTCAGTCCCACCTTTCATCCTCTCGTGGTGGTCGACCTCCTGGTGTCTTCTGGTGTCCCCTGGAGTCTTCTAGAATATTCCTGACGTGCCGGTTGCGTTATCTCGCGTAGGTTTCCTTCTAGGCGAAGCAATCAGTGCTGGTTTCCTGGTTTAGTCCCTGCAGAATCACAGTTCACCAAAACTCATGGAATATTGCCAATTAAAACCCTAAACCTTTGTTGGTGATTGAAATCATGCCCTTTTCATATTTCTTTATCCTTTAATTTTAATAGATAACCAGTGTCAACAATTCCCCCAAGCTTACCCTTTTGCTAGTCCCTTAGCAAAACCAAAACTTAACAATGGATCAGGAGTTGCTACAATATCTTCACTTCTAACAAGTATACCTGCTGTTAAACAAAAGTTCTCCGAAACATATCATGTAATTCTTCATGGGGCTTATTACTTCTACCTTAGATCCTGAATAATTGAGAGATTGAACGATCAAATCAAGCACTATGTCTCTAGTTCTTTCAATTCACCTTTATCCCGAAGTTTTAATTAATTTTCAAAAGCATTAATACATATGTTGTCAAATTAAACAATGGATCCAAAGAGAAAGTCAACCAAACATTGAATCAAGAAGTGCATGTGTATGGAAAAATGTAGTCGGATGCTCTTTTGAATATATTCACTCTCTTCTGTTTATCAGAGACATATGGCTATCAGGCTAATTCTACTGTCGGGCACGTGCCCATTTTTTCTGACATTTTTTTTCTTCTTCTTCTTTTTTTCTTTTCGAGGTTCCGGACACTTGTCCCTTTTTATTTCCTCGGGATCTATCTTTTTGAGGTTTCGGACACTTGTCCCTTTTTATTCCCTCGCATCTTTTTTTTCTTTTCTCTCTTTTTTTTTCTAATAGCCATATGCTTCCAACAAACTTCTGAGAGGGTAGCAACAGATAATTATGAGCATTTATACGGAAGATGGATGAAATGTGTAAGTGATCTCAATTCAATGGCAAGATAACATCTCACAGGGTCACAAAGCTTAATTTAACTCAATGTAATTATTAGTCATATTCATATTTAGAAATCTCCGGAACTTTAGTGTTGTTTAGAACAAGATAATAGCAGCTTAGATCATCACATGACATATCCCAATTATCTAGACCTTAGATTAAGTATTTGCTATCCATGTATTTAATTTTATTTTAAGGCATCATTATTAATTAGGCGAACTCATGCTTTGAAGGCTAGGTACTTGAAAGAAATTAGATAGAGCAACTATTCATTATTTCCATGTAAAAGATTAGAGAGAGCAGGTTCTTCTTTGGTCATCAACTTCTTAAAACAAACTAGACACACTATTTTATTTATTTAATCTAACACACTTTAAGATAAAAGCTAATAGTAGTAGTAGTAGTAGCAATAATAATAAAGACATACCTGAATCGCGAAGATAATGGGGGTGCGTCTCTCCCAAGCTGTTTCCCTTAATAGTGTTGAGCCTTCATGTGCTCATATATTTTTGTCTCTTTTTTAATTAATGGTGAGCCTTCATGTGCCCACATATTTTTGTTCTTTTCTTTTTAGGGGTGAGCCTTCATGTGCTCACATATTTTTGGTGTTTTGAATTTATTTATAGAATGAAAAACTTAAGAGGATAAAGATACTTACGTGGATACATGGGGATGCCTTCCCCCAAGCTGAATGTTGACGTAGTCGTTCGATCTTGCAATGTAGCAGACTGGCAGTGGATATGTCCTTCCTCTATTAGAGCTTTGATTGATGTTGATGTTTGTTGAGATAGTGCTCCAACAGTAGATGGAGCATTCACTTGCTCGTCAGCTTTTCTTGGCCTTTCAAATCCTGTGAAACTCAAATAGACAACAAAACTTGTGGAACAGATTAAGCGTTAGTGGTTGGCCACTTAAGCCTTAGTTGTCTAGAATTTCAGTAAGATCTCTTTCTTAATATTTTTGTATTTTATATTTTTATGATGCAAGAGAAAATGCACAGGATGAATGCATGCATATTTATTTTTATTATTTTTATGCCACCACGATGAACATTCCCGTGGGTTTTTACACACCATAGAATTATTCACATGGGGCTTCATAGTTTATGATGTAGTGTAACAAATGTAATACTTTTATTTTCTTTTCTAATGTAATGCAGAAATGAAAATGTTTGTGAATTAAATATGATGATGCAAGAAATGGATATGAATTAAATATGAGAAATATGCAACAAAGTAAATATAAAGATAATTACCGATTTTTACCTTTTGGCGAAGGTTCGGATATTTAGGTCCGACGAACCGGACCTTCCCTTGGTTCAGACCT
This sequence comes from Coix lacryma-jobi var. lacryma-jobi, assembly GCA_009763385.1. Taxonomy (NCBI): domain Eukaryota; kingdom Viridiplantae; phylum Streptophyta; class Magnoliopsida; order Poales; family Poaceae; genus Coix; species Coix lacryma-jobi. The sequence continues at coordinate 139,571,527 of CM019822.1, read as the reverse complement.
CCCAAGGTATGCCAGACGTTTGGAAAGTTGTTATTAATTGTACCTCTGAGGTGCAGACTTTTTCATACTTTCATGGTCTGAGTCTTCACTTCCTGTGGTTCACTGTCTTGAGGTTTTTCTTCTTTCTTTTGTGGGACAGTGTCGATAGCTTCTTCTTCGTGATTGGCCTCTCTATTCTTGATAGCTTGTCTTCTTTGGCTTTGAGAGCGGCGTCTTTCACTTCTATTCTTCTTGGGTGCTTCATTGGGCATGTAGCTAATGAAGTTGCATCGTGCCTTTTCTCCACGAAAGTGAAAAATGGATTTCCTCTTGTAGATGATTGTACTTGTAGCGTAGAGGAATGGTCTTCCTAGGATGAGGTGGACATCATCGTCTTCTTATGTCGAGGATCAAGAAATCTGTAGGGATTTCATGACCTCTAATTCTGACTACGACGTCCTCCATCATTCCTTCTTGTTTATGCCTCATGATATGGTGTCACTCATGTCATTTGTTTGCTAGCCGTTTGAAATGAAGCGTTAATTGTGGATGCTGGAAGTATCTTGCTCAGTGTGCATGTTCTTGTAGATCTAGGACCTTCACTCTGTAGAATTTGGGAGTGACTTCTCCATGTTTTGCTCAAGAGTGTGTCCTGTTCATAAAGACAAGGTAGAGATCAAGTGCATGGGCTCTGTTGGTGGAGAAACACCAACAGAACCAAAAGTTTTGTTTATTCTCCTCTAACCTTAGGCACATTGCACGAGACAAACTTTTTGTTTATGTGTTCTATTCAATCTTAATATGAGTGATAGGATCAGAGGATGAGCATGAAAGTAGCATCTTAAAATATTTAAGAGATCAAATTACTTAACCCAAGGAAGGATAATCTATGCATAAAGGGTTGATCTTTTTATAATTGAGATATATCATCTTCCAAAGGTTAGATGTACAACATTTTAGCTCATTTAGTTAAGACAGTGAGATTCAAGAGAGTAAAGCTATGAACAAGGATCAAAGGACTAAATATATTGAGTTAATTAGGTTGGATCAAGTGAGGTGCAACTTAAACATGTTTAGTTCTTTATTTATGTTCATACTAGAATCAAGAAGAAGCTTTTAAAGTGATGGTTACTTACCTTGAAATTTTACTTTGTCATTGAAGAGTGATTGTGCTGAACCACCTTGTGGAAGCTTCTCTTGTCTAGCTGGCTTGTCTTATCTTGTTTGTCTCACAGTGTCATTGAGAGGAGGAAGATCATGGTGGAATCATCTTTAGAGGTATCGACCTTCCTTCACTTGTGTCGACTTATCAGTGAAGGCGCATTGTTCCTCGAATATGCTGACTAGGATCCTTTCTCTTTCTTGTATTAATTCTGTACAATGAGGATGTAGGGACCGTTCCACATTCTTCTCTTGTCAGCCTTTCTTGTTTTCCTTTAATCATTGGGTTGGCAAGAGACTTGAATTTAGAGCTGCTTCTCGAGTGCCTCCATCAGAGTCTTTTGTCTTGTAATGTCACAACTGAGACTTGTCCTCTCAACAGTGTCTAGATGATGGAGGTCTTATCGACTGTTCTTCTTGATTTGCTGGCTCAGGTGTTATCTCTCCATCTTCTAACTCTTGTGGTGCAGTGGCTTCATCCTTCATGATGCCCTCCTCAATTCTTGGCAGTTGGTTCTCCCTTCGGTGTCTTCTCTTGGTACTTTTTGGCTGCTCATAAGTGATGTAGTTGTTGAAGAATTAGCAAAAGATCCAAGAGTTGACTTCTCTAGGTCCGGCAAAGATGATAACATTGATGGTGTTCAAGAACGATCTTCCAAGAATGAGTGGTGGATCATATTCTTCTCCTCGACTGGGACAACATCTAGTGGTTTGTACTGATCAAAGTGGTGAGTAGGAGATCGATATGTCTTGAAGCTGAATTTCTCCTTCCCCCTTTGATTGTGAAACACATATAGACAATGGAATTGTCTCTCCTAGGCTGGCTTGTGATGTAGATGGACTCCCGACAACATGTTCATGTGTTTGACTTGTAGATCCTGCTATTGTTGTAGTGGTACCATCTTGTCTCCCAAGCTAGCTCTTCATTAGAAAAGAGGATAACTTCCCACTTCTTGTCTTGATGTCTTGGGCAATATTGGTTGCACGCATAGGTTGTCTCATATGAGGTAAGTTGCATCCTGTTTGTCATCAGCGCCCAAGCAAGACTCAAAGCTAGGCTAGCACCATTTGTGATCTGAGAGTAGGTTTGTGTGTTTATGGTTTGGGTTTTGGATCTTCAATGTTCAGACCAAACCATGGATGAACAAAATCTCTCTCCTGTGTAACGTTAGTGGATATATACCCGAAGGATTGCAAGAATTTGAGGCATGGGTTGTTATCCATAACTTATGTATTTTGCATCTATGCTAATAAAAAGATGTTTTTAGGATTATTTTAGCATAGACTAGTATTTTATGTGTTGGCTGCACTTTAACATGGTTCGAGGCAAAAGATAACTTGCAGTAGAAGACAAAATAAATAAACTTTGATACTCACAGTTCTTTCATCCATGATGAATGAGCTGAGTCTTCTTGTGCAAGAGTTGTTGAAGTTCATTGTACGCCTTGCTTCATCTCCAGTGTGAGTTCATCTCCAGGACTTTTCCAAATTGATATTGAAAGTTTCCCTGCAGGGGTTAGTCCAAAATATCCAACATCCACTATAGCATACTATCGGCTCAAAAATCAACCTAGACACCACGTCTAATTTGATCTAGGAAGGCATTTTAACCTAAGCACCATACTTAATTTAAAAGCCTTTAGAGGTAAAATCAGCACACCTTTTAGCTCAAGAATCAAACCAGACACCATGTCTTACTTTAATTCATGAAAACAGTTAAACTAAGCTCCATGCCTAATTTAAAAGGTGTATGATAATACTTCAAAACCAAAGAATATACTATAGGAAATAAAGATAACATGAAAGCATTGTAGAGATTTATTCAGATGATGAAAAAGTATAATTAGTATATTAGCATATCCTAAAGGTAGGGACAACCAACATAGCAACATGGCAAGAAATATTCTTAGAAAGTCTATTCCCCAAGCTTGGATTTTGCACAAATCAAGATTGGATGAATGTAATTCAATGTTGCATGATGATTGGTGGGACATACCTTGTGTTTGTTGTTCCTTCGCTCTTTTCTGCTCCAGACCTGGAAAGGTTAGTGACAAGAATACCCGAAGGAATATTTTCATAATTATATTTCTATGCTCATTACAAGGACAGTGCAGCAGAAAGGTAGGCATAGCTCATAACCAGGTATTATGATGGGGTATAAGGATTCTACTGGTTATAGCTTGCTCATGGGTAGTGATAGATAAGAGTGGAATTCAAAAACAACATTCATAAGAATGAAAACAAAAATAATGAAAATACTGGGACAAAAAGGAAAAAGATAAAAGTATGATTACAATGTTAAACTAAGACTTAAGATGATCTACCGTTCCCCGGCAACGGCGCCAGAAATGCTTGTTGACACTTACTAACGTCGCTACCAAGAGTAGAGATAAACTCTATCCCCGGCAACGGCGCCAGAAATGCTTGTTGACACCTACTAACGTCGCTACCAAGAGTAGAGATAAACTCTATCCCCGGCAACGGCGCCAGAAATGCTTGTTGGTATAAATTAACGCACACTCTACTTTATCCGCAAGCGCACAGATAAAATCTACCGATGTAGCACTTCACCGGAGTAACCCAGTTTTAATATCGAACCCAAAGGAACGGAAAGTGTTAAGTCTCAAAGTCTAACCCCTGAGTAGCTAACAAGGACGGAGAATCTAGAAGCATAGAGGGGATCACTAAGGCTATCTAATTCCAATTTAAGAGTGATATGTTTATATTATTCTTAGTGGGGAAGTTGCCATAAAAGGTCACAAACAGAGTATGAATCTTCTATGCAAATGTATAATCCTACCGAGCCTACACACGGGTAAGTGGACTATAGAAGAATCAACAAGGCTATAAGAGTCACCCTTGCGAACAACCACTACTACCGGCGTTATAGGAGGCATATATGAGCTATCAAGTCTAAGCACCACGCTTACACTATCCAACTAATCTAACTCTAGAATGACTAGAATTAAAGTACTCAAAAGAGAGTCATAAATCTTTAAGAATAATAAGAACAATAGCTCAAACTTAAATATAGACGTTGATTACCGAAACAATCGCTGAAGTTGATGATGAACTTGAATCCATAGGTACAAGATGAAGAAGTGGATCCGACAGGCCGGAGCTCCTTCTTGATCTCTTCCTCTCTCTCTCTCTCTCTCTTCTAGTTCTAGTATAAGACTAGGTTCTAAACCTAAACTAGAGGGGTAACTAGTCTTCTACTTGATAGCTGGCTCTTGATTACAACTAGATGAACTAGATCTAATTCTAGATGAACTAGAAGAGAGTCATCTAGAGGGACCTCTACTTCTAATTGAAACCCTAGTTTCTGATGTGGAGATGAATAATGAAGATGGAGATGCCTGGAGAGGGGGGTCTGGGGCTGCTTATATAGCCCTGAGGGATCAACCGCGGCCGTTGGATCAAACAGACTTAAGGTACGGCTAAGATGCATCCTAGAGGTCGGTGGAGGAAGCTTGCAGAAGACGGAAGCCAGCGGGCCCGGGGGGAGACCGACCAGTCTCATGGTGGGACCGGTCGGTCCCACCTTTCATCCTCTCGTGGTGGTCGACCTCCTGGTGTCTTCTGGTGTCCCTTGGAGTCTTCTAGAATATTCCTGACGTGCGGTTGCGTTATCTCGCGTCGGTTTCCTTCTAGGCGAAGCAATCAGTGCTGGTTTCCTGGTTTAGTCCCTGCAGAATCACAATTCACCAAAACTCATGGAATATTGTCAATTAAAACCCTAAACCTTTGTTGGTGATTGAAATCATGCCCTTTTCATATTTATTTATCCTTTAATTTTAATAGATAACCAGTGTCAACAGGTACAAAAGGTATCGCTCGAGGTGGCGGATCCCACGGCCCCCAAGAGGAAGAAGTGTCGGGGCCGTGAGTCGTAGTAGAAGTCGCTCCTTGTGGCACAGAAGGTGGAGGGGGTGCTGGATCATCCATACCTTCAGCACCCTCATCCTTGTCATCAAAAAGAGGCTCACCAACCTCATGATCACCTGCACAGTCAAAACGAGAAGAGGGACAAACCATGGTCTCGTCGAAGGTGACATCTGATGTCTCCATGACTCGGTTAGTGTCAAGGTTAAGTACACGATATGCGCGAGTATGATTGCCATAACCCAAAAACACACCATCAGAAGAACGAGACTCAAATTTGTCCAGGTTGCCTTTCTTGTGTATAAAACAGTGGCAACCAAAGACTCTAAAATAACTCACCTTGGGCAATTTTCCAAAACGCAACTCATAAGAGGTCTTTTTCAAGAAAGCTCGGAGAAAAATGTGATTGGAAATATAGCATGCAGTGCTCATAGCTTCGGCCCAATATCGCCTAGGAGTCCTATGCTCATCGAGCATCGTGCTGGCCATCTCTACAAGGGTCCGATTCTTCCTCTCTACAACACCATTCTATGGCGGTGTGTAGGGAGAAGAGAACTGATGCTTTAATCCCAAAGAGTTACAAAACTTCTCAAAATCCGAATTTTTGAATTCGGAACCATTATCACTCCGAATTGCTTGCATTGAGTTCAAAGGGAACTCATTCTAAAGACGCAAAATCAGATTGCGAGCAAAGGAGAAAGTCTCGGTCTTCTCAGCTAAAAAGAAGACCCACAAATATCTCGAAAAGTCGTCAACAACAACAAGCACATACCACTTCCCCCCAACCGAGCTCACCCGAGCCGGACCAACAAGGTCCATGTGTAAAAGCTCTCCAGGGCGCTTGGTCATGACCTGAGTCACTGGATGGTGGGGAGCAGCTACCATCTTCCCATGTTTACAAGAATGGCAAACAAGATCCTTCTCCATAGATAACTTGGGCAATCCTCGGATTAGGCCAAGTGAACTAAGCCTTGCAAGCAAGTCGAAGCTCAGATGACCAAGTCTCCTATGCCACTTCCAAAGATCCGAGGAGGAAGGTCCAGCCAAAAGACAACGAGAAATTCCAAACGACTCCGAGAAATCCGCACGAAAGACTTTCCCAAAGGGCGAAATCACACAAACAAGATTGCCCTGAGGGTCCAAAATACGACTGAGATTCGGCTTAAAATGAATCTCATAGTCGTCATCAAAGAGTTGCGAAATAGAGAGAAGGTTAAAATGCAAGTTAGAAACAAGAGCAACATCGCGCAACACAAAGTGCTCATTAACTCGCACCGACCCACGAGACAACACTTTACCTTTACTATTGTCGCCGAAGGTGATAAACTCCTTTCCGGCGACCGGACTAAGACTGGATAACCACTTGGCATTTCCGGTCATGTGCCTCGAGCAACCGGAATCCACCAACCAAACGTTCTCCAATCATATTACCTACATCAGTAAAAAGACATAGGGTGAGCATACGGTCCAACACTGGGGTTAGTGAAGTAGGGAGAATACCAGTGTTGGGCCGGTTGCTCAAAAGAACGGTTAGCATAAAAACCATTCCTAGCACGCCTACGGGAAGAGCGATCACCACGTTGAGGAAAACGTGGTCCGCTAAGGGAGGAGCGTCCATCGCGATACTCAAAACGCGGTGGGGGAAACGCTCAACTACAAAGCCACCGCCACGGGGTCCATAGCCTACAACTGCAGGCTCCCGCCGGGCACGACCTCTCCGCTACCTAGGCCTAGGAACTTGAGGTTCTGGACCTCTAGGCCTAACAGCACGCCTCTGAACATTCAGCACATGTACATCATGGAAAGGATGGTACATGTCCGTGTTGTTCATCTCCTTTGCGCGGCGCGCCTCTCTCTTGCACCGAAAGCAAAACTCACTCAAGTGTCCATCTCTCCCACAGTGCTCACAGTGGTACCTCATCGCTCTCATAGGGGGTTGTTGGTACTCACGGTAGTGGGTGTGGATCACTTTGCCCTTCTGTGGCATAAGCTCCTCCTGAATGGGTGGCATGGTGTCCATCTTGTTCTTGAGGTGGTTTGGTTTGGGAGCCCATGATTGTTTCTTGGGTGGAGCTCTCGGAGGTTCAACAAAGACCCCATCCTTGGTGTTAGGCTTGAGAGGCTCTTTGGGTGGAATCTTGGTAAGCTTGGGAGTAGTGGTGGATTTGAGCTTCTCACATGGGTTAAGACCACTCGACTCTCCAATCTTCCCAAAAGACGAAACATCAACACTCGGAGCAAAACCTACACCTGGACCTCCAGCAACTCGCTTGAATTGGGAGATCATCATCCCGAGTTGTGGCTCACCACTAGACACCCATGACAAGATGGTCTGAAGGTATGTGTTTTCCTCATCGGTTTGCATCTTGTCATGCTTCACATTAGCAATCTCCATCTCCAAACTCTCACAAAGAACACACCTAGCCACACATGTGCTACCCGAGTTGGCCTCTTCAAGAGACACAATCTTGGCATTCTTCTCTGCCAACTCAGATTGCAAGCCCGCACAGGACTTGCACGCACCCAACAGTGAGGATCTAGCCTTTAGCTCATCCACCTCTCCTACCAACGCCACATACTTACCTCTCAAAGTGAGAAGGTCAGTCATGTGCATGGTGCACATCTCACACTCTCCCTCCTCAGAAACAACCACGGTGGACTTGGCAAACTCAAGTTCCTTCATCGTATCCTCCCACTTCTGCCTAAACTCCTTGCGCTCTCTAGCGGCACGCCTAAGCAACTTGTCTTGACTAAGGAGAGCCGCAGTAAGTTTCTCGACCTCAACAGAAAGCTCATCAGGGGTCAGAGATACCTGGGAGGTGTCATCGTCGTCGTCGTCATTCCGAGGGGTCTCCTCCAGCTCGCCGTCGACCTCCTTGTCGAGGGCCATGGTGCAGAAGCCCTCGTCATCGGCGAAGAAGCAGACGCCGTTGAGCTTATCCTCGATCTTCTTCTTCTTCTCGGACTCGTCGTCGCTTGAGGAAGCGGAGTCGTCATCCGAGTCGTCGACGTCGCTGAGCGTAGCAAAGAACGCACGCTTCTCAGCCTGGGCCTTCTCCAAGTACTTGGTCTTGATGTATTCCTTGTTGAAGCCGCCCTTCCGCTTGTGCTTTGCGGGGACGTACTTCTCCTTGCGCTTGCCGAAGTCGTACTTGTGCCCATGATCCGCCTTGCTGAAGATATGCTTGTTCTTCTTTGGGCAATTGGCGATGAAGTGGTTGGGGTCGCCGCACTCGAAACATCCCGAGCGTCCTCCTCCGCGGCGACGGTTCATGCGATTGTTGTGGAACCGCGAGAACCGGTTGGCGAGCAAAGCTAGCTCGTCATCCCCCATGAACTCCAGCTGCTCCTCTGTGACAGAAAGAAGAGAAGAAAGTGCAAAGCCTCCAGAGGGGTTAGCAGAAGAGCCAGAAAGCAGAGCTATCGACGGGCCAGAAGGATTTCATAGGAAGCTCTCCCCATGGCATCGATCTCACTGGACTTGGCTTACTGAAGAGCTCATCGCACGTGAGGGTCTCATAGTTAGGCGATTCGATGATCGCCTGAACCTTGGAATCCCACACCAACCGATCAAGGGTATGCAAAAGCTTCAAAGCCCTCTCATGATCATCGAAAGGCAACAGCTCCTTGTTAGCCCTCATCCTATTGACAATCACCTGAAAGCGAGCGAATAAACTTTCTATGCTCTCGCCAGGCATATGTCGAAAGTTCTCATACTCTCGCTTGAACGACTCATAGAGACGAGTTTTGACTTGAGAGGTTCCCTCATGGAAACGCATGAGGGTAGCCCAAATCTCCCGAGCCGTAGCGAGGTGAGAAACACGATCAAACTCACTCATGCTCATTCATGAGAAAAGAGCATTACGGGCTCGGCTATTGGCATCGTGCTCATCGATCTAAAGCTGAGAGACACGAGCAGCCAAAACTACGTAATCGGCAGAGTTGCAAATATCCCAGATGGAAGCACCCAAACTCTGCAGATAGGCCGACATGCGTATCTTCCAATACGCATAGTTCATCCCATCGAAAAATGGCGGTTTGCCCACGCCGTGATCCATGTCGCCTTCTTTGGATCTGGAACCGGCTAAGGTGGAAGATCCTTAACCTGCTCCGATACCAATTAAAGGACCAAGAGTGCTACCAGAAAGCGACCAGAGGGGGGGTGAATGGGAGCTTCAAAATTTCATACCGGAAACTTGTTGCCACTGTCCCAAGAATCAACCCCAAGAGGAAACCTAGAGCTTGCAAGTGTCCACGACCCTAGATGTAGGGTGGGTGCTTCCAAGAAGCACAGCGAGACACTATACAACTCTAGAAAACCGATGCAAAAGCCAGAAAGCAAAACCGACAACAGACGAACAAACCGCGAACGAAACAACGCGAAATAGTACTGACCGAACTCTCCCTGCGTCCGATCACTGACCACCGGATGCGTCCGGTCGGTGAAAACTTGCTCGGGAACCTTACTGGATTGGACCGGACTCTGGTTGACAGTGCGTCCGGACTTGACCTGTGCGTCCGGTCACTTAAAACAAAAGCAATGAACAGTGTGACCGTAGCGTCCGGTCGAACACAGAGTGGAGCGTCCGGTCAAGGGACGAAACAGAGCAGAGAGCTGTTCAACGACCGGACTCACTCTCCAGCGTCCGGTCACCCCGAGCCGAGCGTCCGGTCACCCCGAAACTGGGCAGTTCGTCCCCCGATTTGACTCAATCTCACCCAAAACAAATCCTCTAGGGATCAAACTTGGTGAGAGGAGTCATAAGGAGGATAGTGAGCTATCTCTAAGAGATCATGGCTCGAACCTATCTCCAAATCGATGAATCGAAGAAATTCGGGGGATGGGAGAAAAACTTGATCCGAAACGACAATCGATCGATCTACTAGCTCGTGAGGTTAGAGGTGGATTCCTTCGGTGGAAAGATGTGCCTCACGATCTAGAACATCTTGGTTCAAATGGATTTGCAAAAGACGCACCAAGCAAAGAGATCGATCGACGGGAAAAACGTGGAGAAAAGCAACCCGCGAAGAACAAGAACAAAACGCGAATCATAACCACGAATTTGCAACCATGTGGCTACCACACGCTACAATAGTGAGATTATGGTCTCACTTCCTCAAAATCTCACGGACACAGAGGTATTGTTCTCTTCTCTGTGGATCTCAGTTTGCTACAGCAGAGGATGGGGAGAGCAGGAAACCCTAGAAGCAAAAGAGCAAATGACTGAGATAGAATGGGAGGAGGGTGTCTCCCTCTACTTATCCTAATTCTAATTCCTACTCTACCCCTCTCTAATTACAGAGCGAGCCAGCTAAACCCTAGGGTTATTCTGGACCAACTCGAAGATGCTGGTGATCCGACGGCCACGCCCGCACAAATGGTAGCGTTGCCTTGACGCAACCTCACCGATTGCCGCCACGTGCCGCCACCGCTCCGCTCGTCCTTTTCCCGGACTTCGCCCCCGGTTTTGTGGCCCAAACCGGGATACCAGCTTTCATGACCAACCCCCAGTTTTGAGGCCCAAACAGGGAAACCAGCCGTCCATCGCCTGAGTATTGTGGTCCAAACTCAGCAAACCCGCAGCACCCAGGTTTTGAGGCCCTAACCTGGAAACCGTCCTCAGCCCGAGTTTTGTGGCCCAAACTCGGAAACCATCAGCGCCCAGGTTTTGAGGCCCAAACCTAGAAACCGTCCACTCGGTGGTTTTTCTGTGGCTCAACCACCAAACTGAGCCGTAGATGGGATGCACCGCCCGTGCACCCCGTCCACCGACATGTGTCCCCAAGTCCTCGACTCGAGCAACACCGTGCCCGCAAGTCTTCGCTCGTCGCTGTCCCAGGCTGCCAGCCACCACAGCTGATCCTCGGGCCACCGGTCCCTCAGTCCAAACCTCACGTCCGCCCTTCGCCACTCTCGGTCCATCGGCACGACACGTCTCTACTTGACCTTCACCTTGCCTTTGATCACTGTATCCATGCTCGACACCTGCACAACACAAGCCAAAGAACATGCGCATTATCCCAATTGACAATCACTCATCACTCAGAGACTCGGCATACACCCATGTATCCGCAGAGGAAAACGTGGTCCGCTAAGGGAGGAGCGTCCATCGCGATACTCAAAACGCGGTGGTGGAAAACGCACAACTACAAAGCCACCGCCACGGGGTCCATAGCCCACAACAGCAGGCTCCCGCCGGGCATGACCTCCTCGCTTCCTAGGCCTAGGAACTTGAGGTTTTGGACCTCTAGGCCTAGCAGCACGCCTCTGAACATTCGGCACATGTACATCATGGAAAGGATGGTACATGTCCGGGTTGTTCATCTCCTTTGCACGGCGCGCCTCTCTCTTGCGCCGAAAGCAAAACTCACTCAAGTGTCCATCTCTCCCACAGTGCTCACAATGGTACCTCACCGCTCTCAAAGGGGGTTGTTGGTACTCACGGTAGTAGGTGTGGATCACTTTGCCCTTCTGTGGCATAAGCTCCTCCTGGATGGGTGGCATGGTGTCTAGCTTGTTTTTGAGGTGGTTTGGTTTTGGAGCCCATGATTGTTTCTTGGGTGGAGCTCTCGGAGGTTCCACAAATACACCATCCTTGGTGTTAGGCTTTAGAGGCTCTCTAGGTGGAATCTTGGTAAGCTTGGGAGTAGTGGTGGAGTTGGGCTTCTCACACGGGTTCAGACCACTCGACTCTCCAATCTTCCCGAAAGATGAAACATCAACACCCTGAGCAAAGCCTACACCGGGACCTCCAGTAGCACGCTTGAACTGGGAGATCATCATCCCAAGCTGTGGCTCACCACTCGACACCCATGACAAGATGGTCCGAAGGTATGTGTTTTCCTCATCGGTTTGCATCTTGTCATGCTTCACATTCGCAATCTCCATCTCCAAACCCTCACAAAGAACGCACCTAGTCACACACGTGCTATCCGAGCTGGCCTTCTCAAGAGACACAATCTTGGCATTCTTCTCTGCCAACTCGGATTGCAAGCCCGCACAGGACTTGCACGCACCCAACAGCGAGGATCTAGCCTTCAGCTCATCCACCTCTCCATCCAATGCAACATACTTTCCTCACAAGGTGAGAAGGTCAGTCATGTGCGTGGTGCACATCTCACACTCAGCCTCCTCAGAAACAACTACGGTGGACATGGCAAATTCAAGCTCCTTCACCGTATCCTCCCACTTCTGCCTGAACTCCTTCCGCTCTCTAGCAGCGCGCCTAAGCAATTTATCTTGGCTAAAAAGGGCGGCAGTAAGCTTCTCGACCTCTGCAGAAAGCTCATCGGGGGTCAGAGATACCTGGGAGGTGTCGTCGTCGTCGTCGTCGTTCCAAGGGATCTCCTCCAGCTCACCGTCGACCTCCTTGCCGAGGGCCATGGTGCAGAAGCCCTCATCGTCTGCGAAGAAGCAGAGGCCGTTGAGCTTGTCCTCGATCCTCTTCTTCTTCTCGGACTCGTCGTTGCTTGAGGAAGCAGAGTCGTCATCCAAGTCATCGACGTCGCTGAGCGTGGCGAAAAACGCACGTTGCTCAGCCTGGGCCTTCTCCAAGTACTTCGTCTTGATGTACTCCTTGTTGAAGCCGCCCTTCCGCTTGTGCTTTGCGGGGACGTACTTCTCCTTGCGCTTGCCGGAGTCGTACTTGTGCCCATGATCCGCCTTGCCAAAGACTTGCTTGTTCTTCTTCGGGCAATTGGCGATGAAGTGGTTGGGGTCGCCGCACTCAAAGCATCCTGAGCGTCCTCCTCTGCGGCGATGGTTCATGCGGTTGTTGTGGAACTGCGAGAACCGGTTGGCGAGCAAAGCTAGCTCGTCATCACCCATGGACTCCAGCTGCTCCTCTGTGACAGAAAGAAGAGAGGAAAGTGCAAAGCCTCCAGAGGTGTTAGCAGAAGAGCCTGAAAGCAAAGCCATCAACGGGCCAGAAGGATTTTCATAAGAAGCCCTCGCCATGGCGTCAATCTCACTGGACTTGAGCTTACTAAAGAGCTCGTCGCACGTGAGGGTCTCATAGTTAGGCGATTCGATGATCGCCTGAACCTTGGAATCCCACACCGACCGATCAAGAGTATGGAGTAGCTTGAGAGCTCTCTCATGATCGTCGAAAGGCAACAACTCCTTGTTAGCCCTCATCCCATTGACAATCACCTAAAAGCGAGCGAATAAACTTTCTATGCTCTCGCTAGGCATGTGTCGAAAGTTCTCATACTCTCGCTTGAACGACTCGTAGAGACGGGTTTTGACTTGAGTGGTTCCCTCATGGAAACGCATGAGGGTAGCCCAAATCTCCCGAGCCGTAGCGAGGTGAGAAACACGATCAAACTCACTCATGCTCAGGCATGAGAAAAGAGCATTACGGGCTCAGCTATTGGCATCGTGCTCATCGATCTGATGCTGAGTGGCACGAGCAGCCAAGACCACGTAATTGGCAGAGTTGCAAATATCCCAGATGGAAGCACCCAAACTCTGCAGATAGGCCGACATGCGTATCTTCCAATACGCATAGTTCGTCCCATCGAAAAATGGCGGTTTGCCCACGCCGCGATCCATGTCGCCTTCTGTGGATCTGGAACCGGCTAAGGTGGAAGATCCTTAACCTGCTCCGATACCAATTAAAGGACCGAGAGTGCTACCAGAAAGTGACCAGAGGGGGGGTGAATGGGAGCTTTAAAATTTCCTACCGGAAACTTGTTGCCACTGTCCCGAGAATGAACCCCCAAAAGCTTCGATCGAAACCATGATGCCCACGACCCTTGGAAGAGGGTGGATGATCCCTAGGATCACAGCGAGGCACCACAAAGCGATAGCAAGCCAAACGGCAAAAGCACCGGTACAAGTTCAACCCCTAAAAACCAAGTCCCGAACGTAAATGGAAGACTACGTCGAGAAATCCCCAAACACCAATGCTAACAAGTAGCAAAGATACCTAGAGAGGTTCCTTGACCAACTCTAGGGCCAAACGAGAAGTCTGGAAACCAAGCGGTGAAGCCGGGAGAGCAAACGCATTAAACCGCAACACACAGCCAAATCCCGGACTGTCCGGACCCTTGGTCCCGGACTGTCCGCGCCAGGGGCGGACTGTCCGCGGTTCCCTGGCGGACTGTCCGCCGGTCAAAAGTGCGAAATAGCACAGTTGCTGAAAGTCCTCTGCTCGGGCCCGGACTGTCCGCGCCTGTCAACGACGGACTGTCCACCGGTCACCCGAGGCAAACACAGCCGAGCCGCGCGACCACTGCTCGGTCGGAGCCCGACGCGCGGACTGTTCGCGCCCCGAACGGCGGACTGTCCGCGAGTGCCCAGTGAGGGCGATTTTGGTCGCCCTCAACTCAAATCTCCCCAAATCCAATTCAACTCAAAATCCCTAGTTCCCAAACTTGGAGAGGATGATCACGAGGTAGTTAGGAGACTATCCCCAAGAAATCATCCGCTCAAATCAACTCAATCACCGGGAAATCGAAAGGGAAGGAGTATGAACAAAAAAGCGCCACAAAAACGAAATCAACCCGATCTACTTGTTCGTGAGGAGTTAGATGAATTCTTTCGATGGAAATGATCTCCTCACTATAAAGAACAAGTTGATTCAAACGGATTTCGCAAAGACGTTGTAGAGAGGGAGATCGAGTGACGGGAAAATCACGGAGAAACGAAGAACGCGAAGAACACAAACAAAACGCGAATCAACACATCGATCTGCAACCATGTGGCTACCACACGCTACAATAGTGAGATTACGGTCTCACTTCCTCAAAATCTCGAGTACACAGAGGTATGGTTCTCTGCGGATCTCAGTTGCTACAGCAGGGGATTGGGAGAGCAGGAAAACCTAGAAGGCAAAGAGCAAATGACTGAGATAGGATGGGAGGTGGGTGTCTCCCTCTACTTATCCTAATTCTAATTCCCACTCTACCCCTAACTAATTTCAGAGCGAACCAGCTAAACCCTAGGGTTATTCTGGACCAACTCGAAGATGCTGGTGATCCGACGGCCACGCCCGCACAACTGGTAGCGTTGCCTCGACGCAACCTCACCGATTGCCGCCACGTGCCGCCAGGTCCTCGACCCAAGCAACACCGTGCCCGCAAGTCTTCGCTCGTCGCTGTCCCAGGCTGTCAGCCACCACAACTGATCCTCGGGCCACCGGTCCCTCAGTCCAAGCCTCACGTCCGCCCTTCGCCACTCTCGGTCCATCGGCACGGCACGTCTCTACTTGACCTTCACCTTGCCTTTGTTCATTGTATCCGTGCTCGACACCTGCACAACACAAGCCAAAGAACATGCGCATTATCCCAATTGACAATCACTCATCACTCAGAGACTCGGCATACACCCATGTATCCGCACGGAATTAACAACTATCGGTCTAGCCAAGACTACACCCCTCTATCTATACTCTGAAGCACCTTATAAAATATCCTAAACAAAGCAATTAAGGTGTCGGGCTAGCTAGAGCTCACCTAAATAATTCGAGCTTGCAAGGTTACACAAACCTAAGCAACTAGTACTCAATCAATTTGAGGAGCTCCTACACATTCCACTAAGCAAAAGCACAAAGCCTAAGCTCACTAGAAATACTCAATAACAAGGCTACACAAGCCAAATTAGAGAGCTCAACTTAGCTACACAAACTAAGCAATGTGACTAGCAAGACTACAAGTCAACTAGTCACTCATGGGATCAACTTCTATGCTACACAAGCAAGGAAGGTAACTAGCAAGCTACACGAGCTAACTAATTAGAAGAGCAACTACATTAGCACATGTATATGAACAAGTAAATGCAAGCTAGTGAATGGAGTTTGCAAACCACCGAGAAGATGAACACGAAGATGACACGGTGATTTTTCTCCCGAGGTTCACTTGGTTGCCACCAAGCTAGTCCCCGTTGTGTCGACCACACACTTTGGTAGTTCAGCGGCTAATAGGCACCACACCTAGCTCGACACTCGAGCGCCGCAAGAACTCACCCACAAGTGAGGGTAACTCAATGACACGATCTACTAGAGTTGCTCTTTGCTATCCCCGCGGGGCGAGCACAATGCCCCTCACAATCCTTCTCCGGAGCCACGCACAATCTTCACGCGGGCTTCACGACGGAGACTCGATCACCAAGCTGTCTAGGTGGTGGCAACCTCCAAGAGTAACAAGCACCAACGGCTTGCAACACGAACACCTAGTGCCACTCGATGCTATCTCTCAAAGCAACGCACTAGAATCGCTCACTTGCTATCGATTCGCACACTAGCAAGCACAAGCGAGTTAGAGGGCTACCTAGCACACTCACACAAGGACACTGAGTCCCCATGGTGCTCAACCTTATCCAAGGGCCGGCCACCCCTCTATTTATAGAGCGGAGCCACAAACTAGCTGTTTTCCCCTTTTCCTGAGCTCCCACGGCCACGGTCGGTACTACCGACCAAAGGGTCGGTACTACCGGCGGTCTAAAAGACCGTTAGAAACGACTTTCTAACACGGTCGGTAGTAGGGTCGGTACTACCGGCCCCGGTACTACCGGCCTTATAGCGGTACTACCGGTAGGCCAAATCTAGATCTACACAGAACGCTCCCAAACATCCTCCAAACCTCGGTACCACCGACCCCTAGGGTCGGTACTACCGTGGCACGGTACTACCGGTCTTATGGCGGTACTACCGGTAGGCCAAACAGTCTCCCGAACAGAGAGTTTGCGCGCTGAACACAGGGGTCAGTAGTAGGGTCGATACTACAGGCCTTATGGCGGTACTACCTTTAGGCCAAAACTCCTCCGAACAGAGAGTTTGCGCGCTGCCCACAGAGGGGTCGGTAGTAGGGTCGGTACTACCGGCCTTATGGCGGTACTACCGACTTCAGCATCGTGAACTCCTCGCTAAAACGGCCATAACTCTTAGCTCCGAACTCCGATTTCGATGATCTTGGACATTTTGGAAAGCTTATTCAGAGGGCTACACATCCCTCATGAACTCATGATCCAAAGCACAAAGGATCAAAACAGTTTTCCAATCAAAGAACCATCACTTCTCTTTTTCAACCAAAGTTTTCTCCAAAACTTCTCCAACTTCTTCTCCTTTGCAAATGTGCCAACACCACCAAGTGTATACAACCTTGTGCATGTGTGTTAGCATTTTCACAAACATTTTTCAAAGGATTTTTACTTGCTCTCACCATGCCACTCGATCCTAGTAACATCGCAAAGTTAGATCGCTCAAGTGGCACTAGATGACCGATATGCAAACAAGTTTGCTCCTCTTGATAGTACGGCCATCTATCCTAAACCCGGTCATAAACTTCTCTACACACCTATGACCGGTGAAATGAAATGTCCTACAAGTATACCTTTGCCTTGCGCATTCCATTCCATCTCCTCCATTGTTGAAGCAACACATGCACCAACCTATCATCAAATGATATGATCCACTTCATATCATCACATGGCCTTCATGGTCCATCGATCTTGACCTTACTTGCTCTTCACCATTGCTTTGGTCCTTCGGCGCCAAGTCTTTGCTCAAGCCTCCCGACACTCGGTACCAATGGCTTCAAAGCCTCCAACTTGCCCTTCACCTTCGCAACCGGTCCATCAAGCCAAGTCTTGCCTTGATCTTCACCATTTTAACCACATGACTCCATGTCATGTCTCATATGCAATAAGCTCCTTCATTGCTCATTCACATGTGAACTAATTTTCTGTGTATCTCGCATAAGCACATATTAGTTCACCTAGGTTGTCACTCAATTACCAAAACCAAACAAGGACCTTTCAATCTCCCCCTTTTTGGTAATTGATGACAACTCTACAAAGATATGGAAATTAAGCTCTTTGGATTCTATGTTACTTATCCAACATTAAGACCATATGAGAGAATTTGGATAAGCACCATACAACCCGACTTTGTAGTGATAACTCCCCCTACATGTGTGCTCAAATGGTTTGGATTCAAGCTTGCACACATGCATAAATATGAAATTTGTGGGAGTGTTAGCACTACTAAGTGATGCTAAGATATACAAGATAGAATTTTACCTTTGAAGCGTGTAAACCGAACTTTTAATCATCCTTAGCATCAACCTTGCTAGAGACAAGTGAAACTAGATACCACGTGAGATCAACATTATAAACATGGTTCTAGTTACCACTTGCTACACTAAGACTATGCTCTAGATACCAAATAAAGGAAAACAATCATCATCCAAGTGTTAGCTCTAGCAAATATTTCACACAAGCATATAAGAATTTAGAACATATGCAATGCAAGAAAGCAAGTGTAATGCACACCCAAATGCAACAAACATGTATTCATGAGCTTGCTCCCCCTACTTGTGTGCTCTCTTTGTCCAAGAATTTGATCCTTTCGCATTATCCAATCTTGCTCCCTCTTGATCCATGTCCATCTTCTTTTCTTGTTTTCTCCCCCTATCATATCATATCTTTGGCACTTTCTCCCCCTTTGTTATCAATGACCATAAAAGGCATGCTTCTCTGGATACAAAGGGTTGGACTAGGGTAGATGGTTGATACTTGAGTCTTCATTTTTGATGGACACTACCATATATGTTGGAATGACACTACTTGTAGATACCTCGTGAAGATGCATGAAATCCACTTGTAGGATCTTTGACCTTGATACCAATCGGTGGGGCACCTTCTCTTTTAGCATGAGTCATTCACTTGATAAACTTGAGCTCTTGTTGGTGAGGGATGCTTTGCTTGATTTGATCACTTAAAGTTGAGGATCACTTGAAGTCTTGTAGGATACCACTTGAATGAAAGTTTAAACTTGATATCCATTTGCATTATTGTCTTCTTCTTGAACTATTGTCATCTTATGAGCTTCTCATTTGTGACTTGAACTATCAAATTTGCACAAGATATCTAACTCGGTTTGCTCTAGAGTAAGCTTCCTCACACATCTTTTAATGGTTATCTTACTCACGTTGAATTAGACACTTGAATGCTCATCTTCTAGATCAAGTACTTGAGTTCACTAGCTCATGAACAAACTCATATACTAACCACTAGATCATATAAGCAAACAAGCAATAGTGGTAGACTATGAATTTAAACATTTCATTTGTTATGCATGATCCTATTAAGCATGTTCTATATGCACTAACCGCATACTAGTAAGGGATGAAAAATGATCAAGCACATTACAATGATACATTTGCTATATTGGAGAAGAGGATAGTCATATAGATTCCAATTTATTTCTCCAATAGCAATGTGAAGTCCATGGTGAAGACCAATAGATACCAATTGATAGATCAAATCTTCACCCATGTGATCAAGTGCACTATCTTGTTGTGGTTGGCTTGCTTCTTCATTTGATCATAGCTTGCATGTGAATACCACTTGAGTTGCCATGATTTGCTCTCTTTTGGGTGTTGCTTGCTTTCTTTCTTGGTCAATCTCTTGATTGCTCCAACTAAGCATCTCCAATGATACTTTAGATCACCACTTCCATGTTAGCCTTCCAAGCCTCGCTTGGTTTACCTACCAAAGGTGGCAAGCCCCTACAAAAGGGAGAAGTGACCTCTCTCCAAAGAATCATCCTTGATACTCACTTGAATTGACTTTGTTTGATTGATCTATTTGAACTCTCCTTGAAAATGTGATTTTGAATCCTTCTTTGAGTTCTTTTCTTTCTTCCAAATGATCTTCAATTGATACTAGAATTTGATCTTTCTCTTCATCTTGATGTTGGTCTTGATCTTATCTTTGTCATACTTCTAGCTCATCTCAAAACCAAACATAGGTGCCTCAACCACTTATAAACATGATTCCAACTTGAGGGCCTTTCAATCAAAGTGACTCTAGATCAATCCAATAATTGTCACTTTTCTGGCAGATTTTGTCCTTCTCAAAGAAACATGCATATCTCCCAAAATATAAGTCCAATGACCATGAAATTTGGTGGAGATGTGCTTCACTAAGTGTTCTAGTAGCCCTACAAATTTGAGCATTATTGGCTTTCTAGATTGCTACCAGATTTCACATCATCCCCAACTACAACATGCTGAAAACTGCTGCACATGTGTTGATAAGATCCACTCCAAAACTAAAGCTTCACTTATCCAATCATCATGAGATTTTTACAGCAACTAATAACATACATGTAGAGCATGTGTACCAAATTTCAAGCCAATCCAAATAGATTTGATCACTCAAACATGGCTATCATCACAGCTAGCTCAGATTTCAGATTTTGGACAGATTTCTATATTTGAGCTATAGTTCTCCAAATCGAATCAAACTTGAGATAAACTTGCTTGAACATCAACACAAGACATATATCCATGCAAATCCACTTACTAAGGGTCATCTTGTGAATATATCCAATCAAACTAACTCAATTTTGATCACTAAGCATCAAATCCATTCAAACATCTCATAGCAACCAACATATGCATATATATCCAATTCAATCAACTCATATGCATCCGAAAGAATATGATCAACTAGAAATATACCTTGGTAGCTCATGATTATTCAATAGCAAGCTTCTTCATCTATCATTTGCAAGCCTTCATATAATTCCAATAAAATAACCACAACTCGAATATGGCACTCGTATGTTGTAGCACTTGGACTTCACTAATCTTGACTTGGCATTGGGATGAGAATAGCAATGAGCTTCATTACTTGAATCAATCACATGATGATCAACATGGAACCAATTGAATCAAGCCTCCAATGCCATGGTACCTACACACATTCATCCAGGGTTTGATGGTACCCAAACTAGTTTGGGTCCTCTCAAGTTAGGTGCAACATACTTAGGCAATGCCTTAGTATGAGTAGCGGGATGTTTTGCAATAGCAACCAATGTGGTACCATTGTCATCCTTTCTAAGCACAATATTATCATCAATTGAAATAGGCTTAGAAGTCATACCTAGGGGACATGAATTTGCCATGTGTCCCCTTTCCCGGCATGAGTAGCAAACTCTCTTTGATTGAGCCTTTTCTTCCTTGCTCATGTGTTGCTCCTCATTGCCTTGCCTTTTCTCTTTTGCTTGAATCTTCTTCTCAAGCTTGGTAGGACACTCCGAGGCAAAGTGTCCCATGTCACCACACTTGTAGCACTTGATGTGAGCCAAATCTTTCTCCTTTTCTTCATTCTTGCTCATCATCATCTTGGCATCATGGATATGAGTTGGATGCCTTGTTCTTCCACCCCTTCTTGTTTTCTTCTTCTTTATCAAGTCACCACCATCATGGTTGATCTTGACTTGATCTTGGGGCTTCTCTTTTTGCTCAACTTGTGGCTTTGGTTGAGGCTCTTCTTGTTGCTTCACCAATTGCTTGGTTGGGCACATAGAGGTGAGATGTCCTCTAGTGCGGCACTTGAAGCATTTGACATGCTTGAGCCTCTCTTCTTCCTTTTTTATCTTGAGCTTTTCTCCATTGGGGCAAGCATTTGCAAGATGTCCCATCTCATGGCATTTGAAGCACATGAAATGAGCTAGCTTCTTTAGTTCTTGCTTCTTCATCTTCTTCAATCTCTTTCTCTCCCTCTTGGACATGCTCTTGTTGAAACCAATGCCACTCTTGTCACCGTAGCTCTTTTGATTCTTCAACATATGCTCAAAGGTGACTTTGGAGTTGTAGCACCTCTCTAACTTGTTGCTCAAATTCTTCACTTCACTTTTGAGCTCATTGTTCTCCTTCAAAAGGTTAGTCTCACAAGACAACGAAGTAGAACAAGCATCTATATGTGAAGAACATGGCATAGCTAATAAATCATCACAAGAGGTGGATACATTCTTCTTGCCTACATCACATGGGTTAGCAACATTTTGCAATTGATCATTTGATCCATGTGATGAGCTCTCACTAGTTTTAGTTTCTTCATTAGAAAGCTTGTTACTGAGAAAAGCATGGTCTTGTACTAAGTTGTCATGAGTAACACTAAGTTCCTCATGAGTCAATTTAAGCTTCTCATGTGAACAAGTAGTAACATAAAGTAGATGTTTTTGTTGTTCACATGTGTTCTTTAGAAATGAGTTTTCATTTTTCAATTTCATTGTTTTTGCCATCTCATTTTCTAAAGCTTTAGTGAGTCTACATACAAGCTCAAAGTTTGGATCATCACAATCAACTACCACATTACCAATAGATACCTTTGTGTCACCATGTGACATGAAGCAATGTGATGTAGTAGAAGAGCTTGTGGAGACATCACTCTCATAGCCGTCATCATCATCATCATCAAGTGAGCATGGAGTAGAATCATTAATTGCATCACTTGAGCTCGGCCCATCATCAACAATCTTGTCAAGTGAACTTGTGGATTGATCATCATCATCATCACTTGAACATGAGGTGGAGCAATCCTCCACAACCACCAAGTTGTGGTCATGCTCAACATCCTCATGTGCCTCCTCCTTGGGCTCATCAACATCATCATCGGAGATCGCCCCATATTTCTCATTGAGATAAATCCAAATATCATGGGCGGACTTCAAGTCCATGATGTCACCAAATATGTTATCCTCCATAGATTGATAGAAAATGTTAGTAGCTTGGCAATCGAGATGTAGGCATTTCTTTTGCGCTTGAGTTGCATTCTTTCTATCCAACACAAGAGAAAGGCCCACATCTACGATCCACCACATTTGAGGACTGATAAACTTAAAATTACATATCATCCAATTTTTCCACCGTGCAAAGTGTGTGCCATCAAAAATGTGTGGACACTCAAATGAGAGCCCATAAGTCGCCATCCTCTCGGGTCGGTGAAGACCACAAATGAGAGACCTCGGCTCCGATACCAATTGAAGGGTCGAGATGGCGGACTAGAGGGGGGGGGGGAATAGTCCTTTCTATAAATAATCGTACCGACTAACCGAAACAAATGCGGAATTAACAACTATCGGTCTAGCCAAGACTACACCCCTCTATCTATACTCTCAAGCACCTTATAAAATATCCTAAACAAAGCAATTAAGGTGTCGGGCTAGCTAGAGCTCACCTAAATAATTCTAGCTTGCAAGGTTACACAAACCTAAGCAACTAGTACTCAATCAATTCGAGGAGCTCCTACACATTCCACTAAGCAAAAGCACAAAGCCTAAGCTCACTAGCAATACTCAATAACAAGGCTACACAAGCCAAATTAGAGAGCTCAACTTAGCTACACAAACTAAGCAATGTGACTAGCAAGACTACAAGTCAACTAGTCACTCATGGGATCAACTTCTATGCTACACAAGCAAGGAAGGTAACTAGCAAGCTACACAAGCTAACTAATTAGAAGAGCAACTACACTAGCACATGTATATGAACAAGTAAATACACGCTAGTGAATGGAGTTTGCAAACCACCGAGAAGATGAACACGAAGATGACACGGTGATTTTTCTCCCGAGGTTCACTTGGTTGCCACCAAGCTAGTCCCCGTTGTGTCGACCACACACTTTGGTAGTTCGGCGGCTAATAGGCACCACACCTAGCTCGACACTCGAGCGCCGAAAGAACTCACCCACAAGTGAGGGTAACTCAATGACACGCTCTACTAGAGTTGCTCTTCGCGATCCCCGCGGGGCGAGCACAATGCCCCTCACAATCCTTCTCCGGAGCCACGCACAATCTTCATGCGGGCTTCACGACAGAGACTCGATCACCAAACCGTCTAGGTGGTGGCAACCTCCAAGAGTAACAAGCACCAACGGCTTGCAACACGAACACCTAGTGCCACTCGATGCTATATCTCAAAGCAACGCACTAAAATCGCTCACTTGCTATCGATTCGCACACTAGCAAGAACAAGCAAGTTAGAGGGCTACCTAGCACTCTCACACAAGGACACTGAGTCCCCAAGGTGCTCAACCTTATCCAAGGGCAGGCCACCCCTCTATTTATAGTCTGGAGCCGCAAACTAGCCGTTTTCCCCTTTTCCCGAGCTCCCACGGCCACGGTCGGCACTACCGACCAAAGGGTCGGTACTACCGGCGGTCCAAAAGACCGTTAGAAAGGACTTTCTAACACGGTCGGTAGTAGGGTCGGTACTACCGGCCCCGGTACTACCGGCCTTATAGCGGTACTACCGGTAGGCCAAATCTAGATTTACACAGAACGCTCCCAAACTTCCTCCAAACCTCGATACCACCGACCCCTAGGGTCGGTACTACCGTGGCCCGGTACTACCGGTCTTATGGCGGTACTACCGGTAGGCCAAACGGTCTCCCGAAGAGAGAGTTTGCGCGCTGAACACAGGGGTCGGTAGTAGGGTCGGTACTACCGGCGTTATGGCGGTACTACCTTTAGGCCAAAACTCCTCCGAACAGAGAGTCTGCGCGCTGCCCACAGAGGGGTCGGTAGTAGGGTCGGTACTACCGGCCTTATGGCGGTACTACCGACTTCAGCATCCTGAACTCCTCGCTAAAACGACCATAACTCTTAGCTCCGAACTCCGATTTCGATGATCTTGGACATTTTGGAAAGCTTATTCAGAGAGATACACATCCTCATGAACTCATTATCCAAAGCACAAAGGATCAAAACAGTTTTCCAATCCAAGAACCATCACTTCTCTTTTTCAACCAAAGTTTTCTCCAAAACATCTCCAACTTCTTCTCCTTTGCAAATGTGCCAACACCACCAAGTGTATACAACCTTGTGCATGTGTGTTAGCATTTTCACAAACATTTTTCGAAGGATTTTCACTTGCTCTCACCACGCCACTCGATCCTAGTAACATCGCAAAGTTAGATCGCTCAAGTGGCACTAGATGACCGATATGCAAACAAGTTTGCTCCTCTTGATAGTACGACCATCTATCCTAAACCCGGTCATAAACTTCTCTACACACCTATGACCGGTGAAATAAAATGTCCTACAAGTATACCTTTGCCTTGCGCATTCCATTCCATCTCCTCCATTGTTGATGCAACACATGCACCAACCTATCATCAAATGATATGATCCACTTCATATCATCACATGGCCTCCATGGTCCATCGATCTTGACCTTACTTGCTCTTCACCATTGCTTTGGTCCTTCGGCGCCAAGTCTTTGCTCAAGCCTCCCGACACTCGGTACCAACGGCTTCAAAGCCTCCAACTTGCCCTTTACCTTCGCAACCGGTCCATCAAGCCAAGTCTTGCCTTGATCTTCACCATCTTAACCACATGACTCCATGTCATGTCTCATATGCAATAAGCTCCTTCATTGCTCATTCACATGTGAACTAATTTCCTGTGTATCTCGCATAAGCACATATTAGTTCACCTAGGTTGTCACTCAATTACCAAAACCAAACAAGGACCTTTCACCTTGGTGCTTTCTTCGGGCTTGAGGCATGACAGTTTCAAAGAGGCCGCTTGAGCATTTTGTTGGAACTCAATAGCATCTTGAGCGGTGTCCAACCTCAACAATCTCCCATGCTCTTGCCACAATGCGATGTAGCTTCATCTTGTGTGCCCAATCATTGTAGTTGATGCCATCGAAAGAAGGAGGTTTGCCAAGATTGACACTAGACAATTGAAGGACCTTGTTCATTTGGTTGTAGTCAAATGAGGCACTTGTATAGTCTCTTGGTGACTTTTCTCCATCTTCACCTTCATTAGGCTTCTCTTTCTCTTTGTGACCTTGAGGAGTTGCTCCACTATTTGATGTGTCACCTTTGTTGCTCAATGCTTGTTTCAAGCTTTCAATCTCTTTTTGCATCTTGCTCACTTGATCTTCAAATTGTTTTGCTTGCTTTTCCAATAGTTGCTCCACAAGCTTCTCGGCGATCTTGGTGACATCTACCTCACTTAGGGTCAACATGATTTTTCCTTACGCGGTGAAGCGCTAACAAAAGGGTTAGGCTCTGATACCAGTTGAAAGGATCAAATCAGCCAGGAGGGGGGTGAATAGGTGATTCTAAAAATCTAAAACTCAAAAACTCAAAAAACAGAGGTCAAATAACAGCCGGTACTACTGGTCTGTTTGGGCCGGTACTACCAGGTGATGAACACCGGTACTACCGATGCAAACAAACGGTACTACTGACAACCTACAGAAAGCTACGAAATCGAAGTGAGTGAGATGCAATTTCAGATCTATAAATTACCCCACTTCCCTAAGTGTTGTAGATGAAGATTATAGCCTTCCCAAGTCTTGATTCCTTGCCAAAGTGTGGATCGAGCCTTCCCAACCTAAGAATGAGAGAGAGGGGAGGAATAACACAAAGAACACAAGCACAAGCGTAATATGCAAAGTAGAGAGAACAACAAGCGCACGAGACACACGATTTATCCCGAGGTTCGACCAAACCACTAAGGAATGCCTACGTCCTCGTTGTTGAGGTGACCACTAAGGTTGGAGTCTCTTTCACATCCTTGCCTCACTCAAGCAACTGTTGGGTATTTTAAACGCACACAGAAAAATCTGCAAGCGCATGGATATCGATGTAGCTTTCACCCAAGAGTATTCCAAGGTATCGATTTCCATGGGGAACGTGAAGTGTACTAGAAGAATCAAGAACGTCCAAGGAAAGAATGATAATATGGGTAGAGAGAGATTTAGGGTTTTCTAAGTTGGTCTATCTAATTAAAGGCTTACTAAACTTTACTTACTTCAGGACATCAGAACACTAGCCGCAGAAAGGGGCTAGGAAGCTCCGACTACGGTCCTACAAACACCAACCCAAACGTGGTGGACTACGTCGGCCGTCAGGGCTCTCACCACCTGGGGCTACCACAACTATCCGTGGGGCTGGGTGCAAACTCAGGTAAACCCTAGTCTAGACACCACATCTACACTAATGCTTACTACTCTAATTACTGCAAAATAGCTAGAGCACTCGATACGAGTGGAGATCCAGTAAATGAAATAATGCAAGAACTAAAATTAAATATAATACTCGAAAATAGTAAATGAAGAACCTAGAGATTACTTGAAGATGAACTAGATGCCGCACCAATACATGTCGAGGAAGATCTGACAGCTCCGGCACCTCCTCAGCTCTCTCCTTCTCCTCTCTCTAATTCGATCTCTAATTACAACTAGATGAACTAGAAGAGATTCATCTAAAGGGGCCTCTACTTCTAATTGAAACCCTAGTTTCTGATGTGGAGATGAATAATAAAGATGGAGATGTTTCCCCAGGGGGGTCTGGGTCTGGCTTTATAGCCCGGAGCGTGGAACGTTAGCCCTTGGATCAAACCAACTTAAACAACGGTTGAGATGCATAGTAGAGTTGGATTAGAACACGTCATGTGAAGCGGAGCAGACTTGGACACTGTAGCAGGCCGACCGGCCTAGGGGGGAGGCCGCCCGGCCCCCTTCTGTGGCCAAACAGCCTCTCCTTCGCCGAGTTGCCTTCTCGTGTCTTCTAGAGTCTTCTAGTGCCACGTTCCGACCCGTTTGCGCAATTAGTCGTGTCGTGGTTGGATTCTTCCCTCTCCCATTTGCTAGATAAGTCCCTGGTAAATAATGATTCACAGAGTTGTGTATTTATTATCGGTTTATTCCCTGGACTTATGGTAGGTGATGGTTCCAGGTTGTTCTAGAATCTTCCACGTTGAATCCATCAAGGACTCTTGCTCCGGGACTCCAAATATAGCAAATCATATGTCCATTTCGATCGTCTCAACGAGCTCTTCGCAATGGTGTTCTCTGTTTCATCACTTGAGATACTTTTATATGGTGAAATATTGATAATCCTGCAAAGCAAGTGAGAGCAACACAACTCGTGGAACTTGTTAGAATCAAACCCTACAACTATGCTTTGTGGTTCATTTCATGTTAATCCATGCAATAGTTGATGGTATAAAATAGACATTAAGGACTGTCAACAACAACCACAAAGATTAGCCGAGTTTCTCCACTAAGAATCACAAGGGTAATACAAACGCTTCGGGGAGCCCTCACAAATGAATCAACACGGGCTACCACCGAAGAACACCTAGCTGGCTAGGGTTCCAAGAACCCAAGAGTAATAAATACAAACCAAGCCGGCAAGATGAGAGAACTAAGTGCTCAAGTCGTAGATCGAAGCTTCCCGCTCTCTAATCTCACTTCCCTAGGTCAAAGGTTGCAAAGGATTGAATCTATGAGCAAAGAGGGAGAGAGAGGGGCAGAGTCAATGCTTGGGAGCTATTTTGTCCCAAGTTAGGTCGGAATGAATGAGTGGGTAACCGTTAGAAGTAAAGAGAGTGGCTATTTATACTAGTCACCCTTTTTTGGCAGCTGCCGGTAGTACCGAGCCCAAAGGCCGGTAGTACCGACCAACTTTATGACCGTTGGGACAGCCTTGCTGACACACCTGGTACTACCGACGGGATGGCCGGTACTACCAGTAGGCCAAAACTCTGCTAGGACCCAAGACTCTGCTCTGCTGGAAATAAATCGTTGTACTACCGACCAGATAGGTCGATACTACCGGGGCCGGTACTACCGGCTAAAGGCTGGTACTACCGGTAGGCCAAATCTGGCCAAGACCAGCAAGCTTGCGTGCTACCCTTAAATAGCGATACTACCGACCACAACGGCCGGTACTACCGGCTATCTCAGCCAGGGCAAATTATGCCTCTATGTGATCGTGAGTGCATGGTGTCTCTCAAGCGCAAGATGTTAGACGTTATGAGCACTTTTCTCCACATCTAGCTAGCCTAATTTGTATCCCTCTTGATAGTCCGACTTGCCTATCACTCAAGATTAAAAAATAAAATATTAATCCACCACTTGAGCAAGGCGTCTTTTCTCTCCAAAACCCACATCGGGGGTGAATGCACTTACAATTTGCCTCCCTAGCTCCACATTCTTCTGAACAACATAGTTTTGTGATCCCTGCAATCACTCGCACGCTTTCGTGGTATCCTTTGCTTTGTGGGTAAGAACATTGGTAAGAGCTTGGTAAGGTGTTTACCTTTTGCTGATCTTGATTAAGAGGCACCACTCCACCCTTTAGTACGATTATCAGGGATAACCTTCACTGTTTGTTGTTGTTTTCGTGTCCACAATGTTAGTTGATGGAGATAAAATGCCGAAGAACTTCAAGGAGTGTGTCAGCCAAAAGCAACTACAAGCTGTTGTAGACAATGGTCAGAAGGAGATGAAGGAGATAATCATCAAGGCTGTCACTGAAGCGATAATTGAGATGAAACATGCAAATGCGGTTGAGCGGGTGGACAAACGATTATCTAAGTTAACCGATAGGGTAAATGCTTTGGAAAACCGCCATGCACACAACAAAGATGCGACTGGAAGCAATGATGGTGATGAGGTGTATGATGTTGATGGTAATATTGATCCAATGTTGACGATGCAAAATAGATTACGGCGTCGTCTTCACACTAACACCACAGGTATGAGTGGCGTTCCACATCACCACCACCATCGAGGTATGTATAATCGAGCTCCTGAAGATCCTTATGCTAAGGTTAAATTTACTATACCTTCTTTTTCGGGACATTATGATGCTGAGGGATATCTTGATTGGGAGATGACAGTAGAGCAGAAATTTAGTGCCCACCAAGTACCTGAACAACATAGAGTTAGACACGTCACCAGTGAGTTTAAAGATTTTGCTATTATTTGGTGGACTGGTTTAGCTGTGGATGGAGCCACACCTCGTACTTGGGAAGAGCTTAAGGTTGCTATGCGTTGATAGATTTGTTCCCCCATCTTATTATATAGACTTGCATAAAAATTTGATGTGATTAGATCAGGGAGATAAATCTATGCAGGATTACTATGATGAGCTTCAAAAGGGTTTGTTGCATGGTGGTATAGTGGAGGGACCCGATGATTCAATTCTTTAATTTTTATTCAGGTTTGAGACGTGAAATTCGGGATGTTGTTGATTATAAAGAAATTGATAATATCAACAAGTTGTTTCAGTTTGCTTTGCATGCAGAAAAAGAATTGCAGGGATATGAGATTGCGATAAGCAAGCGAGTGGCCGCTTCTGCCACTGCAACAACATCTTCACCACCAGCACCCACGTCCACTCAAGAGTTTGGTAAAATTTTAATGCATGCTGAAATTATACAGACTACTGAAGATAGAGTTGATGAAAAGAAAGAATTAGATATCAAATCTAAAGATAAGCAAATATCTGAATTGATTGGTTCTTTTATATTTTCTAATAACAACTCTGATATTTCTAACATTGATGATGATGTGCTGAATTTATCCACCACTCATGCTATGATAGAGCAACAATTAGTGGACACTGAATCCAAATTGCCTTTGTCACAAAATAATAGTTCTAATAATGCTCGTGATAAAAAAGAGTTGTGTGATAGTGCTTTTATTATACCCCTGTCACAACTAGTGAATGAGATTGACTCTATTGTTTTGGATAAAAATACTTGTGTCGAAAATAGACATTTGCTTCCAATTGCTACTGAAAAAGATGAGCTAGAATTATTATCTTATTTAAGTACTTTAGGTTATATTGTGTTTGATACTCTGTGTGGTCTAAGTAATTTGAGGAAGAAGTTTTTGTGCATTGAATTGCCATTGTTGTCTAGATGTACATATCACTTTATTGGCAAGTATAATTATAAAGGAGAGTATATGGTACACAGAGTTTATATTTGTTCAAATCTGAAATCTCCTTTTGCTATGCGACAATATGATGAATTAGAGGGCTGTAATAGCTATAATCATGTCTTGCCAAGATCCCCAAGTTTTGTTATAAAGCACAATGTTAGATTTCAAGAAAAGGAGCAATATTGACTACTACCTACAACCTGTCCTGCGACTATGCTCAAACTGAGGATGGTTTGTTGTCAAGAACGGGAGGATGATGAGAATATGACACCTTCGGATACGATCGTTGATTATAAGGTGAGCTCGTTCCTATATTTACATAGTGATTTTTGGTATAATTCACTTGGTTTCATATGTACATGTCATTATTTGCTTGCAGGTACAAACATTTCTCGAAGTGTAAGTCTATCAAAGTTCGTCGGCAGCCCGACAATGATTCAGTGGAAACACCATAACTCATCCATCCGGAGTGCGATTGAGGTCAATGAGCACTTTTTTTTGCGAGACCCAATTATAGACGCAGACGCTCACAAACACGAGCACGTATTCACCCTACCCCTACTATAAACGCACGCACGCACACCCTACCCCTATGAGCACCTCCGAAGAACCGAGTTGGACCGACAAATCTCGAGATTGACGAAGTCACCACAGGAGCCTCGCTGTCGACGGGCACGTCACCTACCACTGAAAGAATAGCGCCGTTAAATCCTGGAATAAATCCAGGAAAATGCGAACACCCGTGTCAAGTCGAGGACTTAAGCCTGGGTGGGCAGGTTCCACCACAAGGAACTCAACCAGTTGAGCTACGCTCAGTTCGCAGGTCAATGAGCACTTGATGGAAAACTTATTTGATAAGCTTTCAAATAGATTTGGTCCCACCTCAATATCACGTCCACAAGGTTTTCAAATTGTCACGACAATCTACTACTATTTCTGTCGGGTGCTATGACGTCGACATGGGCTTGTCATCCAATCTTGGAACCCTAGCCCAAGTGGGAGCACGCCCAAAATAAGTGGAGAATAGCACAAGTATGTTCAAGGACGTTCTCCTCCTTGGCCACCACCTTAGAAGGGCGGCCAAGTCGTCCGACCCAAGTTGGAGGCCCAATCCGTGTCAAGTTCGAGTCCATCTGAGAATCTAGGAGCAGCCAGCGGTAAAACGGATGCCCAGGTCACATACGGACTCCATTTTCGATGATCCACATATGGATGGAAAGATAATTTGATAAGCTAACCAATAGCTTTGGTTTGAGGTCAAAACTCCATAGGAATCAACGGTAATCGTTGAAACAAGTTGACATCCAGAATCTATCAAGGTGTTGTGTCGCCGTCTTTTAGGCCGTTTGGGGCTTGTAACTTGTTAGGGCACCTTAAGGACGTGAGTAGGAGTCCTTGGACGCCCCTTAGGCTATATAATCAGTAGCCACCACCCACGTTAGGGTTTGGGTTTTTCTTAGATTAATCTATCAAGAATAGTTTCACCGTTTCTGCGGTTTGTGAGACCCCAACCCGTGAGCTTGATCATTCATCTGCAATTTGGTTCACTGTCTTGAGGTTTCTCTTCCTATGTGGAACGGGATGACATGTGATGACACCACGAGGCTTGTGTCAAGGCAAAACTAGCAGTGAGAAGGTGCGGCGGTCGTCATGACGGCACGTGGCAGGATCCTAGAGCTTGCGTCGAGGCGAAGCGAAGTATGAGAAGGCGTGTGGTCGTCAGATGAAGACCTGACAGAGTTGGACTAGAATACCCCTAGGGTTAGCTAGTTTGCTCTTGTATCTAGGGGTAGAAGGGGACTATTGTAATAGACTATAAATAAGAGAGGCATCTCCTCCTCTCTCCCTATCCAAGTAGCCATTGTAACACCCTAGGTGTTAAGAAACCCTAAAATGCATAATTTTGACATAGCATGAGCACAGCATCTCATCATTTCATGTGCATTTATGTGCATAAGTGTTTAAGTCCCTGTTTGTCTCTAGTATATCCATGTTTTGCTTGCTGTTTCTGACCTAGTGCCTTGAACCAAAGTTGTAGACCTTGATAAAAGAAACAACTTTGCTTAAAAGCACTTTCTCAGAAAAAGTTTTTAAAATGTGATTTCTTGCATTAGAAAAATGAATTAGGAGTAAAATTCTTTTTTAGGCAGAATTTGGGTTTGAGCCTTAAAGATGAATTGTTCTTTGCAAAATTCTAAGCAACTTTGCTTTTAGGACCTTTTTCTAGTTTGGCTTAGTTTGGGAGATATAGAGCAGCAAAGAAATTTCAAAAACCTCATTAGTTTAAACCTGCCAGCGGGCCCCACCTGTCGGTCCCTTCTCCCTCCCCGTGCGCGCCGCTCACCTCCGCCGGCAGAAACCGCCTCGCCGCCGCAAGACCGCTCCACCGGCCGACCAAACCGCCGCTCGCCGTCGCCCGCGGTTTGCGCAAGCCTCGCCACGTCGCCCAGTCGCCCTCTGCTCGCCCGCCGCGTGGCCGGCGATTCCTGACGCCGCCGCGCCCGGTCGGGAGCTGCCCCGACGGGAACCGGCCAGGTGCATTGCACCGAGCCCTCCTTCCGCTTTTCCTTCTCTCTGCCTCGCGCTTGCAAGCCAGAAGCTCGCCCACTCACTCGCTCTCTCACTCGCACGCTCGCCTTCCTCCTCTGCTCATCTTCTCCAGTTCACCAAAGCCGCCGCCACCGCCAAGCTTCGCCGAGCAATTGCTCGCTGCTCGAAGCTCCGCCGCCCGATTCCTTCCGTCCACTTCCCCGCCCGAGTCTCCTCTTTCAATTTCTCGGGTTGGTTTCCCCTCTTCTCCTCTCTAGCCGGCAGAACACCGATTGCCATCCTCGGGTTCTCGCCATGGCCGCCGCCATGACCAAAGCTTGGTCCGGCCATTCCCGGCCAAACCCTCTCCAACCAAGCTCCGTTCTCACCTCCTCGACCTTTGTAGGTGCTTAGGGTTAGATGGAGACTCTTCTCTCGCCGTGTTTCGACCGGAACAGGGCCATGCCATGGCCATGTCCGCCGCGGACCGCCGTCGTGCGTGGCGCCGGGCAATGCCGAAGCCGGCAAGGCTTGATAGAAGCCTCGGGAGGTAGCTTAGGGTGTGTTGGAGCTGATGCTCGCGCCGCCGAGCCTTGGGATAGCCAAGCTAGGCCGCGCCGTAGAGTCGTCGCGCCGCCGCTCCGCCATTGCCGCCGTCGAGCTTGCTCCGGTGATGCTCTGGCCATGAGACCTAGCCGACCGTGTTCGCCCTGCGATGGTGAGTCTAGTGGTAGGGTTGGTGTCGCCAGGAACCTCGCCGCCGGCGAGCTAGCGCCGGTCAACTCCGGCGGGAGCCGTGTGCCTCCGACGCGTGGGCCCGTTGACCACTGGCGAGTGGGGTCGTCTGACCAGCGGGGCCCATTGGCAGTGAGAGGGCGAGAGAAGAAGAGAAGTTTGGGTACGCTAGCGCTCGGGATAGCCGGGTGCGTATAGCGTTTTTGTTTGTGTCTGCGGGTGTTTGTCGTCGGGTGTCCGTAGCAGTTAGGTTAAGTTTCTTTTAAAATCAGTTTTTCAGAAATGGGTTAAAAGCTTCAAAAATTCATTCAAGGCTCATTTTAAGTCCGAATCCTGTGAACCAACTTTTGTTGTATTAAGAATGAATAGATCTACCTGTGAAAAATGTTAAATGCATTTTTGGTGATATTTTTATATGCAGATTTAATTAAGTTAGGAAATTGTTGTTGACTTGGAAAATGCATAACTAATTCTATATAGGTCAGAAAAATGTGATTCTAGTTTTGCTAGGTTTGTGTAGATGAGTAGTTTTAGGGAAAAATATAATATGGGGATGTTCTGTGAAATACTTTTGCAGTAGCAATTAAAATGGTTAAGTGGTGTTTTCTTGTAAAATTGGTAGTAATTAAAATATGATGAATGTGGACCTGAGAATTTTTGTGGACTGCTCTTGTGCTAAAAAGTTTAGGAGAAAAATGTGAAATCTGTTGTTTGACACTTTCTGTTATGAGGTGTAGTTCAAGGCACCTTTTCATCATGGTATTTGTCTTTTTCATAGGGGTCAGTGTTTAAATCCAAATGGCTTAAAATTTGGACAGTGAACTGTTGTGCATGTTATCAATCTAGGGTAATTTTTTGTAGATTTTTCTGAAGCTGTCTAGGATGGGTTGCTGTTATAAGCATGAATAAATAGGTTTATTTCAGCGAGTATTTGGATGAGAATAGGTTAGTTAAGTAGATGTTGCTGTGGTAATTATACATCTTAACAAGTTAATTAGGAAGGTTAAATGGTTGGTTAGATGTTAAGGTCTTTTATAATCATTAGGATGATGTTGACTACCTTGTTGAAGAGAATGCAGTAGATGACATGTGCTTATCTCCTGATTGTTGTTAATCCTGTGCATTACATAGGCATTCTATGTGCATTCATCCAATTCATACATATTATGCATCATACAGGATCAACGGAAGAGACCCAGAATCAGCCAACGCAGGAAGAACCCAGCCAGGAGGAGACCCTGACCGAGGAAGCCGGAGGGACCGACGCCGAAGAACTGCCCGAGTGCCGCGACCACCGTCAATCTGACTTCGAGAAAGGCAAGCCCCGAAGCATTTTTACTCCTACGGTTTGCAAATGAATTACGATTAACCTGATAATGACTGTGCATTAGGTTATGGGAATTGATAGCTACCGTTGATGCATTATTACTATATCCTTGTCCACCAGCAAATATTATCTTGATATCCCTGTTAGGTCTAGGCTCGATTTATATGCTTAGCCCTGCTTAGATCAGTAAAAGTCGGGTGATTTCCTGTCTCCCGCGTTTAGGTGGACACTAATCATGATTAGCCTATGCTATCATGGAGATAACCATGTGATAATTAATTGGAGACAGAGGCGGGATGTAAGAGCAGCAGAACATGGGTTCTATGTGCTAGTAGTCTCCCGTCTGTGTCGCATAGGACCCGTTCGGGAATGTCCCTTCAGTCAAATTGAACGCGTCGATCACTTAACGGAGTAGGTCTGAGTACCTCCCGCGAAGCCGAGTAAGGTTATTCGAGTCGGTGATGGAGATGTTGACGCCTAACACCTAGGGCCTCAGCTGTACCGTGGGCAACTATTCTGAACAACCTGGCATGGTTCGAGGGCAGACAGGGCCTAATCGACCTGGCATGACCGTGGGCAGCTATAGCTTGAGCGACCTGGCCATCCCGCGCGTTATGTTCTCAAATCTCCTGACTGGTAGCTTACGACTGCCGTAGCCGGATGTGCCGGACGAGTGTGAGACATTTTATCCCCAGCTGGGTAGGAATCGATTATAATCGCCATCGCTCCTGGACAGTGAGCAATTGACTGTAGACCATCGCCCGTAGAACTTATGGAACTAAATATGGTTATGATGTTGAATCTGAAAGGCTATTGATGAAATAGTCACTCTTGCTTGATTAATTAGCCAAGTGATTACTCTAGATCAGGTGCAAATCTAGTTAATCAGGTTGATTTCATAAAATTGACTGCCAATACTCTAATGATGATTATTTAATAATGAAAATGCTTTTATGCAAAAAGGTAAGTAAAGCCAACCCCAGATACAGCCTTGCATACTCCTTGGTGTCACTTTATTTCTGGTTTATGACGGGTAAGTCTAGCTGAGTACCTTCTCGTACTCAGGGTTTTATTCCCTTATTGTTGCAGATGGCCAATGCTTCTATGGCTACTGTGAGAACTGCTTGTACCCGGTTACGGGAGATGACTAGACCAGGGGCATGGTCATCACTTATCTTATCTGATGCTTTTGGGGACCTGGTCAGATGGTTGGCACTGTATTAAGAACGATCCAAACTTATGTTTAGACTATGTTGCTTCCGCTACTATTTAAAAACTATGGTTTGTAATATTGTTTCGTACTCTGATGTATTTGAACTATATGCAACTGTGATGTAACTTGTGGGCATGTCGCTGAACTAGTACGATCTTGGCTGAATGTTGAAATGATTTGAAATCCTTCGAGATTTCCGGACTACCGGGTTTGTACGAGCTTAAGTACTCGATGATCTTTGCGTTAAGCGGAGATTTCAGTGCTTAATCTAGTGCAAATTGGTCGGTTCTGTTACAGCCATCACATTCATAGACTCTACAATTCATCTGTTAGGGCTTTCTTCCTCTAGCTGCTTGTGATCCGTAGAGACAAGTTAATTCCTCTATGTATTTTGGATTCAAGGAAAGGAGACTGTAATCTCCTTTTTCCTCGTGGGAGGTTTTGCTAAAATCCATTTGATTCGTGTTTTGTTCTTCGCGTTCTTCATTTCCCCTCTTTTGATTCGTCACAAGATTTCTTGTTTCGAGGGATGACATGAAAATCCGTTTGAACCATTTTCTAGAGCTTCGTGAGAGACAACATTCTAATGAAGGATTTTCTCCAACTCCTCATGAGCTAGTAGATCGGGTGGATTTTGTTTTGGATCGTGTTCTTGCACCTTTGCCCCGAATTTCTTCGATTCATCGATTTGGAGTTAGCTTCGAGCCATGATCTCCTAGGAGTAGCACACTAACTTGTGATCCCTCATACCAAGTTATAGCCTTAGAACTTTTGATTTAAGGGAGATCGGGACAAATCGGTGAAAGAACAGCGCTGCATCGGGGGCATCAGACGCTCAAGTTCTTGGCATCGGACGTTGACCCGAGTAGCATCAGACGCTCCATTGCCACGTGTGAAGAACTAAGTTTTCAAAGGGCATCGGACGTTGGGCATCAGACGTTGTCTTTTACATCAGACACTAGGGTTTCACTGTAGCAGCATCTGATGCTATGCAGTAAGGTTCCAGAACGATCCATTTTGCATCGGACACGTCTGACGCTCTGGCATCGGACGTTGTCCAGCTGGTTCTGCACTGTTTCGTCTGTGGCTCATCCATCTGACTTCAGATTTGGTTTCTGTCTTTTGCGTTGGGTTCCTTGACTAGTGTAGTGTCTCGCTGTGCTTCTCAGAAGCATCAACCCTACATCTAGGGTCGTGGACACTATAAAGTCTTGGTATTGCTTTTGGGGTTGAATTTGGGACAGCGATCGTTTATTTCTCGAGAAGAAATTTGAGGCTCCCATTCACCCCGCCTCTAGTCGCACTTTTCGGTCCTTCGGTGAGCTACTTCTATGAGATCATGGCTCGAACCAAACCGCAAATCGGGGAATCGAAGAGAATCGAGGAAGAACAAGAAAAACGAGATCCAAAATGAAATCTACCCAATCCGTGTGTTCGTGAGGAATTAGAGAAAATCCTTCGGTGGAAAGATGTCTCTCACGATGATGCACAAGATGGTTCAAATGAATTTTCAATCCATCCCTTGAAACAAAAGATCTCATAGAAGAACGGGAGGGAGAAATTGAAGAATGCGAAGAGCAAAACGTGAACTCAAAGATTTCAGCAAAATCCACAACGAGGAGACAAGGAGATTATGGTCTCCCTTCTTAAAATCGAAGTACACAAAGGAAAGATTGTCGTCTCTATGGATCTCAACAGAAGCTATAGAGAGAGATCCTAACAGATAAAGGTTTGGCTGAAAAATAACAACTGAAGAGATAAAGTGGGATGAGGGGTGTCATCCCTTATTTATAGCCTATTACACAATACCCCTTCTACCCCTAGATACATAGAGCAAACTAGCTATGATGAGGACATCACCGGTTCAGATATGACCATCTTATCCACTTATAAACCAAAGGTGCAACCATTCTATATGAGACTTATCATAGATACATTTGATGAATTGGTGCTGCACCATAAAATGTGTGTATTGTCATTTTCAGAATTACTTGCATGGATCAAGGGAAGGTTTGATTGCATGTGGAAAGCATGGAAGATCAATGAAGTTGATTGGGGACCAAGTCCAAGTGTTTTTAACGTTCCCCACAAAGCCAACATGACACTTTTAGCCCAAGGAAAAGAAAGAGTCCAACTCCAACACGTTTCGGAATTACAATTCAGACTGCAAAATAGTCTCAACTTACGATGACCGTCACAGCTTCATACGGACCCCGATTGGGACGTTCTAGCACATTTTGGAAAGCTTATCAAGTCTATTTTTCAACGGATCTAGTCTCACATTTATATCTTATCAGATGCATCTGCAGTCATCATTTTAATAATGACAACTTTTCTGCCAATGGTGTTGCATCACTCTGTTTTGGCCCAGTGTCCCATGTATCAATTTGAGTCCATTAGGGACGCGTCCTAGGGTTGGAGGACGACCCTAACACCCCTATGGTCATCCTCCCATCTACTTATATCCCTCTAGAGCTGCCATGAACAGATTGGATTTTGTTTGATTGAAAGTTTAGCTACTGCTACTTCCTTGTAGACACGTGTGTCGACTAGACCATATGTTCTACTCGTTCCGGAACCCCAACTTCATGTGAATCAGATTTAAACATTCATCTCTTATTTGGCAATAGAGTGCTTGTTCTACTTGTTCTTGCTTGTTCTTCGATTGCTTGCAGGAATAACCCTAGTGGTTTGGTTGGTTGTGATCCACAAGATCGTGAGCAACCACTGGAATTGGTGTATCCTTGGATGGTTGTAGTTAGGTCGTGAACGATGTTCCAGTCCAAATCGAAGTTATCTCTCTCCACCAAAAGATTAGGACACCCATACTCTTATCAAGCGAGCGCTAGGGGCATTCTAGTCCAACTCTGTTAGGATCTCCATCGACGGTCACGCGCCTTCCTCATCGGTCGCTTTGCCGCAACGCAAGCTCCCCGATGCCACCACATGTCATCCCGACGACCGCCGCACCTTCTCACCGCTAGATTCGCCTCGACGCAAGACTCATGATGTGTAACACCCCAGGTGTTTAATTAATTAAAATAAATTAGAAATTAATTAAGAAATGGCCAAAACCCTAGATGGAGGAAAATTCTAACCCGATGTATGTTGCATTCATGCCATTGCATAATTTTTATTGGATGAAAAATAATTTTTAATAAACCTGTATAGGGCGAATCGATTTTATTCAATTTAGAAAAGCAACAAAAATATTTATAAAAGTTTTGCGAAATCAAACTCAAATCTTATTTTTAAAACCTACGGAAAATATTTTCAAAAGTTTCAAACTGATTTGATTTTGAAATGGATTTGAATTTGATTTCAAAATGAATTTAGAAAGAGGAAAGAAAAAGAAAAGAATTGGCAATGGGCTCCCTCACCCTCTCTTCACAGCCCAAGCCACAGCCCACTCCTCTTCATCTCGGGCCGGCCTCCACCCTCCCTCTTCCGGTCGGAGCCCACTCCCTACGCCGGCCCAACACTCCCTTTTCCCCCCACCGACCGGGCCACTCTCTCTCTCCCGCCTCCTCCCCACGGCCCGACTTGGCCAGCCTAGCACCGTGCCGGCCTCCGCTCGGCCCAGCGCTCGCCCACGGCCTGCTCCGCGCCGGCCCGCTTCTCCCTCGCACGCGCGGCCCATGAGCTTGCACCGTTTTTTTTCACTACGCGCGCCGCCGACGCAACGCCCTCGCCCTTGCTCTCGCTGTCTTGTGGGCCCCGCTCGCCAGATCACCATGTGTCACCGACCGACGAGCCCCACTCGTCAGGCCGTCATCCCCAACGCTCCCCTCCGCACTGGCTGTGTCCCCGATCTCTCCCTCACACCGATCCGCATTGCGCTCGTCCTCTCCTCTCCGCTCCTTCCAGGGCCATCCCCTAACAATCATAGCGCACCGCCACCGCCCTTACCTCTGCCTACAAAGCGCTATCACATCTCCAT